>CM060948.1:142748682-142766182 GCA_030765055.1 Mantis religiosa
TTCTTCCTCTTCTTCTTCCTCTTCTTCTTCTTCCTCCTCCTCTTCTTCTTCTTTCTTCTTCTTCTTCTTCTTCTTCTTCTTCTCCTTCTTCTTCTTCTTCTACTTCTCCTCATGAGTTAATTCGGGTAAGCAAACTTTCCTCGCTTTCTATTGAATGCTGGTTTGCATATCTGCTCACTTTGGTACACGCGGCGTTTATCTCTGTCCACACAAATTTTGTATGCAACTGGACTAATTTTTTCATCCAGTAAGTGTTTTTCTTTAATTCCTGTCTAGCTCTGCAACCCATGTTAAATTGTGATACAGCTGATGTTACAGAAATTTCTAGTTTCTGTTTGAAATGATGTTTTTTTGTTGAGGAATTTGGACCATATTGCATGATGAACGATTCATTGGCATTTTGTGTTTTTACCTGATTGCACCTTTTTAGAAGTGCAACATTAGCTAGTCTTTGGTAATCTGGGTAAGATTTTGCTAACCACTAATGGCGAGAGTGCAGTTGTCATTGTAGTATCATTATGAGTAAGTGTTAGGTCCCCTTTAGCACTTGCTCTGTTATAAGAACACCAAGATGTTGTACCCTTTGGACATTTATTATGTTGGGGTGTCTCATCAGTTGACGTACAGTGGTATAATGTGGCAAATATTGAGATTTCATTAGTTGCATATCTGGATTATTGTCTTTTATGGCTTTTCTGTAGTAATTTGTTAATTTTACTATTGTTGGGTCCTTTTAAGCTCCTGCATATTAGCCCCCTAATGTAATGCTCTTGGAACTACAATCCTTAATCAAGTTCTCAGTCTCTTAGCCACATGATCAATACATTCATCTTTGGAAATTGGTACATCGCCATAAACTGCCCAGTTCTTGTAATGTTTATGATTTTTGCATCACCATCAGGCCCTATGGTAGCATATCTCATGTTCCACATTCTGATGGATCTTTGCCATATAACAGCTGCAGCTGTCATTTCCATAGCTGAAGATGACCCAGGTGAATTTAATTTCACATTCAACTGCTGCTTTATGTGATGTACCAGTCTTGTATTCATCGCTCTTGCTATCTAAAATTTAAAGTTTAAAGTCTATAACAAGTCCTGTTAAAATATCTATCACAATACCTATGCCATGTAGTGAAGAGAGCGCACGCTTTTGCCAAGTGCCATCGTAATTTACTGTTATATTTATAGTTGGGTGTGCATTGAGATTGGGGTTCAGTTCAAGGTAAGCATCGCATACAGCTAACCGTGCTTTACTTAGTATGCCCTGTTATGTGTTTTTATATGTGGAAGTATTCATGACTGACATTCTCATATCCAAGCAAATTGTTCCAGTCCAGCACGCCCTTTGCCTAACTCAAGAAAAGTGCTACCATTCTTCGGTTTACTCAAATGGTGGCTTTTAGATTCAGCTGTATTTATTCTGGGACTCGTGTATGTTTCATTGGACACTGCATTTCAAGCACTACATTTACAATTAATTTAGACGCAAATCCAAAAGTATTGGTAAGATTGGCACCCAAGCTGCTTTCACCACACATGCACATTTAGTACCATGGAAAATATTTTTCCAGAAGTCTAAATGCACCAATGTGAAGTCAACAGGAAGGTCTGAAAGGTTTTGCTTCATTGGTGGTGAATATTGAAAGTTTATTTTGGCTTACAATTTGGGTGCACTTTTATTTTTTATCTCTGGAGTGGGAAGCTGTTCTTGAACCGGAGTTGAAGGCTGCGTTTTCGGCTAAAATATTTCTGCATTTAATAACTTTTGGGACCATGTTTGCGCCAACGTGTGCCTATTATATTACACGTTTCTTTTGCAGATTCTAGATGTTTTCCTACTCCCTTTATTATGTTTGTCTTTTAGTCTATTAGTGAACATGAAGCAAAAATTCCTTGGAAACAAGCACTAACCTAAAACGAAAACTTACCTATGAATTGACGTACACTACGGCCTAATTTTGCACCTATAACATTCATACAGATATAATACACCACTAAATACACTCTCTTCAAAGAAATATTGTCCATTAATCACTTATATCTCTTCCACACAGCTGAATTTCTTGGAATACAAACACAAGCACTTGAAAACCATTTATAAACAAACAAATAATGAAAACGTGGGCTCCAAGAGCGTACTCCAGTGCAACCAACAGACAGATAAGGAAAGCACCTATACTTATTACCCGCTCCAAAAAATCGGCGACATTCAAATCGAAAAAATCGAAAGAAACAAAGAAATCACCAAAATATGTTATTTAAAGCACCACGCCACTCACATCAACCATTTATATGGTCACGTGACACAGTTTAAAGGGGCCGCACAGAATTAAAAAGACAGCAAATTGAAGTACAAAGATTACTCTAACTAGCCAAAAATATTTTGTCTTTTTTGCACTCTTTGTCCAATTTTCACAGGTGCGTATCCGTAGTTTCCTTGAAACAAATCATTTATATCAGAAACTTATTCTTAGTAAAAGTTGTTCTAAAACAAAATTAAAAAAATGAAACACGTATACATTTGAAAGAAAAAAGGACACTTGGTTTGAAATCACAGCAATGACATCTATTATTTCTTTCTTTCTTTCTTTCTTTCTTTCTTTCTTTCTTTCTTTCTTCTTTCTTTCTTTCTTCTTTCTTTCTTTCTTTCTTTCTTCTTTCTTCTTTCTTTCTTTCTTTCTTTCTTCTTTCTTTCTTCTTTCTTTCTTTCTTTCTTCTTTCTTCTTTCTTTCTTTCTTTCTTTCTTTCTTTCTTTCTTTCTTTCTTTCTTTCTTTCTTTCTTTCTTTCTTATTTCTTTCTTTCTTTCTTTCTCTTTCTTTCTTTCTTTCTTTCTTTCTTTCTTTCTTTCTTTCTTTCTTTCTTTCTTTCTTTCTTCTTATCTTTCTTTCTTTCTTTCTTTCTTTCTTTCTTTCTTTCTTTCTTTCTTTCTTTCTTCTCTTTCTTTCTTTCTTTCTTTCTTTCTTTCTTTCTTTCTTTCTTTCTTTCTTTCTTTCTTCTTTCTTTCTTCTTTCTTTCTTTCTTTCTTTTCTTTCTTTCTTTCTTTTCTTTCTTTCTTTCTTTCTTTCTTTCTTTCTTTCTTTCTTTCTTTCTTTCTTTCTTTCTTTCTTCTTTCTTTCTTTCTTTCTTTCTTTCTTTCTTTCTTTCTTTCTTTCTTTCTTTCTTTCTTTCTTTCTTTCTTTCTTTTCTTTCTTCCTTTCTTTCTTTCTTTCTTTCTTTCTTTCCTTTCTTTCTTTCTTTCTTTCTTTCTTTCTTTCTTTCTTTCTTTATCTTTCTTTCTTTCTTTCTTTCTTTCTTTCTTTCTTTCTTTCTTTCTTCTTTCTTTCTTTCTTTCTTTCTTTCTTTCTTTCTTTCTTTCTTTCTTTCTTTCTTTCTTTCTTTCTCTTTCTTTCTTTCTTTCTTTCTTTCTTTCTTTCTTTCTTTCTTTCTTTCTTTCTTTCTTCTCTTTCTTTCTTTCTTTCTTTCTTTCTTTCTTTCTTTATTTCTTTCTTTCTTTCTTTCTTTCTTTCTTACCTTCTTTCTTTCTATCTTTCTTTCTTTCCTTCTTTCCTTCTTTCCTTCTTTCTTTCCTTCTTTCCTTCTTTCCTTCTTTCCTTCCTTCTTTCCTTCTTTCCTTCCTACTTTCCTTCTTTCCTTCCTTCCTTCTTTCCTTCCTTCTTTCCTTCCTCTTTCCTTCCTTCTTTCCTTCCTTCTTTCCTTCTTTCCTTCCTTCTTTCCTTCCTTCTTTCCTTCTTTCCTTCTTTCTTTCTTTCCTTCTTTCCTTCTTTCCTTCCTTCTTTCCTTCTTTCCTTCCTTCGCTCCTTCTTTCCTTCCTTCTTTCTCTCCTTCTTTCCTTCTTTCTCTCCTTCTTTCCTTCTTTCTCTCTTTCTTCCTTCTTCTCTCTTTCTTTCTCTCTTTCTCTCTGTCTTTCTCTCTTTCTTTGTTTCTCTCTTTCTTTCTCTCTCTCTCTTTCTCTCTTTCTCTCTTTCTTTCTCTCTTTCTCTCTTCTCTCTCCTTCTTTCTCTCTTTCTCTCTCTCTTTCGATCTTTCTCTCTCTTTCTCTTTTTCTCTCTCTTTCTCTCTCTCCCTTTCTCTCTCTCTCTTTCTCTCTCTCTTTCTCTCCTCTTTCTCTCTCTCTTTCTCTCTCTCTTTCTCTCTCTCCTCTCTCTTCCTCTCTTTCTTTCTCTCTTATCCCTCTTTCTTTCTGTCTTTCTCTCTTTCTTTCTCTCTTCTCTCTTTCTTTCTCTCTTTCCCTCTTTCTTTCTCTCTTTCTCTCTTTCTTTTCTCTTCTCTCTCTCTCTTTCTTTTCTTTCTTCTCTCTTCTCTTCTTTCTTCTTTCTTTCCTTTCTTTCTCTTTCCTTCTTTTCTTTCTCTCTTTTCCTTCTTTCTTTCTTTCTTTCTTTCTTTCTTTCTTTCTTTCCTTTCTTTCTTTCTTTCCTTCCTCTTTCTTTCTTTCCTCTTCTTCTCTCTTTCTCTCTTTCTCTCTTTCTTTCTCTTTTTCTCTTTCCTTCTTTCTTTCTTCCTTTCTCTCTTTCTTTCTTTCTCTCTTTCTTTCTCTTTCTTTCTTTCTCTCTCTTTCTTTCTTTCTTTCTTTCTTTCTTTCTTTTCTTTCTTTCTTTCTTTCTTTCTTTTCTTTCTTTATGTCTTGTCCGTCTATCTTTCTTTCTTTATTTATTTATTATAACGTGGATTGTAACATTTCTTGATCAAAAGTAAATAATATCCAAATAATAACATTAATTTCTTAAATATCTGAAGAGCCTTACTAGACAAAATGCCAAAGCAGGAATTTTAATACATATTTACTCATCTGCGGACTGTACTACTAAAAACATTAATGTACCTCTGAAGCCTTTCAAATGAAAAACGCATTTTATATCCCGTAAAACAAGATTTAGTTGACTGATAATCTGTTGTAAATTCGTTAATGAGTTCAGCTAATTTAGTTTCACGATCTGGCTTCTCTTTTTTCATGTTTGCTGAAGTATACCACTGAAATATAGATGTAAATAATGAAGTAAATAAAGACATGAATAAGTACACTTCTAGAAAACACAACAAAGATGTTATTCCAATGTCTTCCTTCCTACCAACGTTCTGTGTCATGCAGTTACACCTGTTTTGCAGTAATGAGTTGCATTCTACGATGAACCTTGCCCTCGCTAGTAGCGCTGCGTGCTATAGCCATGCCTGGCCGCTCTTACACTTCTTAAGGAAATCAGTACGAACTTCCTAGCTCTGGTTATAAGATTAGAATCTCAAATTAATTGCTTGAAAATTATAGGCTGATACCGGAATTGTCATAATGTGAGATTAATAATTTTATAAGTAGGTGGTAGGAAGATGAATAAATAAATGCAAGAGATAATTTATATATGTTAAAATCAATGCACAATATGAGAAGCGTTAGTTTAAATTACCTGTTGAAGAAATGCAATTAATTATAAGTTAAAGAAGTTAAGGCACCTAGGTGTTCTGGTGAACTGAGTCAACAAGTGTCCTATTAGCCCAAGGTTCTGGTAATGAACAAGTTTCAATGTGGAGTATGGAAGAGGAGGATTTTCTTTGATTTTTGTTTAAATTGAGCATTAAAGAATTTTATTAATAAGCATGTAAATGTGTGAAATTTCTCTTCGGTCTTATTTAAATTCATTTACCATCTATTTAAAATTAGTTTTATTACTTTTTCTTACGCTTGAACACAATACGTTAAAAAATCAAAGAGTTGCCTCAAAACGCACTTACACCTGTCCTTAAAACTAAAAGGTGATGGAATGTTTGGAATCTGGAAAGTCAAAGAGTAAACGTTTCAGACGCAAATGAGTAGTTCAAGATTTGGCAACGTATAATACAGAAACTTTAGTGAGGTGGTGATGAAGCTGATAAAATAACACGCACTTATAAAATAGGGGAATTTACTTAAGTATTTTACTATGATCAATTATCGGCAGTTCGTAACGCCTAAAGAAAGTGCTCGGTTTATCACATACTTGGTGTTAGGCAATATGGGATTCGCCGTTCAGCATTTTAGTGGTTCACAGCTTATTGTCCTTTTTAATTGTTATTAAAAACTCTTATTTGAAACAGGGAATTGATTTATAGCTAGAATGTCAAATATAAAACTTAAATAGTTACAGTTTCTCCTGTTAAGACTTGGAAACACTAATTTTTCATCCTCAAACATTCGACAACTCCCTTACAATATCTCATGCATTAGCCACCATTAAATTTATCAGTCACCTTAGCTGGGATTGTCCATTCTCACACTAAACCACGCAGGCGTTCAGAGAAGGATGCTGTAAACTCACCACTAGAGCAACCTGCAATATATCTATTAACGACAAAGGTATTGAAGGCGGCATCAAAGGTGTGTCACTACGTTCTCAAGGGTCACAATCTGATTAATACACTCTTCATAATAACTTTAAAATACTTAAAATTTATGATATATTTAATATTATCAAATAAGAAATTGAACATTTTCAACTCATATATTTAATTTCAAGTAGTGACTCCTTGGGTTATTAAAATTATGTCTCATATAGGTATCGTAGTACATAAACGAACGATACTAAGAAAATAATATCTGTTAATATCAGCCCCAAGGATTTAAACATACACAATGCGTATGCAGCCAATGCATGAAAACTAATAGATACAATTTTATTTACAAAATTGTCTGCTATGGATAATAGTGATGCAATATATCTGATAATATGTACTTATGTTTCGGAGCAACAAGTACCTCCTGAATAATGGATCCTAACCCCAGAAAGAAACACCATCTACCAATCTAACTCTAATTCTAACTCTAGAAATTAAACATTAAGTCACGATCTCGAACTCCTTAATTGATATAAATGAGTTTATAGACTATTTTTTGAACACGAGGAATTATTTTTGGGAATAAGGTGTTCATTTGTGGTACTACCCCAGTAAGTAGCACTCTCCTATGGTTTCCTAAATCACAAACGATATTTCCGAGTAGCGTTTCTTCCGCTATATGGGACCCAAGCTATAGCGGAGCTAAATCTAGAGACCGGGTTTGATAGCCTCTGTTTCAGTCAGCAATCCGGGTTTTGTGCGTATGTGCGCGCGCAGGATGGGAAAGAGGGAGCATTCTTATCTCACACATTTATCTGCGAGCGGCGTCTTCCCCAGCTTGTGACGTCACTTCCATTGCTTTACATGTTGGTATAGCCTCAGAATATTCAGCTCTTTGTGTTGGATTTCAATCCTAGTTTGAAAAAAAAATTTACTCAAGATTCATGCCAGAAATATTGGGAAAATCAAAAGATAGTTATTCACTAATTTATAATGTGTTCTATTTCTTTAAAAATGACGAATTTTCCTTCAGAGAGTTGTCAGTGCATAAATAAAACAGTAAGCTTTACTTCAAAACCCATTTAAAAGCCACCATAAATTCAATTAAGCCCTTTTTAAATATAGTGATGGATTGTTAGTTCATTTACTACTTGCGTGAAACAGGTGAGGTAAGCGTAGCAACCTAACATTTTGATATCGACATTTCACCCTTAACCCAAAAACAAAATTTTTGGAAAGGGTCTGCAGCATTTATAAAAGATAGTCAATAAAAAAACCAGAATGAATACCAAAGTTGTATTTAAAGCATGTGACAAGATGATTTTCAAGAAATGTACCTTACATCTAATTACGTTTTATATAGCAAAATTAGTTTCATTAATTTTGACTCTATAAATTAATATGGCAATATTATGATTTTTCACATTGCTAATAAATTTTATTTTATTTGGAATTAGAGATCTTGGAATAATTTTCATTCTGAATGAATTTTGTATAATTTAGTGTAAGTCGCAAATCCTAAGAAACACAGCAATTGAAGAGCTCATTGAATAAGATTGACATACACAGACACACACGCACACAAACACACACAAATGTGTGTGCATTCGTGAAACCTGTTAGTGATGTATCAGATGGAAACCAAACGCGCACACGTGTACAGTACCCTCACTCCCTAGGTGTGTCTGATGTTCAATGTGGCATTTGTGTTGTGAAGTTTCCTTGAATGGCATGGTTAAAACCAAATGTACAGTACCGAGCTATAGTCTACAGTGTGCCCATGTAATATCTGCTGTACTCATTAGTTGAGACAATATGTACACATTTGCTGTATGTATTACATATCAGTTTGACTGGCAACTGAAGATATTTCATGTCAATTGTGTTCAAATGGCGTTAATATTATACTGGAACTACAACTAAAAGCTCCAAGCCTTAATACACAGTTTAGTACTGTGCTTTTACTCTGCACGTTGCTGCATATTGTTTCTCTATAAAACATGCGCACATCCGCACACAAGTCTGTCCTCACAGATTTTCTCCGTGCATTTCTTTTTGCCATGTTTGGCTAGCTCATCAGCTGTCAAAGATTTGGTAGCTTATTTGAAAACATTTCTGAGGGAATTATCGTCCAATTTAAGCATACTTAGTGGATCGTGTTGTAAGGTTTCAGTTAATTTTTGTATAGTCATTTCAAATTGTATTAAAAGTTTACAATTTCACTGGCTTTCTTTTATAAGGTAGCTTTAAAGTATGGCTAACATTTGAGTGATATAATAAGAAGAAACATTTTGCTTATTAAATTATATAATATCTAACTTTACGCCGCAACTGTGAAAACTGAGAGGAAAGGGGAAATTAGGGAAGAATGGGGAATTCTTGTTTACAATAAAGGACTTAGTTTTAGACAGAAAACTATATGCGATGTGTATTTAAATGAATATTATTTATAAAGTCAATAGCTATTTGAAGGTTATTCGGTATTTTATTAACCATTATTAGAACTATTTTTAAGTTCATTCAAGGAAAACTGCAACCATACACACGTTTTTATCTCTTATCGGTATTACAGAAGCACAAAGCATATTACTTTTCTGAAAGCTCTATCATTCTTCCAAAAGAGTTTGACAACTTTAACCGTAAAATGTAGATATATTTTTAATCTTAGTGCCTTAAATATTCATGATTTTCTTTAATATTATATAAATTTTTCATATTACGATTAAATATGGTGTTAAAACATTCCTGGCACGTGCTTAGGAAATTCACCGCTACACTTCGCAGGTCACTTTGAGAAATGAGAACAAATTCTTGAAGAATATTAATTCTTTTATCTTACGTTTTTGGATTTTTATTTTTTCTACTACATATAGTATGAGTAGGGAGAACATTGCAATTCACCAAAAATATCGATATCGTTTTTTTGTTGTTGTAATTTTACGTCCTCCAACGTTGAGTCATATCGGACGATGAATAGAATGGGTGAAATGATGCTCAAATGAGCCCAGGGTTCTTAGAGCTTAGAGTTACCCGACATTCGTCTTTCAGGATATGGGATAACCCCGGAGAAAACCTCATCCATGTAACTCACCCTGACCAAGATTCGAACTCCGGACGTCTTGAACGTCAGGCAGACACGCTACTAGGTATAACACAAATATAAAAAAATATATATTATATATTATTTGTTTATATTTGTGTTATATCCAGATAATCATTTGTAGTTATAACATTTAATAAATATCCTGACGATGGGAGAGCTGCACACTCCCAAAACGTTAATTTCTAATCATCTTTTCACCTGGCTTGCTTCCCAAAAACAACTTGAGCAAATATGTGAGTTTTCTGGGAATAGCCATTTGTGCCATATAATGTACCTACAACGTTTTACTTAACTAAAGTGTTTTTGGTTATGTATATACTTATGTTTTGTGAAACTTCAGGTCCTTTAAAGCATTCGTTAACTGGAGCATCCTACGTGCTTCAATGTTTCTTTACAGAATTTTGGAGAACTGAACTATTACAGGTACTCTACACTATAACTAAAACTTAAGACATGACCGTAAAACGAGTTAATCCACATTTTTTTAAAAATGGAGTAAAACAGTGTTTTGTGAATGAGGCGGAGAAAAATTGTTAACATTATTTTATTTCCTTTCTGAGAAAAAGTGTCTCAATAATACAGTATATTTTATCAATTTTATACTTAATAGACCCCAAAAAATGACTGATGCAATAACATTATTAAAAATAAAGTAGGGAAACTAAAATCAAGACTTCAGCATTTAGTCAAGTTTCATTCTACATACATTTTACATACATGTTAGGTAAAACCAATAATTAAATATGCCTTTTGGCATTTTAAACACGTTCTACTTCGGATTATTCCACCTTTCAATAAGTATATCATTTTGGAAAGTAGGTACAAGATTTTTAACTGTAGTCCGGCTGATCAAAAAATGCTCTGAGAAGCTGTGGTCTCAGATTTAAGAGTTTTATAGTATCCATGATAGATTAGTGGGATATAATTATTCAGATCCTGCAAGACTTTAATTTATAGGTCTTGGAACATTGTATTTTCGAGAAATGTCAGTAAGTAAGCGAAGGTTTACGTGATATTTTCTTTCTAATTTACAGTGTCACAATCCTCAATATCACTATAAGAGTATGTAAAATAAGGCTTAAAAGGGTGGTCTTTAAATACTTACATGCATGTCACCTTGTTCAAGAGTACTTATTGTCCAGATTCTGAAACTGTTCTGTACTTTATAGAGAAGAGGCTTTGCAGAGATGAATATGTTAATGTTAGTGTTATTTTCACAACATGAAAACTATTCTTATCCTGGCCTTATTTTTGGTGTGTGTTAACTAGCTCCATCCGTTGATCTGCAACATAAATGTAAGTAAATGTAAGCTGCTTGCCTCCTTTTTTCTCTATAAGGCCGAAGTCACGGTCAAAAGGCAAAAATGTATGATCAGCCACTAGATAACAGTCACAGAGTATGAACGCGTTACCCATTTTGTATATTATTCAAGTAGCATATCACGAAACGCAAGAACTTCGCCTCTCTCTCTACTTAGCGTAATATGATTGCTGGAGGATAGACTACCACAAGAAAAGATAGCTCTCTGCCGTAACACCAGAGGACAGGACTTATTGCAAACTATTTTATTTTGAGGGTTAGCCCATTTTTCCGGGCATTTATTCAATTTTAGTTAATTGATGGAAATTAAGGTTTTTGATAGAGTCAACATGAAAAATTCAATGCCATGGCCAGGATTTGAACCACGGATCTCCTGGTTTCTGTCCAGTCGCTCTCAACCTTTGAGCTACCATGACCAACGTGCCGTCCTGACATTAAATTCTCCAGTTGACTCGTATATTTCCCGGGCAGACCACTAGGGGCTCTCGCATCCGAGATACACCGTTTGTGGCGACTTACTATCGTAAGTACTCAAGTCCCAGGCTTCATCATTTAACTCTTATTATTTTAGTTAATTGGTGGAAATTAATTATTTCTCTGCACTAGCCGTATATAGGCTGAGGTTCTTGATACAGTCAACATGAAAAATTCAATGCCATGGCCGGGATTTGAACCACGGATCTCCTGGTTTCCGTCCAGTCGCTCTTAACCTTTGAGTTACCATGGCCAACATGCCGTCCTGATATTAAATTCTCCAGTTGACTCGTATATTTCCAGGGTAGACCACTAGGGGCTCTCGCATCCGAGATACACCGTTTGTGGCGACTTACTATCGTAAGTACTTAAGTCCTAGGCTTCATCACGAGTCAACTGGAGAATTTAATGTTAGGACGACACGTTGGCCATGGTAGCTCAAAGGTTAAGAGTGACTGGACGGAAACCAGGAGATCCGTGGTTCAAATCCCGGCCATGGCATTGAATTTTTCATGTTGACTCTATCTATTTCTTCAATTGTTCTCTGTCTTTATAAGCCACTGGCAACAAAACAGAAATACTCTGTCTGTCAGGTCTTTATTTATAAAACGGCCAACGTAGCATAAATCAACTACTAGATTGTAAAATATATATCATAATATGCCAGAAAACCATATTTGCAAAGTTTACTGATGTTGTGAATTAACCTTTAACGTTGAATACTTCTCTGTATTTTAGAATTTATACAAGTCTAATTAATCTTGTTTTTTACTCCACATTATCAATGGAATCAATGATTCGATTGTATGTTTACAAGTATTCAAAGAAACTTGTAATGCGATTCTTGGTAAAGGAAATGAGTTATGCGTTTTGGACTAAAATGTTGAAAGACACACATTCTAGCAGTTTACAAGATCACCTCAGAATTATGAAGCAATCTCCAAAAATTTGCACTTATAATAAAATTTAGAACCTCCTCCTCCATCTCTTCCTCCTCCTCCCCCACACATACAAAGAATAAATTTAATCTCCATAAATAGCTTCCCCTAACCATTTTATATACTAATTCACACATCCCTGTGCCTAATTCAATACATATTCCATACTCATATTTCATAAAGCTACAACATCTGACGGTTGAACGATCATTAAGGTATCCTTAAAGTTTGTAGAATTCCGGCTACAAAGAAAGGGATCAGAGCAAGAAGCTTAACAATACGAAAATGCTGTACCTAGAATATTCAGCATCTTCTTATTAAGGGAATATGCCACACATTTCGACTTGGCTGGAATACGTTTAACGCTCAGGACTCCCCATGCATAAACATGCGATACTCTAGCCTACTTCCTGCAGCAGTGTTCTAATTGTTTGCTTTCACTACAGTACACATTTAAGTTGAATTTTCTTTAATGGTCATTTTTGGAAGGATTATTCTAAATACCTACTCCTTTTTACTAATTATGACACCATGGGTGCTGGACACTCATAATTAAAGGCTCGCAAGTGGCCACCTTGTGTGTCTAAATAAGCGGGTTTCTTTATCAAAAGTAACTTGCTCTCAGCTCAGAGATACTTCACTGAATATTAATTGGGAAATTTAGCAATGCGCATGGATTGGTGGAGCTGCTATTGTGTTTACATATGTACATACACCAGTTAGGACGAGGACGCGTAGTTCTTCGTTTTATCACAGACAAACGCAATGCTGTCTCTACTATATTTAAGATGTTGACCACAGAACACACAGGGTGCAATTTCTCAATATTCTGATAATACACGGAATGAAATAATTGGGAAAGGATGTTCGAGAAGGAAACGTTCCAGCCCTGAATTCATCATACCAGTTATGAAGACAGACAAAGATCAGGAAGGACGGTTTGTTGAGTATATGTCTTAACGACCTCGGCTACTCATATCGCTTTTGCATCTTAATTCTTATGAATAGGCTTGCGAAACTATGGGGCTTCAATTTTACATACAAGCCTAACAATGAAATACCAGATAGCAGAAAGAGTGACATCAGTTAGACTGAAGCTGTTTCAATGAAAAACAGTAAAGAAACTGCATTATATTTTAAATTTAACTCTTTAGCATATGAGCGAATAAATTTCTGTATTTCCTTAAGTGGAACATAGTACCTTCTGAACCGCGTAAGCTCGAGGTCCTTAGGCAACGGGATCAGAGGTTTCCTGATCAGAGAGATTCCGGGATGAGTGATCAGCCCAACGCCGGAAGTGAAAGTACGAGAGAGGAGGTGATAGGAAAGACGATGAAGGAGCAATCGGTGGAATGCTGGCAGTGGAAATCGGAGGACTGGGAGAAAACCCGCCCCAGCGCCGTGTTGTCCACCACAAATCTCACTTCGAAGTCGCCTGGGATCGAACTGGGCCTCCTTGTTGACAGCCAAGTGGTCTAATCAGTCAGGCATGGTGTGGCCCCTTTAGCATATGAGAAAGTTTAATCCTTCAGCTGTCGGCACTAATGGGCCATTTTTCTCTTACAGCTATGTTGTCGAAGGCGATTTTAATACCTAAACCAGAACAAAAGATACACATATTAGCATATATCTTTAAAGCTGATTTTTAAAAAAATGAAAATGTTCACTTACTTTGGTGGGTAGGTGGCTAAAACATTATAGATGGAAGTTCTGAACTGTCGTATTGATAGTTTAAAAATAGGAATGGTAAACTAGAACTAAGCACACTAATTAATACTCGCTTTCTTTACTTAATCAAGCGAATAAATACTAGTGGTTAATAATAGATGAATTGAAACGTTTTGTGAAAATGTTGCCAGTTAAACTAACCTTTCATAATTAAACTGTAAAATACCGCAAATTGTCATTTTAGGATACCTAGATACTTTTAAAGGTATTAAGAACCAAAATGTCGAAGTACAATTTCAAATTTATGGAAGGGATAATTTCTTTAAAGAGACAAACTTTCGAAAAGCTGATCAATAACCTTCAAATTTCACTGAAGGAATACGACTATTTGTACTCTCCATGCGGCAATACTTCTACCAGGTGTTAAATCCTTCAAAACGGTTGAATAAAAATTACAGAAATTTAAAGATTCGAAATAGCTTGAAAATATTTTCGTTGATTTTAAGAAGTATAAGATTAACTTAAGTCCACCTCCGAGTAGCCTGGGTCATTTGGGCAAATAAACGGAACGTCCGCGGTGTATATGTACACCAGAACTGCCCTTTCTGGCATCCTTCGTATGGAATAGATACATTTACATTTTATATATCCAACTATAATTTCCTAAACATTTAAAACAGTTATAGGCTTGAAGCTATAAACTACACAGCGGCTTAAGGTGCGCTAGCCGCTGCGTAGTTTATAACTTAACCAGTCCGAATTTCGGTTTCGCAGCTTCGAAGTTCTGTTGGATATAATTTTATTCAGCATTAAATATTACAGGATTTTTTGATTAGGCAGCGCAATGAACCACTGTTGTGCGAACCTCAAAAGTTGTTATTGTTATTGGGATGCACCGGCCACGAAAACAAAAACATTATTCCTTGCTCTTTATCAGTGACACTAGCCTACATTTCAGGTAATGGGCCAAAGGGCAGTTATTTGTGCAAAATTAGACCAATAACTTGGACAGTTGCAAGGTTGCATAATGTAAAACTACACATAGCTTCCTAACAGGCAGAATTTTGCGCGTACTTAGATAGCAAATTCAAGCAATATGGAGCGCTATACGAACGCCGAAATGATGGACATGGTTTTGATGTATGGAAGAGTTGAAGGGAGTTCAACGAGCGCAAGATTTATTCAGTTTCATTACAAATATGAATTGTAAAAATAGTTACATCAGTGATTATATTTATTTGTTTAGCTTCAGAGCATTTTGTTATGATTTTAATTGTACAATACGTTCAACCATTTACTGTAAATATCCACAGCTTTCTTTTCAGTTACAGATTCTTTATTTAGTATTATCAAACACGTGAAATAAAATACTCGTCTCATTGTATAAGCCATTTAATTTTGGTTAATTTATCTACAATTCTCTGATGTTATTTTCTGTTCTGTTTATCATTTAATTCTTCTCTCCTCAACCTCACTAATATTAAAAAAAAATAACTCTAAAAGGCAGGGGCGGCTTCTGAGGTAGTGCCGCTGTGCCATGGCACCATCTGTATAAAAACGAAAGAAAGAGAAGTGTATAGGAATTGCGCAAAAAGCATTGTTTCTGTGTATCTGCTCTCTCGTGTGAATAGACGCTTTAAACGCAAGTGCTCTGTCCTGGTGGTTTTCCGAGGTTTGGTGCCGATTCCAGAACGGCACCGTCTACGCTCATAAGCGCCTGTGTTAAGGGCTAGGATATCTGCTTATACACGGCTTCTTATAGGAGAAGGTAGTGCCAAGGTTTCTCTGGCGCATAACTTACGCTTTATCCGCTAGAGTGCCGTAGAGCACGGGACTTAACCTTCTCTCTGTTGCGAAATCGTACACGAACACTTCGTATCACATTCTCCATGAATTGCATTATCAAACTTTTACTCTATACGTTACACCTATGCGTAACAAGAGTACGGATGTAAAAAATATCTATTTCCGTTTCCCTGTAGGATCTGATTGGTACAGTATATTATAAAATAGGATGGATTATTGATAAGATTACCTAAATCGTTCGAAATTAGTACACATATATTTTAACAACGCTTATTTATTTTTTATTTATTCATTCATTCCTTTATTATTTATTCATTTATTATTTATTTATTTAGTCATTCGTTCGCTCATTCATTCATTTATTTATAGCACTGCCAATACAATGCCTCACAGGCCGCCCCTGCTAAAAGGTATAAGTTGCATATGTCCACCAGCTTATATGCCATCATGGACTGCAATAACTAAATTTTATAACACGTTTAACACTTATAAGCAATGATTAAACAATAGCTTCTTTATAGAGGTTTCATAAGCCAATGCAGAGTATGCCGGTATGTTTACAAACAGCTATAGCACGCGGCACGACGTTTGACTTATACCTGCGAACTCCGACAGCACGAGGCACGCGTCGTTGTTTCTATCACTGCCTAATCCACACTCATTCTGGAGTATTTTATACGGCTCTATTGGAGATAATAATATTTATATGTGTCACATAGAAGCTGAGCAACTACTTCTATATGTTCGTTCGGTGTCGATTTGAAACATCCAACAATTTGAAACACCCTACATATATTATATATATATATATATATATATTAAAGTTTCAGCAACCAGCAATATATTGCATGATATATATCAACTATTAAAATATTTGTAACTACAATAATACCATAGCCTAGGGATACAAGTCTAAGGTGAAAGTTATCTCTTTTCCTGAAAACATGCCAGAGGTTAAATAACTTATGTACAGCCGTAAAATTGTTTTGTAATAACTGTCTTTCATTATTATATTTGTCTTTTCATAGTCTTAGTATTAGTGACTTCTTAGACATTTCACTTAATGTTATGCTCGTTTTCATTCTTGTTAGCAAAATCCAATTATCCAGCAGTAAAATTGTTATGATGTATGTGTTACATTTTTATTGAACAATGAATTTAATTTAAACTCTATATGGCAGAGGTGTCAAGGATATGGGGACTCATGGACTTTCGCCCTCGCAGACCTCACATTTTCTCTGAGCTGATTGTCCACAGAGTGATATAGCGTTTATTATTAGCTATTAGTACAACGTAGGCATTTTAGCTGTCCTAGTTGTATACTGTAGATCAAATGAAAATAAACTTCTTTTCATCATCAACAAAAAGCATTGATAAAAACAACACTCATCATATAACAGAAATTGGCACCTAAGAGAGTGCTAAATCTAGGGAAAAAATGAAATGCATAAAATAATAGAAATGCTGTAAAACATATAAAACACCAGTAGCTGCTAATCACATTTCATCTCTCACTTAGGTGTTTACTATGACGCAAATCTTATACTTGAGAAACTGTTTACACTATTCAGAGCAAAACAACTGATCCGTTGAATTGAACTGCAACTGAATTGCTGACTCAGCACTTAAGACTGAAACATACTGAGCCCCACCCAGTGAACTTAACTGAAATATACTCAACACAAATTTCACTGTCAATGACAACTACTGTCCAGCCGGACACGAGATATTCTCTCATATAGGGCCTGAATATAATGCAAATATTCTGGAAAAGAAATCTACTCGAAAAGGTCAAAATGAATCTTCTGGAGCAAGGAAACTGCTGCACGCATTGCTTGTTGTATTAGGATATAGGTATCTATTCGCAGGCAGCCCGCCTCCCAAGAG
>CM060948.1:142768682-142886182 GCA_030765055.1 Mantis religiosa
CCCTCTCGAGTGAGCTGTTAGGACTGACGATGTATCACCCCTTTGGGGGCTGTAACGGGGTCTTTCTTTAATCATCGCGTTAATTAGGGATGCGCCCCCCAATGCCTTGCCGTGCGAGGAAGGATTCCTTCTTTTTGACAATCCTTCCTTCCTCCTTCCTTCCTTCTTACCTCCCTTGTTTCCTCCATGAGTGACGTGGCTTTTGCTTTTGTCTCCCAAGGGAACTCGTAAAATTATTGTGTTGAACATTGTGAGCCAAAACGCCACTAGTGGAGGTTATCTTTATTCTGGTTTCCAGTTGTAAACTGAAAGGGGTGAATTTCTACCCTAAGGGATTATGAAGTAACTATACTGTACGTAGCAGTGAACAGAGATATAGGCTGAAATTTTATTAAACATTTCACAGCCCTCGTCTCTTCATAAATTAACTTCCAATTAGCCCCTCAGCATTTACAGTGGTATATTAAACTACTGCCGATGTAGCCAACGCTATGAGCCAGCATAGATAAATCATATTTTACCATAGGTAAACCTTAGCCTTAACTGAAATTAATAAATCGCACATTTTTCGGTACAAAATTTCAGATGTTTCCCCAATATTGCTCTGTCGGCACCGTACTTAATATAAAAGTTCAGTTTTGATAAGTTGTCTGATCACGCAAATGAAATATTTTATTTAAGCAGAAAGTAAAAATCCTATACAACTACATTATATATGCTGAATTCAAGATATAAATGAATGTCTCTTAGTTCTGATGCCCAAATTATTGGGTAATTAGATTAATGATCTTATAAAATAATCGCGAGGTATATAAATAACTTTCATGTAATAAAATTAACGCATATTTTAAGAAGTACAGTTACAATACTACCAGTGGATAAGAAGTAATTAGCCGAGCATGTTACATGTTGAAGTGTCTAAGGCATTTAGACGTTTTGGTAAACTCTGTCAACAGGAAGTCCACTAGTTCAAGGTTCAGGTAATTATACGTGAACTATATGTTGAGAAATAAGAGAGGTGCATGAAAATGTTAGGATACCATTCATAAAATTAGGAAGGGAAAAGAGTTTTATAATTTAGCAAGTTAAAAAATAAAAGTTGTGTTCAGATAATAACACGCTCAAGGTTTTGCAGCGTTTCATTCGGTGGGATAATCATGAAGTAGACGAACTTAAATTAATAAAACCGTGTATTTCTAAAATTTAGTCTTTAAACTGATCACGGTGTATGTTACCGAGATCGATTATTGGCAGTCTGTAGCGTCTAGAAATAACTCTAGCGCTATTATATATAGTGGTAGCTGCAAGGAGAATCGCTATTCAAATTTTTAGTTATTCATGACAGTGTATGCTTTTCATTGTTATTATGGAATCGTTTATTTTAAACCGTAAATTCCTGATAATTCAGAAGTTAGTAAATATAATTCTTTAATATTTACAGCTTCTAGTTCCAATGTTCAGAAAGAGCTTACTTTTTCATTCTCAAGCAGTGGGTAACTAACTCACTTCAAATAGTTGATGTAAGAGCATTCATGTCAATTTAATTGCACCTCGGCAAACCCTCATAGAAAGATTTCATGGCTCACCATTGCAGCAGCCGGCAGTTGATTCAACTACGACTGATATACAAACTTGGAACAGCACAGGTATGACACACCGTGGTAATTATTAACTCTACAAGTAAATCTAGAGTACTAATTAGAGGTGGCTTTTATCAAGCTAAAACTTACGTTAGCTGCCTTTTATTGTATCTGAGAAACCATTATACCAGCTAATTTGATAAATAAAAAAATCTATTCAGCATATGTGAATCACGAGTCAAAGGAAATGGTATTTAAATTCGATGGCTCATTACGAAACTACACAAGTTGTAGGATAAGTATATTTGCAGGGCTCGTTAAAAGAAAGCCAAATAATTAATTATAATTAGACTAAGGTCTTGTGCCATGGCTGGACTAGAGTACACTTTAGTTCCCTGCGGTCGGAATGCGCACGGGATCGATCCCACCACTGAGGGGTGCGAATTTTAAGTTCCGGGAATAGAACCGGTCACCACTCAGCATCGTGAGCTACACTCTCCTTCCCGTGTCAGTTGGAGGTAACCCACCTCTGCCTTGAGTACGTGGGCGTGAGACCGACAGTCGGGTAGGCAAGCGCAGGCGCACTTTGGGCTATTACGTCATGGGTTAGGTTGAGTTCCCTGAGTGTTAATGCTGACTCTGAGAAGATATATGTATTTTCCATTAATTAGTCGATATTCTAAAGTGTTGTCATTTTAGTTTTCACGATAAGAATAAGATAGATTTTTCGAACTCCTTCATGCTCCCGGCTGGTGTTTTGTCTTGATTTTCGTAGTTCATATGACCTGAAACTTCTCTCCACAAATATTCTTTCTGAAATATAAAGCTGTTACATATTTCAGCTATCTAAACCTCTGATGCCATATGTGGTAGGAACAAGCTTACAAATATGTAGCAAAATATATCTGCTATGGATTATTTGGATTGATAGAAAGTAGATAAAAAACCTTTCTAAAATTATTTTTAAGAATTTATATAAAGATAAACTATTTTAAGTGCAGAAAGACTTTCGAATTGTCAAGAATTATGACATAGAGAATCTATGACATAGAGAATCTGCAAATATATCCTATTGGCTACTGGGACTTAGTTTTAATATTCGGCTCGTTACTAATATTTGTTTTAAGGCTTATAGTACAGCAACATTCTTAGATTACAACAGTTTTCAGTTAACAAGGGGTAATGCTCCGAGTATCATCTCATGAATTTCCAGTTGAACTCAACCTCTTTCTCCCGAGAATATCTCTAATTATAGTGATATTAAATTGCTTCCTTACCTGTGCACTCACTGAGAAATTTTCCGTTGTTCTACCTTGAACGCATCTGTCTTTTGCCTTTATTTGCCGTTTGTGGGGAGAAGTAGAAATCTCTCATTTAGATATTCCCAAGATACATACGTTCAAAACAGCGATGTCTTTTCTGAGATACAAATGTTGAGGTATTCATTAATTCAATGTAAGTGAGAGGGTGTAAAACCTCTTTTAGGCTAATGTTTATGATGAAATGCCCAATGCGCGCGTCAGGATTTAAACGAAATAACAAGCAGGGAAAACAAAGAGGAATCCTCGTACATGCTCACTAATAACTGTCGCCGCACCATGTCACCATCGTGCCTTCTCACACCATAGAACACCACACCACACTTGGCCGCCTTTATTCCCTCCTACATCGCACCATATTAATGTGAGAGCAGCCTAGTACCATTTGTTTAATGGCTGCAGAACAAGAGAGAGAAGGTAGTGTTTGTTGCGGGTTACCGGAGCGGAAGGAAGGAAGCAACATCTACCCCCGTACTTTGCCATTGTTGGATATGCTACGGCAAACGACCCATGGTGTGGGGATTTTCGAGTAATTGTACTTTACGACTTTCCTGTGTTTGTCTCCGGTACTCAGGTCTACCAATCAGTGCAGCTAGTCATACGCAGCATTCCGTGAATGGGTTTTTTGGCTCTTGCATCCTGACTTTGCCAATCTCTTAAGGTGAATCACTGCGAACTTTGCTTCAAAATCGCGAATGCCTTAGTATTCCTGCTACAAGGGACATGGGCAGAGAAATATGGCTCTACACAAAACAGTATTTTTCTTTTAGTACTACAGGAATGTAATATTCACATCTACTTCTGTCTGATAAATCTATGGACATAGAATCTCCTGTAGCTATTGAGAAAGAGACTTTGGATCCCTTAAATTACCCTCAAAGGAAATCAGATTTCAGTCTCTTGAATGCAATTTTATCCTGTTAAAATATCTTGGTGGTAATTGGTCTGTAAGAGAACTTCTATCATTATCGTCTTACCGTGGATGCTGACTATTACAGCTCTCCAGATGTAATATGGTTACGCCAGCTACCATTATAAATTCTAAACTTCATGAAGATCTAAAAATGAAAGCTTGTCATCTTGGCTAAAAGGTAAATATGATTTACAATTTGTCCATTGCCTTTACGTGTATCCGAAGCTTGCTCAGCTTAAGATGTTTAATTTCTTCGGAGTCTGCGAATTCCGATTTGGCCTTCGTATTCATACATTAAAGGAAATATAGAAGTTTGTCTCTCAAGAAATAGCTTTTAATTCTGCAGATCCGTGATATTCCAGATACCCAATTGTGTCTGGTAGAGCTGTAGATATAGATTTCCTTGTAAATTTTGTGAAAAAGTTGAAACTAAAACTAAGGTATTTGGTCTCCTGAATTACAAAAAATGAAATCGGAGCATGGAGTTTTGGTGTAATACTTCACCGATAGAATTTCTTTGGTCTGTAATACGTAGAACTTACTTGTTAACCTCATATCGTGGATTGCTGGACATTAAAAGGGCAATGCTGTCTTCCTCTTCGTCTGTTTCTTCCTTCTCACAAGGTTTAGGCCTTCAGACCTGTTCCGAAGCTAACAAAAACTGGTCACTCCATTTCTTCCGTTGTCTTTCAACACTTAGTTTATTTAAAGGTACATGAAATAAAGGCTTGCCTTAAATACCTTTAACGGGGCATTCATAGAACGTGTTTTTGATACCTCTGAATTTCTTCAGTAATATTTTCTTCCATTAACGTTCTCTTATTACTTTTCCCAATCCTATCTCTTCTAGTAATTCCCAGCAATAGTTGTAAAAATCTCAATTGTGATGCTTTTAATCTTGACTCTTTTCTGGTTCTTAATATCTACGCTTCACAAGAGTATATCAGCAGTAGATTAGATATACTGTGGAGTCTTTGCTTTGTCTCTGTCCTCATGGTTTTACCAAAATTTTGTTTTATACATCTATTTAACCTATTGTATGTTTTAATATTCTCGTCAACATTTACCTCGGTGTTCAGAATTCATATTTTGACCGTAAATACTTGAATGTGTGTGTTTGTGTGTGTGTGTGTGTGTGCGTGCGCGTTTGTGTCTAATGCTCAGGAATTAACAACCAAGTCATTCTGCTTCTAGCCTCTCAGCTTTTGGTGACAATATCAGGATATGTCTTCAAAGCTTGGCATGATTCTAGATATTTCATATTCATAATTTCTTCTCTGGTACACAGTAGGAAGTATGGTGAGCTTGAAAGTACAATCCTATAAAGATGGTTATTCAGATAATCAGGTCCAGGAATGAGACGAACAATGGCAACAGCTGATTTTCTTCTTAGTTGTAGAATTATTTTAGTTGTGCGCAATTTATAGCCATTTTGAGCTTTTATTTTCTTGTGTTATTTTATTTACATGTATTTATTTATATTTATTTACATTTGCCGGTCTCCGCTCCTCTGCTGGGACCATTTCGGGACCGCCAGCTAGGGACATTTATGGCTCGGCTGCTGACCTCGTTGCCGTCCCGCAGTGGGGGAGCATGTCCGTAGTCTTGGCCTGTCGGGGGAAGTCTCTATCTAAGTAAACTGCAGGAACACGGCCCTCTGTACTATCGTGGCTCCTTGGGTCGGCCGCCCTCTGTTGCCTCTCGCCTCATCCTTCCTCCCGGGGGTGCACCACTTGGGGGCATAGGCACAACTTCACCTCCTAGGGGGAATGAAAGTAGCGAAAGAACCATAGGATGCAACACGTGTCGAAGGCAGGTAGTACATAGATATGCGCGGGAGCCCTAACATTTCCAGGTTTGAGATCGCTCAGAGTGGGTGAGAACGTCAGGTGAACCTAGGCAGCTCCTTTGTGCCAACAGGCATTTGCCTTTCATTTAAGTAAGCATGTGAAATTGGAAAACACACTCAAACGTGATAATGAAACCAAGTGGAAGGTACTAACAAAGTGGAAATGGTAGTAGCAAGGAACCAGCATTAACCTACCGACCAGTGAAGACCATGAAGGACACGAAGGGGTGGTCAACTTCCTCGGTTATACAAGTTAATGAAGTATTAGTATCAAGCTGTTGATTCAGAGGTTAAAAATGAAGTTCAGAGCCAAAATGGTGGTAATTTAGTGCTACTTTGAGTGGGGTGCAGTAGCGGAGTGTGAGACATGGCCCGTGACTTGGTCTCCACTGTATGGGACCAAGCTCTATGTGGTTAGTAGGAATGCGATCAAGTTTACGTTGAGTCATAGTGACTTTAGATAGGGGTGAGGAGTGCTAACGGCAGGTAGTGTTGTTTCAGTGTTATATAACCGAACAGTGCAAATAAATGTAAAATTCACATTAACTGGCTCTAATTATGTAGTATGACACCATTTAAAAAGGATGGCATTTTTACTATAGTGTACATTTAATTTAACATAATTCAAAACATCTAATATTGGCAAAAAATAAGTAGATACGAACTTGACAGCCATTGATATTCACTTTCACATCACGGCAGCTGCGCTAGTTCTTTTTCATCACTGTCGCTGAAAATATGTTTATTGTTGTCACTATCACTATCACTGGTGGAGCTACCATCATTTGTTGCCATATTCACAATGATGTAAGACTCAGTGTACAAAATTATAACTTTTCCCTTAAAGTTTTCCCTTAACCTGAAAGTTGAATGTCGGTTAACTCTAAGCTCTATGGACACTGAGCTCATTTGAGTGTCATTTTACCCATTTCAATCATATCCGATATGACTTAACGTTGGAGGAGGCGAATTACTATTTTAAATGCATTCTGCTGCCCCCTTGTTGCCTGCATGAGTGGGACATTTATGGAATTTTGCCTGAATTCCTTGTGATATTTTTCTGTTAAATTCCAAATCAACTGACGAGCCCCACTATAGGACACAAGATTTCATTTACGAATGTCCTCTGATGCTCTCAGCCATAATAAGTTGCAGTAGTTTGGCAAATGTTCTAAACAAATGTTTAGAAGCGAGAGCACCACCACTGATGCACGTGTAAGGAACAATAATAATCTAACGCAGGTCCTGCCAAGTGAGATAGGAAGTTCCGGTGCCGCGTAAAGGTTCGCGAAAGGGGCCGGGGTGAAAGGTACATTTCGAGTGCTGCATGTACGCTAACAACCGGATGAGAATCATATTCAATGTCGCAAATTTAATTATTTTGGCTGCCGTGTTGCATACTAGCTAATATAAAAATAACCTCTGTTTAGTTTAAAATTTAATAGCTATTGTATAATTTTACTTCTTATGAAGTAATTTTCGTAATATTGTTGGCCTATTTTATACCTTTGAACGAAATTTTAAAGCTTTAACGGTATCGAAGCCAAGCGAAATTAAGTCTGAATAAAATTTTCATCGATTTGTGAAATTGTAAAGATTCGAAAGGCCTGCGAGGACGTATGGCAACAAGAAGAAAAAGAATGGATTTTCACAAGGACCTATTGGTAAGTAAGATTTAGCATGCAGCTAAAAACCGAAAATTAATATTATGACATAACCGGAATTGTGCCTTCATACATGCTCATGTGTAGTTAAACTCTTTAGATTAATGTAGCACTTTATAATGTATCAAGGATGTGTTACTTACAAAAACATTAGTTTCATGAACCTTGTTAGTTTATTATTGCAATAATGAGGGTTTTTTGTCGTCATCTCAAGCCACTAGGAATACCTTGGCAAAAATCGAAAGTGCAGGATTATTGGATATTGATATTGTGTATGGTTCTTTTTTTGGTGATGTGCAGTGTTCTTCAGCAAAATTAGTAATGTGGCACAAAGCTTTCTTTCCCCGAGTATACAGCAATTTAATGTTTCATATAAAATACTTCTTAAAGTTTGAGTTTCATTTCATATCAGTGGAAAATTTAACAAAAACTTTGAGGATTACTGTGACCAACAGGTTCTAAACTTTTAGGAAAAGTGAAGTTATTTTAGGCAGTTGATTGGGTTTATTAGTTTTTGTTTTATCAGTTGTAAAGTTAAAATATTTGAGTGACATATAAGTCAATGTGAAGTAAGTAATATCCAGTATAAGTTACTGCAAAAATAGCTGTGAATTTTCAGTTATACCAAAAATGTTGCTGTGGATTTTCACAGAATTCAATTCTCTTTTATTTCTGTAGAATTTCTTTGTTTATAATTGCCAGCATCTGTGTTTACATATAATCTGGGAGGCTTAAATTAAAATCTGTGGGCGAGAAGTTTGATATGAATTTTATAAACTTTTTCTTTAAATTTCAATGTTAAGTATTTTGAAGAATTAGGTTCTCTTAACCTTACTCATCAGTGTATATCTATATCGTTGATAAAGAGTGTCGCAGCTTTTAACAGCAATTAACAATATGATGTGACAAAGTTAATCTTAGGACAATTTTAAATGAATGATACAGCTTTAATGTGAATATTATTTTTCATAATTTATTCTGCACATGTGAATGATAATTCAACCAAAGTGATTAGAAGTATATAAAATAGTGTTATTTATGAAATTTATGTCACCTGTTGCTGACATTGACTCATGTACTAATTTTACATTATTAATGTCATATGAATCAATCACAAATTTCAGGTTTTTCTCTGAATATGCTTTTGTATACTAGTGCTGAAAATAATGTATGTACTCTAGAGCGTTTCAAATTCTTATTAAATATAAGCATTAACAGAGTTAATTTGTTCTCATTTTAGAGAGATTGCACTAAATTTTGTACATTGTTATTGGTGTGCTCATTTAAAATTTATATATAAATTTCTTTATTGTTGCTTTTTGTTGTTTTTTACACTTTTATTCCAGGGAATTTACCCTTTTCCCCAAATCCAGCTAGAGTATTTTTTCGAATTTATATACAGCTTAAGCTTCCTGGATCAAACCAAGCAGCTTTTCTCATAAACACATTCAGGAATAGCTCTTTAAGCTTGCTGCAGACATATAGAGATCCGAAGCAAGTCTGTTGTGTATTAACTACAATTTTCTAAATAATTTAATACGAGAGAACTTATTTGCTTTTTATTTTACCACTTTATCTTTATTATTTCGACAATTATTTTGTTTTGAAATAATTTGCACTGAACAGGTATTCGAACCGGATCCTTTAGGGATAAACTTTACTAAAATATCGTTGCGTATGTTCGGTGCAATTATTTTTTACTTTTCAGGACTAATATAAGTGTAATAGATCAGCTTATAGGCCGAAATTGCAGAATTAATTGACATATGGGAATCATATCAACAATGTATGAAAGTAGTTCATTTAGTGGAGTCCATTAATCTCTGATATTCTTCTAACGGAGGTCTTCGAGACATTTAGAGATCAAAATACCCCGATGGCCTATAAAGTTGACCCGTGCCATTTCTCGTTTTCGGGATTTATATGGGATGTGATATTGAAGTATACTGGAATTGAGTTGAAATTGTTGCCGGATTAGATCAGCTTGTCATGGTGCAATCTGGTATAAGGGGAGGTATATGCAATGTTTTTCATTGGTTTCCTGAGACTAACAACATCTACGTGGAGAAGTGTAAATCTAGTAAACCAGTAAAAGGTATCACCTAGAGACGATTCGAACAACCAATATGGGTGGGGATTGGCTACACGTTTTCTTATGGAGATCATGCATAGGTTTCTCATATTTTCGTTGAAAGGGGATAAACCTGTAAAATATATCATATACTTCGATGTCAAATATCCTGCAGAGCTTCACAATATTCATAATTATTTGCCCTTCCTGCTTGAGTGTTTGAAATCGGAGAGATCGTCTTCATAAAAGTCTATTCCTCACCTTAGATCCTGGAAGAAGTATGTAACGCATTACATTGTCTTGTTCCTAGTAATTGTCTATACGCCTATTAACTTCCGTCAATTCGTTTTGGTTAAAGCTTCATTATTTATTTGAAAACCGACTACGTCAACAAGTAAGAACGATTTCGAGAAAGATTTCTATAGTCTATTCTATGAGATGTTGTGTTGAAGAACCATGTAAATTATTCGTAATTGTATGGACATACTTGTAACAAACAGCAAAATGCTAGAAAAACTCATAATTGAGCCAATATTTATGGACAGAAGCATATATGAACCTAATCTTGCAGCTCTACATAAGATTTTCGTCAATTAGTGTTCAACAAGCCTAAACATAATATATATGTATGACTACGGTGTATATGTTCAAGACGGTATTATGGTCATAACAATATAATGTGTTATGGAGCTCAACGTTTAAACCTTTGTATATAGATGCAGATACTTTCAGACATTGGGTGACTACGAAATATACCAGGATAAGTTACACATACCTGAACATCTTGCATAACGCAGGTTATCCTACAAATTATTTATGTTATTCCACAGAAATGACAAAGGGTTAAAGTTGAGGCAAACGGAAAAATCATTCATCGTTATTTCGATCTCAGACATAAAATATGTGCGCTTGCTAGTGATGGCTCTGTGATAAATATGGAAAGCATAAAATAGCACCATTAGATGATACATCAACCTCAACGGCAATGTGGATTGCCTTATAAACCAACGAATCATACAAACTCCGATGAACTGAATCCTATCTCGACATTACAATGTTTCAGTTGAAGCTGTAAAATAGCTCTAAATATTCAGGAATAAAGGAGCGCGATTGCATAGTATAAATATCATCATATACATATGGATATTATAGCGTTATAGTGCGTGTATATGAAGATGTAACTAGATAAATATATTATGATTTTCTCTGTGTAAACGGAAATTTACACAACAACGCTCCCGCCTCCCAGAAACCTAATGTGGGAAGAAGAATAACAAAGAAAGACCTTAACTTTATTATTAGAATTAATTTCAAGTGCTGGTCCCAAGTCAAAAAAAGGATGAGACGCACCTACCATGTAGTATTAAGCTAAGTATTTACTCGGATAACTTGATGTATGTCTAAATAAAAGCTTGCGGAAAAGTACCAACAGATATCTAAAAAAATGGGCCTTATAAATACTTACCTATAAATCCTTAAAGATTAATGATTAGAACATCTTCTACAGCTAGTTTTAAAATTTTCACTAAATGAGGAAACAGAAGAATTAATACGGTTATCTTAGGATAGGTTAGAAGGAAAAAAATATTTATAAATGTCGCTTATACTATCCAGCATACAAAGGAATGCTAAATATACGTAGTATGGCATTGTGTGTATAAAATACTGTAACGGTGACAAAATGCATGCTATAAATACTTTATCATCAAAATAGATGAATTGGAGCTTCAACATACAGACGACATGACTTAAAAGATCCTTAAAATGATGGAAATACATTTATCAATGTATCAATGTCTGAACTACCTATCTCAGTAGCTTAAATGTGGTATTAAGTATCCCGAATACCATTGAATAGAGTTAAAGCAAGAATAAAGGTTATCAAAATATGAAAAAAGTGGATAATATAACTCTCATTTTCCAAAATACCCAAACATTTGCCAACAATACTTAAAAGTGAGCCAAATAACCCCTTTGGTCGTCCAGAAATATGTTCAAAATGAATAACTAAAACGTCAAAAGACCATCAAAGTTCTTAAAATCCATCAAAACATCTTAAAGCGGTTCAAAATTGAATAAAAGTATTCATATCAAGGATCTGCACACCCTAAGATGTTTAAACCCGCCGGAAAAGATCCACAAATTATAGATTAATGTCCAAGCTTAGATCTGAATGGTATGCAATTAAGTCATACGAGGATAAATTAAATTATTAGAAGAGGTTAATTTATGCGATAAGAGCGTAGGCTAAGAGAACAGAAGAGAAAATCTTAGGTTAATTTAGGCCAGATGATAAGAGGATAAGATATTTATTAAATGAGCATCATATTAAGTTATGTTATGTTAAGGAAGAGGAGAGCTTAGACTTCTTTTAGGTAAGGCTATCTGTTAAGAGGATGGTATAAATGATTAGAAGTTGGTTATGTTAGTTTAGGTTATACTATGCAAGGATAGGTTGGAGTAAATAATAAAGGATGAAATGAGCTAACAGAACAAGAGGGCTTAACGTATAAGGGATTGTAATAGATACTACTCGTAGAAGGGGAAGAATTAAGTTAGGTTGGTCTGATGAGATGATTGAATAAATGATTATGTGAGAAAGAGTTAAGCTAAACTAGGTTATGTTAAGTAACGTTAGGTTAGGTCATATCAGGATAGAACAGGCTAGTACACGAGGAGAGGTTAGGTTACTTTTGGCTAGCTAATAAAGGAATAATAAATTTTTAGAAGAAGAAAGGTAGGTTAGACGATGAAGTGACGCAGTACATGGTGATTATAGTGTGGAACAAGAATGTAACAAAATTAAATGCATAAGTGCCCAAATGTCTGGAGGAACATCATAATCTAGTGCAAAACAAAGGTATTGTTTGTAAAACAATAAACAAAACAAAAACACCAGATGATTGGGATGTTTGCTAAATACAGCAGCAAAATCCATTAAAAGGATATAATTAAACGCTGGCCTCGCTTTGACTTTTTTAATATACTCATAGTTTTTATGTTATTAACTGTAGTTTCATAAACCTTATAGAATAGGGGTCCAATCAGCTAAAATATGAAGATAGCAAATTCTAAAACTAACTGTAAAATTTGCTTTTCTTTGGTAGAAAGAGCTTAGGTATCATAATAAATGACACTTTGTATACATTCACGTAACAGTAGCTCACCATCACCATTCGTCAAACATTATCACTGCAAACCTACTTTTTTGTTGTTATTCCTTCTATGCCCTGCGTTTAACTGCAATGGTAATATCGGCGGCCATCCTCCTTTGAAACATATCGCCTATGAGCGATGGTGTTAACTTGTATAGTAGACGTTGGGTTTTCTGGTACTTTGGATTTTTAATCATTTAATCACTCTATCCGCAGCAGGGGTTCGAATCCGGGATCCCTCACACAGCAGGCACGTGTCCTACCAAATGAGCTACGGGGCCCGCCCCTTAATTCGTTGTGCTGGGGATCTCCTTTCAAAAGAGAAATGCTGAATCCTCAGCAGATAGCAAACATTACAATGCGAAATATGGTCAGATCCTGAGAGATGGGTGGTCCAAGTTCCAAGATAAAGGGCGTAAATTATCTAGAACTTCGTGAATGTAATATTAAATCTTAAAATAGGTGCAAAAGTTTAAGTTGATTTTAAAAAAGGCAACGAGTGGTATTTATATTGAAATAGGTAGCTTGACCGTAAGATAAGCACAATAGTAAAATAAAACGTTATTCTATTGGCTTCAAACAGCTCAGAACACAATTGTATGTGCTAATTTGAAATATATTACCACTCTGTGAAAAACAGCATTTTATCTATCTTGCCGGCTTTAGTAAAACATATTTTCTTTAATTAAACAGCCCCATTATGTTTACAAATCTATGAGTAAATTTCGTAGTGCCTATTTGTAGAAATAACGATGAATGAACACTTCTTTGTTCTGACTAGAGGGTCCATAGCTTCATACTTACACGCCATATTGGTTGATGTACAGTGCCAGTGCTGCATGAGAATTGCGACATTGCGTCCCGTTTACGATTGAAAAAAGACAACAGAAGCGTGGAACCAGGAGAGCTCCTGGATTCGCTTTTGCATAATAATCTTCATATGCATGCACTCAACTCGACCGACGTTGAGATATATAGAAAATTGATGTTTACCAAACCGCTTCTATTTGATGGATGCGGTAGCCTTTGAGGTCTGGCATTCAACATATGATCCCATTTTACCCCAAACCGATGCGGTTGTTGTGCCATTATTGCAGATCATTGGCTGGCTGCTTAGCAATGTTTTAAAATTATTAAATATACATCATGAATTATTTTTGGTGGCTGCGCCCGTTAATGTGTGCATCTGGTCGTGTGTTGGAATGCCATCATGGGCATGTCCATGTTGCACATTCTTCCTTTATGTAAGTGGTTTTCTATGTTGTATGGTTAGACAATAAAGAGCAGGGTGTCGCTTGAGCGTTTTTGTAGCCAGAGCGAGAATATCTGGACATGATAAAGCATTACCCTCAAATCCTTTTTGCATAATTTTGAAAGTTGGTGAGGAGAATATATTTTATCGATGTGGAAGTGTATTACATTAGCTTGAATCTGGAGACATCTCCTTTCTCCAGAAGTGCAATACGTCTCCCTCTCTTCTTCTTTCTTCTCCTACCTCCTCTTGTGTCAAGAGTTACTGGTCTTCGTCTGTTTGCTTGGCCGGCCTAAGGGAAAATTTCTTGGCACCTGGAACCATGTTGCTTGCCGGTAGAGTAGAATGTTCACAGCCTGCAATATCACGCTCATAAACTGTTTTACAAATTATAACTATAATACCCACATACATTGGTCAAAGAACACTTTGTACAATAAACGATGCCCTTGTGCACCAAATATCTCTTAAACCTTTAAGACAGAGCACTCTTTCATTCTTCATCGTTATGTAAATAAAGCCATTCTCCGATATGAAAGAAAAAGTTAATGCGGATTACAATATCAGAAAAAATCACGTGCGAGTGATTATATCAAAAATAAAATGGACAAATCACAAATTTGGTATTTAAGTTCAACATTTTAAAAAATTGTGACACGAAATTTTGCACTACTTTGTTTAGGAGATCCGTTTACCTAATAGAAATATGCATCTGTAATTTTGTTCTAATAGACTGCCTTTCATTCTGAATGAATTTCTCCAATTTTGCTTAAACTGGTAAACGATCATTAAAGGTTTAAAGCTAATTATCTGAACGAAGAATCTGAATCACCTAAAAAACAAAAACTGATACCAAATTATTATTTTGTGATAAACATTTTCGAGGTTTTAATTGCTCTTGGAAAAACTTTTCCAGTACATGTGCACAAAATTACTTGCTTCCAGGGCCATGAAGAAAGCATGGAACTGAAAATCCACATTCTAAATATTTGACTTATTCTCTTTAGCTTCATATGTCATCGTGATGTTATATGTGTACAATTCGGATTAGACAAGTAGTTTTCTGTTCCGGAAACAAACAATTCACAGTTGATCCTTCCAATTCTTTCGATGTCGTTCGATATTTATTCTTCCTTAGGGTCTGTATTCATGGTGCCCCCTTTCTTCTTATGTTCCTCTTGCATCTACAATGAAATGTCTCATCAAAACTCTTTTGCTAACTTTGATCTGAAACAAAATGACGTATGTAGAAAAATATTTTGTTAGAGAAGTTTGTGGGATGTAGAGAAACATGAAACAATAATGGGCTGCAAGTTATTTGAATCCTTATTTCTTTCTTTATTTCTTAGTCTTTCTTGTTATCTTTCTTTTCTTCTTTCTGCTTCAAAGCCTTGTTATCTTGAATAAAACGTTTCATTTTTGTTTCCTCATGCTTAATCATATTACTTAACTTGAAAAATTCTTTTATCTTTTTTTATTAATTTCGTTAGTTGTACTAAGCTTATTACATATAAAAAATACATAAAATATGGTTAAGTGCTTAGCCCAGGCTGCTTCCTTAACATACTCATTACACAACTTCTGCTAGCTGCATATTAATTTCCGTTAAAATTTTACCTTGTTTACTTCTCTTTTTAATGACTAATCCCAACTTTCTCCAGCCTTGACATTGTCTGTACTAAACTTTCAGTTAACGCAACCTTTCTTTCCATTTTCTGCCATTTCTCATTTATCCATTTTTTCTCTATAATTCAGTCCCTTCAGACACAAATGCTATGTGATTTATACCTTCTTCTTTCCGCATGTGAGACACGCCTTTTGAGAAAAACATTTTCTCATCCCTTTCAGTCTCTATTTCAGTTTGTCAATATATACTTCTCTTTTCCAATGTAATACTTATTATAACGTACGATACTAATGATCTCTTCCAACTATGTCCGCAAACAGAGTTTGTATTTCTATGAATTTAAATCTTCAACCGAGTTTTCCAAAAATCATTTGCATTGTTTTCCCTCATTCCAAAATGTTCCTTGGTTCCCTTTCCAGGTTATATTTTATTCTATACCAGCATTTTTTGCCTTTTAAAGCCCTTTTGATAAGCTAATACTTGTCTTAGCAAACTTTTTCATCTAAATTTAAAAGTCTAAAGGGAAACTTAAGTGCCCTCTCTATGAGCATACCTTTCCTTCCTATCCTACCCATTTAAAATTAGGCGAATTCCTTTGCTGTGGTGCTTAGTAATCATAAAACTTCTCTAAAAGTATCCCGAGTCTGCGATTCTGAAATCTTTTTGTGAGCTATTGGATGTAAACAAACGGCACTATTGTGTAGCACTAGTAATGTCACTAGGTGCGTCTGATGTTCAATGCTGTATTTGTGTTGTGAAGCCTACTCAATGGTATGTTAATGCCCAATGCTCGTCTTGTTCAGTTCAAACATTACAGTACAGAAACATCAGTAATTATTTTCTCATTATGCACCCGTGCCTATTATTTAGACAGGACCTGCTCACCAATGATATACTTGCCTTTAAATTTTACTGGCATACGAAGATGTTTTCCTAAGTCAGTTTCAATTCTTATACAGCGCTCCTGTTATACTATAACTACGAACCTGTGCTTCTAACCCTAAAATGCCTAGTTAGATTTCAGCAGTCTACTCAACAGTTTTTACCACATTGTTTTTCTGCGCTCTGTATAAATGTGAGATTGTTATCAAAGAAATCGTACAAATACGTAGTTCCAGAATTTTCTTCTTGGTACGTCTGTGGGTGAGTATTACCTTAATTTTTTGTAATCCAGGCCCCATGGCCGATAGCTCTCACCTTCTATTCTAGGCAGACTGACTACATCACCTAGAAAACTGTTTCTTACAGAAATAGCAGGTCAATTTCTCATCTAAATTGCTTCATCAAGCTTTGTTTTCAATGTCCCGCACATAAAGCTGTAACACTTGCGTCGTTTTCCAAAAAGTGATAAAACTCATAAATGATGTAATATTAAAAATACAGTTTGTGATATTCATATCACTTTCTCTAGACACTACCGGTGATTTTTATATAAGTTCTACAAACCATCCGTGTGAGATCTTATCTTTCTCTTCGCTATACTTCACGTTAACCAAGATAAAGGTTTACGAAAATAGTGTCATTGCACATTTCACTGTAGATTCAGGGGTATCGAACCGAATAACATTTTTAAAAAGCAGTACCTATATGCTGGCCTTGAAATTCCGTACTTTTCCCATGACATCGTAATAAATGAAGAGTTACGGCACTTTAAAGAAACGACATAGACATGCATAAATTAAAACAATGAATATTTTAGAAGTAGCTTAAGCCAGAAAGAGGTTACCTGATAATGAAGTAAACTTAAATATTTTGAAATCATCTACATCTATGCTAGAGTATCCTTTTGTCTACTTCTTATGGTTTAAATGTTATACAAGATTATTAAAAATGCCTTCCGAATGAAAAGGATTTAACAATATATTTTAGAAAATACAATATATGTATATTTTTGTCATGCAAATACTCAGACATAGCGCCTTTAAATAAAACGTTAGTACTATTTCTTTTTTCAGAAAAAGATATATGGAATACTTTTTCCATGTAAAGTATAGCTTGAAGCGGGATAGTTTCTTTAAAATATTAATATTGTAGGCTTGGAAGTTATGAACTGAAATCTCAGTTTCATATTTACTCGACTTTCTATTTTTCAGTTACACAGTTCTGAGAAGCGTGCGCACATACGCCAACAAACATCCAATGCTTTTTATTAAGCTGGCTTTCTTGAATTCAACGAAACTCAAAAGGTATATTTTCTGTAAATCTGTCTATCGCTTTATGAAGTGATATACTTACACATGCGATTAGGATTGTATTAGAGGAAGTAGAAATGTGTGTGTATTAATTTGGTTGCTAGGATTCTTTCCACATTGGTGTGTGGGATCTTTAAATTTACCTGAGTATGGATGGGTTAAAATGGAATATATGGTTAATATCAGACAAATAGTGAAACAAGAAACACATTATTGCATGTATGCATGTTGAATATTTGGTAAATAATACAACTTACGGAAGACATATTACAAAATGCGTAAGCTGCAATGTTCACATAAAACCCTGACGTCCTTTCTTCCCTGTGTAACAAAAGTTACACCTAGGGGGAAGAACCGGAAGATGTCTGAGATAAAAGAGGATTCTGTAAGTAACACGACCGATATTTTTAATTCAGGATAATGCTTCTCAGGTTGACTACTAGAGGGAGAAAGAGACGAGCATTGTAAACAGGCGTCCATGCGAGACATCCGACTCTTTTATTTATACTGACGCTCTGTTTACTGCTGTATTATGATGGCTTTTCGTGTCCTCACTTTAATATCTCCAGTCTTATGGTCGAATGCCATTGGATTTTGACGAGGGTTGAAGCTGCAATGCCGTTACTACCTTAAAGATACGACTGGTAGTTAACAAAGTGTTACTGGAAAATTCATATGAAAATGCGGCGCTTTAAAGACTTTTGTATCTACTGAATTTAGTAAATGTTAATGAAAGGAAGTACGGGTGGTGTAAACAGTAGTAACGAAGCATAAGGAAAGAAACGAATTATTTGTGCGAAAGGATATAGTGCAATCATGCAATTTTTGGTAATTTAAAATATACAAAATATTATTCTTTACCGATAGAATAATATTTATGTAATATTTCCGTTCGGCAACCTCAGTAGATTCTGAGGTGCGCATTCGAAAAGTTCTTGGATAGATTGAAGTTGGCACAGCCACTCTCGGTTTTTCTTTGTTAGTGAACGATTTTTGTACCTCACTTTCCTACCCTTTCCTTCCATTTCTTACCATTTTGTTTCCACGTGTTTCAGGATGGAAGGATCAGGCGAGTGGACGGCAGATGAGGCGAATGACGATGTTCTTTACTTCTTGTGCCTCCTGCCCTGGTGTTCGGTATGTGACCTCTTAGTGGAATGAGGTGGAACCTTAGGAGATTCTGCTGACATTAGTGTATCTGGAGAGTTTGGGAAACCCACCTCTGTCCGACTGTGCCATCCCGGTTTTGTGCCCCTTCTATGTGTAGCGCTTCACTCTTAAACCTGAAGGCTTAAACATGATAGTGACTGTCCCCTTAGTGTTGAAATCTTTCTCCGCTTATTGATAAGCATACTATAGTGCGAAATGGCTATTTTATGGTAAAATTCCAGCATTCCTTCGACGTTGATATTAAAGTTTACTTAAAATTTAATTGAATTTTCTCAGTGTGTTGTTTCATCAAAAAATTTACGTTCAGAAGCTTGGAATTTTCTTTTGATATCATCCCATTAAGTTCTTGCTTGATGAAATATTTCCAGGTAAATTATATAGTAGTTGTTCAGCGGCGATATCAATCCTAGACCATGTTCACTTACTAAGTAAGTAATTATTTGTGTTCTAACACAATTATTGTTATTTATTTAAATCAAATGCTTATATGACAGCAAACACCAAGGAGCTCTAAGAATGCTGATGTAACTTAGCTGTAGCGAATAATTAAGTCAATGTAATATAGCCAGCAATATGTATTCCCTAAATGTAGAAAGAATCTTACTTTGCAGCAAATTGTACGGAGAAGTTTCAGGAGATTGCATATTAACACAAAAGAATAATCTGTGCCATACATTAAAATAATTAAAACAAAGTTAAAAGGAACGCGAAAAATGAGAACGTTTAATAAATGTTTAAATGATCCAATGATGACTTAATAAAGCTTAAATGACAGACACAGTTCCTACCTTCCACGGAAAAAACATACTATACTGAGTTAAAATGCCTGCACATGATCCATTTTCATGGGAAAAAAACTTACACTGCAGTTTTCTCCGTAAATACTTCGATATTATGCTTCGTTTTCTATAGTTTTACTTCTCGTAGTACAATTTTAAAAACAGTTCCAGTTTGCTGAAGAGTCGTGCTTGCATTGTCACCTTTAGAGCTATCGGATATGCACATTATCACTAGATCCTATGAATAAGATAAGGTCTTCAAATTTCCAGAAAGAATTTTCCTTGAGAAATGTAAGTAACAATTTCAAATATGCTTTTCCAGAATTTGCGTTTTAAAAAATAACTGCAGCTCTCTAATAGTAACGTTTAAAGGTATATAGCCTTAACGTAGAAAAAGAATACAGGAAATTTAAAGAGTTTCCTGCAATACACGGATGATTCAAAATAACATAGCTTAGCATGCTATGTTTTCTAATGCTAAATCATATTAGACGGTGAATAAAATGGGTCAAATTATGTCCAAATGAGCCCCTGGTCCATTTAGTTACCCGATATTCCTTTTTCAGAAAAAGGGGAAACCTCGGTAAAAGCCTTATCCAGATAACTCACCCTGATCGAGATTCAAATTGAAGACCTTTTGAACGTGAGGCAGGCATGCTGTCACCTACACTACAGAGACAGTCATGCTACGTTGCACAACAAAGTGAAAAGATATGAAAAACGTAATTCAGACACAAACTGTCATCACAGCTGGATTGAATAGGTTGCAAAGAAACTTCCATCAAACTAATATCAGCATCACATCCCTCTCTAAATTGCAAAACGTGTTCGAAATACTGTTTATACTGACGCTCATACCTGATTAAATGGACTGCACTGGTCATATAGAAGTAGATAATGGGAACATTTGTCATAAATTAATGCATTTTTGTTGTAATTTACGTCCCTCAGCATTAAGCCATATCAGATGACGAATAAAATTGGTGAATTTATGCTCAAATGAGTCCGGGGTCCATGGAACCTAGAGCTACCCGACATTCGTCTTTTAGGATAAGGGAAAACCCCGGCAAAAACTTTATCCAGGTAACTAAACCTAACCCAGATTCCAACTGGGGACCTCTTGAACGTGAGGCAGACACGCTACCATCTACGCTACCAAGGCGGGTATGCATGAGTTGATGTCTTTTTACGTTAGTGGAAGCTTCTTAACATAATTCGGAATCCATACCCATCATAAGGCTTCGGAAATGACTTCTATTATAACGATATGTTGTTTACAAGCTTGAGGGAGGAGAGAGGCACCAGTCGCGAGACCTAATAAGTTTGTAAATAGTTGCGGAGCGAGAAGCCGCAGTGAAACTTTGGGCACATAGCTGTTTTACAGTCAAAGTACTACAAAATAGCAACCGTGTCCGAAGCCTACTAATCACCTTTGCACTTTCCACAGCGAACAAATTGTAATCTTCCAGACATGGAGTTCACTTTTCAATTATGACTAGCTTTCTGTCTCACCCAGGTTACACACCACGTGTTGACAATGTTATTTTAAATCATCCGGTATACATACAAATCTGCTTTAAACTGGATCACACAATCTTCTATAATATGTACAGAAATATGAAAATAATTGCAGCCAAAAGAATGTTTACTGCCCGAGTGTAAGAACATTTGACATTTTTTCTTTATTTCTCAACATAATCTCCAGAAAGTCTAATACAATTGTCATATTGGGGTTCTAATTTAATTAAACCATCTCTGTAGTGGTCCTGAAAATAACTGTTTACGCATTAATGACCTCCTTGTTGCTGTGAAATTTCGTCCTACAAGAAATGTTTTGAGGTCCGGGAACAGGGGGTAGTCACTGGGTGCTAGATCTGGCGATTAGGGTGGATGTTCAAGCAATTCGAACTCTAATTCGCACATTATTCCCATTGCAATGACTAAACGATTGGCCGAAGTATTGCCCTCAAGAAATAAGCTTTTTTTCTTTGTTCTTTTTTTTCTTTGTTTTTCTTTTAACCTTATCACTCAGTAAGCAGTAAGCAGTAGTCACCAGTGATACTTTTATTCGTTTCCAAGTAATTAATAAAAATAATTCCCAGTGCATCCCAGAAAACACTTGCCATAAACTTGCTAGCTGACAAACCTGACTTTGCCGTTTTTGAAGTTGGTTCACCTGGCGCAATCACTGTTTTGACTGTGACTTACTTTCTGGAGTGTAGTGATATATCCAAGTTTCATCCATGGCAATAAGCTGTCTCAAAATTTACTGGCATTTTTACGGTAGAGCTCCAAATTACCAACGGAAACAGGTTTCCTTTGCAACTTTGGGTCAGGTGTCAACAAACGCGGCACCCATCTTGCACAGACCTTATGAAACCCCTAAACCTCACTTAAAATATTACCTATACGTTCTTTTGATATGTTTAGAGCCTCTGCTATTTCTGACAACTTTAATATGCGGTCTTCCAGTACTAAACGATGAATTTTTTCGATGATCTCTTGAGTTATGGCTACCACAGGGAGTCCATGGCGAGGCTCATCACTAGTGCTCGTACGTCCTATTTTAAACAGTGCAATCCACCTTTTAATCATTGTATATTAAGGGGCAGAGTCTTTCAATCTACTGTCCATTTCCTTCTTCATGGGCCCAAATGACCTTGTTGTCGACGGGCCCTTAAACACCACACACTCACTCACTCACTCACTCCTTCTTCATTTCTTTAAGCGTTAAGCCTATCAAGTGGAAGCACTTAATCATTGCTCGTTTTTCCAAATCCTCAATTTTCGTGAAACCTCCTCTATTGTCTTGTTTAAAATGCCGTAATTCAAAAACTAAAACTATTGACCTATAACTATGAATACCAGCCAGTCTAGAGTTAAAACATATGACGCTACCCGTCAAACAGTTTCAGTGGCGCCATCTCTATGTGAGGCCTGGGACTTATTAGCCGACCTTTTTTTTTTTTTTATTTTTTTTTTAACACAGATAACAAATGAAAAGAGGAAAATGACTCCTACAAGACAAGTATTGCGGGTTCACGTGCTCTTTTTTTTTTATTTTTTTCTTTATTGTTTTTATTTATTTTTTTATTTATTTATTTTTTTATTTTTTTATTTTTTTATTTAATTTTTTATTAAAAAAACATCTCTTTTTTGTTTTTAAAGGAAAAGGGAAAAGGAAAAAAGTCTATTTACGTACTAAGTGTGATTGGGAAGAAGAATGGGCTCTGATTTTTTTTTTTTTTTTTTTTTTTTTTTTTGTAAGTCTCATAAATTAAAGTCCAGGTGCTTATTCAGGAGATTCCATATGTTAGGGTATCGTCTCATCCTATATCTTTCGGCCTTTAGCCATGATTTAAACTCTATTAAAGTCGGTTGCTCGAAATTCAGGCAGTAATGGTAGAAACCAAAAGTCAACCATATCTGTGGGTGCTCTGTTGCTCCCTTCTGGAAGTTCCAAGTTAACAAAACTGAAGTTACAGAATTTTCCGACGTTACCCCAATCATGTGTCCCGTCTGCTTCTTGGTCCATTTCCAAATGTCGCGTACCATTACGCAGTTGGTTATTCTATGAAGTTGCGTATCTACGTTTCCACAATGTTTACACCACGGCGCCGGCACTATATTGTGTTTATGTTTCTTAGCTTCCGTGGGGATGATTTCATTTACAAACTGATACAAGGTTACTTTCCAGTCCAATGGTACAAAACGATAGCCGAAGAGTTTCCATATATTTTTCCAGGGAGTATTTGGATATTTGCGAACAATCGCCGGTACTGCCAAGAAATCCTTTAATAACTCCTTATATATAATTTTGGATGTCAACGTATTTGTTCTCCTTGCAATTAAAGGCAAAACTCTCTCATAATCCCTTCGCACCTGTCGAAAGGCTGCAGGAGCTACCATATGTGCGCCGATCACTTGTTTGCTGAACTGTATATCCTGTTGGCTACTTTGGCCATTGATGGCTGTCAGGATAGAACGCAATAACAGGGCACGACACTTCACTTGCACATCCACCAAATTCCATCCGCCACTATTTATGTCCCTCCGCAACTGTGGTCGGGCAACTTTGTAGTACTGATTCTTCCAAATGTAATAGCCTATTGCCCGTTCTAACCGTTGTGAGAACTGATGGGGCATCGGAAGCACCTGTGCCACGTACCACAGCTTCGCAAGCACAAAGGTATTCACATGCCAAATTTTCTGCACAAAATTTAAATTCCTCGTCAACTGTGAGGTCAATTTATATATGCACTGGTTAACAATTCTTCTCCAGTTTACTGCGATCAGGTCCTCCAGGCGGGGTGTTAGCAACAGACCTAGGACCTTAATTTCGGATTGATGTGTAAACCGAGCGTCCTCCATTGTCCAGTTATTCAAGGCCAGGAGATGTGATTTACTGTAATTGATCAAAGCCCCTGACGCACTCTGATATTGTAGTAACGTTGGTTCAATTGCTGTGAGGTCACCAGCATCCGTGAGCACCAGTGTAATGTCATCCGCATACGCAAATACTCTCTCAAGATTCAAGAGGTTTTTTCTCCTATAGAGTATGGAGACTATGCCTCTTATTAAGGGTTCTACACACATCGTATATAGGATCATCGACAGTGGACATCCCTGACGGATGGACTGTTCTATAAGCACTGGCTGCGTAAAAAATCCATTTACTTGGATTCTGGAATATGCCGTTGCATAGAGCCGTTGTATGACATTCAAAAATGAGGGAGAGAATCCAAAGCGTCGTAGCACACCCCATAGATAACTGTGATGAATTCTGTCAAATGCTGTGGTAAAATCCAACGCCAAGATTGCTACCGGTTCATCAGGTGTGCGCTCACATTCAATAATGGTATCTCGCAACGTTCTTAGAATATGCGTAATCGTCCTATCTGGGATTCCACAGGTCTGTCCTTTCCCAATAATGTCAGGCAGGTATCTCTTCATCCTGTTGGCGATAATCTTGGTATATAATTTGTAATCTGAATTTAAAAGCGTGATTGGGCGATAATCGTTCACATCTAGTGCTGCCGCATGTTTGGCAATGAGCACAATGACGCCTTCATTAAATCCAGACATGATTTCCGAACCTCGCTGTAACTCCAACATTACACCAAGCAACGTATCTTTTATTATACTCCAATTGTCACGGTAGAAATGATACCCAATACCGTCGGGTCCTGGTGCAGAAGTCATACTGGCCGACGCTAATGCCGTGCGCAATTCTTCTTCCCTTATGTCCTCAGTCAAGGCCACGTTCATCTCCGGCGTTACAAGTGGTTCAATTAGCGTATAGACATATTCCTGTGCTGCTCTGTTGACATCCACTGCAGAAAATCTGTGGGTAAATGTATCCTGAACCTCCGTTAAGATTTCTCGTGAGGTCGTCAGTAAGTTTCCTCCCGACGAACGTAACTTGGAAATATATTTTCGTGTCCCTGAGTGCTTTTCGGACGCTAAATGATACAGGGAAGTTCTCTCCTCGTCCTGCACCGAGCGGTCGCCCGCTCGGATCTGTGCTCCCCGGCAAAGTTCCTCATGTAAACAACAAAGCCTTTTTCGGACGGCAACAATATGTTGCGTCACGTTTCGGCCATCACACTGTTGCTGATACAAGTCATTTAGCAGGTCATAGTAATAATTCAACCGTTGACGTCGCACCTTTGCCCTCTCAATACCTTCACCTTTATAAAAATTACGGATGGCAGGTTTGAACGTATATAACCATTGTTTCAGCAAACTGGGAGTCCTGTTTTTAGCAGTACGCTGCCACCTCGTACACAACAGTCGAAACTTTTCTCGGATTGACTCATCCTGGAGGAGCTCACTGTTTAGTTTCCAATAACTTCTGCCCATTGTCGGTGTCCGGGTGGTATGCACCAGCGTCATCATCAGCGAATGGTGGTCACTAAAAGGTACAGGTCGCACTCTCACGCTGCGGATCTGCTGCTTTATGGTTGTGCTAACATAAATTCTGTCGATTCTGGAAGCCGTAGTGTTTCGGTGAAAGGTATATTCAACATAAGTGTCATAGAGATATTCCCAGGCGTCCTGCAGCTCCAAGGATTTACAAATACGGTCTAACATAGGGGACGGTTGGTAATGTCCAGTTTGGTCTTTTGCACTAAGCACACAGTTAAAATCCCCTCCGAAAACCAATTTGTCGTACTGATGGCGCAAAAAGAAAGGCAACTCTTTGGCAAGAAAGTCTTCCCTTTCCTTCCGTCTGTTGGAACCTGAAGGTAAATATACCTTAACCAGTAAAAGATTATTTTCCGTTAATAAGGAAGTAATTCGGCCACTCGCGTGTTTTTCCGTCAACTGCACCCCCAGAGACGAGCGATAAACTATGGCGGTGCCCCGTTGCTCCTCACCTACATTGGAAACAAAATTATACCTCGGGCCAAAAAAGTTTAAGTGGGGTTCATTGTTCTCTTGCAAAAACAAAAAATCAAGGTCGTGCTCAAATGTAAAATCCCGTACCAGCGCTTGTTTAGTTCTACTACGTAAACAATTTACATTCACCGTCGCAAATGTCCGAAGAATCACTACCATAAGGAGGAACACTGAAGGAAGCATTGTTTCACCACGTACTCAACCATCCACTCACTGTTCCACAGATGTATGAGTCTTTTTAGCCTTACGCTCTGTTGCAGTCTTTTTTCGTTTTTCCAATCGCGGGTCACGTCTACTCACTTCGCCATTACGTAACGTACCCCTGGACTCCAATCCACGTTCACACACTAAATCCTCAGAGTCCATTTCCTCTTCCGAAATCGTCGGAGACGGTGGTATGTCAGTTGTTCGTGAAGCAGGATCTATGGTTTGCAGTTGGACCTCCACAGTTTCTTCGTTCTCCAACTCGGGCACTGCACATTCCTCCCCTATCCCCTTGGTAATCAGAGGTGACTTCACACTGGTTGGAGAGACTAGAGTAGACACTGGCTCAGTGTGTTCCAAGGTTACAGCAGACACTTCCTGACTACACTTATCTTCTTCGGACTGTCTGAGGGGTGGAAAGTCTTTTGCCACAATTGTCTGTTCACCTTCCTCCTGCTCTGTGCTTTGGGTCGGTAATTGGCGGTCATTATTAATTGTCTGTTCCGCTGAGGTCAGCGGTATTCGTGGTGTTGGCAAATTCCCCGTTACCAGCTTGGCCCATGTAGTCGGCTCCGAAGCAGTAGTCGGTGTTCTAGGAACGAATCTGCGGGGACACTGATTACGTAAATGATCAGCGGCATGACAAATGGCACAAGTGATGGGTTGGTCAGGGTAACTCACTAATGCGGAGTAACCATCAATATTCAAAAACGAAGGAATATGCTTTTTTAGGAGCATAGTAACGGAACGAACGCCATTAGAAACCTTATAGCGAAATGTTTCATTCCAAACATCTTCCTTCACCTGTAACACAGCACCGTATGGCTCCAAAGCTCCCATCAACTTCCTATTGTCAAAATTCAAGGGTAAGTTGTACACTTTTACCAGCCGTCGTCCAAATCCAGCTACATCACCTTAGTGCGCTGCCCGTTTGACAGTACAAAACTAGCTTCCCCATTTGACTGTGTCAGTACTCTTGTGACGAGCTCTGGCGTTGTGCATTTAATAAAAATTTGTCTAGAAATTCCATTTACCTGCAAACCTGTGACGTCAGTTTCATCCAATTTTAGTGTGTCAAAAATCCACTCATGAATTTCATATGCAGTCGGTCGAATGATGTCACGTTCAACAAAGCTAACAACTAAAGTCGTTGGTCGGTTTTCCATAATTATTTCTGTCGTATGTAGTAGTAAATGTCAATATACAACGAGACTACTATTACTAGCAGTATTCGACGTACACAAACAATACGTATCACTATTCACTAGGCAACACGTATGCTGACGTAAACACGCTTAGCAGCACCCGTGTGTGACCTTCCCTCTCGCCAGAAAGCGAGCAACTGACCCTCATATAATTGTATACCTGTATGAATTACATGATACTCTGTATGAGAAAGTAAATAGTCATCATTTTATATTAGACGAAGATTTTTTTCAATCAAAGAAATTTTATCCGCTCAAAAAATAAAAGATAAGTAACATTAAATTAAAATAAACATAAATGATCGTTTTCAGTTACTATTTTCCTAAATATTGTTTGTGAAAGTTACATACTAGATATGAATATATAATAGATTGTGGAAACGTAGTCAGACTGAAAAATTCAATGCCATAGCCGGGATCTGAACCACGGATCTTCTGGTTCCCGTCCAGCCGCTCTACCATTGAGCTACTATGGCCAACGTGCCGACATGACATTAAATTCTCCAACTGACTCGTATACTCCCGGTAAACCACTTAGGAGTTCTCATAAGCACACCTTAATGGCGACTTACAACATGTAAGTACTTTAAGGACCGGGCTTTATAGTTAACCACTATTAGGTCAATTTCCATTAATTGACCTTATTTGACCTTACATTAATTGAGTGGTTAACTATAAAGCCCGGGCCTTAAAGTATTTACATGTTGTAAGCCGCCATTAAGGTAGTTGTCTCATGTGTTTATGAGAACTCCTAAGAGGTTTACCGGAAATATACGAGTCAGTTAGAGAATCAATGTCATATCGGCACGTTGACCATCGTAGCTCAATGGTAGAGCGGCTGGATGGAAACCAGAAGATCCGTGGTTCAGATCTCGGCTATGGCATTGAATTCTTCAGTCTGACTCCACATTTCATCAATTTAGCCTACACACGGTCAGTGTGAAAGCACAATTAATTTTCCAATATGTAGTAGATATTTATTTTACGATGTGTAAAGTCCAGTAGAGGAAACATGTGCATCCATTGGTTTCGTTTTCATGTTGGCAGCAACTCCTAATTATGTTTCGCACCCACCCCGGTGTGAATTCAATTATTGCTTTGAATGCAGGTCGATGTACACGCATTATTCTATGAACAAAGGTGAGGTCTAAGTGCATGCAAATGGGGAGGAATGAGGACGTTTTTTCTTCACCTGAGAGATGGAAAGGCATGCTTCTCAGCAATACTCCGCATCAAACTATAGATGAGTCCTTCTCGAATTGATTTAAAGTTGAAGGTTTGTCACCCAAAAATTAACCTACGAACTGAGATTACTTTTATTCTCAGGAGCGAAGAAGAAATGGAGTAAGACAAACATTAAGTGAAATGCTAAAACCAGGTAGCAGAAGCTGTTTAGTGCTTCCTTACTGACATAAACCATTACACATTGTATCAGCAACATTCACTGCACTGCACTGCATTTTTGTACTGTATAGGTTTATAATACCGTGGATTGAAAAAAACGATGTTTTTATAGAAAATTTGCTAAAACTGTGGTACAATGAAAAATAGCTTATGCATACTCTTATGTACTGTTGCTTTGTTGTTAGGTATATACTTGTGGCCAATTTGCAAGTCAAAACTACTCATTTTTACCGTTAAGATGTACTGGAACCTAATAATTCACCCTCTTCTTTAGCTTGCGTTTGATATAAGGTGCATGAATTAATGTATAAAATTTAAAATTGCTCAGGTAAATAAATATAACACAAAAATAATAAATTATATACGACTACAAAATTCAACCCTAGAATCGCTACTTGGTTTATTTTGAACCATTTAAAACTTTTAATTCTCTGTGCTATTTAACAAAACAAAAATAACTACTAACTTTTCTAGAATGTGGTATTATACATATGTTTAGTTCAAATTTAATGTGATAAAGTCACTTCAGTTGTTCAGAGCTTTTACACTACTATCTAGAACTGCCATTTTGGCCCACGTTATTGGCAGTCTTCGATTTCCACCAAGAAAATTGTTGCAAAATGATGCACTGTTGTGTTTCCTCGAGCTCATGTTTCCACTGTACTCCCGTTTCTCTCCATAGTAACATTTTCATGGATTGTTTGAAGTAAATTGTCCGCAGAAGAAATGCAGCGCTTACCAGTGTCTTAAAACTGTGGCTTCAAGAAAAACTTCTATAGATTTTCAATAACTAATTATGGTAAGGCATTTTCATTGCAAATAAAATGAAAACCCAACTGTTAAATAATGAAGTGTAATGGTGACAAAATCAATAGGCGGTATGCACAATTGGTTTATATGTATGAAATGGGCATTGAACTAAGCTTTGTTTCAAGTAACCTTGCCCCGCTGATACGTACGAGGTCTGCTCAACAAAGACTGAGACTGCTTTTTTTCCCACATATGTTTATCACTGCAATTCAATGTTTACATTATCCTTTTCAAAGTAGTCCTCTCCTACATCAATGCACATTTTATAGCGGCTCTGTCAGTCCTTGAACACGTGCTGCAGACCATTCTTTATCAGGTCCTTGAGAATCGCCTCACTTTTCTTGAGTACTGCTTCAGAGTTCTCAAATCGAATACCCCTAAGCTTTTCCTTTAGTGATGGGAATAAAAAAGTCACAGGGTGTAAGATCGGGGCTCTAAGGTGGATGTGGTACACAGGTAATGTTGAATCAAGTCAGAAACTGCATGACTTGATTTGCGACGTGAGGCCATGCCTTGTCATGATTAAGTCGCCACCCAGTCCGAGAAAGCTCTGACCGTTTCTTTGCAATGTGCTTCCTCAGTGTAGCCAATACTGACGTGTAGCATGCTGCTGTAACAGTAGTGTGAGGGGGATCTGCATGCTGGTAAATCATTCTATTACAGTCAAAATTATGATCGCCATCACTTTCCCCGCATATGGAGCAACATTAGCCTATTTTGGTGTTGGAGAACCTGGCGATTTCCACATTGTGCTGGCTTGTTTTTCTTCAGGATCATAATGATGCAGCCATAACTCATCACCGGTAGTAATCGATTTAAAAAGTGCATCTCCTCCATCAGCAAAGAGACGCAGCTCCTCACAGCTTGCCTCCATTCGCACAGCCTTTTGTTCGGGAGTCAACACATGTGGCACCCAACTAGCACAAACTCGGGTCATATGGAGATGGTGGTGCATAATTGTAAACACACTGCCATATGAAATTCTCAACACTCCACTGAGGATACGTAATGTCATACGCCGATTCTCTCGGACAATCACATCACCTATGCTGATGTTGACTTCAGTCACAGTAGAAGCCGAAACACCAGGCCCACCTTGCTTAACACTAACAAGTCGGTCTTCTTTGAAGTCCTTGAACCACCCAAACACTGTTGCACGAGGTAATGCATCTTCACTGTACGCCTGCTTCAGCTTTACATAAGTTTCGGAGGCTGTATAGTTTAAACGAAAATAGAATTTGATTGCGCTCTACTGCTCCTCTAGCGTCACCTCCACTCTGTTGTATGCCAAATGCACGTAGGGTCTACAAAACAGAGCATTAATACCAAACTACCAATACGAGAGTGCTGCCTCCTACCGGTATTATACATCAAAACCCGCTCTGTTCAAATATTTGTGTTACAGATACGAAATTACCACGGAAGCTACAGGAAAAAATCAGTCTCAGTCTTTGTTGATCTGCCCTCGTATCTCCCCGCGTGCTACTGCATTCCCCTTTAACCTAATTGGCTAATGCTTTTGGTGCTTTCACACCAGTGGAATAAAATTCATATAAAATATGTCATCACTGCCGATAAACACACCTGCTAACTTCAGTCATCCCGAGAGGCAGGTTTGAAGGAAAGGATCCGCCTCTTTATTTCGTTTAATAACTAACATGCATTCGTCATGAGTTAATTATATTTAATTCATAACTTCTTACGATTTGATAAAATCTTGGAAAAAATAAGTGGATGAAGGAATACAGTCAAATAGAAATAAAAAACTTAAATCTGATACTATATGCTGATGATTTAGCAATAATACAAAAAATGAAGAAAGCCTTCAACGTTCCATGTATAAAATGTATTTACTGGAAAATAATACAATTTAAATATAACCACAAAGAAAACGAAAATAATGGCACTTCGAGGAAAATATCCCGTAAGCTCAAAAAATAAGCATTGAAAATAAATGCGTGGAACAGCTTTCGAATTTCAGCTATTTGGGCTGTGATGTAAGCTTTGATTCAGATGGGCATAGAAAATAAAATAAACAAATTTCAGTAGATATGTGGAATTATAGCAAGAATATTGATAAAACAAAGCAAGGAAAGAAACAAAGATAAAAGTTTATAAAATGATGGCAATTCCAGTGCTCATGTATGGAAGTGAGTCCTGGATATTAAAAGAAATATATAAAAGTAAGATACAGGTAGCAGAAATGAGCTTAAGAAGAGTTAAATAATGTACTAGACAAGACTTCATAAGAAATGAAACTATTTGAAGGGAACTAGGCATATATAAATTACAGGGCAAAATAGAAGAAAACATACATAATTATAAAGAATATATGAATAGAATGGACGAAGAAAGAGTACCGGTTTTAATAAGAAGATATAATCCTCATGGAAGGACAGATGTAGGACGCCCTAGAAAAAATGGGAATATCTTATGGAATGTGAAGACGGAACAGGCAGAAATGCCTAATCCCTGAAGTGAAGAAGAAGAAGAAGAAGAAGAAGAAGAAGAAGAAGAAGAAGAAGAAGAAGAAGAAGAAGAAGAAGAAGAAGAAGAAGAAGAAGAAGAAGAAGAAGAAGAAGAAGATTTAATTCATATGGTTATGAAAATATAGATGTGACCAATGTGACCATTCTCGTCTAGCATAATAAGATATATCATGCTAAATAAGGAACTCATTTTTACTGCACAACAGTCCACACCACGACAGCAACCAATGAGAGGTGATCAGGTAACGTGAGCGTTAAGAGATACGGGGCAAGCTTATTTGAAACAATTGTTAATGAAGCTTGCTTTGCTGTGAAGTATTGATAACGCCTTTTCCGTCTGCCGCACTTTGATGCCCTCTCCAAAATCGATTCTTCTATGAATCTACTGCCAGCTGCTACAGTTCTGAACTGTGGGATCTTTTTCTCAAGTTATGTGTGGAGGGATATGAGCATAGACATCAGCAATTAATAGAGGCTAATAATTGATACATTTGAAGTGATTTTCTAATATTTGAGGATAGTATTAAATGCCTTTATCTTAGCACAAATTTCGTATTTTCTAACTGTTAATGTATCCACACTTTTGGTTTACCATAAGTTTTTGAATTGATAATGGGAAACGTAAGTACTTGAGTTGGTGAAATGCTAATTTGAGAACCGCTTGCAATGATCCCAAATGAACATTACTGGAGAGCAGTCTTTAGGTGCTAAGAGCAGTCGATAATCAATTATATTGTAACTTGTCTATAAGAATATAGGACACGAAAGAAGAGACGCTAATTTTGTATACCTTTTCTTTTACCAGCATAAGTGTCGTATACTTCATTACTACCCCACCAAAGGTCACAAATTTTGCCAAATGTTAGTTCCTATTTGCAAATGAAACACAATTTTTACTCTGTGACCTTCTAAATTACTAAAAAAAAAAAGCATCTCTTTCTAAGTTTCAGTACCTTGTCCACGTTTTCTTCAACAGACATTGCAGTTCCTGAGTGCCCTAATTTCCTGGTATCGGACGTTTAAGTTAGTGATTTTCTTGCATACTGAAATCGAAATAACTCCTAACTCTCCTTAACTGGAAAACTAACTAGTTAATGGATTGTTATCCCTGAAAAAATTGCAGCTCTTTCTCTTCTCACGTATGCGTTACTTTTTATATTAGAAAATTTATTCATTACAATTATTTAGCTATCTCCCTGTCACTTTTCATAAAATGATTAATCCTAGCAGTCAATAATTCCGGAATCAAAATGCTTTAATTACATTCGGTTACTACTCTCAATAATAAGAGAATATACGTGATGGACAATATTACCTAACCCTAACTTAAATTTCTTTGATTATCCTCAGTAACTCATTCTGGAAAATTGCTTCGTCTGTAAAACTCATAGTTACATAAAAATACTTCACGAACAATTGAAAACCGTAGTCTGAAAAACAAAAGACTTCTTATGGCAGATTTACTATACTATTTTTCATTGAGAATAAAAGAACATCGCTTATAACCTATTCTTAATTTACATAACTTTCCAAGATCTATTTTCTCTGTGAACATTTCTAAGATTGTCTTTGTTTCAGTATTTTGATCGAAGTACTAATCTGAGTTAACTAATCTTTGTTTTCATTGTATACTATGACGACTTTTTCACTCTAATATAAGTAGTTTTATACTATACGTATGCTGTACTTACAATTTCATAACCTTGTTATCCTCATTGTGTATATTTTCCAGAAGCATTCCTAAATTGCATCCACAACTTATCAGGAGTACGGCACTTGGCTCCACCCTATATGGACCACCTACCCATTTATTTTCCATTATTGACATTTTTAGTTCAAAAATATTCCTTCGGAATGTACAATTGCTGCAGGACGTTTGTACAACAGTATCACATTCTATTGCTTTCTTTTAATAAATTTTAGATTAATTTTTGAGTTAAATAAGTTACTTCAGATTTATATTTATGGTCTCTTTGTTTCCCTTTGAACCTTCGTCTTTCCTTCAATTTTCTGACATATATTGTGATACAAACCTTCCCGTTTGGTTTCTTAATAAGGCACTTCGGATTTACAAAAAGTGAATTTGAAATATCAATTAAATTTTTTTCCGAATTACTTTTTCAATGCCTGCTGTAATAAGCGTAAGAAGTAGATTTTGCTAAGACTCGATAGTATTGCATGAATTTGGGGAAATATGTTGTAACAATATATAGAGGAAATTATGGTGTTGATGGGAAGATGGTGGTGTTTTCGAAGCACCGCCTTGCGGCGATTATGTGGAACGGGTTTATTCTCACCTGATGTCGTCCGACATTGTGATTGGAGTTGTGGGTTGTATACAGCCCACCGGGAAGACGATGACGAAGCTGCAAGTTGTTAACTATTCTTGATCCTATATGTCACTCCGATGTATCGATGAATCTAAAATATCTCTGGATCTGCTTCAGTCTGCGCTATGAGAACTCTTGATTTTCATATGTGGTCGCGAGTGAAAGGATAAATTTTCCATATAAACTTCGATACCAATAATTTTTTTACTTTAAAAATATCAAGATGTTCAGTTTAATTTGTATTATTTACACATTTTTTCGTATAAAACTCGAAAATAGTACTGTATACCTTGATTACAATTAACAGAAAACGGATATTAACTCTTTTACAAGGTTTCGTCGCGGCGCTGAATTTACGTCTGTTCACCTTTTAATGTTCTTCCATCAAAAGAAGCCTTCTTTCCTAGCTGTTTTACCAAAAAAATTTATTTTTCCTTTTCTCGTTGCTATCACTAGCAATCAAACTGTACTTTTACTGGTCCACGTCACACATTACATCATCTCATTTTTAAAACTTCCAATGATAAAATATCACATCCTAACACTTACATGTTGCGTCATCTCATGACACACTGAATTTTAACAATTTCCTTTCTTATTTATTTTAACCCGTCCATATCGATTCTTAATCATTACACATATTTAAACAATTTTACAATTATTTCGGCCTAAATCTAAATAACCGTTACAAATAGTTATTAGATCTCTAGCGCTCTTTGGTGGATTTAACATTGTGGTCTTAATAGTTACTTTCATAAAATCAATCTATCAAATGCTCAGCTCTCCAGTTGTTTTCCGTTTCTTAGCTTGATATGCTACTTGCTTGTCTATTTGCTCCCCATTATGTGCCTATCGGTAAACAGATTTCTAAAGGTTCTGAAGTAATTGTCGTTTGCTGTACTTATATTCAGGCCAGTTCTGCATTTCCTTTAAAACAGCTTTCATATACATTTCACTGTGTAGTACTCAATGAAGGATTTCGGATCGCCGAGTCCTCATTCTCAAACGTCGGTGGTGGAATATCATTCAGAAGAGTGCTAGGTCAGTACATGTTGTATCTCCGGCCTCCATTTCAATCTCCATTAACATGTCCAGGTTCACTATTTGAAGTGGCGTTGCCTATATTCGTAAATGAGATGTCCCTTAGATGCATTCTGCATTGCTTCTCTTGAGCTACTGGCACGTGTCCGCTGTTGCATTCTGCACTGGCTCTCTTGTGCTCTTAGTTCACTTATTACTAATTACTATAACTGGAACTCTACACCAATTCTTAAGTTTTCTATCACATCTTTTATTTCTGTATTTCTGGTGTCTCTTTAACCTGATGAATGATTTCTTCGAAGCTTTCAGTCGGTCTGCTGCTTCCCTTTCTGCATCTTCATGCACACCTCTACTTTGTTTTAATGCTACTCTAGCTGCTTCCACACCTTTGTATTTCTTCGTTAGCAGTCTCCACTTTAATTTCTAATTGCTATGCTACTTCCTCTTTCGATTACCTGTTTTGTATTTCCGATTTTACACTAACATCTTTGCAAATATTCTGTGCCACCTTTTGTCTAATTCCTTTAAGGCATTTGTTTTCCTTCTCTAAACTACTTTTTGTTTCCTTTGACTTCAGTTCTATCTTATTTGTTTTCACTTCAATTTCTTCCTTGAATGCTTCTAGTACTTGCTGTTAATTCTATAATTTCTTTTGTAGCTCTACATGCCCCTTCCTCAATATCTGGGTCTTACTCTCCATATTTTCCTCTAACCCTTGTTTAATATTTTCTAGCTTAACTCTTCTATTCCTTTCGTTTAGAAAAGAAAGTTACGTATTCAATTTCTTTAAAAATTAACTCTTGATGTCGCGCGTACCAATAGTAGCAATGGCATAATACAAGCATTCAAGTTGCCATGCTTTATAGAGAATGTAAAACCTCCTGTGATAGTATTTCATGTGAAGGAAAATAGAAAAACCCTTCTTATGTTATTAAATATAAAATAATTAAGATTGGAAATTTATAATTGCTTATCTGGCTGTAGTGATATTAGGCTACGTCACAGCCTGTAACACATTTTCGCCTTCCTTTCTTGCAGAATGTTAATGATCAGGGCTGGGAAGTTCGTACCGCTCACCGTTCCCTATGCCAATTGCGAACGACCCTCTCTCGGCATCCATACAAGTAATAGATGAGAAACGCACAGCGAAGAGGCATTGAAACCGGTTGCCCAGAGAAAAAAAGATGACTATGAGACATTCGTAAATTCACATCTATTTAGATCATTATATACAACATACAAATTCTTATATACTACATACGTGTTTGTCTCTGGCTAATTTCATTATTTAAATAGGCATATTGTGGCATCACCCACGCAATTATAACGCAATTATTACATTCCTGATCGAATGTGAAATAATATCAAAATAATAACATTTATTTCTTAAATATCAGAAAACTCTTACTAGACGATATGCCAAAGCAGAAATTTTACTATATATTTATTCATCTGCGGTCGTATTACTAAAAACAATAATGTACCTCTAAAGCCTTTCAAACGAAAAACTCATTGTATGTCTCGTAAAACAAGATTTAGTTGATTGATAACCTATTGCAAATTCGTTAATGATTTCAGCTAATTTAGTTTCTCGATCTATTCTTTTTTTTTCCTTGTTTGCTGAAGTATACCACTGGAATGTAAATGTAAATAATGAAGTAAATAAGGACATGAATAAGTACACTTCTAGAAAACATACAATGGTTGTACAGCAAATTTAGTTGCTCATCTTTGAAGCACAACATAGATGTTATTCAAATGTCTTCTTTCCTACCAACGTGCTCTGTGTCATGCAGTTACACCTGTTTTGCAGTAATGAGCTGTATTCTATGATCAACCTTGCCCTTGCTAGTAGCGCTAGGTTGTATAGCCATGCGTGGCCGCTCTTACACTGCTCAAAGAAATCGGTACGAACTTCCTAGCTCTGGTAATGATGTAGGCGATTATCTTCCTTATTGATCAGATAATAATGAATGAAATGCATGGAGAGAATCCAAGTATCAGTCGAAACGATGACGACACCAGGAGCAACAACAAAAATAACAGCAACAACAATAATGGTAATAAATAATAATAATAATAATAATAATAATAATAATAATAATAATAATAATAATAATAATAATAATAATAATAATAATAATAATAATAATAATAATAATAATAATAATAATAATAATAATAATAATAATAATAATAATAATAATAATAATAATAATAATAATAATAATAATAATAATAATAATAATAATAATAATAATAATAATAATAATAATAATAATAATAATAATAATAATAATAATAATAATAATAATAATAATAATAATAATAATAATAATAATAATAATAATAATAATAATAATAATAATAATAATAATAATAATAATAATAATAATAATAATAATAATAATAATAATAATAATAATAATAATAATAATAATAATAATAATAATAATAATAATAATAATAATAATAATAATAATAATAATAATAATAATAATAATAATAATAATAATAATAATAATAATAATAATAATAATAATAATAATAATAATAATAATAATAATAATAATAATAATAATAATCTCCATCATTAGGCAAATGTTAATTTGTATGCGAAATACAGAATATTTTATGCCTTAGTCTTCGTTTAAAATTATTTATATACTTAACACTATTTAAGTAATTAGGCCATCCCGCATTAAAACTAATGAATACTTAAATCAGTATAGTTTTCACCTCATACGAGAAAGCTTGTGTTTAAAAATAACCAATTTGAAATAATTTCTGGTATTCTAATCATGTGTAAACGATATTATATAAATTATGTCAGCTATGCAATCGATTCAGTCTAATAACACATTCACTTAGACCCTGGGCTATTGATCCCAAGACTGCCCAAAATAGACCCAAACGGATGCTTTTTATAAACGCTTAAAATCAACATACATATATCACCAGATTTACTGGCATGTAAATGAACTTGTGAGACCAGTTTTGGTATATCGGCGGGGTTGATATAATCCTTCAATTGACGTCGTCGTTAACCAAAATTTTTCTGATTAATTATTTCCTACAATCTACAATGCTAAGATTGCAGAACGTGCTGTATCGAACTCGTATAATCTTAATAATGCGCTCCTGTAAACAGAAAGTGCGACATTCACTCCTACCATAATCGTTATTATTATCTAAATGTTGCGTAAATTGTTACTCTCATAACTAAATTTTACAAAATTGCCCTTAATTCGATTTAAGGTGCATCTAGTGTTAAACATAAAATTATAAATACTAATATGAAACTTTAGAGGTATTATGTATAGTAAGCATGGGAAATATATTCACTCAAAAATGTGATATTGGAATTTTATCAGAAATATGTGTTTTAAAGCTTCCTGAATATAAAACAAGCACTTTTTTTTTTGAAAAAGATCTGTATGTGGACAGCAAACTCAAAAACAAAACATTGATTTCTGCATAACTGTTAACCGTGAATGATAGACAAAATCTTAATATACAAAAACGTAGATCTAGTTAAAATACAATTTATGTCAAATGCATTTTGTTGTGTACTGAACCATTTCCAATATATCTCAACATAGTTTGATTCTACTGTAAAAATCTGTGTGGGAAGAGACACAGAGCTAGAGATATTGGTACAGAAAACGTTTAAGCTGATCTCAGAGTAAGGTACAATTTGTGGTTTTAAAGTCACAGATTTGTTCTCTACGTTATCTAAAGATCTTAAAGGATAAATTTATATACAGGAATTGGTAGCTGAGGGTATTTTATAGTCATTTGGATGGTAAAGTGGGAAAATCAGGTTAATTTTCAATAGGGATAACAAAGTAATGAGATAAGAAAAAAATTCCCTAGCCGGAATTCGAAACCGGGTCTCCTGACCAAAAGCCAGGCATGCTATCAACTGCAACACAAGAGATAGCGGTTTGCTGTGATCGCAATTTGCCTCATATAACGTGTCTCTCTGCTTTATTGCGTGTACTGCATGAATTACTATTCTGCTTATGACATATGCAAACTCTTACCTTTCCATTTCGCAACAAAATCTGCACATTCACTTCCAGATAAATCCATAAGCATGATTTGACATCCAGCTTTATATCCAATATGGGCATTTAAACTAATATTTATTCTCAAATCTCACTGGAAACTGTATCATTCGTTTATTTCCTTAGCTAAAATTCAACAAATCATCTCAAATATAAGTTAAAATGTTTTAATTGTCATTTTTAGATATTTAAAAATGCATATTAAAAGAAAGCCTCCTACGATAAGTTGGTACCAATCTGTAGTAACCTTATGAGTGTTTTCCAAATAATCCATTAATTCTGGAGTCAGGAAGTGACTTATTAAAATCCGTTGAATACATGCATTTAGCACACTTTTAGTTTCTTTAAAAACTGCATTTTACGATTTGGATGACTTTGACACATATTTAATAAACTACAGTGAATGCTGACGGAAATGGTCAGACATAGCCTATCTCTTCTCATTGAAGCAGAAACCACAGTTTTCCGATGCTAGAATATAAGAAACGGAAGATAAAGCTATAAAAATTATTTATTAATAAGCAGCTGGGAATATATCGTCGGCCTCGGTAGCGTAATTGGTAGCGTGTCTGCCTCACGTTATAGAGGTCGCGAGTTCGAATCTCGGTCAGGACGAGTTACCTGGATAAGGTTTTACCCTGGGTTTCAACTTATGCTTCAAGACGAATGTCTGGTAACTGTAAGCTCCATTGACCCTGGACTCATTTGAGCATTATTTCAATCAATTCATTCACCGTCCGATATGACCTAACGTTCGAGGACGTAAATTAAAAAAAAAAAGAAATACATGATATAAGATATAAAGTCAAAAGGAATATTTTAATAGGAATAACATGTAAACGAAATAAATACAAGGAAAAAGTTATTTAAGTTAGAATGGGAAGATGGGGCCGGATGCACAAACATTAGGACAATAGAGGCTAAAATTCCTCTGACAGCAGAGAGCCTGCAAACAATGCCGAGTATTAAGGAAAATATTTAGGGACAGGATGCTGTACCGTTATGACGCCAAGCGGTCATACAACTCTAAGGGTGAAAGTGAAGAAAATGTCCAATAAGGTAAAATCGCAGAAATAATCTCTTCCAATAAAATGCAGCGTAAGCCACGTGATAGGAGTGACATAGAGAACAAATAGAAAAGGGGTGCAGATATACGGACAAGCCTCGGAAAGAAGCCTAGAGTAGGGCGAAGTGGTAAGAGTCACTTTGGTGTTTACAACGAAAGGGAGAATACGCGTTATTTTAGTATTTGATGGAGTTAAACCTGGTGTGATTAAGTATTATAGAAGAGGCAAGGCGACACAAGGAGAGTGATAGCAAGTGAGAAAAACAGAGAAAATCGACAAGTAGTATACTTGCGAATAAACAAGTCAGGAAATTGAAACTGTACTTTTCATTGACTGGTGAGAACTGCTGGACCCTGATAAAGAAAACTCCTGCTCGCCGATACATAACCCTAAACAAACATTCTTACACCAGAACACAACACTCCTTATACCTCACCCTAAAAGGGAAACAATCCATCCTGCCATACCTCACTGAAAGGTCGCCCAAGATAATCCTACACCATCAGAAGGTTGAGGTATAACAAACATGTGATATAAGGTTTCTGATGGATAGAGTCAACATGAAAAATTCAATACCATGGCCAGGATTTGAACCACGGATCTCCTGGTTTCCGTCCAGTCACTCTTAACCTTTGAGCTACCATGGCTAACGTGCCGTCCAGACATTAAATTCTCCATTTGACTCATATATTTCCCCGGTAGACCACCAGGGGCTCTCGCATCCGAGATACACCGTTTGTGGCGACTTACTATTGTAAGTACTTGAGTCTCAGGGTTCATCATTTAACTTTTATTATTTTAGTTCATTGATGGAAATTAATCATTTCTCCACACTAGCCGTAAATGGAGATTATCTTTCTGCATCACATACCACAAAGGTGTGTTCTGTATATTATATATAGATCAGACAGAAGACAGGCGAAACTATACACGCTATTAACTTATGTTAAATTAAGCTGCATTTTTAAACGATATAAAGGACACTGTTATTATATAATATTTTTGCATTCCTATACCAGGCAGTCCTCTCGCAACGACGTCTGTATCGAGTTGAATACTGATTAAGATGTTATTGTTTATTGTGTGGAGTTGCTTTTGATATTTAACACTGCATTTCCTGCACATCTCGCCTACCTCACAAGCCCAAGAACACTTATGTATAGGCAATTTAAAATCAGTAAGTTTGTCATCACAGAACAGAATGGTGCTTCAGCCGAACTGAAACACAGTCGAGGCAAACCTTCAAAAAGTGGCGAGAGGCGAATGATCGTGCATTATTTCGCGGTGCTTTAAGAAGAAAACCGGATTAGTCTATAAAAACATTGAGAAAGAAACTGATGATCTTCTTGGCGTTTCCGCAAGTAGTGTACATAGTGTTAAGGGAATGCAGCACCGAAATTGGCTGAAGATAGGGGAAAAATATTTTTGAGCTAATAAAATACGTTGAACCTTATAGTATCATAATCCAACTAAATTTATGAGTTCCAGGCATTTAAATACCCTCACATGACAATTTAAATTCCAGTGCGCACGTGCATGCTGGCCCTTGGATTCACAGAAATCTGTCATTTGAGTTCGATTGAATGTACTAAATTAATATATTTGAAATTAGCGGGCAAAGTTTCTGGTGGAATTTTGTGTGTTGGTATGATGGTTATTTCTTACAATATGTGGCACCATGGAAACAAAACACTGGCTACAAACATTGAAAGTAAGTAATAATGTTTATATTTTGTTTTTGTGTGCGTTTCTAACTTGGTCGTGATTTTCTTCTGTTTCTCGTTAATCTACATACTGTTTATATATAACTGAAGAGTTTTAGTGTGTCATTTAACATTTATAAAGGTATTTTATACATCGAAACGTGCATATAACTGTTATATAGGTTATAGGTAAAGCACTCTTTGAAACAACTGACCTTTAGTTGACTGTGTACGTAGGATCATGAATAGGCTAAAAGATACATAACACAACAATGGGAACATACTTGAGGCCTGATGTAAGAAAAGTAATGCCTGTGTACCAAAGGCTGGCATTAGATGAAATCCTAAGGAGATGTACATTGGGTAAGACACAAAATGCAAATGAAAGTTTGCATAACGTCATATGGCATAATTGCTCAAAAGAAATACTTGTTTTAAAGAAGAGACTTCAGGTTGCTGAGACATCAACCATCAGTGAATTAAATTTTGGCTGTTCTGCCTCACTCAAGCTGCAGTCAGACATAATGGACATAGATTTCACCAGCATCTCTAAAAATTAGCCAAGAGAAGGACCAATTACGCTTACTTCATTCAGCTATTTCTGCGAAGGTAACTTCTAAAACATCCAGAAACAAACTGAAATTGAAGAAAAGTGCTGCAGAAGAGAGAAGAAATAGGCAGGAGGGTCCAACTTATCTATCTGGAGGGTTTTAGTCTACTTCAAGGCATGCAGCTGAGAGGAAAATGTTTTGGATTTTAAAATTTGATTTACTCAGTTATAGTTTTTTCAACATTTTATGTCATTTAAAATGTTCCACATGATGCAGTTTTGATTCAGTCCCTCTAAAATTTTCAACACATATTCTTAGAAAGCAAACAAAGGTTTCTGTCATAGGAATTTTTAATATTCATTATATTTATAAAGTTATTGATATAAAAAGTTAAAGGTTTAATCATTTTTGGCTTTTTTGTTTGCTCCATACCTAATTCTTTTTTCCTCTGCAACTGAAGTCAGTATAATAAATTCATATCATAGATGTTTTCTTCATAACCATCTGAATACTTTTAGCAATAGAACAATTAGAATTATGAAAATTTTCATCACGTGGAGCGGTTTGAACTTTGCCCAAATTTTAAATTTCAAATTAATTACTCAAAAACTATTGAAGATATAAAAACCAAATTTTGAATTCTGTGTCCACTATGCATCGGAACTAAGTGGTAAAAATTTCACCAAGATTGGTTGAAAATTTCTGGGTTTGGGGTTTTCGGTGCTGCATCCCCTTAAATGGAACAGAAAGCATCCGGAACTCTAAGAAAATCGCGTAAATGCAAACAGCGCGTGGAGGAATATGACAATTTTACGAAAAGTGCTATTCGCAGTAAAGTTCATGGTAATGTTTTCAAAAATGAACCAACTCATATATTTAATAAGTTAATGTGTAACCCAACTCTATTTATCTATTGTCAAGAAGTTAGCGCTGCTATATATACTGCTAGTGTTGCAAAACTTACGTGCGTGCATGTATAGTCTAACTGTTCCAACACGTGGTGAGTTGTCAGCTCCTCCGCCTTGTTGTTTACAGAAGGATTAAACTAGCCTAAGATAGAGTATATTTGCTTGAATTTTTTAATAGTTATACTTTTCTCAAAAGGTAAATCAATTCTTTTTTATGTCGTGGGTATGGTAAGGGAATGGAATTTCATAATCATCACAAAATAATCAGCTTCTTGCACATTGATTATCGCTTAAAGCTTACTGCGTTGTTCTGTCACCTTTGTACCTGCAAGAAAGTATGTAATAAACAATTTTTACGAATATTTATCTCAATTAAGATGAAGCAAGTAGCAGATGCAGTGCTTTAAGATCATTATGTACAAGAATGAGCAGATAAAGTCATGTGAGAGTACGCATCAGGTTTATACCTAAGGTTTGCCTTAAAGCTGAGATTGATCAACCCATGCCAAGTCTTCCTAAACATGTAGAGTGTTCCTTGCTAGTGGAAACAGCCTCATCAACATGAAGTTCCAAGACGAAGAAGAAACTCTCTGGAACAGGGGCGATCAAAAGTTTGCCGGAACTGGTCTCATGCTTTGTTAATGACCTGCCTGGAGTCGGCAACCCTTCCTCTAATCCCACAACACCCAGTCCTCAAACTCTTCCTCCCACAACGCCTTCTTCCTGAGACTTGTGTCTTATGCATAAGATCATCCAACGTTAGCTGTCCTCGATGGAGCTACCTGTCTTCCAACGTTACGCTTTATAAATAATGTAAATAGTGCGAGAGTAGCGATAAGGAGAAATTATTATTGGCAAGTATGCAGCAGAGGAACAAACTTGCACGACAGGATGAAACAACTTAAAATCTCACGTTTAAGTGCCTTAATGATTTATGAAAGCTGATATTACAAAACTCTTCTGCCACTTAAAATAATGTGTGCTATAGGAATCCCTTAATAGTGGCCTTTCTAGTAATTTTCAGTCTTAGATGAATAACCGATTTTAAAACGTGTAATGCTTATACAACACACCACAATAACAAATACCAATATATCTTATCATTCATTTAAGAACGGCATAACTATTTTTATGAATAAATTATAAGACTGTTAGATCAGACATTTTTTTTTTAATTTACGTCCTCCAACGTTAAGTCATAGCAGACGATGAATTAAATGGGTGAAATGATGCTCAAATGAGCCCGGTGTCCATAGAGCATAGAGTTACCCGATATTCGTCTTTCAGGATAAGGGAAAACCCCGGAAAAAACCTTATCCAAATAACTCACCCTGACCGAGATTCGAACTCGGGACCTCTTGAACGTGAGGCAGACATCAGACATTTGTATCAGTAATCAAGGACTGTGTAATGAACAATATTAGACCAATATTTGCTACACTTATGGGCTTATAATTTACATGGAAGTAGTACCTTTCAGGTGGGTTAGTATCTCTAAATAGGCATACCCACACAAGTGCTATTTGTTAATTTGAGCACAGAGGTTGCAGGGAAAGGCGTAAACCAGAGGATAGCAAAAAGACCTGTATTCGACTTTTTTTTTTTTTTTTTGTAAGGCCAAAAACCGCACCTGAAGCTAAAGTAGATAGTTCGCACCGAAATGCGTTTCATTTCGCTGTGCAGTTAGGACCATGTAAAAAATATTAGGTAGTACACTATGTGATTGCTTTGTTGAAAAATTGCTAGATGAAGAGAAAGCATAACTAACAAAACCAAGTAGATACGTAGTTTAGTATAAATTATCAAAATACTCTTAACACCCTCTATCTTCTTCTACTTTACTGAATTAGGCGTTTGACCTGTTTCCACATCAAGAGATCCAGTTTATCCATCTGGCGCATGGACGTCCAACTCTTCTATATTTAGGTTGGTACTGAACTAATGTCTGTGGTAATCTATTTTATGGCATCCTTCATGTGTTCTAACCATTTATTGCTTATTTGATTTATTCTATCGTTTAAGTTGAATATGTTTAATTCTATTTTAATATCCTCATAATGTTTTTTATACAAAAGTATCTATCCCACTACAGAACGTAATAATTTCATTTCGGCTGATACTGCATTTCTTCTATCTGATCTCATAAGTCTCTAATTCTCACAGACATAATTTAAAATGCAAACTGTTATAGTTTTATAGGATTTTAATAAAGTTTTTTCTAATTTTTATTGTTCTTCTTATTATTAAACGCATGCTATAGAATCTGCTTATTTTTGTGTTAATATCATTCTTTTGGCAGTGCGATACGTTAAATCTCAGACAGTTAAAATTATTACCCGTGTTATTATTTTATTATTTTTACTATTTTACATGATAAGTAGTTTGTCAATTGGAACGCTATCACGTTTGTTTTCGTCTCTGAAATTCTAATGTTGTAGTTGCTGGCTATTTATTTCTTATAATTTGTGTGCTGCTATTTGTAGTTCACACTCAGTATTGCTAAATACAGCCTGGTCGTCTGCAAACAGTACGGTGTTTAGGTCTAAGGAAGGGTTAAAATGTGAAGAAAATACCTGAAGTAATAATAGACCTGGTTGTTACCTAAATATAAAAATACACAAGCACAATTTTATGGAATAAACACAAATGCTTTTTTTTCTGTGAGTAACTTGATCCTCAGTCATTCATTATCTTAATACTACATTGCCTGCTTTGAACCGTTGTTGTTATTACATAGTTTAAAGATTTAACGCCCACTGAAGCGGTTAGGTCATATCGGATGAGAAATATGGGTGAAATGATGCTACAAATAGCCCTGCTTCTTGGAGCTTAGTTGCCTGTAAAGTCTGTTTAGTTAACGCGTGTGCAGTTCAGAGTCAAAGGAACCTGAGACTCCCGCCCACTAATGACCGTCATAAATCTATCTCCACACTTCAGAAATGGAACACTGTCGTTGAGGACCAATAGCAACCCTGATTTTCTCGAAGTGACAGCCGCATGTCTACTCCACGTGGAGTCTCAGTTGCCAAAGTTCCAACTTCCAGTTGATCTGTTTCATTACGTGCAGAAATTCGTTGTGTGTCACGATGTGAAGACCGTGGGAGGGAAATGCAGTGGTAAATGCAAATGAAGTAGTAGATAAATTTCAGTCAAGTGAAAATAATCAAAGTGAAGACATTAGTGTGAATAACTTGGCCGAGTTATATTACTGGAAAAGCCTCAAAAAACAAAGTTTCAACGGGAACTGTTTCTAAGCAAATTCATGCGCTTGTTTTGACCACATTAAATGTGCTGAGAAATAATCTCGGTAAGGGGTCATGCAGTGATGATAAATTATGGGTACTCACAGAAATACAGTAAGAAATATTGTGACGAAAGGAATACCAAAGACGCCGATCAAGTGTGAAAACAAAAGGAAATTTTTCTCTAAAGTAGATAATTTCATATGCGACTTAATTCGTCGAGAAATTTATAGATTTTATGCAAAAGGGAGAACGCCCACCTTAGACGAATTGGTTGCACATTTGCAAGAAATTTGTGATTTTTCTTATCGGCACTGCACTTTGCGCGGTCTCCTAAAGGAGCTGGGTTTCAAATACCGCACTTTGAATAAGATAAGGGTTATTATGGAATCCAGTAGAATTGTAGCTTGGCGATATATATCGTCAAAACTAAGAAAGTTTTGCAGAAAGGGACATAAGATAATTTATTTAGACGAAACCTCGTACGATACCCATGACGTATCGAGAAAGGTGGCAACCTTGCAGAAAGGTCTGCGAGGAGGAGGGTCAGGGTTGTAAAACGATTATAAGGGTTCGTCAAAGGCAGCGGCCGACTGCACATGAGTTAACTAAACAGACTTTACCTATCTTTTAGGATAAAGAAGAAACGAAAGAAAACGATATAGCACACCCTGAACGAGATTCGAACTCGGCATTTCTTGAAAGTGAGGCAAACACATTACGACTATAGTTACGACTATAGTTACGACTATAGTTATGAAGAACTTATGGCTATAAAATGCTTAAGTACTTGCAGTGCATATACCATTAAATACCTTAAATATACGGTATGAATGTTTACAGATGTTTTCAACAAAGGCATTAACAAAGTACAAATATATTCCGCTCCTTGCCAAAGTCTTCAAAGATACTTCACTCGTCCTTGACATAAAGTCGCCATTGACACCTCGACCGAATAAGTCACATTACCCACAGATTTCTGTCTCTTAAACAGATTCGAAATAGGAGCTTATTCAGTGTTTTTTTCCTGAGTAAACGAGCAATATCGGCGGCAAAAAAATACAGGTGTCGATGATTTCAATGTGACCATACAGAATTTTGTTCCGGGGAAGTTGTTTTCCTAAAAATCAATTCACACAGTTATAAACCATGATGACGTAGTCCACTATCCCACAGAGTTTTTAAACTCATTAGAGTTGCCTGCACTCCCACCTCAAAGTCTAAAATTAAAAGTGGTATCAGTTGTGATCATGTTGTGTAACATTAAACAACCACGACTGTGTAGTGGAACAAGATTAACTGTGAAAAAGTTAATGAATAACGTCATCGAGGCAACAAACCATCAGGGGAAAGTAAAAAGGAGAGGATATCTTAATCTCGGTATTCCGATGATTTCAGCGGATTTGCATTTTGATTTTATGCGTGTACAATTTCCCGTGAATTTGGACTTTGCGATGAACAAATAAATCGTTGGAAGTTCACGGAATCAACTTGGAGTTTCCCTTTTTCTTTCATGGACAATTTACACATCGCGTGTTCGCGCGTCGGAAAACCATCATCTTTATATGTTTACATACCACAAAAAGGACAAAAATATTGTTTATGAGAAATCCTTAAACTTAATAATTTAATGGTAACTGTTTGTATTTAAACTTCAACCCAATTGCAGAATAAACAATGAACTAATTCGAACTTGTTTTATTTATATAAATAAGTTCATACAACTTCTATTAGCGGTACGAAATTCGCCGGGTTGACTAGTGTATGTATTACCACTTTGTAATAATCTATCAAAAGTTATATCGTAATAGATAAATAATATATAAGTTTGTAGATTGAATTCTCGTCTCTTCTGAATTATCTACTTTATTTCAAATATGCAGTCTGAACAGGAACGTCCCTTCCAAAACCCATTATGTTATTCTGAAAGCATATGTTCATTAGTTACCTATATTTAGTCTACAAGTTGTTATCCCAGTAAATATTTTATAGCTTGCATTTAATAAACATTTGTCACTATAGCCCTGGAAACATTTCTATTTCCTTTTTTAAAAGGATCAACATGGCTCAAAGAGCGGAAGTAGAAGCCCTCTTTGTAGGGGCTTATACACAAAGGAGCTAAGCCAAAAGCTCTAAGAAGACAACCCCCTCATCGTCCTTAGCCTGCGCAGTGCATGTAAGGTGGCCAGGGGACATTTCCTTACTGAATAATGAAGAGACATGTTGGACAGATCACACGAAGGAGACCACAACACTCTGTATGTGTTACTTATTCAGAGGAGAAGGTTTTAATGAAGTACAAAGTCAAGAAATTCAAACAACATCGTATTCTTTGATTAGTTTTTCATCTTTATTTATTCCTTCTCGGAGCGGAATCGGCACTGCGACCAGTCTGGTCTATTGTACTTTATTGACCCAAGTGGGGCATCCCCGGGAGGACGGATAAGAATAGAAGAGACAGAGTTAGGAGCCACTACAGTGCAGAGGGCAGGGTCCCTACATTTAAATTAGATTAATACCTCCACGGCAGGCCAGGACAAAGGACACTCCCCCGTACTGTGATCCAGAGACGATCCCAGAATTCGGTTCGGAAACCGGCAACCAACCTACCGGAGGAGGAACTGTTTCACTCAAAACATATCATCCTGCCATGCACGCCGAGACACCCGTCGATACTTCTATCCTGAAAGAGACCACCAGAAATGAGATGATATGAAATGATAATGGAGATGAAATGGAGGGACAGGTAATTCTGGGCGATGTAATTATCCCACCCAGCATTCGCCTAGCAACCCGGGAAAACATCCGAATATACCCATAGGTCAGGTAGGTCGGCCACGGGAATCGAACCCGGGCCTACCGATTGCAGGTCACAGACGAAACAGCCTGAGCCAACTGGCTCGGTTAATCTTTTATTTAATATATTTTATTTCATTATTTTATATTTATTAAATTTTATTGCTGTTTTACTTTTTCCGTATTTATATTGAAGAAAGTATTGTATTCGGCCCAAAAATTCGAAACCGACATTTCACCGGAAGGACCACGAAAAAGAAAAGGCAATTTCCAGAAAAGAGTTTGCCGTGAGTATGTATGTGAACAGCATACATAACTCAAAAAATAAAAACTTAAGATAACTCTCAAAATTTGTATTTTGGATCAATATATTCCAAACATACCACACAAAGATCGACAAGATCGAAGAGCCACCCTTTGGATTTAAAAGTTTTCGGTATCGGTAATTTGTATTATCGTGTTGCTATTTGTAAACATTCATACCGTATATTTAAGGTATTTAATGGTAAATGCACTGCAAGTATTTAAGTTTCTGGAAATAGCCTGTGCAGTCGTCTTCATTCAGAAGAAACATTGTATAATTTTGTATAACATGCAAACCATAAGGGAGACAAAAGCTGATTATACAGTAATAGAAAACAAAGCTCTTTAAAACAAAATTTATTTAAAACAGTTTTGTGTGGCATCAGAAATTTCCTATATATACGGAAAGGTGTTTTAAACATTCAACATATCTATCAGTTCTAAAGTGCGCTATTTGGTTTCTTCTCTTGACGTTATGAAAAGAGCATGGTACTTCCAGGCCACAGACCAATTTTAAACAAGTTATTCACTTGGTTTCCTCAAAGCTTTCTATTTGTAAAAATTACTTATTAAAGTCATATTACAATGAACGACAGTACTGGAAGAAAATCGTATTAATTTAACTTTAGATTTTTAGCTTCCTTCTAACCTCATTTGCATAGCCATTTTGAAAATAATTCTTTTTAAACAACCCATTAAGAAAAATGATTTTAAAGGAGATTGCAACTATCAAACTCAAGCAATTAATAGTTTTAACTTAGAATTTAAACTATGTATTTAGTTCATGCACAAAGGTCCTGGTTTAACCTTTTCGGAAGCACTAGAATTTAGATCGGCATACAACATATTACTATTTTTTTGCCTTATGCATGTTTTTAAGAAGAATATTGATATTAGGGACATCTTGGAGAATTTTATCTAGATAAAAAAATTAAACTTCGAGAAAATATGATTAAAGTGTCATACATTATTCTGGGTCGCCTCGAAATTACTCACTTCTACTACAGTGCACCTATTTTCTTATTGATTTTATTCAGCTTTTCCTCACAGAATGCTCCACCGAGCGTAGCGGCACCACGGTAACAGGTGCGACTGGTGCGACTGAAATTCGGGAGGTCAAGGGTATGATTCCCTCTACAGTGCACTGAGTCCGACAGATGGTGACGATGCTTGCGCACTTTAAGCGCTATTTTTGACACTCGTCGGCGCTGGTAGTCTCTATTCTCACATGATGGGAAGTTTGTCGACACCGAACCTAAAGTGCTCTAAGCTGCTCACTGGTCCGGGCACCGGGTTAGAGAACTCTTAGCACTTGTTAAGGACCCCCGCGGGCCTTCCTGTGGCCTCCTACGGTTCCCTTACTACATCCCTTCCGCATGGTATCCCCATCAGCCGTAACAGTTCTGTATGGAGGTCATAGTGTTAGAAGTGTCACTCTCCGTGGTTTACCCTTTTCCCATTTAGAGAGTGCACTGGTAATTTTCCTTCCAGTATTTAAAGTAGCTCAAATAAAAATCTCTGAACTCATCTTGTAAACACACGCGCGTGTAGGACTTGGAAAGTTTAGCGTCTAACAGCGGGCTTATTTAAGCTTATGACTAGGACCCGGATTTTTAGAGTGAGTGAGTGTGTGGTGTTTAAGGGCCCGTCGACAACAAGGTCATTTGGGCTCGCGGATTTTTAGATATAATGTTCCTTCATATAGTAGGTTTTAAGTTCAAGGGTTATTTCAAATAAATGTCAATGTGTGCTTTTTTATGTTAATACCTGCAGGGCAGTTAAATTATAACCTAACCCACTCACGTCCTCTCTCTACTGGGTGAGAGGGTCCGCAGTCGCGGGGGAACGAGGCGGACTAGAATCCTTGCCTTATAATAAATGCTGAAAATGTCTTTTTGCTCTCAAACAGGCAGCAAATTTCGTGAAAATATTCTCGTTCACTCTCCGAAGCTCAGAAACGGGTATTCCTGTGATACCTTGCACACTATTTTCCTTAAGTTCCTGTAGTGTGCGAGGATTGGAACGATACACTATGTCTTTTAAGGAACTCGATAAATAAAGGTCACAGCGCGTTCGGTCAGAAGAAAGAGGAGGCCACAAATAAACACTAATTATTCTGTCACCAAAAACCTCTCTTACTGCATCTGTATGTGCTGCAGCCATATGTGCTGTTCCATAAATCTGCTTGAACCAACCATACGATTTCTCTTCAGTCAAACGATTGAAAGATGGCCCTAGAATTAACCTCTGATATAGTTCTGCATTTATTGTTTCATCAAAGTATATGGGCCTATTATTATTCTAGCACCTGTGGCACACCACACTCCAATTGTCTTATCATAATGAGGCGTTTCATCCAGTAGAACAGGTTCTTCTGAAGCCCACTATTGACTGTCGTGAATATTCAAACGACCAGTTAAATAAAAATAAGATTGTTCATTAGTGAAAAACAAAAGCTATGAGTCAATCAAACCCTTTCTATAAATTGGAAAAACCAGGTAATTTCACGCGTTTAGCGGGATTTGAGTTTAATGTTTGCATACATGTATATATGTGTATGTGTATGCGATAAGGCTCCAATTTCAACAAACGTGTATTGTTCCAAACCTCATACGGTACAGGAACTTAGGATAAGCAAAAGGTCACAAGAATACCTACTGCTGAGCTTCGAAGAGTGAGCAAGAATATTTACACGAGATATGCTGCCTCTTTGAGAGCAGAAGATCAACATTTCCAGCATCTATTAAAAGACAAGGATTCTAATCCGCCTCTGCCGGCTTAAGTTCCCCGGCGACTGTCGGGCATCTCTGGCAGTAGAAAGAGGACGTGAGTGGGTTCGATCATAATTTAACTTCCTTATATATAATTTATGGTACTTAAATGAAAATGTTTAACTGCCATTTATTAAACAAATTAAGAATGTCGATTTTTTTCATATCAATTGTGGTTCAGCATTGGGCATTTTCTTTAAAATCTTGAAAGATACTAAATCCAAATATCAGTTTTAGGATTTGTGTAATTTTCTTAATAATGTTAAGCTTCTCACTTTTCATAACACGTGCGCGCGGATCCATACTAACAATTCTAAAAACACGCTTTTTCATTATTGGAGCCTCAAAATTTCTGGTGAAATACCGAACTTTATGATAAAATACAACACTTTCTCTTACATATTATAGTTAGGTAGTAGAGAAAGAAAAACGCAGTTAGCCTTCGTTGGTTTTAAGCTCATCAGACACGTAATGATTTTGGTAGCCCTAATTTCTGAATTATACCGTGTAAACAGATCTTTCAAGAACAATAATTTGTAAGAAAACGGGTTAGGAAAACAAATCTACTTCTCACCTTGATTGTTCTGTCCACGAAGGCAGTTTCTAAATAACCAGGAATTCCTGTCTTCTATAACAGAGAACTGCTCGGTTTTCCCAGACGTGTCACCCATTGCACGTAAAGAATTCACGTCTGTTTACATCCCTTCCCTCGCGGTTTCTCTCTCCCTTCTCTAATATGGGCAACGTACATCAAAAGAAATGTCTTTTCTCCGCATTGCTGTCAATCAGAACCCCCTGTGTTCCTTTCCTGCAGCTGTTGAAGTTTCACGCGGGCTGTTGAATCACCCATGGGAAGGGGAGATAGGGGGATGAATAGTTGTTAGCTCGCCAGTAATCCGAAAATAGATAGCAAGTTCCTGCATTTGCATATGCTCTATTTCTGCTTACCTGATTCTTCATTTAATTTCCCTTCAAGAAATTACCTATAAACGTAGTATTTGATTTTCAAGAACTTGTTTATTATTTGATGTTTAACCTAATTATGTAAATATATGCATAAATGCTTGTATATGATGGTTAATCTATGGACAAAATTTCTTCTTGTTGTTTTTGATTAAAAGCTATAGGTACTTAACTTCTTTAATGGGCCACATTGAGGCCAAAAACAGGTTTACAGAAATCATAGTCACGTATTCAGGAGATCTGTAACAAAATTCAGCTAGGATAGTTTATGTCGATGTTTTCTTCATTCCTCATAACTTGTAAACGCCGGGGAGGTACCCTAATTTTAAGTCTAGAATATTTTGTTCTTAGATGTGTTTTCCTGAGTATCATTTTGTTTCTCGTATCAAGAATGTCCACCAGCACTGTGGTGGTGCACTTAAAAACCATTAAAAAAACCTGTCTTCTCAAATACATATATGCGTTTACATAAGTCATTCATAAGAGTAAATACTTGACCGATAATGGTGCCTCGAGTTTTGATTTCTTCTTCGTCTAAATGAGTGCCTGCTTCTGTACGTAATCTGCTATCTTAACATATATACATGTATAGTCCATTCGGTGACCTTTGTTCAGGTTAATCGGTCGGTTTCGGAGTTTGAACCTGCATTTCTGAAATGGGAGCCGCTGAAGCTACAGCTACATCTCAACTTAGGCATCCACTTGGGTAGCAAAATGTAATCACGCAGATAAAATTAATGCAGTACAATTGAATTCTGATCAATTCATAATATAAAATATATACAAAGACTAATATAAAACATCCAGGAGCAAACACAGACAAATCATGCTAAAGCTCTTTTCTATATGTATATATTATATATTTTAACAACTTTTACAGTTTTACTATATATTAGTGTCTCTACTCATAAAACCAAATATATAAATTATAAACACGCTAAATTAAAATTAGAAGGACCTTGCTACCTTTTAGCAGAAAATTAATTTATTTAAGATTGAGCACACTTGACATAGGTATTTGTTAATAGTTCTGTAGGTAACCTGACGAAATGCGACTTCTTTTCCGAGTGTAAATACTTTAATCACGGGAACGATGAGCGACGAAAATCACGCGAATAAGTATCAAATAATCTCACGTTGTACAAATTGGGTACATTCTTTTATTTAAAAACTATAATAACATTTAACTATAGAATTTATGAGAAACCAAAATAAAATGACAAAGCCCATTGAAAGTCATGAGCAGCAATTTTTAAAAATCTTAATCTCCCGCTTTTGAAAAAAGAAGTACATAGTCTTTAGTATAAGAATTTTTCTTCACTTTTCAACATAGCTGTCGCTTTACACACTCATTCTGCAAGTTTGAAAATACACTTACGACAGAACTCTGTTCCAGCTGCCCGAAAACGCCTTACCCTGGCGGTATGTTTCAAGCTCGTAATGATGGAACCAGCTTTATTCACCTGTCACAACACTCGTCAAGAAATCAAGGTTTATAGATGTCGGTACAAAACTCTGATGCTTGAGGTCTTGCGATAGAAGGTAATGGAATCACAATATGGCAATATATGGTGTAAAGCATATGGAGTAAAATCCAGCAGTCTTTTGTTACAATGTTGGAATTTGAATTCTAGCAATAGGTTGCTCACATGTTCTTTTGTTCGTTTAACAATTGAAAGTATACTTCTACATGCCTTAGAAAGACAGTTTCTGTTTATATACTGAATTTAAAAAACTGTACTTCCCATACTTTAAACTTCCTGTTATGCTGTGCGTTTTGGTAATGATTGTAAACAAAAATTTACACATTCATTTTAGGAAAAGTTCGAGTTATGCAAATACAAGGTTCATATTTAAAAAAATGCTTTTCGTTTTCTTGCTCCTCCCTTCCTATCTTTGTTCCTTTGTTTCTTTTTATTCAAAACACCATGTCTAGAAACACGCATGTCTAACTCTTTTCTAAAACCACATTTTGGTTCCTGTATACCACGAAATCAGTATTTCCAGTGAAAGCTGGAAGTCAAAGTTTTGTGTAAAATGTAAACTAAATAAATAAATAAATAAATAAATAAATAAATAAATAAATAAATAAATAAATAAATAAATAAATAAATAAATAAATAAATAAATAAATAAATAAATAAATAAATAAATAAATAAATAAATAAATAAATAAATAAATAAATAAATAAATAAATAAATAAATAAATAAATAAATAAATAAATAAATAAATAAATAAATAAATAAATAAATAAATAAATAAATAAATAAATAAATAAATAAATAAATAAATAAATAAATAAATAAATAAATAAATAAATAAATAAATAAATAAATAAATAAATAAATAAATAAATAAATAAATAAATAAATAAATAAATAAATAAATAAATAAATAAATAAATAAATAAATAAATAAATAAATAAATAAATAAATAAATAAATAAATAAATAAATAAATAAATAAATAAATAAATAAATAAATAAATAAATAAATAAATAAATAAATAAATAAATAAATAAATAAATAAATAAATAAATAAATAAATAAATAAATAAATAAATAAATAAATAAATAAATAAATAAATAAATAAATAAATAAATAAATAAATAAATAAATAAATAAATAAATAAATAAATAAATAAATAAATAAATAAATAAATAAATAAATAAATAAATAAATAAATAAATAAATAAATAAATAAATAAATAAATAAATAAATAAATAAATAAATAAATAAATAAATAAATAAATAAATAAATAAATAAATAAATAAATAAATAAATAAATAAATAAATAAATAAATAAATAAATAAATAAATAAATAAATAAATAAATAAATAAATAAATAAATAAATAAATAAATAAATAAATAAATAAATAAATAAATAAATAAATAAATAAATAAATAAATAAATAAATAAATAAATAAATAAATAAATAAATAAATAAATAAATAAATAAATAAATAAATAAATAAATAAATAAATAAATAAATAAATAAATAAATAAATAAATAAATAAATAAATAAATAAATAAATAAATAAATAAATAAATAAATAAATAAATAAATAAATAAATAAATAAATAAATAAATAAATAAATAAATAAATAAATAAATAAATAAATAAATAAATAAATAAATAAATAAATAAATAAATAAATAAATAAATAAATAAATAAATAAATAAATAAATAAATAAATAAATAAATAAATAAATAAATAAATAAATAAATAAATAAATAAATAAATAAATAAATAAATAAATAAATAAATAAATAAATAAATAAATAAATAAATAAATAAATAAATAAATAAATAAATATATAAATAAGTAAATAAATGAACGAACGAACGAACGAACGAACGAATGAATGAATGAATGAATCTTTTGCAAACAAAATGTCACTGTTATTGAATGCTTAAGTATTGATTTCATTTTATTACAATCACTTCTAAACACCAGTTTTGCTTCAAGTATTTCTCATAGTAACCAATTTGTTTCTATAAATCATTGCTGCCAAATTCTTTTCCTAGTGTTACCAGGAGTAATCAGAGAATAAAATTGCTGCAATCTGTAGCATACTTTATTCAAGAGATACAAATCCAGACTAAAAGGAAACGACAAATCTCTGATTTTCTGCAGTCTTCACGGATAATTTACATTTTTCATGCTTGAAGAACCTCAGCAGCTAAAAGGTGTACAAAGATGAGATTAATTAGGCTGATTCATTGATTATAAAATGTCCCCCTTAGAATATTCTTCAAAAGAGAGATAAAATGGAATTTAAGGTGTGTCTGCTTTTTACCACAAAGAGGATGTTCCAGACACTCTCAACCGATGCTAATCAGACAAACGACTATTACAATAGTGTTTCGCATTGTTGTCCAGAAGGATTAGTCTAACTTTGAGATCATCTTTCCCTCAAGTACAATTCTTCTGCTCCCTCTATCATGCGGTGAAACCTTTCATTTTTTTCACATTACTTGAAAAATTATTTTCTAATATTCCTTTCTATGTCACAGAAGTATAGAGGATGTTTCCATAACTACAACTATTACCAACCAAACATGTTTTGTGAAGTAAGAAAAAAAACTGCAGACACTAATTATGCAAATAACGTTCCTGAATTATTTCACCATTGATCTTTCTTCACTTTCACTAAAATAATTTTATTTACTTCCATTCCATATCTTTGAGTTACTCCATTCTTCATATCCACATCTCGAATTCTGTCCTTACTGTCTGCAGCTTTTCTGTAGGAAAATGCATATTCTAGCCTTTCACATATCTCTCTCCCTTAAGTTCTCAAATATAACAGGATTCCCAGCGGGTAGTGAATTTGACTATTTAAATCCTATACCACTCAAAAATGTATCCATGAGTTGTAGACTTTTATCAAGATACAAGATCATCCCAGTTAGACAGTATAAACGGCAACAATGGCTGTTCTGCCCATTTGTTACACTCGCCCTCCTCTTACTTCATCAGCAGTGTTAGACTGAACCTCATTTTTCCACTGTAGTTTTGCTTTCTCTGTTTTCATGTAGTTCAAAACTAGCAAGAGTAATTCACTATTTATCTACAACGGGTATTATATAGTCATGCCCACTTCTGTAGCGTAGGTAGTACCCTCAGCCTCGTGTTCAAGGGGTCCCGAGTTCTAATTTCTGTCAGGCGAGTTATCTAGATAAGGTTTTCTGGGTTTTCCCTTATCTTGAAAGACGAATGTCAGGTAACTCTAAGCTCTATGCACCCTGGGTTCATTTGAGCATCATTTCGCCCATTTCATTCATCGTCCGATATGACTTAACGTTGGAGGACTTTAATTATTAAAATGAATATACATTCATCTACACAAAGAAAGTCACACAGTCACACAAAGAAAGATGTTTCCTGCGACTACGAGACTCTTCAATGAATAATAATAATAATAATAATAATAATAATAATAATAATAATAATAATAATAATAATAATAATAATAATAATAATAATAATAATAATAATAATAATAATAATAATAATAATAATAATAATAATAATAATAATAATAATAATAATAATAATAATAATAATAATAATAATAATAATAATAATAATAATAATAATAATAATAATAATAATAATAATAATAATAATAATAATAATAATAATAATAATAATAATAATAATAATAATAATAATAATAATAATAATAATAATAATAATAATAATAATAATAATAATAATAATAATAATAATAATAATAATAATAATAATAATAATAATAATAATAATAATAATAATAATAATAATAATAATAATAATAATAATAATAATAATAATAATAATAATAATAATAATAATAATAATAATAATAATAATAATAATAATAATAATAATAATAATAATAATAATAATAATAATAATAATAATAATAATAATAATAATAATAATAATAATAATAATAATAATAATAATAATAATAATAATAATAATAATAATAATAATAATAATAATAATAATAATAATAATAATAATAATAATAATAATAATAATAATAATAATAATAATAATAATAATAATAATAATAATAATAATAATAATAATAATAATAATAATAATAATAATAATAATAATAATAATAATAATAATAATAATAATAATAATAATAATAATAATAATAATAATAATAATAATAATAATAATAATAATAATAATAATAATAATAATAATAATAATAATAATAATAAACTTTGCTATTATATCGTCTATGAGCCTCTTAGATATTAATAACAGTAATAATAATGTATAAGCTATTATTATATTGAATATAACAGTGTTTATTTAGCAATGATGAAAGTTTGAAAACTTCAACTTCTCCCTTGGGCAGGCAGCAAGAAGTTAAGGTTTCCCTTTACACTGAAATTATCTTATGATTCAATTTAATCTGAGATTAATAAGTTTGTTTTACGTATTATGGTATCATAATAAATTTAAATTTAAGAAATTTTAGCACTCAAAAGGTATTGAATTGTCAATCTTCCTTAAAATTGAAGTAAGTAATAAGCATTTTTGGGAAATTAGTTTTTATTCTGATTGAAGCATAATTGAGCGCAAGTATCCCACAATCTGTTTTTAAGTGTACTTAAAAGCGACAGCAAGTCAGTAGACCTGCTGGTATGTAAAAAACTCCTATGGGAGAACATTGCGACGCACCAGTGGTCGATATCATTATGAAAACTGACAACGTTGTTATCAAACAAACCGACGACAAGAAGTAGTTGCAATTCGCAAAGCACTACGCCATCTTTTCACCGTCGATAGTCATATCCTCCCCCCACCTCCAGTCAACCTCTAATGTGAAAGACAAAAATGAGAGGAAATGAGGAAAGAAACGAGATACATGATACATGGTGGGTGAGCCACCCCATTATTCGACTTTCTGACCAGCGAGAACTAGATAGGATTCCATGGGCAGATTGGCAACTAGGAATCGAAGTCCTTACATCCCGAACTTTAGTCTAACCCGTTGCCGCGTATCCAACTCGTTGGCTATCCCCTTAGCACAATGAACTACAAAGTAACAGGGGTAATAGGTATACGCTAGGTTAGCTTGGTCAGCCAATAAACTAATGAAACACGTTAAATATGTTGTTGCTATAATGTAGATTCGATATGAATGCGTGTAAACCAGCCCTCGCAAAAGTTTTGGGAAAATAGTCACGTAAACACAACAAACTGACCATCTCACTTTACTGAGTTGATATATGGAGGCTGCTCACGTTCATAAGATTAATGTTTTCATCATTTGCTTTCATCATTGAGGATTAGCTACACGATCCTAAGGCTACACTTTGTTGTCGGCTTATTACTTCACGCTTCTTCTCATAGAAAATACCTACCCCTCGGCTACGCTTTGTGGCTATGCTTCCTCGATTGCTAGTGGGGTATGTTTCTATATGTTGTTAGCTTAGAGTGCGCATTTGCAAGATGAGAAAACATGTATGATGGCATCTGCAAGGAACCATCAGAAATAAGGTGGAGACACAGAACCCTAGTTAATAACGAGTAATGTATACATGTATGCCCATGGATAAATTGTAATGCCGTTTGTCGTTAAGCAAAAGTGACCAACGGAACGCAGCTCTACAAATTTAACATTAAAGCTTAAAGATTCTTCATAAAATATTCTTTTATTACGTGTTAAACGCCTAGGTTTGGAACAGTGTGAAGATAAATTGTTTATATTAAATGTGATTTCTGCCGCGCCATGGCTTAGTGGTTAGACCAATCGACTCTCACCAAGGCGACCCAGGTTCGATCATGTAAGATCGCGTGTGAGATGGTGGACAACACAGGCTGCGCGAGTTTTCTCCGGGCTGTCCGGCTTCCCCCGCCATCATTCAACAATTGTTGCATTATTTTTCCTTTGATCCTCTTCGCCCTCATTTCGTTCACCAACTTATCTCACTCTCATACTAGGCACCGAGATGATCACCCATCCCTAGAGATTTTTCTATCTGATCCAGTGTTGCGGATCCTCAACCGAACACTTAATAGCATAAGTTGTAAAGGACTAAGAATCCCCTCACACCAGAAAAATGATATCATTATGTAAGAGAAAGAAGAAGAAACGTGATTTCAGCTAATATGGACCATTATTTAGGGAATGAACATGAATATATTCATAATCTTTCAGCGTTGTTTTTATGGTATTTTGAAGAAGAAATATTTTGGAGTACCAAAATTCTAATGTGCTGCATTCAAATGACTTTCTCTACTCTTGTACAAATTATTATTACAAAATATTCTTGCTCTAGCTTCTTTCAGAGCTGATTGCTATGTGAAGGTTTTGACATAGCATTCACTTTCAATATCCAATACACATAAAATGGAATAACAACTTTCTATTTTAGAAAAATAAAGTGTTTGAAATTTCAAACCAATAAGAATTACCATGAAAATAGCTTCAGAAAAAGAAATATTTGACATAATTTGTGTGTTTTAACGAGATCTTAATTCGTAGTGCATTAAGAATTGATCTTAGTCCTAAGGCTCATCAGCTATATATAAGACACCCAGAATGAAGTGGACTTCTGAGAACATTCCCATAAATTTCAACATATGTGTTTCCTTTGTTTCAAAAGTAACTTAAATATAATATTAAATTTTAATCAACTACGCCTATGACATCATGGCACTGAGCGTAATGCTTTCTACTGGTCAGCGACATTTGTACAGACCATACAAGTGTCAATCGCAACGTAACTTCTTACGTACCGCAGTGCCTTCAGTTACTGTTTTCATGCTGAACTAAACATTGCTGTTTTTAACATTATAATTTACAACTTTACCTAAGTTATGTCAATTGTTTAAAATTGACTTAAGATACATCCTGTAAATACACCCATGTTCCATTCTGACCAGGATGCACATCCCTTCCTCATGATCATGTACCAGGCGTATCCATGACTTTTAGATCAGAGCATCAATCAGATTTACAGTAAAGCTTTACTGATCACCAGAAGAGAGACGAGGGGGGTCTGAGATGAGTGAGGGAACAGTGAATAATTTCAAATAGTTGATTCGTTTGTTATCAAACATGTGTAGATGAATCGCTCATGCTGCCACATACAACACTTTCACATGAGAGGCATCAGGCATTTCTCTGACAACAATGAGTACTGTAATGGCACTAGCGTGTGTAACCATAATGGAGATGTAGAAACGTATAAGTGCCACGTTGTTCTGCCACGCCTTCTTCTGGTCAGTGTTATCAACCCTGGTGACTTGTTACTAGATTTGGAGTCTTCTGTTGTCCTATAGCGAGAGTAATTCAAAGATAGCAACCAGGGAGTATTCTAACGATTCTCGGTGTCCTTCAGATATACGTTTGGAGGATGCCTATCTTTAGATTGATCTAATATTTGCCAGGTAAGGAATAATTTGGCACTTCTAAGCTATAAGACTCCAAAACATTTTCAGAGTAGCGGACTGCTGGATGCAAGTAGATTTCTGCTAACATATGGTGGCATCAAATCCGTTTAAAGAACAGGTCGATTTTGTAATCGCAATTTCCTATCTCTATGTTCCACTATGGACGTACAAAAGACTTTTGGTCATTTGAAATTTGTTAAAACTAAAGAATCAGCTTAAATTCGCTACCAATGGCAGATGGGCATGCTGCATTTCAGTAATCATATTGGAATTTCACGAAAGTGTGTTATTCTTCAAAATTCCACATACGAATGAAGGTGAAGCATTTTTCTTCTGACTAAGGAAATGAATTTTTCTTTTGAGATTATTAAATAGTATATAAATATTTTTCCATTAATTGTACCTGGAATCCTTTTTTGATTTAGCGACCTTCAAATTAGGAGTTGGTGACATTTGTGGAACATTGGCAATACTAGTCAGGTAGTACTCAAATCGAGGTCTAGATTTAGGTCAGTGCAAGTGCACCTTTTAAAGTATTCGAATACAGCCCTCAAAATGTTCGTAAACGAGAACCGTTGCACATGCCCCGAGTGAAGTATTTGGGACATCTCGATAATTTCCAGGAACTAATACATTTGGCAGTCAGATACTCTCATCTGCGTTGTGATGGGTTGTAACAATTTTGGTAAAAATTCTGTCACTGATTTTCTTCAGAGTTTTGATGAACGTACTTCCACTGTTTTACTCCGGAGTTGGAATGACTTATTCTGCATCATAAAAAGGAGACACTGTAATATTACTTTAGCCGTATAGCAAATGACATAGAACTGGATGGCAAACTCAGTGTTAATAAATGTCTCGTATCCCGTAAGAACGTGTTTGCGATTCAGTGGTTTGCAGAACTATGCTCATGATTTCCTTGGCAAAGAAACAATGGATTTAGGTAACGAACGGGACACCTAGCAGCTCCAACCACAAGGGATCTTGAGTGCAGACGACAGAGATGTGCCACGTTTCCTAATATTTCCAACTTTTGACCAGCGAACCTCATTGGAGGGTGACTCTTAGGCTCCACTCTATCGGTGACCGGTGAAAGCTCTACCCAGCCGAGGAGGCTTGAGTCTTACCATCTAAAGGGACCCAGGCTGATGAGTTTTGAGATGCTGTGACAGTTGCACTCAGGTAAAATTTAGTGACATTTGTACTCAGGATTCCATTGTTGGGATACTTTATTGTTTAAAGTGCAGCGTTTATTAGAAGAGTGTGGATGGACTAAATCATCCATTGTTTTTACCAGGAACTGCCCATTTTAGTTACCTAATACTACTTTCCAGTAGTGAAATATTGGAGTTGAGTTCTCCAAAATAACAGGATATGCCAATATTTATCTACAACGATATCTTTATATAATTACTCATAAAAAAAGAAAACGTCGTTCATTGACCATTAATAATAATTTTTTCTCCATTCCTCACCTATGCTGGTGCAAAGAGTCACTCGGGTTCCCTCAGAGCGAGAGAGTCGAAGCATTTGACCTGAGATACCAAGGTTGAGGGGTCGGCCCAACGCCTTGTATGATGAAGAGATGAATCAAGGAGCAATTGGTGGAATGATGGTAGGGGGAACCGGAAGACCCGGAGGATACCCACCCCTGAGCCATGTTATCCACTACAAATATCACTTTGCGCTCACGTGGGATCGAACCTGGGCCACCTAGGTGAGAGCCAAGCGGTCTAATCACCCAGCTATTAATAATTATTATTAATAATTATAATAATAGTAGTAATAATAATAAATACATAAATAAATAGTTTTACTATATGGAATAGCAGGAATAACAATTTCTTTACTTAGCGATGGAGAAAGTTGGGAACTTCATCTTTGTCCTTGGGCAGGTAACAAGGTAATTAGTTATAAACTACTTTGTGCTCAGCTATGACTGAGGGCAAGTATTATTGAGTACAACTGCTCGACTCCTGTTAGACCGACATAAGAGGTTAGAAGTTTGGGCCATAGTTGGGTAACAACGAACTATATCCTCCGGCGCGTATTGGGTTACATATTTATGTGCTATTTAGCCGTTGTCGTACACACACACACACACACAGAGAGAGAGAGAGAGAGAGAGAGAGAGAGAGAGAGAGAGAGAGAGAGAGAGAGAGAGAGAGAGAGAGTTGGAACAATTGGACTACTGGTTCTTAGGCAAATTTCGGAATTCTCGACTGTATTTAGAATTTCAGATTCTATCCCTCTTGAACAGCAGTGATGTAGCTGTTGAAGCATTACAATTAAACTATTCTCTAAATATGCTCAAACACTACTACCAGAGACACCTAGTGTTATAATTTAATGCTTTATTTTCTGTTGATATTCAAAGTAAATGACAGGATGCCTTAAATATTATTTTATTTTATTTATCTACTCTTATATTCTTTGTTTTATGGATGGCCCTATATTTCTTCATGCATATCCATATTATATCTGAAAATCATATGTTATTAAGAAAAAAGTATCCTGGACATTAGCGTCTAAAGACACACACATCCTCTTTTATGCAGTAAATGTTAGGATCTGTTTCGAAATATAGCATTTAATACTTTATACTTTCTGGCCTTGTGATTTTTCTACGTTATTTTTAAACACCTGCTATGGTTTACTAAATCAATATTTAGAGTAAAAAATGCGAGCAGGGTTTAAATTATGACCTGGATTTGGAGTTTTATGCGTCTAAATATAGATTTGTCATCTTGTAATATTCTTCAGCAACGTTAAACTTCTCTTTTCTTTTAAAACCAAAACAGAGGTACATTTCTTAAGTACTGGTGCTTGTTGATGCGCTTGCTCTGGATGTGTATGTAGAAGGAATTTTAAATTGTCTTACTTAGAATAAAAATAAATCTGAGTTTTATTGTTGAACTCTTGAAAACCACTTTAGTTTTCAGCGTTCTAGTCTACATTGGGAGTAAAAGACTGCTTAAATTCACTAAACGGTTAAGTTTTTAAATTAGACCTTAGAACTTTTATTTCCGAAATAAATCCTCAGCATGGCTTCCTTCAGAAGGAAAGTAAAGCCAATGATTTCATGCCCTAGATTTACGATACGTGAAAGTACCTCAGTCTGAAGAAAGGGGCGTACTGATGTGTGTGTGTGTGTGTGTGTGTGTGTGTGTGTGTGTGTGTGTGTGTGTGTGTCTGTCTGTCTGTTTGTGTATGTGTATGTGTGTGTAATGTTTAACACCCGATAATTACTACATACGGCACCGTAGGCGGTGACACTGATGATACATGAGATGAACAAATGACAGAATGAAATGGTGGGGGAAACCGGAGATCCCGTAGAAAATCCGCCGTGTTGTCCACCAAATCTCACTTTGCGGTCGCCTGGGAAAGACGACGCACTGGACGTCCTTGTAGGGACGCAGTGGAGAATGCATCTTGTAATATAGGAATAAACCAGCATCACATACCAGAAACCAGAAACAATGTATTTAATAACTAAATGTCTGATGCGTTATAGTCACAGAAATTTTAACTAATTTTTATTTTTCCATGTGCAGCAAACTAAAAACGTTTATTTTGCTATATAATACAAGTTATTCGAGAAAAGCATTTGCAGAAGTAGCTACACAACACATTTAGCTGTAGGTAAGAGAGAAATGTAGGAATCCGAAAAGAGAGCCAGATGCTTAAAAAAGTTAGCTTAGTCTAAAAGTTCTATAGCGGTCCATGACATCAGAAAAACAATTGAATATATGAAAATATAAATGACACTTTTATGAACATTTTTCACAAATACTAACTTATATCTTGATAATGGCGATGTCACAAAACATATTTGAAATAAATTGTGTATTTTAAAGGAAGATACTATACATTCTTTGCGTATCATCTGTTATGTATCGCTATGGATAATATTTTATTGAAAATTATGAATGCCAGAGTTGAAAATAAAAAAATAACAAATTTATTGGAACCCAATGGAGAACCAACGCCAAATCAAAAAGGAAAGAAATTAAGGGACGTATATTTGTTTAACAATTTGAGAATTACTAATTCTTTTCTCAAACAAAAAGGTATCTACAAATTCACTTGGGGAAGACGAAATACTAGATCATAATAGACTATATAGTAGTTAATAAAAACTGTGGCTCTAGATAATGGATACAACGGTTCGAAGAAGATTGGAGCTTGAGACAGAACATTATGCATTATACTAAAAATCATATTACCAGAGTGAGATATAAAACCCAAAAGAAAATTATATGGAGAAGGAAAACTCAAAGTACAATTATTAGAGGAACTCTAATATCCGAGTATTATATCAACAAAGAATAGACAAAAAATTAAAATGTAGAACTGGAAACGTAAACATGGATTGGGAGAAATTAAAACCAGCAGCGCCTACAGCTGAATAAGAAGTTTAGGTACTCAAAAATCACGTAAGAAAAGAAGATTAATATATAGAATGAGGAATTAAAGGAATCAATAAAATTAAACAAAGAAACATATGGGGATTATGCAAATTATAAACTCAGAAGGGCACAGGTATAGGAGGGTAAAAAGAGACTTGAAACCAGTTTGTAAGTCGGTTAGAAAGGGATGTAACGGGATCCCAAAAGAACAGAAACAACAAAAGGCAAAGCCAAGATAGAAGTAATAAAAGAGGATGACTGGCTTAAAAACTATGACGAACTGTTAGTAAATAATAATATTACACTAAATACAGAAACCCAGGAAAGTAATCAATGAAACTCAATAAAATTAAAGGAATTAGCATTGAAACAGGAAACCAATGAGAAGGCTCCATGGATAAATAAATTAAATATGGAATACTGGAAATATGGAAGCAGGAATATAAAAATCAGATTATTACAATTGTTGAATGATGTATGAAGTGTCGGCAAAATACAGAAAGAATGGAATACGGTACAAATTATAAATATTTTTAAAAGTGAACAGAGAGGAGTGTAAAAATTATAGCGGTATTGCCCTCTTAACCTCCTGCTATAAACTGTACACCAGCATTTTGAAATAAAGGTACAACCAAGAGCAGAAATATTACTCCGGGAGGAATATAGCATGGCTTCCGCAAAGGAAATGAAATTAAATTAAAGGTGTAGTGTTTAACTCCCGCTTTTACTACATGCGGCACCGCAGGCGATGACACTGATGATACATGAGATGAAGATGGAGCACCGGTGGAATGAGATGGCGGGGGAAACCGGAGATCTCGGAGAAAACCCGCCCAGCGCCGTGTTGTCCACCACAAATCCCACTTTCCGGTCGCCTGGGATCGAACCCGGCCCGCCTTGGTGAGAGCCAAGCGGTCTAACCACTGAGCCACGGCGCGGCTCCTCCGGAGAGGAAGATCATATATTGACGTCATATATACACTAAAGCAGAAAAGAAGGAAAAGGAGAAAGAAAAAGAAGGAAAAGAAAAGAGAATTATATGAAACATTACACGTATTGCTTTTGGATTATAAGGAATCATATAACCAGGTGAATCATGGATGAATATGGGAAATACTATACGATAAGATAAAACAATTTCATAAATGCCATTTAATCATTGTACAAGTACACTAAGATATGTATAAAAACCAAGGTCTGAATAAAATATAGGATTCACAAAGATGGTGATTATCATCTCTGCTATTTGCAATATATATAAACAATATTGTTCGCGGATTATCATATATTGTTAGCAGATTCTGAAAATAATTTACAAAGATCGGTGAACATCCTGAATGAACTAATTAAAAAATATGATAAGAAAATATCATCTCAGGAAAACTAAATCGATGGCTATGCATGGTAAAAGTATAACACGAGTAAAATTAAAAATAAACAACAAAATAATAGAACAGATATCCGCATTTAATTATTTGGGATGTCCGATAAGTTCGGCAGAATGAATGAGAATTTGGAAAACAATATAGTAAAAAATAACAAATGAGTGGATGTATTAAGACATATTGTGGAAGAAATATGAGAACGAAATAAAACAGACTGTATAATGTGGTATCTAAGGCAACCTCAAAGCATGGGAGTGAAACCTAAACGTTGAAGGGTCAAGATAAAAGACGGTTAGAAGTAGCACATATAGCTGATGCGCTATTTGGTGGAGAAGACAAGAGTTGGGAGATGAAAATATAGCTGATGAAATATGTAACTACCACAAGCAATGGAAAAAGCATGTAATGAGAATGCCATCCTGTAGATCACTAAGGACGACCAAGCAGACGATAGAATTAGCCTGGAACAGGTCATTGGTCTAAACCTTGGAAGGAAAAAGACAAAATTATATAAAATACATTCCAAGTGAAGATTTCATAGACTATTTCCAGAAGTGCAAGATATTTCTTTGTTTACCCTGAATATGCACTATTGTTTAGGTGACCGACTGTTTAGAAAATAAAGACAGATTTTTACTTAAAAGGTAGTTTGCAATGGGATAATTTTCATGTCACATTTTGAATTACAGTTTACATAAACTTAGTATCTAAGTTTTCGTTTTGAGTTACGGAAGTTACAAACGTACATACAAGCACACGAGTGGACCAACTTTCATTTTCTTTTATTTTCAACCAGGGAGCCGTAAAACATTTGTTTTAGGTGGTCTTGCTTTCGAATTTGTGTGGAATACAAACACTTCCCCTACCTACCAAATAAGCCGAAAGTAAAAAAGAAATAAAGAACTGGCTAGAATAGATTTGTGGCATTTTTGCAACCTAGCCATTAGCCGTGGTACCATACCACAGTAAACAAATATATTAGCTACAACACAAAGTAACCAAGCATTCAGCGCTTCTACGAGAATTAGGCTTTATTAGGCTTTATTGCAGACCATGGAATAAACACATCAAATACAGAAAAATATGAGAAAGATAAGGCAAAGTTCAAATGGGACTCTGGGAAACTAGTGACAGAAAGACCAGCTTGAGGTAGCCGCGAGTTCTACTAATAACTAAATGGACATTTTTACTTGAAATATTTATATTTACTGTTCAGAAGTATAGTGACGTGAATCGGAGGCAACTGTTATTCTATTTTGGTAATTTTACCTTTTCACCATCGGTTTGTTAGTATTTGGAAACTTTAATAAGACTTGTAAAGTTAGTTCTATGTGGTAGCTAGAAGGTAAGAGAGCCGAGGTTTCGGGTTTCGAGTCTCGGCTATTGTTGAATTATCAAGTTAGCTTCAAAGTTTCGCCTCAGGTAGTTTTAAATTGTGTTTTGCGACTTTATTATGCAATGTCACTGTGGATCGTTTCACTGAGGATTGCTCACACTGGGAACTGAGGAACAAGAACAAACAAAGCGTAGCGAGGGAGAAATATACAAAAGGTAGCACCTAGTTTGGAAAACACTTTGAGCTACACTTGTATTAATGTTTATACATCTCCGTCACATTCATTAACCTTATTTATTTTATTATTTAGGTACCCATATAAAATGCCTTTCTCATTCTTAAAAATAAAATTTCTTAGCTCTAGTTTTGTTCATAGTGGAGCTACCATGATTAAAAGAAAATAGTTTATTATATTGAATAAATCCTCCAAGTTTGTATGCAATTGTCCTAGAAACTCTACTACATAAATCTTAAGTATTGCAAACTCTACAAAACATTAAGGATTTAAAAATTAGCCATATTGGATTTAAAAACAGAATACCTTCACAACTGAAACCAAAGAATTTGACATTCCTTCATTTATGCTCCATAGTTGAGCAATAACGATAAAATGCCAAAGGGCTCATAAAACTTTCCTTATCTGTAAATTAACTGTTTTTTCACACTGGCCGTGTGTGGGCTAAAGTATGGAAAGAGTCAGACTGAAATATTAATGCCATAGTCGGAATTTAAACCACGGATCTTCTGGTTGCCATACAGCCGCTCTAACCCTTGAGCTACTATGGCCAACGTGCCGACATGACATTAAATTCTCCTACTGACTCGTGGTTTACCGGAAAAAACACGAGTCAGTTGGAGAACTTAATATCATATCGGCACGTTGGCCATAGTAGGTCAAGGGTTAGAGCGGCTGGACGGCAACCAGACGATCCGTGGTTCAAATCCGGCTATGGCATTCAATTATTCAGTCTGACTCTATCTTTCCATACTTTAGTCGACACACGGCCAGTGTGAGAAAACAATTAATTTCCATTAATTGACTTAATAGTTGTTAACTATAAAAGCCCAGGCCTTGAAGTACTTACAGGTTGTAGGTCGCCATTAAGGTAGTTGTCTCATGTGTTTATGAGAACTCCTAAGTGGTTTACCGGGAAAAACATGAGTCAGTTGGAGAATTTAATGTGATGTCGGCGTGTTGGCCATAGTAGCTCAAGGGTTAGAGCGGCTGAACGGCAACCAGAAGATCCGTGGTTCAATTCCCGGCTGTGGCATTGAATTTTTCAGTCTGACTCTATCTTTCCATTCCCTTATCTAATTCATTTGCCATAAAAACCTTCAATATCTCCCACACGTTTTCATTTTTCGTACTGTATAGCAGGCTGACCTTGCGAGCTATGTTTTAACATCCATGGTTGACTTTTGTTTTCAAAGACTGAAGTGGCTGATGTTCAATTATAAAGATAGCATATTAGTTACAGATAACATATATCACTATGTGTGTGTTTAGGAACTTTGGTGTAAATGCAAAAGTTCAGTAAATTACTGTCAATCACTTTGTATACATATATCAAATAACTATTTCTTAAAAATGAGCTGTTTATTCAATACGTGTAGATAACATTTATTCTCTAAATACTTACCGCTTATTAGTTTTACAACAGAAATATTGTTTTTCAAATACTATTAAGCGAATGTCATACTCCAAAAATGTAAAAAATAGAAATTAATTGTTCTTTCACACTGGCCGTGTGTAGGCTAAATTGTGGAAACGTAGAGTCAGACTGAAGAATTCAATGCCATAGCCGGGATTTGAACCACCGATCTTCTGGTTTCCGTCCAGCCGCTCTACCACGTTGGCCACAGTAGCTCAATGCTAGAGCGGCTTGACGGAAACCAGCAGATCGGTGGTTCAAATCCCGGCTATGGCATTGAATTCTTCAGTCTGACTCTACGTTTCCACAATTTAGCCTACACACGGCCAGTGTGAAAGAACAATTAATTTCTATTTTTTACATTTTTGGAGTATGACATTCGCTTAATAGTATTTGAAAAACAATTTTTCTTTTGTAAGCCGTTATTTAAATGTACTAAAATACCGCTCCCTGAAGTTAAAATTTAATTATGCACTAACCATATAAGCATATTCGTTAAAGAATACTTCATTTGTTAGTAGTAGAAGAATAGTATTATGAACACAGCAAATTATGTAAAACGTAGTGGTGTTAAATTGGCTATGCTAATATCCACTTGTTAGTATACTAACACAATCGATTATAATCCGATCAATAATGTCAATAAACCGCAATACTAAGACGCGACGCGCCTAAGAACTAACTAACCCGTATTTGCGTAATTGGGTCATTAAATGTGTACGTGATATCTGCTTGATTTAGTACCCTAAGTGAAATTAGGGTTAAAGAAATAAGCTTACGTGTTGCAAAAGCATCCCTATGTATGTCCATTCACAATACATTACTCAACGCTTTTGTTTGATAATGACTCCTAAATTAGAAGAGGGAAACAAATACAACAAACAAGTATATAAGCACATTATTGTTTATTTTACATATTTTTAGAAGGCTCAGTTTTTGCGGAACCTTCTTCCTCTAACATCTCGTTTTTCTAAAGAGGAAGTATGGGGGAAATAACCATTATATTTGTAACGAACACTTGGAAAATTGGTTCACCACCAAAATCATCATTATGGGACATTTTTAATAGAGAATATACTGAAACTGAACTGTTTTCAAGAACAGAAAGTTGTGTCTCAATAACAAACATCTGTAAAGCATACTTGCTGATTGATAATAATAATAATAATAATAATAATAATAATAATAATAATAATAATAATAATAATAATAATAATAATAATAATAATAATAATAATAATAATAATAATAATAATAATAATAATAATAATAATAATAATAATAATAATAATAATAATAATAATAATAATAATAATAATAATAATAATAATAATAATAATAATAATAATAATAATAATAATAATAATAATAATAATAATATAATAATAATAATAATAATAATAATAATAATAATAATAATAATAATAATAATAATAATAATAATAATAATAATAATAATAATAATAATAATAATAATAATAAGAAGAAGAAGAAGAAGAAGAAGAAGAAGATGATGATGATGATGATGATGATGAAGATGAAGAAGAAGAAGAAGAAGAAGAAGAAGAAGAAGAAGAGAAGAAGAAGAAGAAGAAGAAGAAGAAGAAGAAGAAGAAGAAGAAGAAGAAGAAGAAGAAGAAGAAGAAGAAGAAGAAGAAGAAGAAGAAGAAGAAGAAGAAGAAGAAGAAGAAGAAGAAGAAGAAGAAGAAGAAGAAGAAGAAGAAGAAGAAGAAGAAGAAGAAGAAGAAGAAGAAGAAGAAGAAGAAGAAGAAGAAGAAGAAGAAGAAGAAGAAGAAGAAGAAGAAGAAGAAGAAGAAGAAGAAGAAGAAGAAGAAGAAGAAGAAGAAGAAGAAGAAGAAGAAGAAGAAGAAGAAGAAGAAGAAGAAGAAGAAGAAGAAGAAGAAGAAGAAGAAGAAGAAGAAGAAGAAGAAGAAGAAGAAGAAGAAGAAGAAGAAGAAGAAGAAGAAGAAGAAGAAGAAGAAGAAGAAGAAGAAGAAGAAGAAGAAGAAGAAGAAGAAGAAGAAGAAGAAGAAGAAGAAGAAGAAGAAGAAGAAGAAGAAGAAGAAGAAGAAGAAGAAGAAGAAGAAGAAGAAGAAGAAGAAGAAGAACATTAGCAGCGAAGAACATTTTAGTTAAAAAGGAATTATTTAAGAATCTGTTGAAGAAATAAATAAGGAAAAGTTAGGGAAAATGCTGTTTGGATTTTAGTTTTGTTTTTTGTAATTTATGTCCACCAACGTTAAGTCATATCAGACGATGAATGAAATGAAATGCTCAAATGAGTCCGTGGTCAATGGAGCTTAGAGCTACCAGACATTCGTCTATCAGGATAAGGGAAAACCCCGGGAAAAAATAGCTTATCCAGGTAACTCACCCTAATCGAATTTCGAACTCGGTACCTCTTGAACGTGAGGCAGACACGCCACCATTTACTCTACCGAGGTCGGCGCTGTTTGGAATGTCATACTGCATAGCGCGGAAACTATGACGCTGCATCGAAATGAGGTAAGGCCAGTAGAAGCATTTGAAATATGGAGATGCAGAATAATAAAGTATGTATAATGGGTATAGTACATATAATAAGCAAAAAATTGTTTTGGGCTAAACTTTTCAATTAGTGGATATATAATATGCCTATGGTCTATAGAAACCTGGGAATATTTTGGCCAAACATTTTTCAAGATAAGCCATGCTTAAAACACCAGCATTTCTAAATCACCCCTATGCTCCCTTTAATCCCCGCTGGATCCTTTGTGTGTGTTTCTTCCCAGTTCTTCCATTCCTGCTCATGTAATTTCAGTTTTTCTCTGAATTGTTATACCAATTTCTACATGAACTATAATTGTGTAACAAGATTCAAACATGCACTTTATTATGGTTATTTGGTTATAATAAAATTAAATCACGCTGAAATAACGGAAAACGTATGCACCAACAGTTTCATAAGAAGAAAGGTGCACTACCGTACGCTAACAATATCAACTTTAATCAGATTTAATAAATTATTTCCGCTGCATTATATCATCATAAAGCATCACTGTCTTACTTCTATGACAAATGTGAATCTGTAAGGCAGTTTTGAAACATTTTCACTTTTTCGTTAAGAAAACATATGCAATGGTATGATCTGATAAAACGACTTAGGATACTTGCTTATTTACTCCATTAAGTGTGTCAAATTTCAAGTAAATTGTTTTTAAGGTTGTACAAGTTAGAAAATTCGCGTCATTTTCTTTCATATTAGATGTTTAGTAAAATGAGAATTTATGAACATAATAGCTTGCTACACGTCGAATGAGTCTTTAGTTGCTATCTGATATTAAAATCAGGCTTTAAATAATTAATCACTTAATACGATATCCCCAACAGGTTTTTAAAGAGAAAATGTGCCTATTGAACCCAGCAGCAAACAGGTCAAATAATGTTGAGCGTTTCATTTATTTTATTAAATTTTATGTCCTCCAACTTTGTCATATCGAACGATGAATGAAATGGGTAAAATGATGTTCAAATGAGCCCAGGATCCATAGAGGTTAGAGTTACCTGACATTCATCTTTCAGGTTAAGGGAAAACGCTGGAGAAACATTATCCAGAAAGATTACCCTGACCGAGTTTTGAACTCGGGACTACTTGAACGTGAAGCAGATATGCTACCATCTACATTATAGAGGCGGAGTCAACCCACCTGAAACGCATTCCGGACGAACATTGCTTCCCTCACTCCTCTTTCTTATCTAAAGAGTGAATAGCGGTTTTGTTTTCCACATGCTCTTTAATTCATACAAACCACGAAATGAAGGTGTACTTAATCTTTTGGTAAAATAGCAACTGGCATGCTAATGGTCTGCACTAGAAACTGTAAAATGGAAGAAATGGCTTCATCGTCCAATAAAAGCTTGACAAACTGGATGTTTTGTGTTTATATGCCAGAAAGCTACCTTGCTTTATTACGTTACAGAAGCAACAATCACAAACGCATTGAAGTTTAAGAGAACGATTTCATAAAAATATCCATATATTGAGAAGTTGGTTCACAGAATTTCACTTGAAGTTTAAAATGGAATTATTTGGAGGCAGAAGACATTAAACATTAGTTCCTTTACGTTCATGGGACTAGCTCTGTGAAAGTTAAAGTACAACTTGTTTATGTGGTGTCATCCAAGTGGTTTTGAAATTGAAAGTAATACCGCTGCCCCTTTGGATCAGAACAACCCTGCCAGAATTTCTGGTTCATGCTCTCAAAACGCCCAAAATATCTCCGCAGGAATTGGTTATAGGAAAAATGAAGGTTACAAAACGTATACCAAATGATAAATCGTATAACAGAAATAAATTAATGTAATAACTTCCCTTCCAACCAATTTATAGGTTCCATACACTGTAGATTATCAACTTTTTGGGTATTTTTCCCCTAACAAGTTCAGGTAAGTAGTAAAGAAAATAAAAAGCAAAGCCTCACAATAAGTGTAGAAAACGCAACATTCCTGTAACATGAAGCCAAAATCTTAAGTTTATAGCGTTGTGGAGGCAATAAGAGATGCTGCGAAACGTGCGGCAAACCCGCATACCATTGTTAAATTAATTGGGATCTAATTGGAGCTATGAGTTCTGTTATCCTCAGGTTAATGGTTTTAGGAAATGGATTTTGGTGGCTGTTGGCTACTCAGTCGTATTAATAATACTTTGTTTGTTGTAGAATTGTTTGGTTTAATTCTTGAATCTCTGTTTCTTTTTCGACTTGGATCGTTGACCGTCTTTCAGACTTCGAAATCTTCGCTTCTCTTCTTAATGCACATGAACACGTTCATCCTGTCGTAGTATCAACTTGTAAGTAAAGTTTTCTTACTTCACCATTCAGTTCAAACCTCATTCTGATCCCCTCTCTAACCTTATCACATGACCAAACTAGCTCACCCTTCTCAAATGTTACATTATTACTGGTTTCTCGTTTATTTCGAACTGTCGCATTGGTTTGCAAAACTCATATGACTCACTGACGTTCCGCCCACCCTGAGTTGGGGAACGCCTACCCTGAGTTGTTTGTAACGGTATACATCGTTATCAAATCAGCGAAGTAAATCCCTTTAGCGTTCATGCTTAACTGCATTTTGAAAGTCCTTTGTCCCAAAACATTCCTTGACATTGAACTTTTACTAGCACAAAGAAGGTAACGGTCCTTCTTTCCTGTCTCTCCGACGTGTACACATTTTTACAAGAATATTTTCTCTTTCTTGCCCGGATGCTAGTATATATGTTATATTAAATTATATTCTTCCCTTCTTATTCTTTAAGTCAACTGCTATTTTAATCATTATTTTATCCATTCTAATTTCATATTATTATAACAAGATTGTTATATTAGTTTAGCAAAGCATTTCTATTAATTTATCTTCTTTTTTATTTATCTGACTGCGATTAATTCGCCACCTCCTAATCGCTGCCTGATTCTGCGGTTACAAACGCCAAAAACTATTTTATCTTATGGTTGATGTAATATATGTTTAATGATACCCTCTATCTTCTTTGTTTATTATTATTTTTTAAATTTATTGATGTTACAAATCTGTGTTCGCTTTGCAACACACTCTGTATTTAATGGTCTTACGAAAACAGTTCCAAAAGTAGTCTACATAACAAATTACATGCAACTTTTTGTCCGCAAAATAGAAAGGGACAGATTTCCATATCCTTAATATTGAGACGGAACTTATCCAGGTCTCGAAGAGTTCTTATGGAACTCCACATGAAAGCTGACAGCATAACGAAATTACAATTTCCGCCGCAAATTCAGGATTCAAGCACAAGAATTTCAGAAGTCACCTGAAAGATAGCACAGTTTTACTTTTTCTTCCATCTATATAAATAGCCCACAGAAAGTATTGTATTCCACCCATGAAGTTCATGTCAAGATTTCTTTGGAAATAAATGTCTTTGGGCTTTTCAAATAAACAAGCGCTTTTCGAAAAAAGTTAGCGTACGTTCGCGTATGAGCACAACTCTAAAGCGAAACAATCTAGATATTCAAGTTCATTTATTCGAAATGTGCAATAACGTGGCCCCGAAACAGTCACGAGGCCGGTTCGGAGACAGGAGATAGCCCCCCCCCCCCCTCCCAAAGCATGGAAGACTCCAGGCAAGCTTGCAAACCGTCATCCCGCCAGCCACGTTCCTGAATCGGCCACTAGACCGGCTCGGAGATCGAAATCCGTCATCCCGCTATGCACCACCGAGACTTCCTCCAACACTTCTACCTAAAAGAAACAACCAGATGTTAGATGATGTGAAATGATAATGGAGATGAAATGGAGAGACAGGAATTTTGGAGGATGTGAGCAACCTACCCAGCATTAGCCTAGCGACCAGGGAAAACCTCCGAAAGAATCCATGGGTCAGGTAGGTCGGCCACGAGAATCGAATCCGGGCCTCGCGAATGTGGGCCATAGACTTAACTGCCTGAGCCATCCCATTCGGTATATTTACAATATCGAAAACAAAATGTAAGTCTTCAATTTGCTGAAAATGACCTGTGATGTTTTTAGGAGGTGATTCTGTTGTTTATATAACGATTTAACTGCTAGAGATGGACTAAAAATATAAAGAAAAGGTTGCATATGTGTTAACCCTAAACCTTTTTGTAGCATAAGCTATTTCCAAGATATCCTTTATTATTGGTTTTGAAATATTGTGTCATTTCAGTTTCTCTACTTTCTACTTAGTAGGTGAATGGAGTCTTGAATTTCAACTTAAAATTTTATAATAAAATCATTTTTAGAGAAAGGACCATTAGTTATCTCTCTCTCTCTCTCTCTCTCTCTCTCTCTCTCTCTCTCTCTCTCTCTCTCTCTCTCTCTCTCTCTCTCTCTCTCTCTCTCTCTCTCTCTCTCTCTGTGTGTGTGTGCGTGCTTGTGTGTGAAAACTTAAAAGTGATATAAACTTAAAACTTAAAGTGATATAAACATTAAATTAGGTGTATTAGTTTATTACCATTCAAGGATGCAACATGAAAATTTTCCAAACTACCACTTACCTGGGACTTTTCCCGATATTTTTATTCTCTTCAAATTGGATTTAACGATGTTGATTAACATACCACGTATTTAAGGCATTTGCTAACACATAAAGTACGTAACTATGTTTCATTGTTTTTTAATGGCATTTTTTGTAGCAGTACCCATTTCCAAGAGTTTCGTTGCGGTTGGTGGAGTTGTTACGAATATATACTTTTCTGTTCTAAGTGATGCCTTTCAGTTGATTCTTGCAATTACATGAAAAGTATATGGAAGTTAAACGTGAGCATATAGTGTCCATTTACTCAAGAAGGTGGAGAGACAAATAATATTTCTTCAAAATAGTTTGTAGAAGCTATATACAAATAAAAAGAATGTTGGGCAGAGAATGTCTTCTTTATATTATAGTTTTGCCTCCGTCACACCAAAGTTTAATGAAAGAGTATCACACATTCCACTTGGCATACAGGAAGCTCTCAATAAATGTAATCATTAGCTTCGGATATAGTTCCTGTTTTAATGGATAAAGAGTGGGCACAGAGTTCCACTGCAATCTCCCCCTGGCCAAGTACTACCGTCCTGTCTCAAACTCAGTAGTGCAAGAGACTGATGCCTCTCTCCTCCCCAATGGTTTGTAAACGGCCTAACTATACAGTAGAATTAACATAACCTAAAGCAATGCCCAAAGCCTAGTGATCACTTTGTAACTGAAATTCTCTAAGCAAAGCATGCGGTATATCAACTCATTAGCTTATGCATAGAGTTATATACACATTTGCTAGATAAATGTCCAATGGTGCCCCCCTTCTTTCATTTTGCTACGTTGAACCTACCCCGCCTTTTTGAGGTTTAAGCTTCAAGTTTAAATTTATTCTACTGACATCATTATAATTATTTATCGAATACATTGAGAGATCATGCACTTTAAAGGATATGTCTAACGCTGTTTAACCTCTTTAATCGCTAAACTACAGTGCAAAATCAAATAATACTTTCCAATTTTTTGCCGTGAAGTTCAGCAGTAAATTTAGTTTGGAAGTGCCTCATTTAAACAAAGTCCCAATAAGTATAGGCAAACGCATGTAATGCTCTTCTTTCCAAAATTGTGTTCGAATCTACTCAAAAGCAGATGCACTATTGATTTTTGGCCTATGTAAAATTATATGACCTAGATTTCTAATGTAGGGCTGATTAACTGGCCAGACAATTTGTCAACATGTTATTTATGGCTGAACAGCAATATTGATCACGTGCGTGGATACAGTTGTTTCACTGTTGTGAATATTGGCGAGTACACTGGTAGCAAAAGAAGATACTTCTTATGAAAATGAAAAAAAGAACTATGTTTAATGAAAAAGTTTAAATTTTGGTATGAAAAGTATATTAATAACTTACTACAGCTGGAGAGCACACCAGGTTTAACCCATCCCTGTGTTTTGTTCTTCGACATATGCACGATTCCTTCAAGTAGTTCCTATTGATCTATTCCATTAGTACTGTATCACAGTAAAGTCCAACACTCGCAGCACAGAAGTTGGAGACAAAAAAGAAATGATATCTTGTGTTATTAAACGGCATATTGGATTTAGCAATATTAATGTTATAACATGATGACTTTTTTTGTAATTTACGTCCTCCAACGTTAAGTCACATTAGACGATAAATGAAATGGATGAAATAATGCTCAACTGAGCCCAGGATCCATAAATCTTAAGAGTAACCCGACATTCATCTTTCAGAAAAGGGGAAAATCATGGGAGAAGAAAACCTAATCTGGATACTCACCCTGACCGAGATTCAAACTAGGGACATCTTGAACGTGAGCCAGACACGTTACCACCTACCTACGGTATAGAGGGTGGTGGCGACTGACCTGAAACGCCTTCCGGACGAACATTGCTTACCTCACTCCCCTTTTTCATCTGAAGGATGATTAGCGGATTTTGATTTCCACTTGGTCATTAATGCAAACAAAAGCAAAAATAATTATGTATACTAAGCGTTCTGATAACATAACAACTAGGCATGCTATTGGCCTACACTTGAAACAGGGTAAATGGGAAGAAATGGCTTCTTCGTCTAATGCTAACTTAACAATATGAATGGTTTGTGTTTACATGTCAGAAAGATGCCTTGCTTGGTCACATTATAGAAACAGCAATTACAAACGTAATGAAGTTATATGAAGCGATTTCATAAAAATATCTCTATATTCTGAAGCTAGTTTACAAAGTATGTCATATTGAATGGCATATTGAATTTATTACTATTAATATTACAACATTATAATTTTTCTCCTTTGTAATTTACGTCCTCTAACGTTAAGTCATATCAAAAATAGGTGAAATAATATTCAAGTGAACCCAGGGCCAATAGAGATTAGAGTAACCCTACATTCGTCTTTCAGGATAAGGGGAAACCCCAGATTAAACCCTATCCAGATAACTCACCTTGACTGAGATTCGGGTTCGGGACCTCTGGAACGTGAGGCAGATACGCTACCGTCTACGCTATCAAGGCGGGCGAGAATTTTGTTAGATATAACTTCAATAAAAGGACAAATCAGTAACAGAATACTTTTTTAGACCGGGTCTAAAAAATATATCACAATAAGTTTAAAATCTCTGTGGTTGATAAATCAAGACCGTAATTACAAAAACGAAAATTCATATATTACTTCAAAATTGAATTATGTATGTCATATATTTTGGAATGAGGAGTGAATGAGTTTGAATGGAAACACCAGAATTGGGCTGAACTGAATAGGAATCAATGTCATTTGCTTACATATACTCAGACGATAACTAAATTTACCATTTAAGAGAGTAAAGATTTTACTGATCTTACCGTCTGCGCAACTTTCAACTTTCTCTTATTTTGCAAGCACTTTATATTAATTCCTTGCCTTGTTATTTTGTTTGTTAACGAAGCTGACAAGTGACAGGTTCATATTTGCGCCACCTGTATGCCGGCCGCGCCGTGGCTCAGTGGTTAGACCGCTTGGCTCTCGCCAAGGCGGCCCAGGTTCGATCCCAGACGACCTCAAAGTGAGATTTGTGGTGGACAACTCGGCGCTGGGACGGGTTTTCTCCGGGACCTCCGGTTTCCCCGTCATCTCATTCCACCGGTGTTCCATCTTCATCTCATGTATCATCAGTGTCACCGCCTGCAGTGCCGTATGTAGTAAAAGCGGGCCTTAAACACAACACATTTCATTTCACCTGTATGCCGGAATTTCGTCCCACAGGAGTTCTTTTGCACGCCCATAAATCATTTTAAGCACAATCAAAATCCATCAGTGTGTGGTGAATTTGAAGGCGACCTAGGATTAGTAGGCCGGCGTCTAAACAACTGAGCCAACCATACCGACAAATGTAATTCAATTAACACTATTAATTGGTAACTTTGTCACAATTCTCACATACTTATTCATCAATAAAAATTAGTTAATGCTGATATTCCAAAACCAATGAAATGATAAGAATGTTCTTTGTGGTCATCCGTTGAAAGGACAATGCATATCAAATACATACATTTTCAACGTTTCCATAAATTGTAAATATGAATATAATACACCATATATTAAATAATTCAATACAAACATTATGCTGTACTATAAGGTATTTACTTTATGTTTGTATCACTATGAAGACAAATTCAATATATTGTGTTAAAGTATCCAAGAAGTGCTTTACGAACGAAAAAAAATCTATCGGTAAAGTTATCAGGAAAATAACGTTAGGTACATAGAGATGGAAGCAGAGCCCAGTGTCCACAGAGCTTAGAGTTACCCGACATTCGTCTTTCAGAATAAGGAAAACCCCGCATAAACCTTATTCAGGTAACTCACCCTGACCGAGATTCGAACTCGGGACCCTATGAACAAGAGGCAGACAGGCAACCATCTACGCGTCTGAGGCGGTCCTTGCCAAAATTATGTCAATATTTAACCGGAAATAGCAGATGTATTGGGGCCTTCCGAAATCAAAAGGTGCATAATTAGAAATAGATCCATATATATTGGTATGTGTGTATTTGTGCAAATAGGATACTGAGAAACTAAAAGACTGATAAACATTAATTCTGATGTTTAGTTAAGTTCAGTATATTCCAAAGATGTTAAAAATCACTACTACCCAAATAGCGCTTTACATGAAATCATACTTTTTATTCTTGCAAATATCTCTATAACGATCTTTATTTCAATACCATGCATCTGAGATGGCTGATTTTACACACACACACACACACACACACACACACACACACACACACACACACACACACACACACACACACACACACACACACATACACGCACGCAAGCACACACATATACACATATACATATACACAGCAATGACAGCTCAATGGGAATGGGTCCAGTATTTGAGCGAAGTATCGCTCCTATTCGGTTTGTTTGTCCATTTGGTGTAATTTCCCAGCACTACATTTAGTTGTTTCTTTCGCACTAGTTGGCACTCTCAGGCTCTTAAACTTTTACTGTTACATTCTTGCACTTTCATTCTGAACATTTCTTCGCAGCTTTTCTAGGCAGTCCTGTCCCTTACTATTCAGATCCACAGATTCCAGACATGGTACTTCGTCACCTGCTCATCTCACCGCTGACCTCCGTGGTCCTCGTGATCACTTCCTTGGGTCGTATATGGTTGTTGCATCTGTGATTATGATTAAGTCTTTCTGCAATTGCTGTCCATCTCTATTTTGATACATAGGTATGCTGTTTGCTTACACTTGCGTATTTCGCCTGATGAGTGATACTTATGTGGTCCTTTACTATTATTTGTAACATTTGCACTTCTGCATAACAACACAAAATATGACTTTTAAAACATGCATATAGGTTTCTTTCTAAAAACTGAGATTTAAATTACTTTTAAGTCCTGAAAAGTAATTTCCAAACTTCCCTTAGCAGGAATTTTTAATGTTTATAAAACTTTGTCTAAGCCCAATAGTAATTCATTCAATGTAAAAGTACAAATGCTATTTGAACATGAATCTACACTTGCATTTATATATAATTTTTCATAAAATTTTGAAAATGAAACCTAGTATTGATACTAGTTTTTATACTACTTTAACATGACCATGTATTAACATATTTTTATTGAGAATTACAATAACAAGAGATTTTCATTTCCTTTAAGTAAAAAGTCATCTTCTTAATGAGAAAAAGTAGAAAAAGGAAATTGTGTATTTTACGGCTCTTGTATGTATGGCCTGCTTCAAAATGTGCATGCACAGTTAAATCCACATGTGAAACATCTGGGAAAAGTTAATGTTACTTTTGCTCAACAGAATCATAGAAATATGCGAGTTTATCTGGGTCAAAATATACCAGGTCAGTGTATAGGACCAGTCGATCTTCCTGCATGCCTGCAGCACTCAATTTTTTGCTTATAAAGAATACTATAGGATTAAGTATGTTGCCATAAGTCACTTCACCTGGACACAATTTTGGACCTGATCTAAGCGCTGTGTGCACTACGGAAGTAGTCGTAACTAAACATCAGAAATGCATCGACGCTGAAGGCCACCATTTAGGATATTTGAATGGAACATTTAATGTGGCCAGACAGTTCAATTGTAGGTCAGAAGATAAATTATTCGTGAGGATTCAAAGTGCCTATACATTATTAATGCTTCGTATACAATCTTACACTTCTTTGCGTTATCACAGTTGTTGCCTTAGACCAGAAAAGCAAACTTCAAGATCTCTGCGGATCATTGACTGAGGTTTTGATAATATTTGATATGTATTATTAACCTTTTTCACATGTAAAACAATTAGAATTTTCTTATATAATTAAAATGCAAACGCTAGAATTAAATACTGGGTCACTGAAAAATTTTGATGCCTCAATTAAATCATAAAGTAGATTTTGTCAGCAACGTTGAACGGGCAGACCTCTTGAATGAAGGCACGTGCTCTTTGCTTGATGATTTGTGGTATAAGCAAGTTTTAATCTGGTTTATACGTTTGAGCTCAGATAGTTAATTAAAACGTTTAGCAAAAGGAACAGATAAATAGCATTGTGTAATATATGTTAACTAATTGCAGTCACAACAGTATGGCAGAATCATCACAAAATTCAAAATTAAAAAAAAAGAATAACCGCCGCATTTACCTATTTGTTACGTTACTCAAGATCCAACAGTAACAATGTGTACGTCACTTTCTGATGCTCCAGTGTTGCTTTGTGAGGGAGAATGTAGTGGCCACAGGAGTTCGCGGATATTACCGCATGAAGAAATGTGAAGAATGGAATCAAGCACAAATAAAGGCCTGCCGAAGAAGAAAACATCCTTCACGGCACACTAAAGAGGAAGACGACCAGATTTGGCTGCTTTTAAGTGGATGTGTTGAACATACATGAGGGGCGCGTGCTTTCTTGCCGTGTATTTGTCCGTGGGTAAAGGTATCAGCAGCCGTTGAGGCGGAAGGATACGCTTCCTCACAACATACCTGAACGAGCACATTCACGGTTAACAATACTTATTATATTCACTCAGCTAGTTTAGATTTATCGAGACATCAACAGCTTTGAAGCGGAGGCTCGTATATATTTCCTAACGCACAATTGTAGTTAAAACATATGATTCAAAGAAATATTTGAAGCAGTTTTCAATACATTTTTTTTGTGTATCTAACAGTTTTCCATTTTGAGTAAAGTCATAACGGGTGGAGGCCACTAAAACAATGAGTCTGTGGTTCAGATCCCACGATGACAGTCCTCCCAGCTAGGGAACTTTTCAGGCCAACTTCATTATACATAACAAGCAAATGTGTAGATGCACCTTAAACTTGGGGCTGAATCTTGTCTTTACCTAATTTCTTTTTTCAGCTATCATTTATCTTATGTATCATTAGTCTCACCGTCTGTGGCGAAGTATGCAGTAAACATGGGCCAAAATACTACAAAAAGCATACCGAAACACTGATATTAGAGTATACATTCAGCTACGCCAAAATACCACATATGTTTTCGTGTAGGGTGAGTAAAGTTAAAAGTATAAAAAGATGCTATCGCCCCGAGTTTACCAATTTTGCAGATAACTGTATCCAGGGCCCTAAATTCAATTTCTGATTAGAGCTTCCCCATAGAGCAATAGTGCCACTGTTGTCTGTGATGTCAGGGGACTACGGTTCGATTCGTCTCCTGAAAAGTCTGTCATTGAGTTAAAATACGAATTATTATTCAATTTTATCCCAGAATGCTATTGTTTCTTCTTTATTTCGATAGGATCTTATAAGGAAAAGTATATTCGTTTTTAATGTTATAAATTTACCTAATAAGGGTCAGCCATTTACCCAATCATATTTTAAACCAACTACAATGTAAAACCTTGTAAAAAAATCGTATATTATTTATATAAGTTTCAATTTTTAGGATAAGTAATGCGACCGACAGTCGTAGAGCACAGTGGACAGTGACGTCACACATCTTATCATTGCAATGTTCTCGCACCTGCATGTCATTTGTTTAGAGTAGTCTCCCAAGTTTTACCTATATTTAGTTAATGCAAAATTAAATGGGAGTTTTTTCAAGTACAATATTAATTTAGAACGCCTTTTCACAGTTTGAGTACTAAAGTAGTTCAGTTTAAAACTTAGCAGGTAAAAATTGCAATATATTTATGGGACACTGCTTCGTTAGGGCTTAATTAAGTCTTTTCACCAATATGAGATCAAATGTTCAAATTTGTAGTTGGTGTTATATAATGCACAGCTGCAACTAACAGTTGTGTGGCTCGCCAAAGAATACCACTCTGAAGACACAGCGCCTCATGTTAAGAAATGGTGGAGCATTAGTTGCAGTTTTCATGTTGGGAATTGTAGCCACGAATGTACACCACACAGGTTAGCTCTGGTCTATGCCGGTAAACCAGTGGAACCACCCAGTCAGTTGTCGGCCAGGAGGGACCGCTGAGCCGTGCCATGTCATGCAGGTGAACCTGGTGAAAAGGTTTACGGGAGCGCGATGTTACATCCCCCCCCCCTCCCAGCCTAACTTTTTTCCGCACACAGGAACACAACTGGGTACAAAACAAGATGCTGCAACATTTGAAATTCCCTTGTTGACATGTCAGTAGCTAAAGATGTATGGCACAGACAGAACTCGAAGAGGGAAATGTTTGGCAAGTTTGGACCATGTTTATACGCCATGTACAGGATCTGTAATCCAACGACACAGCAAAAATTAAGGTAACCGTGAAAGAGCGAAATAAAGTTCATCAGTGAAGATTTGCCCAAAAGTACTAGAGAGTCTGTTTTATGTTTTTAGTGCTTTATTCGTAATTTCTAGTTCCAAATTCTGTATTCAGCATTCCAATATGTTTAAAATTTATGAAATGATTTAGAAATTCAAAATTTGATAAGCATTGATGTTCCAAATTTTCAAGTATATTTTATCCCAGTGCTTCTTGTAACATCTTTGAATATTGAAATTGCACCGTGTCATTCAAATGCCAACCAACTATTCCGAAATGTTTAGCACTTGTTAGGAAAAATTAAGGAGGACAACCGATTCGGACCTGCTATTTATAGAGAGCGTTATAATGTTTTATTTAATGCTAAGAAGAAAACAAGAGGGAAAGTATCGCCTCAGTGTTTGAGAATTCCTTGTAGCCCAGCTAATAAGCATTTCCCAAAATATCAAAACATTTGGAAATAGTCATTTCTTTCACACTAGCCGTGTGTAAGCTAAGGTTTGGATGAGTAGAGCCAGACTGAAAAATTCAATGCCATAGCCGAGATTTGAAGCCGGATCTCCCGCTCTCCATGCGGTTGCTTTAAACCACTGAGCTACTATGGCCAACATGCCGACGTGACATTAAATTCTCCAACTGACTCGTATGTTTCCCGGTAGACCACTAGGTGTTTTCATAAGCTATGAGACACGCACATTTTGTGTCGACTTACTGTGCTGTAAGTACTTAAATCCGAGGCTTCATAGTTAAACCACATGTTTTGATTTAGTTAAATTTATGGAAATAATCATTTCTTCCACACTAGCCGTACTTATAGCATAGTAAGTCGCCACAAAAGATGCGTGTCTCATAGCTTATGAGAACACCTAGTGATCTACTGGGAAACATACGAGTCAGTTGCCGAATTAAATATCAGTTTGGCATGTTGGCCATAGTAGCTTAGTGGTTTAGAGCAACCGCACGGAGAGCGGGAGATCCGTGGTTCAATTTCCAGCTATAGATTGAATTTTTCAGTCTGGCTCTACTCATCCATCAAAACAGTTTATTACGGTTTAGTTGTGTAGAACAAAACTGTTCAGCCAGAAATCTGTAATCGTTCATTGTGAGGAGCACTTGGAGAATCTGCTAAATTACAATCTCAATTTTGACTAAATAATTAGTTTTTCAGTACCTGTTTAACTTGGAGTTCAAATTTTCACATATTTATCTGGAGGTCATTTGCGATTTTATCACATACCTACAAATAAATAATTGCGCATTTTAGTATATTCACAGATGGATTTCCTTAGCCCTAAGTTGTTTAAACTGCTAAGACAAGCATAATGCTGTCATTCAGTTAAGTTGTCCCTTTATTTGTTAATTTAGTGCTTATATATTATATGATAAAAATTAATAAACCCAGAAATAAATTCTAAAAATTATACTTATATGTGTTACTTTCTTGGATAAACAATATATCAGGACTACTTTTTCCTCATTGTTACTTGAGCTTCATTGTTACTTAAGAACTAAAAGCATTTTATATATTATCCGTAAAATATTTTATAATTTGGGATTTTAAAATATGTGTTAAAATTTAAGGAAACGTTTCTTATATTTAATATAACTGACGAGAAATAGCAAAGCTTAAATGTATCCGAGATCCAGGAATTTTCAATCATCTCTGATATATTCAAATAGAAGTTCTAGCCAAAGTTCAAGTTCAATCTAAAGCCGAGAAGAAAAGTATTTCTGCGAAAAAAAAAGAATGTCGGGGAAATACCAAGAACGATATTCCTAAGAAAAATAGTAATGATTTCCATCAACTCCTGTCATTTAAAATTCATAAATAGTATTAGAAACAGACTCATATTTCAAATTACTTTGTAAGAGATGTCGCTTTTTATGTCTAAAAATAATTATTGTCGATTTTGCTGATTTTGCACTTAGTCGATATCTTACGTGTATCTAAATATCAGACTAGCAAATCACAATCTACCAGATTTCTTAACATCATTGCTGTTGTTAGATGGAATTTAAGCACTGCTTTGAGTAAGGATTTTTTTTCCATAGCGGTTAACCTTATGCAATTTTAAACTTATATTTACCAAATCACTTTATTTCTATTTTAATTATCTTACTTTGCATTGCACAACTGCGTTCTATAAGTATAGATATGAAAATAATTATAGAGCGACTTTTCAAAATCATGTAAAGACTAAACTTTTAATTTTTCTCAAGAGTGTTTGCATTGGTGGCATCTGCAAATGTCCTAAGGTGTAGAAAATTTAAGGATAGTATATTTTTTCAGTTTTAAGGTATCCTATACTTTTGACCAAGTCCTATATTTCAAGTGCACCCTGAGGACCAAACTCATTCCGTGGCAGAGAAACCCAGCACTACTTTTATGTAATAGTGCTTAATGCCCATATGACAACACAGCTGGTGACATGGTAAAACTTGAAGTAAAATGACAACTGGAGAAGGAAATTTAGGAAGGAAATATTCTAGGTCTATGTTAATGAAACATCTCTGGCATTAGCCAGTTTTGAGTACTGAGAAAAATCTGAGAAAATAAGATTTCAGTCAGATAGGACCAAATTCAAGTAGGATTTGAACGGCAAAGCTACCGTAAGAGAGCATAGCAGACGTAGAATAATCAACATCCTCAAGAAATGAGAAATATTGTTTTGAATATCAACAGGATTACTGTTTCCACAAAGAGTCATACTCAAAACTACCCTTCATTTTCTCCAAAATGTGTTTTCGTTGTTAAGATTTAGTTCACTGGATTTGGTTTATATTTTATGAAAATGTTTGCTCTTTATTAGCTGATTTGTAATGTACTTCGAGGCCGTCTTTAATATAATCCACTTCAATAGGAATGGTTATTGGTTATACAGCGGAAGGGTAGGTCTCCCCATGTAACTGAGGTAGATCTATAAGAAGTGGGATGGCTCAGGCGGTTTCGTCTATAGCCCGCATTTGGGAGGCCCAGGTTCGATTCCCGTGGCCTACCTATCTAACCCAAAGGGTTTTCGAGGGTTTTCCCGGGTCGCCAAGCGAATGCTGGGTAGGATAATTTATTTTTAGCAAGCATCCTGCCCAGGATTGCCATGCGTGACGAAGCCTGGAAGTAGGTATATCAACGCATGAGAATGACGCAGAATGAAAGGGAAATTATAGAAAGGAAAACGTGGTATATAAGGAACCATGCAAACATTCGCTTACCGAGTACCAAAAATCGTGGAAAACCTAACTCGGAGCATGTAGCCTACATGAATCTACACGAATCGAACCCGGAAACTCCCGCGTTGGAGCCTCATGCGTTACAGCGAAATGATTTCATTCGGCTCAGTCAACTTTTACAAAGTCTTATCGAAGTCTTTGTCCCTCTTTTTCTCATTATTAGATCGGTGTATATCAGTGTACTTTTAAGGAAGAAATTGTGAGTCTGTAGGAGGAGTGGACGGTGTTAATCTTGGGTCACTTGACATCTTCACAATTCTTTTACCATGGAAAGCAAGATATGTTTCTGACAGACATGAAACTAAAAGTATTTCATAGCATGTGAGGTGTGAGGAAACTGCATTTTGCAGTGAAGGAATTCGAGCATCTTTGATGGCATCTAAATACCGTAATATGTCTTTGGCACTTTTTTTGTTCCATTTATACCCGCCTTTAACTGCAATGGTCATATCGGCGGCCGTTCTCCTTTGGAGACATATCAAAGGTGTTAACTCGTATTCGATTGGTTTTAATAATTAGATCACGCATACATTCGTACTCTCATTCACACTTCCAGACTCTGGGGAAGATGAGGAATCATCTTGGCTGGAGAAAAGTCCTAACCCCCAGCCGGGAATGGAACCCGGGACACCTTGCAAGGCAGGCAGATGCTCTACCGCTGAGCTACGTGGCCAGCCCGTTGGCACTTTGTTGCTTATATGGTACGGTTTCAGTGAATTCCAGCCCAAATGGGTAAAAGGGTAGGCTTAACATCTTAAGGTAGGTATTCGAAGGAGGACTTGGATTTCGTGTTTATATCTTTAAATTTCCCACTGTCTCGCTCAGTGTTGTCACGAAGTAGATTTTGTCTTATTCTGAAAAAAGTACACCTTAGGATTTTAAAAACTGGCAAAATATATAACCGAACCTAAAACTTCAAAAAAGTTCTACTTATCTGATTTTCAGTCCATTCCTTTAACTCCTAAATTACAGCTCAGCTACATTTGGACTAACTAGAGAAAATCTAGCATATGATTTCTATAAGAACCTATATGAAGGTAGTTTGCCTTACACACCTAATAAGCAGCTCGTAACATAAAATCAACTCTTTACAGAACTGTTTAAATTATTTTATATAAATATTATACAAGACCTAAAAGAAAGTCTTTTCCAGAAGGATTTACTAAAGCTACAAGACTATTATTTTCAGTCATAAAGTGTGGAGGAAATTTCGAAAATTTTTGCATTATTGTTCACTGTTCTATAGACTCAGAAGTCTATGTGAGGTCGTGGATTGGATTCGCAGACAAACCTTTCTTATTTACGGTATTTATTCGGGGTTCGCCCTGTTCGCTAAGCCAATGTCGGAAAATATAATTATGTACCTCTAAGTTCTTCTTCCATTTCACATTTCACTCCATGTTTCATCCTAGTTTGGTGGTTTCAGGGTCCTAAGTTTCGACGGGAGTCTACGCGTTGAATGGCAGGGAATATCCCGCTGTAAATTTCATCGTCCTCCGGATCGGAGTGGCTCAGTGGTTAGACCGCTTGACTCTCACCAAGGCGGCCTGGGTTCGATCCAAGGCGACCGCAAAGTGAGATTTGTGGTGGACAACAAGGCGCTGGGGCGGGTTTTCTCCGGGACCTCCGGTTTTCCCCGCCATCTCATTCCACTGGTGCTCCATCTTCATCTCATGTATCATCAGTGTCACCGCCTGCGGTGCCGTATGTAGTAAAAGCGGGCGTTAAACACTACACACATTTGCGGATCGAGACGATCTTCGACGTGCAAACCCGCTAAGGAGCGCCGGTAACTGTCAGAGACCCTGTTCTGTGTTGTCGTGTCTCATTGGTCTGGCTAAACTCATAACTACCCTTTCCTCCCGTGCGAGCCAACATTGTGTTCTGTCTCAATGTGTACTTATTCTCTTCAAACTGCGGTAAAATTTCATTGCAATTGCTGTAAGCTGTACAAGCTTAATTCACTTTTCTTTAGCAGGTTGAAGACATCGGTTTAAGTTATATCCGTTCTGCTCCTGATATTGTATTTCCTCTGGAATGCAACATTTGTTACACAGGATTATCAATACTTCTTACGGAAGATCAGTACGCGAACTAGAGGTTGGATGTGCACTTAGTGATGATATTTCTCTTAAAAGTTTATAAAATACTGTATATTACTATATACGGAATTATTTAATAATTTCCTTTTCGATCAATCGCTAAAAGCCGAATTCCAAACAAAATGAAATTGTAGCATTACTGGGGTTGAATATGAAATTAATAAAGAGCCTATGCAATGAGCTTAAAGAACGGGATAGCATTGTTACCGCAGCTTAATAATGAAGTTGCTCTGTACTTTTAAGAACGTTCGTGTCACAAAAAGGCGCTTATTATATATCGGAAATATACGACTTATATTTGATAAAAATCCAAGAACACTTCCTACCAGGTAGGGGGATGTTAGCGAAATTGAAATATATACACCATTCGTGCCTTTGTAATCCCCACATTCCTATTTTAATTAAAATCATAGAGCTGTTCATCTGAAAGTCAATATTCCACATATTGTTATCAAATAAAAGGTATATTTTGAACAATAATATTCCTTGAAATGCAGGACAAAAGGCTGCAATTCACTATTTATGACGTTTCTTCGAACCTCGTGATTTAAATTATCTCATCTCTCTCTCTCTCTCTCTCTCTCTCTCTCTCTCTCTCTCTCTCTCTCTCTCTCTCTCTCTCTCTCTCTCTCTCTGTGTGTGTGTGTGTGTGTGTGTGTGTGTGTGTGTGTGCGTGTGTATGTGTGTGCCTCTGTCACCTTCTACCGCGTTTTATAACTCTGGCAAACACCTATCAGATTTATAGTTGTTTAAACAGAATGTTTAGAAGTAATATCGAGAATACTTAGTCGTAAATTTATAAATAATTTTTCAAAACAAAATCCATCTCGGTGGAAACACGGTTTGGAAAATGTGGGCCAACAAATATTTGACATATTTTATGTTGATATGAGGCCGTTTAGCGCTTTGTATAGAAATTAATTAATCAAATAGGAATGTCAAATTAAGGTAAGGAAGTTCTGGAACTCTGGAAATCTTATCTGATTATAAAAGCTGCATCCTGAGTGAAGAAATTCATACCTCGGCATGGTATTAGTTATATTCGGGAAAGTTATCAGAGCAGTTGGTCCATCCAACTTACAATGACGGTTAATGTGTTGCGCTAAAATTATAACATATAAAAATAATTTGAACACATTACACCACACAGACATGCCTTCTGAACGTAGGTCATCTGTACAAAAAGATCGGTTTAATATCCTGTAAACTACACCAAGCTTTGTCTGTATTATTTCAAGCACCGTGGTAAACGATTATTCAAATCCTTTAGAACATCATTTTCTGAAGAAATCGTGATATAGAACTTTAGAGTTGAATACAATGTTTGCCCTTTCTACTTGGAAATGTGAAGCCCCCTCTGGTAAATTTGAACATCTGTTATGTAGTTCAATTCAAATTTGATGACAAACGGCAAATATCTTGCTACTTTAACTCCAAGACTCCGAAAACAATTTGCATATAACCACATAAGTTATTTGTAGGAAACAAATGCTTAAGCTAACGCTCTTAAATTCGAGATTAAATACAAAAGCTGTCACAAAGTGACATTCTAGTTCATTGTGCAATTTTATTATTTGGCACTTTATTTTTCACCTTTTTTCGTATTTTATCGGTGATTCATGATTTTAAATACATTTTACTAACAAAATTGCATCTACCAGTTTCTATTGTAATTTATGCACTACTATAAAGAAAAATTATGTAGTATTCACACTATTTTTCTTCCCACTCTTATACAAAGTATTCTTACAAAGGCTTGCTCTTCCTTCTATTCCTTTTGATTCAGATAAACATTCAATACTCATTTTCACATTTCGTTGGAGGTATAAAAGAGGTACAGCAGGCTAAAGTAAAACTGTTGCAACAAGACCGCACATGATGATTTTGAAATTTTCTGTTGGCATTAACACAAAAGAATAAAGGAAAAGAAAAGGAACAGCGATTCACAGTCGATGGACGTATTAATTATTTGAATATTAGACTAATGGTACTAATAAATCATTTCTGATCACAATTACTCAACATAACAATCAGGTTCACCACTCTGCTTCTTTTTATAATGCTATTTCACTGAGTAGTAATTACAAATCTTCGTAGTGGTACCAACTGTTAATTTAACAACTAAGACCCTTGTCGCATACGGAAAAGATATAACGTTATTCAATATATAAATCATTTTCGATAAAGCTTTGGTTTGAAGCTGTTTATATCCCCAAAGATTTTGCTCCAATTTGGATCAGTATGTCCACCTCACTGATGCTAAGCCAAGATCTTGCTTCGATCTCGAGCAGAGTCATATTTCAGGGTATGCTGGGTGTGTAGTAAAAGTAAGGATGTCTCCGGAATCGAAGTTTGAAACGTTTAGTAACTTTTCAAATATTCACTTAAATCGAGAAGTTACCGACCAATGGAAACTAATATATCTATCCAGAGTTAACGTATTTGAATGTTATATGTACTGCGCAATGACATGTGATTCTCTCAATGAGGCAAGAAATGACGCCTTATTCAGCTACGTCTCGCCTCATCGGTGACCAGTCCTGAAGTGTCAAGTTTCTGCCCACACTCCCCTAATAACCTCCCCTTTTGCTAATGAATTTAAGGACCCCCCCCCCCCCGATGTTGCCACTTCTTCTCTACAGTACTTAAATTTTCTGCCTTCAATTCTAAACTCTTTCTATATATTTCTAAGAAATGCTCTCTCATATTTCACGAATTCCAAGCTAGCCTACTATACCTAAACTGGCAAATTTGCATAGTAACTTTGGCCTCACTAATGTAACTTATCCAAGCATTTCTCCGATCTGGCTGCAACTAGCCCTCGCTAATTAGCATACTTAATGTTATCTTAACCAGAGCCATACTTTACTCATAATTAAGTGCCAAACCTACAGTGTCTTAACATTTAACACAAATGCAGCAAACATTAATATTTAATTTTATTATAAGTCTCAATTTTTTATATGATCCCTAATTTCTCTATCAGGTTGCCACGTTATTCGGTGTTTCAACTGTGCAAAATAAAATTGCAAATATACCTATTATCATGAAAGCAGCTTAAAAGTGTGGTATTTTAAACAAAATCGTTGGAGAAATTTTTGACAAACTCATATATTTTGAACAATTTTTTCACATAAAAAGTAGTTTGGGATGCAGCAATTTTCTTCAAAATCTTCTGTCTGATCCTCTGAAGATCCCTAACCTATATAACAAGTTCAGGATTGAACTGACTTTTAGCTTCCGAGCTATGCTGCTTACAGCCGTACTTAGATATACAATTATAGACGTTTTTATAACAATGCATTCTTTGGGTTCAGGAGACCTCATGTATATTTCCGGTGGAAACTTTGCAGTGAAAATTTTCATGGAGTAAAATATTTTCTCTTCTTCCTATAAGTATGTCGTACAAAAATAAAAAATTATAACCCTTAAAGCCAACTCTTTAACGTGGCACTACTGACAGTATGATGTCTATGTATTCTCAAATCATGTGATTTATTTTTTTCCAATTAATTCATATGTGAGTCATTTTCTCCATTTTAGCTTTGTGAAAACTTTTCTGGTCATTTATAGGTATATCATTGGCTGATTTAAATATTTTTTTTCAGAAATACTTGAGATAGATAAACTAAATTTTGGGATGAAAAAGGCATCTGCCTATTTCTGTTATGAATATGCTTTGGTGTTCGTAACTTGATTAGTTATTTTAAAGAATATGCCTAGTGCTTTTAATCAAAATGTAATAAATGAAGAAAGTAATCTCTCTTAATTAATAAGAAAACATATTGTATAGAAGTATGAAGTGAACTCAAAAATATGTATTTACATAAATCCTGGAAGTTTCAACCCATATGTTAAACAGTTTTGGCGATAATGTGATAAAAAGTTTAGCAATGTTAATTTTGGCAGTAGAGTAAGGGCGGTTGAGAGATGTGTTGGTGCAGTAGGTGGAAAGAAGTTTATCTGTGGTAAACGTGTTGTTCTCATATGATGTTTTAAATTTTATACTTACTATATTCATCCTACATCGGGAAGGCGAATAGGGTGATGCAGCACTATGATCAAAATAATTTTATGGTACTCTGGAAAAAATTTATGCATTCTTAACTAGTGAATGCTATTTATAGAAGGCTGCTGTTTTAAAGCATGTAAAGCAATCGGAATTTATATGATCGATTTCTTTACTATGAAGAGTTTTCCAATTTTTGACCGGATTCAGCCGACCTTACCTTCTATGTATGCCTTTTAATCTCCCTTAAATCTTTCTATTTGGAGGACCTGAAGAAAACAAGCTTAAGGCTACAGTGTCTCAATTGTCGATTCTCTTTGGAAGAAGGTGCGTTTAAAAATGCAAAAGTAATATTTTCTTAATCTTTGCAAAATTATTTTGTGACATAGTAAAGTCAATCTTCAGAGATATAATACTTAAATATTTTATGAGTTGATTGGAGTAATAAAAAGGTTTTATTACTGACTCTCCGTTGGCTACAGCGACAAAAAGCAGGATGGTTGTGGTCAAATTTAATTGATGATCACGGTTCCACTAACTGTGGTTTCTCTTAGTTCACATTTCTATTGCCAAGTGATGTAATAGAGAGCTGGCATATTAAAAATTCTATACCAGCGATATACCATAATACTGCTGGTGACTGCTAATGAACTATTCTGGATGGCCCCTGCTGTCTTATAAACGATGGATTGTGAATTTGGGTGGTAAAACTTGAGAAAGGGTAAGTAAAAACAACAAAAAAAAAACCAACTATGTGCTATTGGGCTTCTATCTTTCGCACTTGAAGATTTGCAGCAAATTTTTGAGTGTGTCTTAATTTTTCTGAGCGGACTTTGAGCTTGCATTCAGCACCACCTCGTTATTAAAATAGATACCAACATTTCTGTGTTATTAGTAGTAATAAGTAAAGGCCGGAGACATGTGCCCTCGCATGCGATACAAATTAGCTGGACACAATGCATGAATGACGTCTGATGTACAGCATGGCCATCAGAAGCACAAACGTCGAAAAAATGTAACGTTCTCTGCGAACACATAAAGCATTGCCTTGCAGGTGTATGCAGACCGAAGGTCAAGTATAGTATAATGGAACTGTTTTCTTTCCTCTAGCAGTGAAGCGGTTGTCATGGTCAGTCTATACGTACCTGATGTTTTTACATGCGAGACCGATGACAGTACAGTCCATGTGCAATATGCCTATGGAAAACCGAACACGCCTCCGGCCTTTAGCAATAAGCTATGCTTTAATGGTAATTGTGGTCCCTAGAGCCTATTATGGGTAAAAATAGCTTAGGCTGTTGAAATGGATCGTACTTAGCAAAATAAACTATAGTGCTACCAAGTGCCATTTTTTTAGTTACAGCCTACATGAAGTCCTGTGTACTTACAGAGGTTTGAAGAAGGGAGTTAGCAGCTCTACCAGTATAATATTTTGTGCTTATGGCTTAATGGGCGCCTCCCGGAAGAGATGGGTAAGGTGAGAGGATACTAAGAGTGGCCGGGTCGAGGAAAAGCAACGGCAGAGGGCAGGGTACCTAATAACTATAGATGGAACAACTCTTATGCATCTTCTGGGGCAACTAGGACTGGAAGTCCCCTCCCGATCCGAGGACGAGGATTTACAGAGGATTTTCCCTGTTATGCACACCGAAACTCCCTCGACTTTAGAACACTGAAATAGCCAAACAGGATGAAAGGTGAAATCCAATGAAGTTCACAGACGCTATCGCCTGAGCCATCTCGCTCGATAAATCCTGTATGCTCTCAATCCACGGAACTACGAAACATAGTACCTTGACTTACATAAAAATGATTTGAAGAAGGGAAGCGGATCAGGCAAAACGGCTAATGGTCTCATTTTAGTGGGACGCTGTCTTTTGCTTTTACGAGTATTTTATGCGCTTTCCAATGACAATAGAGATAATGCATAATGCCATTTGTATTAGAATGGAGATAGTCAATTTTATGGGCCCACTAAAGGTCATCCCACTCAATATATCCAACGCTAGAGTGACCATATTGACTTTGTGAAGCTTTTATCCTTGGGAAGTAGCTAGAGTACTTATTCTAAATATAATACAGTAAATTCATTCATTCCTTCAAATCACGGGACTGCTTCAATTTTAAGCTTCTAAAAGTATAGAAATATAATTTTGAGGTATTTAGCAAGATTTCCCAAAGTTTAAGAAAAATAAGTGCACCAAATTTCAGGATTCTATGTCTATTATTGCATAATATATTTTAAGGTAATTGAAGCTAACTTATACTTCATGTCATGATAATTATTTTGGGGCCAAGATCGAGAAACAATGGCCTAACAACAAGAATTAGTGTAAAAACTGAATGAAATGAGCTAAGAAGAATTATAGCAACATGGAATTTCTGTATGATAGTGCGAGACGATACCATACTGTCTGAAGTGTCTTGTTTATTACATGTTACATGTTTCCGAAAATATACACTTATTTTGGTGACTATAACCTAATATCTGAATTAAATACAACTGAACAATACATGTTTTAATGAGAAGTTTCAGAACGCAGTGTGACAGTCACATAGTAGCATTGTTACTCATTGTTATTGTAACTAAGAATATGAAAGAAATGAATATTTTTATATTCTACTTCTAAGTTTCCTTTTATATTTACTGCGTTATAATTTCTATTTTTTTCCCTTGTAATTTACGTCCTTTAACTTTTTAAGTCATATCAGACGATGAATTGAATGGCTGAAATAATGCTAAAATGAACCCAGGTTCAGTGGAGCTTAGGGTTACCTGACATTCGTCTTGAAGGATAAGCGAAAATCCTGGAAAAACCTTATCCAGGTAACTCACCCTAACCGAGATTCGAACTTGGGACGTCTTGATCATGAGGCAGACATGCTACCATCTACGCTACCGAGGCGGGCGTTACATCTTCTGGGGCTTTCTTTATACGAGGCATGTTTTTTAAATCAGTACCGTTTTACGATTCCGCCGTCGCAGCACTACGGTCGGCGTTCCGGCATGCACGCTGGTTACCTACATCTCTTGTCTACGCACTGACGCCATTACAGTCTGATTCTTCATTGTATACGTTGGTTACTGAGTGTTTAAGATGCCTCCGACAATCGTGAGTCCCGCCGATTGTAAAGTACGGGCTGTTATACGATTTCTTAGTGCTAAAGGCGTAAAACCGATCGATATTCATCGTGAGATCTGTGAAGTTTACGGACAAACCATTATGAGTGATGGAATGGTAAGTAAATGGGTAAAAGCATTTAAAGATGGCCGCACAAATGTGCATGATGAAGAACAGAGTGGGTGTCCTTCGGTCGTTACTGAAGATTTGGTGCAGAAAGTGGACGCAAAGGTGAGAGAAAAGAGACGCTTTACAATTTCATCATTGTGCGACTATTTCCCTCAATATTCTCTTAGTGTTTTGTATCGCATTGTGACCGAGAACTTGAAGTATCGGAAATTGTGTTCACGTTAGGTTCCGAAAATGTTGACGGATTTGTACAAAACCCAAAGTTTAGGCAGTGCATTGGCTTTCCTTGAGCGGTACCACAATGAAGGTGGAGAGTTTTTAGACCAAATTGTTACTGGAGACGAAACATGGGTGGCCTACGTCACACCAGAATCCAAACAACAATCCATGGAATGGCGAAATTCATCATCACCCACAAATCTGAAGTTTAAGCAAACAATTTCTGCCCGGCAAATCATGTGCACAGTTTTTTGGGACAGAAAAGGAGTATTGCTAGTGGAGTTTCTGCCTCGTAATAAGACAATCAATGCAGCGCCTTATTGTGAGACATTGAACAATCTGCGCCGTGCAATCCAGAACAAAAGACGTGGCAAGTTGAGTAAGGGTATCGTTTTGCTGCATGATAATGCCCGTCCACATGTGGCTAATCGTACCAAAGATCTCATCAAATCTTTTCAATGGAAAACTCCAGATCGTCCTCCATACAGCCCTGATCTGGCGCCCAGCGACTACCATTTGTTCCTGCACTTGAAGAAACATCTGGGCGGTCAGCGTTTTCAAGACGATAACGAAGTCAAAACAGTTGTGGTACAGTGGTTAACACGTCAGGCGGCAGAATTTTATGAGGAGGGTATTCAAAAACTGGTGCCACGTTATGACAGGTGCCTCAATATTCACGGAAATTATGTAGAAAAGTAGATTAAGGCACAGGCTTTCACATAAAAATAAAATTATTGCGATATCCATGCACGCTTTTTTTTAAATTCTAAAACGGTACTTACTTAAAAAACATGCCTCGTATTATGAGTGTGCAGATCACCAAATCTCACTATATTTACGGCTTTTACTAACCACCAGTAATGAACAGGAAAATGCATAAGAACAGGCTTCTTATTTCTTTCGTTGAATCGAAGAGAAAGTAGAAAGTAGTTGCCATCATACGACGATACGTTTGCTGAAAAAGAAGGGAAAAAATACCGAAGTTGTCATTTCTTTCTCTCTTGTGTTCATGCCAAAAGTGTAATATCAAATTACGTCTTTGCCCTCTGAAAGTCGAAATCATTCTCTTTTTATACCTGTTTTCTACTATGTTCGAACTTATTGTGACGCGTCCTGCGAGAAAGGTTGTTGATTTCACTTTCCTATAGCAACGCACATTTATTTGACTACGGCATCCGTTGCAGCCAATACAAGGGTCTTATTTAATTTTTATATAATTTCACTTTCTAAACTTAATTTAAACATATTAATACTTTAAATATTCTTTAAAATAATTTTACATTTAAATAACATCATAAAATGCATTAACAGTATTCTTTCCCTTCTGAGGCACACCAAAAACATTTTAAATATTGCTTAACTACCTTATATTTCTCTTGTAACCATTTGCAACGAAATATACACATATATAGATTAATCTGAACCAGAAAAATGTGTTTCAGAAAACAATGTGAATATAATAAATAAACAGCTTATTCTCCCTTATCATGAATTAACCTTTATTTTATTTTTTGGCCTGTTATGATCAGTGTGGTATATTTTAAGAGATTTAGATTCAATATTATTTCTGAATAAAACTATTAAAATAATTTTTAGATATATTAAAAGTGACATTAGAGTGGTGACTCTTAAGTAGACAAAAAATTACAGGATAGTTAGGATGTGTAGCGCTAGAGAAACCAGGAATTATTCCCCACAGGTAACACGACGGATCCATGAAGGTAGCCTGGTAATAAATAGCTCCCTTCTGTTGGCGGCATCCCCCAACAACCGACAGCAAATAATGAAGATCAATGTGTGCACTGAGGCACGAGGACGCAGAAGCTACCGGGTGTAAGAAATCTCCCTTTTCCTCGCTTCCTATCTTTGCAGCAACCTTTCCGCCCCTTCTTTCTTTAAGCCTGCTCATATTTTGCTTCTTGAGAGCATGTGCTAACCAAAGTATCCTGTAATCCATGAAAAGGTTTGATTACTAGTATAAGACTACCTATATTATAGGGTGACCTAAAAGTGTCTCTTCTGAAATACACTATATTCAGAGATATCATGTATTAATATTCAAAGATATCATTGTAAAATCAGTTGATAATATTTAAATTTAATATGATTGAAATTAATATGATGTAGCTGTCGGTATTTGTGTGGTAGTTTTTTTTCTTTTGCACGTCCTATGGTATAGTTGTTCTACATTTTGAGAAAATTACTCAACAGTGCAAATTTCTACATGAGAGAATCATAACAAAGTTGGAAAATGAGGGTAGTCGAAGTTTTAGATACTTTTTATAATTTGTTCCAATTTTCCAGTAACTCAAAACGTCAAAAAAGTAGCACTCAGATGTTAATTTTCAACGAAATGGAACAGAAATTTGATGATATGAACAGGATATAAAACACCGATTAAATCTTCAGAGGTCGTCAGACTACGTTTGTAACAATCGGTCAAAATAGCTTCTAATGGAAACGGAGTAAAACAGAATTGAAATTTGGGGCAGGTAAACTAAAGATAAATATCCGCTATAAACCCCTATTTTGGAATTTATTATATATTTAAAAGCTTTTATTCTTGAGCGAAGCATGATTGAAATTTGCGTAATACTGAAATTGGAATGAGCGTATTTACCCCACTTTTAAATTTTCTGAAACGTTACATGAGCTGTTAATGCAACAAAGATGCTTGTTCTTCAAGTATGAAGTGGTACATATATCTCATTATATAAGACAAACTTAGGGTATTGCTTTTGATTTGATTCAAATATTTTCGGAGAAATTTCTTAGATAAAGCTGTTATGAATTTCCACGAGTTTCTTAAAACTATAGATATAAGTGTAGTTAAAAAGTATACTTGAAATTCCATTTCTTGCTTTCATTGGACATAACCCAAAAGGTAACTTATAGCGCTTTGTCTTTAGTAACTGTACAAACGACATAGAACTAAGCATAATCTGTGTAACAACAGCCTTTTTGCTTTTCTTTTGTGGACCTCAAATAAGTGTGTATCTCTACAGCAAAGCATATCACGTTTTCTTTCATTACCATTTACCTATATATGGTTTTCGTATCTGCTAGCAATTACAACAGCGCAAAGCGCACATGTTTATAACGTAGTTATTATCAAACTATTACCAAAGGTGAGATTATGTGACATTATGCAGCAATAAACGTAGCATCTTCTCACTTCATATTATGCAATCAGTAGCAATGTCTCATTCTATGAAGACATTTGTAAAAAGATATAGACATTTCCATTTGTGAGATACCTACTCGTATCGAGAGGTAATAGAAATACTGCAATGCTACAACTAATAATTGTCAATAATAGATTCGTGATTTCCCAGCTAAAATCTAACTTCAACGTATTATATCAACATATTCGGCTTAAATGAAAAACTGATTGCCAAAACGAGCTCACTTTGCATATTTTTGCTGTCTGCCAAGTTGTTGATAATAATTTAACAGCTAGTATATTAAATGCAGATGAACTCAACTAACTAAATCTAACGTTACCGACAATAATGTAAGGAAAACAAGAATAATATGCATTTCCGAACTTATCATGTATACTAGTGTTGTAAACAGAAAAGGTGTGTGTGACTGTGAGCGCGTGTACGCTATGCAGTTGTTATTGCTGCTTCATAAAGGGGTTCTCCAACATCGCTAAGCCCCTCACCGACCTGACCGAAGAACGCCGGCCTCATGTGTGGACGGAGGACGCTGAAGACGCTTTCCAGTAGCTGAAGAATGCACTTTGCAGTACTCTCATTTTGGGATTCCCACAACCAGGCGGCGCCTTCATTGTGGATACCGTTGCCAGCGACCATTACATTGGAGGCGTCCTATCCCAAGTCCAGGACGGCCATGAGCGAGTGATAGTCTACTATAGCAAGACGCTGTCCAAGGCAGAGGAGAACTACTGCGTTACCCGGTGAGAGCTACTGGCGGTAGTGAAGATCTTGGAGTACTTTCACAAGTACCAGTACGGTCAGCCATTCCACCTGAGGACTGACCACTCAGCCCTAACCTGGTTACTTAGCTTTAGAAACCTGGAGAGTCAGACAGCACGTTGGGTCCAGAGGCTGCAGGTGTACCACTTCAACGCCGAACATCGTAGAGGGAAGAGCCACGCTAACACAGACGAAATGTCCCGAAGACGCTGCCCAGAAGAGTGCAGCCAATGCACGACAGTACCTGCGGACGTTTGGGATAGTGCAGGCCCGAGAAGGGAACAGCTGGCGGACGCAGACTTGGGGCTACCCTTGAGAGAAGTTGAGGCAGGGACAAGACCAACCTGGATGGACATTGCACCCAGAAGTGCTACATACAAGTCGTACTGGATCCACTGAGACTCACTGAAGACCAAAGAGGGCGTGCTGTTCTGGGAATGGGAATCACCCGATGGGAAGACGCAGAGAGAGCAGTTAGTACTTCCCCGGAGTAAGGTCCCGAAAGTCTTGGAGGAAGTGCACGCCAGTACTTCAGGAGGACATAAGGGAGCAAACAGAAAGATCAACAAACTCCGACAGCGCTACTACTCTCTCAGGCTCCAAGCAGACGCCGAGAGATGGTACCGTCAATGTTATGTCATGATGCCGGGGTCGCATGCAGCAGTACAACGTCGGAGCGTCTTTCCAACGCATCGCCATCGAGTTAGCTCAATCATTCCCAGTGTCCGAATAGATAACAAGTACCTGATGGTGGCTGAGGACTACATCACCAAGTGGCGCGAGGTGTATACCATCCCGTACCGGGAGGCGAAGACGATTGCCTCGTGGAGCAACTGTTCTATCGTTTTGGGATCCCACAGCGACCAGGGCAGACATTTTGTGTCTCATCTAATGAAGGAGGCACTGGAAAGATTTGGGGTGAACAAGTCCCGCACAACACCTCTATATCTACTGTCGGGTGGCATGGTTGAGATAAACATCAAGGCCCTAAAAGAACATCTGAGGAAGGTCCTGGCCAGCCATCAGCGAGACTGGGACGTCAAGGTGCCACTGCTCTTGCTGGCCTACCGCTGGTCAACACACGACACCACTGGGATTATGCCAGCAAGCTTAATGTTCGGGCGAGAGCTACGCCTCCCTTGTGCTCTGACTTTTGGGAGGCCCCCGGAAGCGAATCAGCCAGCACCCGAGTATGTGGAGAACCTCGTGGACCATCTCCATGACATGCATGAGATGGCTCGTTAGAACATCAAGATGGCGAGCGACCGCATGAAGACCCAGTACGACAGGGAAGCCAGCAGCCAAGGATTCCATCAATGTGACCTGGTCTGGATGTACCGTCCTACCCGGACACATAAAGCCCGCCTCGGTAGCGTGGTGGTAGCATGCCTGCCTCATGTTCAAGAGGTCTCGAGTTTGAATCTCGGTCAGGGTGAGTTACCTGGATTAGGTTTTTCGGGGGTTTCCCATATCCTGTAAGACGAATGTCGGGTAACTCTAAGCTTAATGGACCCCGGACTCATTTGAGCCTCATTTCATCCATTCCATTCATCATCCAATATGACTTAACGTTGGAGGATGTAAATTACAAAAAAAGAGACACATGTATATAGGAATAAACATAAACAAATAACATATGTTAGGGAATGGTCGCCCTTGCATATTGAGAATATCAGCCATACATAAATATATAGTGAACGTTTATCCGAAAACTGGCGAGTTAACAAGACCAGGCAGAGAAGGTCTCATTAAACTCCTTTTTGCAAACTTGTAAGCAACCAGCCCTGCTCTTTTGTCTGCTATTCCTCGAAGGCACGGTTAGCACAGTAGTCGCGAAACAGATCCTTTCTTATATATTCAGGCGTGACCAATACAACAGACTAGGAGATTTTAGGAGGCGCTTAGAAGACATGACTACGCATAAATTATCGCAAGCATGTCTTTACCGAAAGTAGGGCAGTCGACATTCGCTATAGTACCAAATTTAACAAAGTTCTAGTGTAAGTATAATTTAGGACCTATCAGAAAAAAATGAGTAATCACGTGACTTACGCACCTTCCCAAAATTCAGTAGGAGTGTGGAAAATTTGAAGTATGGCAGAAATATGTGCCAGCAACTAAAGACTCTCTCTACATCATGCTCACGAGGGATTGACGTGTGACGTTCCGCGACAGTAAACACTAATACTTTATAATCGTCTGTGAGCAATGCGCGTGTGAAGTTCCGTGCCAAGAAATATTAAGTGTTCCTCAAAAGCACAGCCAGTCACTCCGCGGTTAGTACGCGAGACGCGACGCAAGACGCTACGCAGCTACGACGCAACATTCCAACAGGTGGCGAGCACACAAGAGAGTAAGGATTATAATAAACTAATCTACATCTATGAGTCGAGGTGTTTTCCTTCACAGACCTACAACGAGTCAGGGCGTATCCATCCCTGAATTTCTAGATAAAGAGCCTCATGCCGAGCTACACCAATGGAAACCCTGATCTATGACCAAAATCCCTCGATCCTTAATCCCCCACCCATTAACCATTAACCATATAAGGTGTTGAGTGGCCGAGGGATCACAGAACGAGGTTCTAACCGGGTAGAACCGCCTCAGTCACCTTAAACATGCTATACTAAATGACATTTTCAAACCCTCGTGTGTACACCATACCTATCATTTGACCAATCTCGACAAAGCATACTTTAGTTCTCAAAGAAAATACAATGCCTCTCATGGTTTTAAAAGCTTTCTTCTTTAACACGGTTTAGACCATTTAGCCTGTTCCGGCTCCAAAGTCTTGTTCCTTCCGGCTTTTCCTCGGTCTTCCTAGACTTCTTCGTCCTTGCGGTTGGTAATTATATATTATTTAAGGCATTCTATTGTCTTTCATTCTATGTAGATGGTGTTTCCAGTTGGTTCTATATTCTATTATCGCTTTATTTAATTCTGCTGCTTTTAATTGCTGTGGTATTTCATCATTTAAATCATCATTTAGATTAAAACTTAAATTGATTTTATAAGTTAGACCCAATCTACTTTTCAACTCGCTCTAACACATTACATGCATACAACATAGAACAGAAAAAGTTAGATTCCATTCAACATCTCTATATTCAGAATTCACCGGCATTACATGTTTTGAGAATGGTTAAACCCAAACAAGAAACTTCCTTACAAAGCAATCCGTTCCTGTATGCGTTAATGTATCTAATGGAGCAGAACTTAAATACGAAACTTAATTTATGTTTATTGTCTTCCAAAAATATTACATAAATATACTGAAGAAAATCTTCACAAAGCAAGCTACCCCTTACTAGAAAAAGTTACGACATCTTTGATTTCCTCAAAAATGGCTCTAAAACCTTCTATTCAAATGCTCTACATTTGAGATGTTTATTTCACAAAATGTAGAGTTTTCTTGTAATATAATGAAATTCTCTTCATTCAGAATGGGTTTTGTATAAGTTTGTGTATCGGGTAAATCATGTGTAACAGAGAAAGAGAGAGCGGGAGATCGTGGGATTTACTAAACAACAATGTAAATCTCTATAAACAACGCACTTACAGTCCGGCCGTTGTATCTCCGGCTCTGACGTTTTGCGATTGCAAGAGGTGGAGGGGCGAGGTTAATAGTACCAACATACAGTAATGAGCAATTGAAAACATATCCTCAAAATTATCTTTAGAACGAAAATATAGGACTATATTAGCTTTAAAACACTGAAATACAACTTACAATTTCATTATCATGCAAGATATTTATTACCTCACCACTCTATTCGAATATTTCGTTCACACCTTTCACACACACTAACAGCATCTGTTGGTAGTACTGGGAATCTCTACATCCGGTGTTGTGGTCAGGAAGTTAAAACTGTCTGCTAGCGCCAATCAGCATTGTCGCTGCTATGCGTGACTCCCGAACCCAACACCATGTTGCCAGGTTAAATTTGTTTGAGCCACGTGGTTTTAGCTGCTTGCGCTGGTAAACTTTCTTTGCTTATATTTTGCGTGTGTGAATTCCGATTTTTAATGTTCGTAAGTCCTATTATTATCGCTATTATAATAATATGGCTCCTGGTTCGTGTAATATGCAAGTACTGAAATATTTAAAATACGCATTATTCCTCTGCTTGAAATACCCGCTAAAGAACTGGCAACAGCCTGCTTCCCCCTCTCGAGAAATGTCAGAGCCGGAGATAGAACGGCCGAACAGTAGTTCATTCAGCCTTTTGTATGGTAGCAGATATTTCCGATATATGGTTAATATTGGTTTCAATTTTTCAGTACTTTTTTCTATAAAGTGACGCTTGTATATAGCCGTTTTTCTCGATGCAAGAGCGCCACATAATATACATAGTCCAGCATATAGCAATACATGTTTAAATATCTTGATCTTCTTAGCTTTCCTCTGTCCGTTTTGTGTGTACAATGAAATGTGCAAACAAATTATTTGTACAAAGTTAAACTCGATTAACGACTATGTAAACAGGAAAAACCACTCGCTAAATATTTTGCAGAAATTACATAAAAAGAAGTTATAATAAGTGCACAATGTTTTGTGAATGTCACATGATAGTTTAATTAGGCTGAGGTTACCTACATACTACATGTGCGGAAGGACAATTAATTTATCGTTGATTGATCTGATGTTGGTTAACCTCAAAGCCCAGGACTTGCGAGACTGTAAGTCAGTATTAGGATGTCCTATATTATTTCAGAACATTTTGTGATGTACAGTGGAATATCTGAACCATTTGGGGAATTAAACATTTTTATTACTTGTTTTCCATGGCAGCTCTGTTGATTTTATTAAGGTAACAGATTACCGAATATCTGTGGTTGAAATAGCACTTTCTCAGCATGATTCTACCTTTATAGTCACAGACTAGCATATAACTTACAAAAATGTTCCGTATCTTCCTTATTTTCCTTATCTTCTTATCTTCCCTTTAAAAGCAAAAGAATACTGCTTGGCCAATCAGCGAATAGAATGCTGCACGTGAGCTTTAGAAGATGTCGAAACGGACAAATACCTTAAAACTTGAAAACAATTATGCCTTGGCAAGTTTTCAAATACGTATACCGTCCTTTGTTGTGTGCGACACTTCTGATGCCACCTTCTATGCATTTGCGGTCGGCTTCTGCAGTGATGAATTATGGGATCTTTGTCTCAGGATATGCGTGAGTGGGTGAGAGAATAAACATCATTACGTTAAAGGGTAAATTATATATACGATTTTTGAACCCGGCTCTTTTAGCTTGTGTAATTATAGCATTTTTTTTAATCTTAGCACTAACAACGCTAACTATCTAAGTGTTAATCTGTTAGTTTCTGAAGTGTAATAAATACATTTACGGTTTAAAATACCTGTCTCCCTAATAATGATGAGAAGCATAAGGAGGAGATTTCTGCTGCAATTTCCAACAAGTATGATGGGTGGTCTTCAGGTGCTGCTGACTGCCGATAATCAATCACAGTAAAACTGTGAGACTGCAAGACACGAAAGAGACGAATTTTAGAACGTCTCTCTCTTTTATCAATATATGTCCCGCCCAATTAATGATTATTCCACCAAAGTTCTTACATTACAAGTTGCCAAATCTCAAACTTTTTATTGGCATCCGACGTAATATTTTTACTCACTAACTTACTAAACTCTAAGAAACATTTACAGGTTTTAATTTTCAAATTTTTGTTCTTATAGGTGGGTTAATATAATTATCTGATTTCTAAACATTTGAGTTCTTACAATCCGAAATTCAAGCTATTGGTTTCTGTGAGGTTTATTGTTTTAATGCTGTTATTCGTTGATGACTGTGTTCTACAGAATGCCTATTTGTCTTAGCTACTTTGACTGGTAGTAATTGCTTTTCCTCTATATTCAGCTTTCCTTGTTAATGACATCTTACTCCTTAATGAAATTGCAACCAGTACTCCTTACATTTTGACATATGGACATATCATTTCTTTCACTTATATCTTTTAAAAAACTACCCCTATCTTTATTTTCCATCCCTTACAGAATGTAATCTTGCAATAACAGCTGAGACAGCCAGAAAAGTATAAAGGTGAATTCGTGATGGCTAGAGAAAGACATATATGTTACATCACAGTAGCTGAGTAATAAATACGAAACTTATAATAATAGAATATTGAAGCACAGAAAACTTAAATGCAATAAAACAGACGCAAGGCTGGGAAAATCCTGTATGAGAACAATTTAAATTGAGCAGTCGAAACATAAATACAAAACTATGTAAACGGACTGAGTGTATATTATTAAATTACTACAAAAGTCTAGTCCATTTTGCTGTTAAGTGAAGCAAGCTTGTATTACGTGATTACTCCACTCTGATGTGTCAGACTGGCTAAAGTTATGAATCGATGAACACGATGAACATGAATCGATTTCTGCTGGACCAAAGAGGGGTAACAACAAGCTCTACTCCAGTAATAAAGGATGACGCGTTTTTCTGTTATAAGAATCTTAGTTGCGATGCTAGTCCATTTATAAAATGGTTTATTTAGACAAAAGTGTTTGGCAACCCACCACGAATGCAGATCTTCAAAGCTATACTTCAGACAGGTATGGCAAAACAGTTTTTTCAGGAAACAGAAGCAAAGAATAAAATACGATGGAACCTATAACACAGCTTCTTGAACCACGAAACAACATATAAAGGTATTGGCTAATGAAGTTTAAAAGTAGAGAAGAGAAAGTAGAGAAAGTAAAAGTAGAGGTGGGAGCCGTATAAATATTTCCTAGCCTTCGAGTGAGGTGAAGTTGAGATATGGGAGAAGAAGGTCACAAAAATGTTACCTCATTTGAAACCAATTACTAGGTTAGTAGACGTTTTCACTCCTATAAACGTGAGTGGGTAGCTAAATGGATAGCTTTTAAAATTAACTGAAATTGTTAAGATATTTAAGACAAATGAGTGAAATGTGGTAGACTGGAGTGAGTGGTAAAATACAGATTACAAACAAAAAAAAAAAAAAAAAAAAAAAAACTTTGAAGAACTTTTAAAAATTAATATTCCATTTAGCCTCCCCAGATTTATATTTAAAAGCTCACTGTCCTATACTAAGTTCCTCGTCAAATCATTAAATTTCATCCCTACCTGACTACACCGAGGTAAATGGTGTCCAACCTCCACCACGTCCAGAATGTCTAAATGAATATCTCAGGACAATAGGTACATATTTTAATGTCCCTCAATAAAAAAAAGCCATTTTTAGAAAAAAAAAGTCTATAAGTGTGACTGTGAATGGCATAGGTAACTCAAAATGATAACTGGACTACACACCTAACTTGGTATTTAACTTCAGTGTCTTGCAAGTACCTGACAAGAACATTTCTAACAAAATCCATCCCTCGAAACTATCCTTTTCGGGTAATATTATAGAATTTTTTTCAAACTAGTGTTATGATTTTATTAATCGTTTACGTTTAGATAATTTACATGAATAATGAAATGTAGATGTATCTTGAATTTTCTGGGAATATTCTGTTAAGTCCTAATAATTTGGAAGAAACCACATATAAGTTCATATATGTGTCAAACATTCAGAGATAGGCTAAAGCTTACTACACAGTAACTGTCGAACCCTAAAACATAAAGCTGTATGTAAATTAGTAACGAAAAGTATTTCGGTAAAGATTTATTACAATTACAATAAAATGGATAGTAAAAATAGGCTTTCCCTAAAATGAACTATGAAAATATTGGAGAGAAAATCGGTGAATGTAACACTTTAAATATATTTACAACAACTTATTCACACACAGCCCTACTCAGACACTATTGTTACCTTTATGGTAAAATTACTCAGGAAAAATAGATAATGTGTATGATTACATGAGAAGTGGTGTTATACAAATGAAGGACTTTTTGTACAGTTACAACTGGAACTGTTGGAATCACTAAACAGGTGTTTATCATGCAGGCAAGCTGCACATGTTTGTTGAGAATACCAAGAGGACGACCTTGTTCCTGATGTTGATTTAACCTGTGTTCAACTCATCCCATCTTCCGTACCCAGTACGCAATGATCCTCTCCGCAAGGGCGAAAGCACTCTTCAGAGCATTACCCATCTCAAAACAAGCATATACGTAACATATACACATATTAGCAACACATTTGAATGATGAAGTGTACGCATAGTTAATAATATACAACATGAACATTTCAACCTGCCATTACAACAAGTAGATTACAGCTTTGAAACATGAGATGGAGAATAACGACATATAAAAAATAAAACACGGAAGAGAAATACAGGGGATGAGAAGAGAGTCGGATGGGTAGCAGGGGGGTTAAAAAAAGGTATTATGGTGTGTTCATTCTCTGGGCCAGCTCATCGGTTGCCTACTGTAATCCTGACGACATCTCTGACGACCCCAATGAATAATTCCACTAGACTTACAGCAGTTCGCTTGCTCGCTACTGCGACAGCACACATACACACACGCGCACGTTAAAAAAGTAGCAGGTTAAAGGGAGGCTGCAGGCGTGATCGGCCAGCGGGCGAGTACTGGGATGATTGTTGGTTAATCCGCGGGAGATCAGAGAGGTGTGGCCCTCCGCTCAAGTAGTGCTGTGCAGGAAGGTAGCTATATTAAAATAACAATCCACTCCGACATCAAACGCTGCCAGAAATCCTTAATGACAAGTACACTCGCTGCTTGACGCAAAGCTTTTCACAGCTCGATGCGCGTTTTTTCTCATCTTCATCGCTACCTGAAGCACTCCAGTTACAACACCATGCTGCTCATCAATAAGGACAGAGTGCAATTAGCAGGTTGATTATACCTTCAGGGCTTCAAATTTCGTCGGCTTTAAACTTTCTACCTCCCTTATGGTGGTGTTTCATTACTTATTGTTCCTCCAACACGAAGAAAATGTTAAAATTCCATAAATTTAAACTAATCTGGCCCAAATTCATACTACATTATGAATGATAATCTATACGCTGCCTAAATTTCTTCATGGCAGTTGCATTTTAACTATTGGATATATACATACATTTAAAAGAAGAAAGTGAAATATTGTACTTTTAAAAAGAGTGTCTCGTACTAAGTATAAGTTTTAAGCCAACTGACTGATAAAATTTGAAAAGAGTATTGCTCTATTCCTGATTATTTATTTTCAAACCATTAGATTTAAATTGATGCATTACAGTTATACTTAACACTTCTAAAGTTTAATTCAAATAAAGCAATTAATTTAGAAACAATTATGAAAGTATAAATTAATGCCTAAATGTATGATAATCCATACATATATTTCTATGAGAAAGGTACTTTGATAGAGAGATATTTCTCTCCTTTTATTGTAGACATTGGAAACCATGCTGACACCAATACACGTGGCCGAGTTTGTTAAGGTGCGTACTCATGATTGCAAGTCCTGTGTTTCAAATCCCGCCAAAACCGTTCCTCCGTCACGTTTTACCCAAACCATGACTCATTAATAGTGGGGTGGTAACTTAGCCCTTAAAAGTTTCCTTCCCATAATTCTCTTTCTCAATCATTTCAAGCATCGTAAAGTATGTGTCCACCATCTGTGGTACAGCCGCCAGTTTTTTACTCTATGGGTTAGAAATAAGGGCACAACACTTTCATTAACTGCCTCTGATGGACTACTTTTTTAACCAAGCGGAGAGGAATGAATGTAATAAGCGGATGCCCTTCAATCAGGGATGCCCTTCTGCTTCATACCTTGCCCGCTCATTACAGAATTCTATTTTCGATATCTACACCTTGCTCTTAAAAATGACATCTAACCTTTATGGCCTTCTCCCATATGACTTATTCCACAGGAATTTTAACAAAGGTTTCAGAATAAAGGTCTTGACACTTCTCTTGTAAGAATAAAGGAATTTTGAATATAAAATATATATTTTACAACTTTTAACAAAATATTGGTATACATTAATTAGATGTGAAATTGTCTGCTGTATTTTTAGATAAATTTTACGCTAATGTACAACCAAAATGCAGAAAAAAATATTTCACAATTGCCACTCAGCATAATGCATTATCCCTGTAACCATTTAATTATTTTACTTTCAGGAAGGGGAAGATGAAAATGTTAATACGCTGCGACCAACAAAATTTGAGAAAGAGTAAAATTAATATTCCGACTTAAGTATTTTTGAGGTATAGTATTCTCAATCTTCTTAAAGCAGTCTTCATCACAGCCAAGCATTATTTTTGTCTTAACAATTCTTCTAAAAGAACTACAAGTGTATTTGTTGTAATTCTCACAAAATAATAAAATATAAAGATTAAAACTTAATTAAAAAGGAAATAAAATGCATTATAATAAATGAGTATAAATTTAATTTCCATTTTAAACCACTGCTTATTATAAAATATTATAACTGTTATTTTCATATAGACTACCAGTAAATAATGTTAGATTGATTAATCGATGGTAAGATTACTCTCAACTGAACATTTGTTACATTCCTTAGGAATAAGACCGTTAAATTACTCCAAATAACCATAAATGTAAACTTACAAAGATGTATGTCATCATATAATTCTTAATCTAAAATTCTTTATTTGATATTCCTTAAAATAATACGATTATGTTTAATTTGCATTTTTTCACATATTCTTATACTCATTGTTTACTTTGTTTCTTATTGTAAATGATGATTTCTAACTTGATATTTTATCAATAAATGTAGGTTGGTATAAGATATAATAATCCTTAGTGTGTCTCCACTATACAGTGTGCAACCTTAACGCCCGACCGCTGCGTTCTCCAGAGGTAGCCAAGACCATAGAGAAGTGCAGGTGATTTTTGGCAGGGGTCAGCGCGCCGACTCCCATGACCGCAAGGCGAATATGCGATCTTACGGACGCCACCGCTCCATCAAGAAAGTTATTCAAGTGTCTCAGCAATCCGAGTGCATCCTCCACCACCTCCCAATATGGAAAAATCCCCACGCCCGTACCGGGGATTGAAGCCGGATCCCCCGCACCAGAGGTGATATAAAATAAAACTTTGATTTCACAAAACAATTAGAAATATGCCTTTATATATAAATATTACATACATGGTTTAGGCGCTAAAACACCATTCCTCCATGTTTCACGAATCAAAATATTGTTTATTTAAAAATGTTTTTCAGCTTATTTTCTCTGATGAAAGTATTGCAAATTCTTTTCCCAAAATATATATTTAGGTTTCTGACAAAATTTCTTTACGTATATGTATGTATATGCTTTTGTGTGTGTATGTGTGTGTGCGTGCGTGTGTGTGTGTGTGTGTGTGTGTGTGTGTGTGTCGGTGTGTGTGAGGATGGGTGGGTGGCTGAACTAAAATGGCAAATGTCTATAGAAAAGTTTTGTGTTTTCCACCCTGGAGTATAGCTATTCAAAGGAAATAGTGTCAACCAGTTACATTTAAGTAACCTTGAATAAAGGCATAAAGTTTCCGTTAGGATCAAACCTTGAACTTCGAGGAAATTACACCAGAAATAATGTGATGTTTTTATTATTAAGGTCAATATTAAGGTTAGTGGAACTTACTTTCATGTAATTATAGGAAAAGGTTATGCAGTATCAGCCTGGTTAAGTTTTTTGACTTTATTCTGTAACTGTGATGGTTAATTGGAATCTTACTAAGTTATTCTCTTACCTCAAGACATGTTCTATAGATAGTATAAGTAATGATTTTTATTTTTTGTTTATAGTACTTAATTACATCGAAAGTTAAAAAGCTAGAATTTTAAGGCTTGTAGAAAGGGTCTTGCAGTGTCGGCCACTGGCTTTTCTCTTACAATATATGTAGATTGTCAATGACACATTGCACTGTCACATACAGAACAATAGTAGAATACAAAAGTATGAGAACTTATTGTCACTATTTCTGTTCAGTTCACAAATGTTTAGCTCATGGTTTACAGAGATCGCAAATATAACGAATATCTTTCGTGCGCTAAGAGCTACACTAACCACCATCAAGCGCTCAGAGCAAAGAACTGAAAAGAGGAAGAAGATATCCGACTATAGCTAACGTGGATGCACAAGCTTGCTACTGCTTACTGGAAACTTCTGCCACATGGAAGCGAAAAGGGAAATTAGAGTAGTGGCCGTACTGCATGCCGGCCGATACTGCACGACCTTCACCTAAGCAATCAACTCGGGAAACTTTGCTAATCAATCGTGAAAATGTTGTAGCCCGAGCTTGTAAATATTTCAAGAAAACTTATTTTATTCCTTATAAGTTTTTGAATAGAAGTTTACAAGCATTCTCGACTCATTGCTCATAAACAAGAGGGAGAGAGTGCAAAATATCTTTTATATTCGTAGTGAAATCAATACCACTATAGAAATGCTTCTAAAGTTCATTTAAACCTATCAAGTGTCAGAGAGCTATTTCATTTGGAATTGCTCTAATGTTAAAGTTTAAGTTTTTTTCATCTGCTCGGCTAATAAAGCATGTGATGCAACTTCTTATAAAGGAAATATTGACTGAACCATAGGCGAGTTCAGAGTTCCCATACTGAAAAGAAATTACTTGATTGGGAAGTACCTACGTGAATATCACCAGTGAACGGAGGGGACGTTTTGCACCTGGGTCCAGCACGCATTTTTTGTGCTTACCGCCTCCAGAACAATCGGATGAGATGAAGCTAACATAGCAGGCTATAAGCCGCAGGCAGGCCGGGAAAGAGATGCGCAGAGGTCTCATTTCCAAACTTGACGATTCGGTTACACTGACAGGCTTTTAAGAGATGTCCTTCTGGGAAACCGGAAGAATTTGACCCATCTCAGGTGGTTTAGAGAAAACTGCTGTGTGGCACAACCAAGAAGAACTTTCCAACGAGTAAGCATCTATAAAATCTCTCTTAAACCCATTGCCGGTGCGCTGACCCTAGGTACATCTTAAATATGAAAGGAGAATTTAAATTAGAGGAAAAAAATTATTATAGAAGAAAAGTCGACCAATTTTTCTCTTTGCCAACCAGAAAAGTAGCGAAAATCCCATGGTCAGAGTGGCTGACCCTAGAATAGAACCTCGAATCTCCCGAATGCGAGGCTTTTGTATCTTAATATAGAGCCATTTCTCTCGGTTAGGAACCATAAATGTGTGTGTGTGTGTCTGTGTGTGTGTGTGTGTGTGTGTGTGTGTGTGTGTGTGTGTGTGTGTGTGTGTGTGTGTGTGTCACGGTAAACTTGTGATTATTGTTTTTATTTTATTGTAAAAAAGTCAGTTTTTACGCGAATAATTGAAACATTAAATTTTATTCTTAATTTAGAGAGTAGTCAATTTCAATGCAACGTAGAACAAACATAACCTCAAGAGGTTACTGATATTTCAGAGATACATCAAATTGATTCCTGCAGTTGTGAACGCCAGCATATGCCCATGTTTTTAAAACACCCCGTTTTATCACTCCTTACAACATTGTAACAATACAGAACAAACTTCAAGCGGATGTAATCCACCAAATCAATACTGTAAATAGTGCTTACGCAGCAGAGACCCGCATTTACCTTGACAGTCACGCTCGCAACTTCGGTCGTGACTCGAATCTGAGCCCACACAGAGAGCTCTTTTTGTAACAGTTTATGAATCATTGAATCGACCGAGACACATAATTGTATTTTGTCAATCGAGAATACACATTTTGCATCACATTTGCTTCTGTGAGTAATATTGGTAAAATATATTTCGACAAAACATCAAGTTTAAATGTTTAACATTCAGGACTTGGTCGTGTACGATCTTGGGAATCGATATTAATGAATAACCATAGTACATATATATCCGGTATAATGACGGCCGTAACAGAATACTGTTAAGAGCATCTATAGCTAGTTGCCTCGATTTGGCCACGCTGCCCTTACGCATGTAACTCTACAGGTGGTGGACATTGATGATTGGAGTACGAAACGTAACAATTAGTTATTATTAGGAAAGGATACGTGCCAGGCTAAATTTTCT
>CM060948.1:142888682-143018682 GCA_030765055.1 Mantis religiosa
CAAATAAACAAATGCTTTAGTCCACTATACTATCTTTTAGCTTAAGTTCTGATTCGCTTTTGTTCGATTCACAGATTTTGGTTGCCGGAGTAGTAAAGGCCGAGGGTAAACTATTAAACCAGTGGTACGTCAGTTGAATCAACTCCACTTACAACTCAGTTAATATTGCATGTTATGTCAGTGTCTACAATCCTTTCCCATTGCTTTGAACGTTTTCATTTAGTCTCAAGGGTCTATCGTATATTGGATTCATTTACTCACAGGAAACGCATCAAAGTCTATCAAGAAATGGAAACCAGTAACCTTTTAGGAACACGTGCGAGGCTATAAGTTGAAATCTTTACTCCTTTCATCACTTTTCTAGCCTAAAGATAAGCACACGAATTTTCAATAATACAAATATTAAAAGTACTGAAAGAACATTGATTGTTTATCTAAATATTTTAGTCATATTTCGATACGAGTTACGAGAGTGCCAAGGTAGTGGTGCTATCGAGACCAATTCCGCCCCCCCCCCCTCGGTAGCGTGCTGGTAGCGAGTCTGCCTCATGTTCAAGAGGTCCCGAGTTCTAATCTCGGTTAGGGTGAGTTACCTGGATAAGGCTTTTTCCGGGGTTTTCCCTTATCCTGAAAGACGAATGTAGGGTAACTCTAAGCTTGATGGAGCCTGGACTCCTTTGAGCATCATTTCACCCATTCCATTCATCATCCGATATGACTTAAAGTTGGAGGACGTAAATTACAAAAAAAAAATCCTACGTAAAGGTATGACCACCACACTTGAGCTCCTATATACAGCGAGAGAACGGCTATGGCTCGGTAAGGTGGAATTTGCTGATGTGATATGATATAGGTATTTATCGGTTTTCGTGTGAGCTACATTCGTTGTTGCTAAGACCGACTTGATAGCATGTTATTAGGAAATATAGTGTTTGTAGTTTAAGTATCAAGATAAGATGATTAAAATAAAAGCTATTTATAAAACCTAATGTCAAGAAAGTAAATATGCAGCTTTTACAACCTGATGAAATACTTTGCTTATTGAAAAAAAGGAATTATGCATTAATGCAACCAAGATTTATTTAAATTGTTTCAATTGCAGTAATTAACTTGCATATGAAATAAGCATTGAGAGGAAGTATGACGAACTAAAATTCTGCCCGTACTTATCAGGTAATGAGAACAGCTAGATACTAGGTAAGTGTTCAGGTTGTAAGTTTAAACAAACTAATGCCAATATTATTCTGGTTTCACTCTCTGGTTTGTAGGTGTTCTCGTGTCTTCAAAGGAGCCCTGCTGCAGAACAGCTGCAGCCTCACCTGGGACTGGGGGCGCGATCACCTACACGATAAGATTTCTGAATAAGATCTGCGTTACGATAAATTCCCTAAAGCGGTGAAAGCAAGGGAACCTATGACAAAGAACTACGGGGTCATTTCCGCCGTATTTGTCATATTCTCCAATATCTGAAAGGCCTTTGGTACCAGAATTGGAATGTTAATCCTCCCCCACAAAGCACCGATAGTCTGGCAGTTTTAAGGCACTGCATTGGTACACTTTTTAAACGGTATAATTTTCGATTTCCCTATCCCATTTTGTTGTAGTTTTAGCTTGTAGTTTAATGCTAGGTGCTTAATTGAGTTTTAATGTTTACAGTTTTAAGTCCAAGCACCTAATTAATCAGTTCTTTACCATTTAGGTAAAACATTGCAATTTTCTTTAAATTTTATTTTTCTTAATTCCCATTTTTAGCGGGCTTCACTACTCAAAATGCTCTTTGGTTCACAGCTCATAAACTATTAACTTGAAATGTTCAGAATGGCTCAGGAACAAGGGATTTAAAATTATTGTGCACTGGTTAACAGGAACTATTAAATAGGTCATTTGAAATAGTTTCAATGACTCTTGAGAAAGCTTAACAGTTCAATAATGCGTGTACAAAAATGTTTTGCTTAAACTAATTCTAACTAAACAATTACAGTAAAATATGTTGCCTGAATATGTAAACAGAGCTGAAAATAAACATTTGGGAGCAATAAAATAAACTGTAGCTTTGAAGGAGCATTTGGTACTGCCATATCAAAGAATAATAATTATGAATAAGAAAGTATTTAACAATGGTTTGACACAGCACGTCATAAAGCTCTGTGTAGTAGTTTACTTCTCCAATATGTTCTGAGTACATAGTAAAAGCAATCAGAAGAAAAGTTCAGAATTATGGAATTCCACCAAAACCTTAGCTACAGTGTGACATATTAGAAACCTTAAGGCAATTTTTTAATGCTCCTCATTTATATGGCGTCAATTCCTGCATCTTTGCAATTCTTCTCATACTTGTTTTAGATAAACTGGTTTATATGTAAGTTACGAACGCAAATTCCAGATGTGTGTACATTGAGGTGTACGAAATTTACAAATTATACCAGAATTGCAACTTCAAAGTCTATAGAGTTATAATTTTTCAGTACAGACGCTATAAAACGACTTAGTAGTCCTTCTATTTACATAACTGATTTTAGAGGTTGATATATTGCAAGGTCCTATAAGAAATAATATGGAGAAGGATGCATTTTACTAATGAGCTCAATTTTAATTTTGCTAATCTTATTTATTTACATGGCAGAACTAAGTCCACATTGCCTTCTATTTTGCTGAAATACATAGAGATATCCTGTATACAATATATCTACTAAACATTGTTAAACAGTATCCAAAGGAAGTTAATTGAAAATATAGAAGAACTAAGCTTAATATCACTAAACACGATATATATATATATATATATATATATATATATATATATAATGGGACGGGTTATTAACGAAATATAAAAGTATACCACGCAAACTTTCATGGAACACATACACCTTTTACTTTCGACAAACAAAAGCATTACAAAGTAGAATGATATTCCACTCATTACAAAAGTCTTCAAAGATATTTCACTCTCCGTATTTTATTAAATAACGTTTATCATTTGTTATCAAGAGTGCAATTTCTTGTTTAGCATGAGGGTACCCCTTCCGAAGATTAGACACAAAATTATTTTCTGAACGCAGTATAATACTACAAATATTTGACCAGAGGGGATAAGCCCGCCTCGGTAACGTGGTGCTAGCATGTCTGCCTCAGGTTCAAGAGGTCCCGAGTTCAAATCTCGGTCAGGTGAGTTACCTGGATAAGGTTTTTTCCGGGGATTTACCTTATCCTGAAAGACGAATGTCGGGTAACTCTAAGCTCTATGGACCCTGCGCTCATTTGAGCATCATTTCACCCATTCCTTTCATCGTCCGATATGACTTAACGGACAAAAAAGAAGGATAGAAGGAAAGAAGAAGAGAAGGAGAGAAGGAAAGAAGGGTAGAAGGAGAGAAGGAAAGAAGGAAAGAATGGTAGGGTATAACGTCCTGAAATGATAATGGACCGGTGATAAATATAAAAGTATACACGCAAAATTTTACAGAACACATAAACTATCTTTTATGTTTGGCAAATAAAACCATTAAAAAGTAGAAAGATATTCCACTCCTTGGAAAGTCTTCAAAGCTATTTCATTTATCATATTTTATTAAATAACGGTTATTGTTTGTTACCAAGACTGAATGGTTTTTTGTAGCATGTTGATATACATTTCGAACATTAGACATAAAATTAATTTCCTGTGCCTTTGATCTTTGCGATGACCATAAATAAATCGCAACGGCAGTCGTTGGAAATTTGCGGAATCAACTTGGAGTTTCCTTGTTTTACTCATGGACAAATTATACGTCGCGTGTCGGAAAACCATCATCTTATATATTTACGTACCACAAAATGGACAAAAATATTGTTTGTCAGAAATATTTAAAGAGCTCTCTGTAGTGCCTTTATATTCTCATAGAACTTTAAACGGTAGATTTTCAAACCTTAAGCTCACCAGCTTTGTTTTGTTTCACAGGTTATGCGTATCGTGCCATAAGACTCATTTAGTCCTTTAAGAGTTTATTACTTTCAGATTGCTCCTGTATGTTCCTGTGTATGTCAAAAATATTATATATTAAACTATTTTTGGCACATATTTATAATGCTTAAAACAATGTGGAAAGAGAAGTAAGTTTTCGTGTAAACCTTTTAGAAATAACTATGAAAATAAATACACGCAAAGCAATCGAACAAATATAAAATAGAACGGATTTACCCAAAAGTTAAATAAATTGAATAAAATTAACCCAAAGCTTCCCTCCCAAAATAAAAAGGGGAGTCTGTATGATTGTGAATCGTAATTTTGGTTTTGTTTATTTTACTTGTAATAAATGTGAAACATTTAGGTAATTAATGTTATAAGACATGTAAAAGAAGTGAATATGCACAAGGGGATCTGAAATCTTCGGAAATTTATTATAACGAACTAAGGAAAAATTGCTCAGATATACCTTAGAAGGTTAGACTGAGCTTACTAAAAGTAAATTCATAAACAGCGGTATACACGAAATAATATAAGTAAGGTTCAACGTGAACTATCGATTACATAACAGATTCCTCTAAACAGACTCGATTAGAAATAGATTGTGCACTAAATGAGGAGTATATTACAGATATTGCTATATTAACCATGGTAGTCCATACAATTAGTTTAACAAGGATGTAGAATTTGACATTTGAAATTATGAATGGTTCGGAGAAATCCTTTTCTTCAGGACAGAGCCAATTCACTTAAGCATTTAAATACTGAATGTTGCAGACAGACACACTTAAGCGAACCCCAATAACTCGTAAAAATGGCTAGCTCTAAGTGTACTTTCTAAGTGATCACTCAGCTACTTATAACTTATTGAGGTTATGAGGGCAAATAATGAGATTGGGATTTCATTACGGAGGAGATTCGGTACGTAAGCCACCATGCTGGGCCCATTCTTTCTATGCCCCAAGTGGAGGCACCCCCGGGAGGAAGGATGAGGCGAGAGGAGACAGAGGGCGGCCAACCCAAGGAGCCACGACAGTACAGAGGGCAGGGTCCATACAGTTTACTTGGACAGAGACTTCCCCCGACAGGCCAGGACAACGAACTCGCTCCCCTACAGCGGGATGGCAATGAGCCCAGCAGCCGAGCCCTAATGGTACTTACGCAGGTGATCCGAACCCCAAAGGTCTCTGGCTGGCGGTCCCGAAATGGTACCAGCAGAGGAGCGGAGACCGGCAACCGACCTACTGGAGAAGGAAGTAGTTTTCCTCAGAGCATATCATCCTGCCATGCACCGCCGAGACACCCGCCGGCACTTCTACCCTGAAACACACCACCAGATGAGAGATGATATGGAATGATAATGGCGATGAAATGAGGGGCAGGAAATTCGGGAGATGTAATTAACCTACCCAGCATTCGCCTAGTGACCCGGAAAATCCCCCGAAAAACCCATGGATCAGGTAGGTCGGCCACGGAAATCGAACCCAGGCTTCCCGAATACGCGCCACAGAAGAAACCGCCTGAGCCATCCTGCTCGGTGAGGGCAAATAATGCGAGACAAAGAGACAACTAGAGATTAGAGGAAAATGTAGGCTGATTTTAACCAACTGACATGTTAAGCCAGAGATGATTAGGCACATATATTTTTTAAGAGTGCTGTAGAAGTGAGATGGGTGGAATTCGGTTTCAATACAGGAAAATGATGAATAAGGGGAATATTTTCAGAGGTGGCATTTAACGTACGCTATAAAAACACAAGGTCCCAATTTTTACAAGCTTAGGTGCAGGATTCAGTTACAGTGAAACTGAAAACATATTATACCTGGTTTATATCAGAATTAGGGGATATAAAAAATATCAGGTTGTTATGTCAGTCTTAAAAGAGCAGAGACGTCAACTTCAGCCCTTCAAGTGTAAATTGTAACACCTTTTTGCATTTCTAATGCAAATTCCTTCATTGTCTAAGAATTGTCTCCCAATTTCCACCCAACTTCCACCCTGGTACTTAAATTAAGTGACTACACGATATTTTAAATCTCTACGTACCTTATATAACTCCATTGAACATTTTAAATAACACTCCTAAAGCATTTTAGTTAAATTCTCCTAATAGCATTAATGTGATGTTTTTCGCAAAAGTTGAAAACAAGCAAAATGGGGATATTTTATTTTATATCCAAGGATAACTTTCATTATTGAAAACGATTAAAATAGTAATACCTTTCTTTGAGGGGCTCCTGATCTGCATTATACGCTTAATTTCGTGAACATCAGTTCAGTTATTTATAGAAGAAAGTTTGAGTACATGTTATTTTGCTTAACTGTAGTACTTTAACATCAAGTAACCTCTTGACATCATATTGGGGCACAGTACCTAAGGGTGGACGTGGTTAGCGCGCCGGTCTCTCCCGTCCGCTATAAAATGCATTCTATTATAGACATTAAAACGTAACATTTATCTAAAGTTGAAAATAACCACAAGATATTTGAAAATTAGTTTATTTTATGCAGATATTTATAATAATCTTCGATTATCACTATTTTAGAGAAGATCAGAAAATATACGAGTTTTGTGCAGAACTCAACAGATGTATTTAGCATCGCCTGACAACGTAAATAATGAAGTTGTGAAGAATGAATAGACTATGTAATTAGCATTGAATAAGTGATCTTCGACTTTGGCAGAACAAAAATGCTAAAAGATGCATTGAAAGAATTGGTAAATAATAAAATTATTGTGGTAGAAGTTACCGAAGAGATGACCAATGCACCTAAGCTAAATAACTTGCATTTATGAAGAGGAACCTGGAAGGAGAGGAAAGCATTTAATGAGGTGTGAATGTTATAAAACCACGAATCACAGTTATTATTGATTTTAAATTTTAAAATTTTAAAATTTTAAATTTAATGCTGATTTCTAAGTTCTTATATCCTGTAGTTTCTTCTCTTGAGTGGAATACAAAACAGATTATGCGAGAAGGAGGATTGCGGAATGCGGCATATAGGTATGCGCTCCATTATAAGTCATTAGCCTCTGGGAGGAAGAGATGAGGTAAAGGAAGCGAGGGCGACTCAATTTTGGGTGGTAAGCTCGGACGCAGACGGGGTCGTAAGCACCTACAAATGCGAGATCTGACACCTATCTGTACAAACCACTCTCGGTTAGGAAATAAAATAAATTCTACTGCCATCTACCTTGCTAAACAGTCCACTCCTCTGATCCTCCGATCCTGAAAGATTACAAGAAAATGAGATTGAAGGAAGAGAATGGCAAGAACATTCGTGACATTACATAAAGTACGACAGCATCAGTCTAATGACCCTAGAAACGACGAAAAATTTAAGGTCCAAAGGGATTAAATGCAGATCGCCCGAGAACAAGTTTCAGATGTTACCGGGGAGAAACCTTAATCCTACTGCACTGGAAATCTCTCATTTCTAGGAGAAAAGTTCCATCCGGTTTGGGAACTTTCAGTTTAAAGAATGGAAATACTTCTCAAACGTATCTGAACCCGAAGATTTTAGGAAAATATCATACAACATTTGTGTTACTTAAATTATTATAAAGTTAGTGAATTAGATAGATAATTACCCGCAAAATGGAAACCTACAACTGTGAACACATGGATACCCGGTTACTTCAAAATATACTAAAGTATTTCGAAAACAAATTTGATACTTTTTATATAGTTATAAGCTTTCATGTTCTGTATTACTTTGTTGCCATATTTCAAAAGTAATGCTGCACTTATCTTTCTTCGTCCCTTTGACTGCATATCCAGTTGCCGAATCGTTGTATAGTTGCGTTTTCGGTTCATTTAGCAAAATAAAACCATGCTAACCATTGTGAGAAGGGGGAACATGTTCACTTAAGCTGCAACATTACCTGATTTAATTCACATACCACACTGTAACGTTTCTGCAGTCGCCTGCTTGGTAGAAAACTCGCTCTTAGACTTACTGCAGTAACCAAATGAATCCAGCGAAACAGAGCAGCAAAATAATTCAACCATGTTGTCGTTTAACCTGTAGGTCTGTAGACACGCAATCAATCTCTGATTATGTTGTCTGCGTAGTTCTTTTATCATATGAACAGTTGCGTTAAAAGTTTTGCTTTCTTTAGTTTACAACAACCACATTCAATAAAACGCCAAAAAAGCGAGGAAATATTTCGTAGTGTATGCAAACAGTAATAATAGAACGTTGAGTATAGTATGAAGAAAAACATTTTAGTACTGTAGTAAGTCTCAAAATATGTGACATCCAAAACTAAATGTCATATTTACACAAAGAGTAACTTTACCAAACCTTCACTGAGACAGCTAGGTATAATTTGCACTTCGTCATCAAAACGTAATATCACAAATTCTAAAAATAAGCATTACCATAGTATACCCAAAGTTCCGCAGCTTCAACGTGAGCAGCTCCATGTAAAATAGTAAAAATGAAAAACAATTCGAAGAATAAGTTGCGGGCAACTGCAGAGGTGAAATAAAGTCATGGAACTATGTTCTGAGGCAGAGACTGGTTTATATGCGTAAAATGCATGAGTAATCCTTTGAATGAATGTTATAGAATTTAGGCATATTTAATCTCACTGCCATTTACCTAATAGAGTGAGAAGGGATTGAATTCCACTGAAAAATTTTATTTTTATGCGTATGCATTTTGAGGCCCGCTGAATGGAAAAAAAAATAAAACATGTTCAAAAGAACATCAGTGTGAAAATTCCCGTTAAAAGTTCCCATAAATATAAAACTTGTAGCGCTTTTATCAAATTCTAAAGTATATGTAGAGGTTCGTCTGATAATTGTCGGGCCTCACGTAGAGATAGCGCCACTGGGCTAGTGTTACGGAAAGTATCGTATAGTTTAACTCTAGACCAGCTAATATCCATAGTTATAGGTCATTAGCTTGTTTAGTTTTTTAATGATAGCATTTTTAACAAGACAACTGTAGAAATTTCACGAAAATGGAGGATTTGGAAAAGCGAGCAGTGATTATATCGTATACTTCCATTTGAAATGCTTAACGCCTAAAGAAATGAAGGAGGAAATAGACAGTACATTGAAAGACTTTGCTCCTTCATATACAACGATTAAAAGGTGGGTTGCAGAGTTTAAAAAGGGACATGCGAGCACTAGAGATGAGTCTCTCTTTGAACGCCCTGTGGAAGTCACAACTCCAGAGATCACTGAAATAATTGCATGCACTGATAATAATTTATCGTTTAGTACTGAAGACCGCATATTGAAGTTTCTTGAGGTAGCAGAATCTGTAAACATATCACAAGAACATGCAGGTAATATTTTAAGTAATGTTTTGGGCTTTCGCAAGGTGTGTGCAAGATGGGTGCAGCCGTTTGTTGACACCTGATCAAAAGTTGCAAAGAAAAACTGTTAAGAATTTGGAACTCTACCACAAAAATCCCTTTAAATTTTTGAGACCACTTATTACCATGTATGAAACTTGGATGCATCACTATACTCCAGAAAGTAAATTAATAGTCAAAACAGTGGATTGCACCAAGTGAACCAACTCCAAAAAAGGCAAAATCAATTTTGTCAATTAACCCCCACCCCCACCCAGGGGCTCACGTTCTGTGAGTACGGGTGTGGTGACCCCGGGGTACCCTAGCCAATCATCATCACCATTGTCACCCTCTCACACCATTTTGGATATGCCACGTTGTACAGATCTAGCTCTAAGTTTCTTCCACTAGGTTTATTGTTATATTCTAGGCTTTAAGTGTTTACGTTTACAAACTCCTGTCTCACCAACAGGTATCTTTCCTGTCTCCATGGTTCTTGTAAAATAAAAATTAAAAAAAAAAAAAAAAAAAAAAACAAGACTATGGCGAGTGTTTTCTGGGATGCACAGAGAATAATTTTTATTGATTATTTGAAAAAAGGGTAATATTATCACTGGTAACTACTACGAAAGTTTATTGTAACGCTGGAGTGAAGAGGTGAAACGAAAAAGACCCCATTTGGAAAAAAAAAAAAAAAATCTTGTTTCTTCACGACAATGCTCCAGTCATTGCAACGGGAAAAATTTGCGAATTAAAGTTAAAATTGCTTGAACATCCACCCTATTCTCCAGATCAAGCACCCAGTGACTAAAACGCGTTTCCGAACCTCAAAAGATTTCTCAGAATACAAAGATTTCACAACAACGAAGAGGTCATTGATGCGGTAAACATCTATTTTGAGAACCATGACAAATCGCGCTACAGAGATTGTTTAATTAAATTAGAACACCGATATGACAAATGTATTAGCCTTTCTGTAAATTATGTTAAGAAATAAAGAAAATTATTATATGGTGCTTTGCATGGCTTGCAACATTAAAACATTAGAAAAACGTTAAATATAACAATATAACCTCTCTAAATAAAACTTTATTCCAAGTGACCTTTTTCTGGTTTTACTGGATGAAATTTGTCAATTGAATTGGATTGCATTTTTTTGGAGGGGTTTCTGCACCTCAACCCTCAGAGGGCGGCCGACTGAAAGAGTCACTACAGTACATATTGCGGGGTCCCTACACTTTACTAGATAGAAACTTCCCGGCAGTCCAGAATAATCGTCACTACTGTGGTCCCGAAGGATTCAAGAGTGGTCTTGGAGACCGGAGGCTGCCCCTTCGGAGGAGAAAGTGCTCACCCATAGCATATCATCTCGCCATGTACCGCCGAGACTCCCGCAGGACACTTCTACCCTGAAAGCAACCATCAGATGAGAGATGAAATGAAAATGAAAAGATAATGGAGGTGACAGAAAATTCCGGGGATGTAATTAACCCACCCAGCATTCGCCTAGCGACCCGGAAAAGTACCTTGAAAGATCTATAGTCAATTCCAACAGATTTTGGGAGGAAGGGATGTGTGTGTGGAACCACAGGAGCTCCAGGTCACAGGAATACAGGCAACAAAAACTCGTAGAAATTTCTAATAGATCCTAGCTCGAACATTCGTCCGCTTTCTGGAGCTCTACAGAACGGACGATTAACGATTCGTTTAACCAAACAGTGTTTTACTAACTTGGGAACATAACTTTTCTTTTAATAATTTAATCATGTATCCACGCCATCTGTCCGGCACCACCCTACGTCACGAAACGTGGAAGTATGCCTGAAGAATAGAAGGAAAGGAATGACAGGGAAATGGTAAAGGAAGTGTTAGATGATAAACTACCCTACTGCCAATGACCCATGTTTACTAAAGACGCCTGTCCTCTGGATTAATCAGGTTGATAAACTGATTTTCACATGTGTATGTTCATAATTATGTTGTTTACAGATACATAGTTTTACTTACTAAAAGTATAATCACAATCGTGACGTTTGACATGGTAATTTGATGTATTACTGATTCTACTTCGCGTAATATTTACTTTTCTGGGAAAGAAAGGATAAGGATAAGTTGATTTAGAAGCAGGTATAAAATTTCAGAGAAAGGGGAATAGCAATGGAAGGATATCTCAGTTTCACTTGTGTCAATCACAAGGTGATAGCTAAACCTCTCAATAAAACTCAGTAGCATCCTCCAACTAATAGAAAAAAACGACGGAGAACGCAATGATAGGGTAATTAATATGTTATCGGAAATCGAGTTTCAGCGTAATCATTCAAATGCAAACGGCTTAATTTACTTTGGAGCCATCTGGTTGTGTTATTCTGGTGTATTTCGATATTAACTGAATTATTTACATTACTGCTGCCTTTTTTTCTGAGAAAATATTTCCACGTGCAAAGATATTAACAGTTGTGTCTACTACAGCTCATTTTGAACTGTATCAGCTTCATTTCTGTATATACCACCTTCCATTTATTTCAGCATTTATAAAACTGGACTGGAAGAGCATGTACTAAAACAGGATTTATTCCAACTCAAATGAAGTTAGTTCCTTTGAAATCATGAACGGAAGATGAAATTATTGTTTTCCCATGTATAGATGCAGATGCCAAGGATTGGTTCGGAAACATTTTGCAAAACGCTGCAACGTTCTCTCAAATATTTTAAGATCAATAATAAGCATATAAGAAATTATTGGAAGCCCAAAATGGGAAAGATACTTCAATTTAAAACGTATTGGAGGTATATACTGTATTTTTTGTTACACTGCAATACATTTTTTTGCATTTTGAGTCTCTAAAAACAGTAGGATTAAACATAGTAGGTATCTTCAAAATTGTTTATTATATATTAAAATTCTGTTTCCACAATATTTAAATGTCCTAAGAATAAGGGAAAATGTAACTTCCTCGTATAAGACATTATATTAAGATCCCTAAGATGGCATTTCTAAGTAAGCAGAAGAGATTGTCTCGATTTTCTGTCGATAACCTTACTCTGAACTACTCGTGTATTGGAACATAAGGAAATTTTGAGGATTAATTGCAGTAGCATTTTGAAGAACACACATGTATTAAAGTTTTGTACAACTAAAACTGGTTTAGTTCAGAACCAAATTTTTCGGTATGGATTGTTATTTGGTTGAATCTCTCAATTATGTAGTTTATTTATTATATTTTCAAAAAATATTTAAATTACATTTACTTGTTTGTGATTTAATACGTGTTCTTCTCAGACTGCACCACCCACAGAGATATCCACATTTCTGGTTAACGCAAAGCACGTTAGCCCACTGACACCATCATTGTTAGCACTTCCTGCTCTGAGCTGGGACATCCTTCCTTCAAATTGTTTCCAGCAATCACTCATTCAGCCAATCAATCAGTCAGACACGAAGGGGACAAAGGAAGACTAAGCACGCATGTTTGTAACACTCTTGTGGCCGGAAGCTTCTGCTCATCATCACTGCCAAGCTTTCCGCCGCAGTATCTCAATTTCCTATGCACAGTAGCACTTCTGATCAATGGTGCCTTATCCAATTCCCAGCGCTTTTAGGATACTCTTCCTCTTTTGAGAGCAGTCAGATTTTCACTTTTTGCAAATATTTAAAGCGACCGTATAGAAATGTACATGATAATGACTGCGTGTGTTGAGGTTAGGAACTTTTCCGATACCGCGGTATACTGCATATGGAATAACAGTTAATGATATAATGGTTGCGGATAATTGGGCTTTTAGCAATAGGGGAGGGTGGAAATCCATTTCAACAACTCGGTTACTGAGGTGGGAAACCAGACTTCTGTTATGGCATGGCAGCGTTTGAGATTGTTTTCGTGCACATGTATGTACGTGCGTATATTAGCTCTAATGTACGAGTGATACTCGTTTCTTTTTACTTCAGTTACCAACTTTTGTCGAAACACATAACTATAATAATAATAATAATAATAATAATAATAATAATAATAATAATAATAATAATAATAATAATAATAATAATAATAATAATAATAATAATAATAATAATAATAATAATAATAATAATAATAATAATAATAATAATAATAATAATAATAATAATAATAATAATAATAATAATAATAATAATAATAATAATAATAATAATAATAATAATAATAATAATAATAATAATAATAATAATAATAATAATAATAATAATAATAATAATAATAATAATAATAATAATAATAATAATAATAATAATAATAATAATAATAATAATAATAATAATAATAATAATAATAATAATAATAATAATAATAATAATAATAATAATAATAATAATAATAATAATAATAATAATAATAATAATAATAATAATAATAATAATAATAATAATAATAATAATAATAATAATAATATTTTAAGAGTAGTGTTAAAGATCCAAAATTGGAGTAACTACACCTTTTAGAAGTTCTATAGCAACATAAAGCGTGTGTGGTTTAAATATGATAAGGTAAACTTTGAAATTTATAGGATACATTACAATATTGTTACGCTTCTTATATGTAAATATGAATATTTTATCCATATGGGTAAGGGAATAAATAATCTGTAAATGAGAATGAAAATAAAAATTGTAAAAATTGCAGTATTCTTAAAGCCAAAATTAGCTTGCAATTCTCGCGAGAGGCTAAAACATAAGGGTGCAAACCTCTGTACATATTATGCAAATTATGAAATTGTGTATATAAGGACCAAGTATTCTTAAAGCCAAAATTAGCTTGCAATTCTCGCGAGAGGCTAAAACATAAGGGTGCAAACCTCTGTACATATTATGCAAATTATGAAATTGTGTATATAAGGACCAAGTAAAAGGTGGAAATTTTGAAAATATCCTGTAATTTTTTTCCGGGTTCCATAGATCAGATACACGAATTTCTGTGACTCAGTTGGCCCTGCGGTGTAATTGTGAAAATAAAGAGAACGGTAGTTATTATGACATATTAAAATAAACACGTTTTATCCTGAGACCCATAGTTGATAGACCTTGAATGAACATTCTAGAAAATGCTATGCCACAGATGACTGTAATACTCCTTCTTCGATTATTACAACTCCCCTCTAACAAATATAAGAAATGATCTGTCACAAATTCTAGCTGCTTTATGATTATTGATTTGTATGTACGCTACGAATACATCGTGACGAATGTCGTTATGATCACATAATGCTATTTGTCTCCACGGTTCCGTCAACTGACTAGAAACATTCATTGTCTTTTACTTCCATTGTAACTTCTTCACACTTTTTTTCGTTATAAAGTTTTGTCGTCAACTCACAATATTCACATCGATTGGGGAAATCGTCACATACCTTCAATATCAGTTTACCAAACATTTCAATATTCACCATTCTTCACATGGAGGCCAGTAAGCTGTGAAATTCATTGCCACACATTTAGGGACCTGTGCTGTCCAACATTAAAAACATTTCATCATAGGTTTCAATTTTCAGTTCAAACTATTAACTTAGAGCAGGGAAAGACAGGTAGTGGCGGTGTGACGTTAAGTTCCCTCAGCTCTAACCGACAAATATGCTCCAGAACGAAAGGCAGGTTAGCGTGTGACGTCGCCGCGTTGATTTCTGCTGCCCAAGAGGAAGGAAACAGTTTGATGTGTTGGGGTTCTGTCCGAGTAGAAAAGACAGGAAACGTATCAGGTATTAGTAATATGTAAAACTTACATCTTGGGTGCTGTAATATTACTGCTGACTGATTTAATTACACAATTGGTCACAGTTTATGCAATTATATTTTGGCTCTGTGCTATGAGAAGGTATATAAAACTTCAACTAATAGTTTATCTGAAGGTCAATCATGTTATAAAGTAAATAAAAAGTAAACCAAAGTAATTTTCTCTGCAAATTAGAGGAGACCCACTCAGAACAGAAATACGTGAACATTTTTCGACACTTTCTGTTTTGCTTTCCTTTAACTAGTTTATCAGTCAGGACTTAATATCTGGAAAATTTGTAATCGAAGGCTGCATGCTAGATTGTGAATCGACTTCGGGGTTTGGACTTAGCTAATTTCATATCATAAATAAAAATTGTTCGCACACTTAGGTATATCGAGCCAAACATACACAATGTCCGTGCGGCAAGTGAATACAACCTTAGCAATCTGGTATGGGGGATATTCTTGTAAACATCAGCTAACTCTTTCTTATGTATATATTTGTCCTTCAATAAATAGTCACACTGAAAATTTAATAGTTCCATTAGGTACGTAGCAGCTACATTGTTGTCATCAAGTTCGCTACACCTGTCTGAACCATCAGATTCTGTAGTTACAGCGCCATTTATATAGGCAACTTGGTGCTACACGGCTCTTGCCTGATGTCACACGCACTGCAGGCCTCACTCCCTGCTGAAACTGACTCGGCAAACTTTATACCGCCAATAAACGTTGTGTTAAATTATCCATATAAATAAAACAAATTCACATTACTTATTTATTCTGCAATTGGGGGTGAAGTTTAAATACAAGACAGTTACAACTAAGTTAATCAATTTAAAAATCATTAGCTATAATAACATATTTATTTCACACAATATATATATATATATATACGTACATTAGAGGGAACCTAGCAACCGGAACAGAACACAGCACTTAGGTCATGCGACCCTTTATGCTTCTATCGTGACCCATGAGAGGGAGGGATGAGAGAACAAACGGAAGAACGTCTATTAGATCTGTATGAGACGGGTCTTTAGCGTTTCCAATACGAACGTATCCACGCTGCCCGAGTCCACACAGTAGTCACCAACTCCCAGCAGTCTAAATCTGGTGGAGCCCAAATGCCGGTGGGTTCTGTCTAGGTAGTCACAACCGTCTCCAAGGGAAGAAACTTTTACAGAGCGCACATTCACCGTTCAGTACAATCCACCGAAGACCTTTCCCTGCCCTACACCTCTTTAACTGATGACAGTGAAGAAAATTATGTCTAAGGTTTAAGGAAATGAAGGCCTGGGAAACATGTTAGAAAGGGAAGCAACACAAAATTTGTGTATCTACCAGGTGAAATCACGAAAAACCCATGGGTCAGAGTGGACATTCACCAGGGATCAAACAGGAACTTGTTTATTTGCGGCAACCTCAAAGATATTTGCAAATAATGTTCCACGTATTTCTGGTTGCATTTGTGTGATAGTGTCATGGTATGTCAGTGCTGCATTTTTCTTCGTAAGCTCTCTAACTACTCTTATAGTTGTAGGACATGAGAAGGATATGGAGCTCTCAGGGCAGTGTGACGAAAGACAAACAATAAACGATAGATTCCTCCTGTTTTCCTTTATCACTTACGCCGTTAGGCGTTGGGTTTAGCGATCGATCCCTTGCTGTTTATTGTAAAAATTATTTTACCTCTATTCACTCTATTTTCCCTATTCACCCACGCTATTTCCAATGTAATATAAACAACCTATTACTTTAAACACTCGAACACATATCAAACGTTTTAAATAGAATTACTGTGCGTCATTGTTTACTTTGAAAATTAACGAATTTTGTGTCAGATTATCTTATTGGCCATCATTCTTTTGTTTTTAATTTACGTCCTCCAACGTTAAAACATATCGGACGATGAATGAGATGGGTGAAGTGATGCTGAAATGAGTCCAAGATCCACAGAGCTTAGAGTTGCCTGATATTAAACTTTCAGCATAAGGAAAAACACCGGGCAAGGCCTTGTCCAGATAGCTCAACCTCATCGAGATTTGGAAACGATTTTTGGTGTCAGATTATCTTAGTGACCGTCGTCCTTTTGTTTCTTAATTTACGTACTCCAACGTTAAGACATAGCGGACGATGAATGAAATGGGTGAAATGATGCTGAAATGAGCCCAAGATCCACAGAGCTTAGAGTTGCTTGATACTAAACTTTCAGCATAAGAAAAAACTCCGGGAAAGACTCCAGATAGCTCAACCTGATCGAGATTTGAACTCGGGACCTCCTGAACGCGAGGTAGAAAGGCTATAATTTACCATTGTTAACTGTATATACGAGATATGCTCGTATATTCATAGCTGCAAGCGAATTTTTTCTTTTCTAGTTTCACACTGATTGCTTTTTTCATACATCAAAGCTTCTGAAATATTTTGAAACTGAGTAACATTGAATCATTAACTTTGACTTCCCACGTGATCGACCACTTTTCAGAATCGTCAATGGAAAATATTAAACTCTGAGATCTTACTGGGTATTAAATTTTGTATGCATACATAAATAGTTTTATATTTACACAGTTATTTGCATAACTACTATTCGTATCTGAATAATGAATTCTCTCTAATTTATTTGTCATACAAGTAATGCCACAAGATTAATATTTATAGCTTGCAAAATTTTTAAAAATCCTGAAGGATATAAGGACTTCTTAGACTGATTATCGCAATTTTAAGTTATAATATAGTCGTCATTCGAACATATGCCTGAAGTATTTTAATCAATGCCATGAGATCCAATTGTGAGAAAATGCGTAAAACCTTGGAAAACTATCCATATAAAGGCTCGTTTGAGATGAGTAAATTCCTTATAAATATTTGCTCTGCGTACTTAAAAACTGGTTGAATGCAGTATAAATTACATTTCCCCAACTTTTCCTATTTGAACTGAGCTGAACACGGATAGAAATAGCGGAACTTCCATTCTTTCTCCACTTCCTTTTATCCAGGAAACATAAAAAGGTATATTTCAGAAGAAGGAAATATTTATTCTGTTATAACTTTTTGAATGGCTATATCCTAGATACCTAAGCAGTAGAGAAAGTAAAACTAAGTAAAAATTAGCCCTACCCATGTTTCTTTATAATTACATTTTGTAATTCTGGAGTATGTCATGATATGTGGGATTGTATTTGTGTACTGTGAAATTAGTTTTGATTAATAATTGAAGATTAATACATTGGAACATGTTCAATGTTTATCTGATTCATACATATTCCAGGAAGCGTTCTACAGTAAATTGGATATTTCAGAAAGTATTTCCCGTTTTCAAAGCGATTTTGGAAATAACTATTCAAATCTCCAAAACCAAATACATATTTTACATTTATATTGTAAGCACAAATTTTATGTTGTACTCATGCTTTGTCTTTAACTTCCTCTAAAAATGAAGATTATATACATAGAGTAAACGACTAAAATAATTGCCATACGGCACCGATTACCTCCTGCGGTCTTCCACGCCGCTCAGCTTCACCAATCTAGTGGACCACCACTACTATAACCAACATCCTGTAGAGTTTCTCGAATCTTCTGGCTACTAACCGCACCTCTTTGAAATTTTTATTTTGCCCCCCCCCCCCCCACCCACCCCCCTTGAATAGACATTCATTCACATGCCTGGAAGAGAAAATGGACGGGAGTTTGACTTTCCGTGGACGCATCAGAGACCTCTCCGCGCGCAGCCGGGGGGAATCTGCTCACTGTATCATATGCTGAGTTCCGGGATGTCTATTTGTTTTAAGTCAGTCTCATGTTGTACTTCTGCGAAATCTATGGCATGTCCGTAGACAGCTGGTTTTTATGCTTACAGCGGCCATAGAATAGGGAACTCAAGCCGAACTATTTTGTTGGCCGCTCCTTCCCGAGAGACTACTTCACGAATCATGGAAAATGAAAATAGACGAAGGGCAGCAAATTCTACGCCAGTTTACCACCAAGTCAACGGGCCGGGTTTAGGCTCTAGGGGAATACGACCCCAGAAGATGTCACTTCAGGCAAACTCGGGTTACCCACATGGCTTGAAAGTAGGTACCCGAGCAAATCCAATCTGCCGTTAAATCTGAGCTCCGTAAAAGCCCTTCATAAAGCTGATTGGCCTCTAAATGTTCACAAATCCCAAACAAATTGCAGTATTTTAAAACCCACTCCATAAGAGTGCAGAAAGTTCTGCATCCTTATAGACCTGGAAGGGCAACATATCTCTTTTCCTTCCTTTCAGCCTAAAAACAAAAGAATCACACAACTATGAGGGTCGGCTGATAAGTCCCGGTTCTCAAAAAGAGATGGCGCCACATGGCCAGCTTGACGTATAGCATCATATAATTTAGTTCTAGAGTAGGTTGTATCTATAGTTACAGGTCAATAGCTCTTTTATATTTAAATGATGGCCTTTTAAACAAGTGTAGAGGTTTTACGAAAATGAAGGATTTGGAAGAACGTAAAGTGATTAAATACTTCCATTTGAAACTCGTAACACCCAAATCAAGGAGGAAATGGACAGTACATTGAAATAATCTACCCTTCATATGCAGAGTTTTAAATGGGACGTACGAGCACCAGTGCTGCGCCTCGCTCTGGAACCTCTGTGCAAGTCACAACTACAGAGATTATTGAAAAAATTCATAGATTGTTACTGAAATACCTCAGATTAAATTGTTTGAGATAGCAGAGGCTGTAAAAATAGCAAAAGAACATGCAGGTAATATTTTAGGTAATGGTTTGTGCTTTCAAAGTCTTTGCAAGATGGGTGTCGCTTTTGTTGACACCTGATCAAAAGTTGCAAAGCAAAAATCTTTCTGTTAAGAATTTGGAGCTCTACCGCAAATATTCCAGTGAATTCTTAAGATGGTACTACCATGGATGAAACTTGCATACATTACAACACTCCATGAAGTAAATCGTAGTCAACAGTAGATTGCGCCAGGTGAACCAACTCCAAATAAGGCAAAGTCGATTTTGCCATCTAACAAGATTATGGCGAGTATTTTCTGGGATTCACAGGGAAATATTTTTCTTTATTATTTGGAAAAGGTTAAAAGTATCACTTGTGATTACTATGAAAGCTTATTGTAACGTTTGAGTGATGAGGTGAAAAGAGAATTTTGATATTTGAGATATTTGATACAGAAGAAAACCTTGTTTCTCCACGACAATGGTGCCGCCCATCGTTCACTCATTGCAATGGCAAAAAATGTGCGAATTGATGCTCGTATTGCTTGAATATCAACCCTATTCATTAGATCTAGCACCCAGTGTCTACCACCTGTTCCCAAAATTAAAAAAAAAAATTGTCGGAGAAGGAAAATTTCACAGCAACGAGGAGGTCATTGACAGCTATTTTGAGGACCATGATAAATAGCACTACAAAGATGCTTTAATTAAATTAGAAGACTTATATGACAAATGTATTAGCCTTTCTGGAGATTATGATGAGAAATAAAGAGAAAAGAGTTAAATGCTCTTTTTAATATGAGGCCCGGCACCTATTAACCGACCCTCGTACTTATCCAAAATAATCATTTTTTCAAAATGACTCTTTAAAATGGTGGGCAAACACCAACGACATTCAGGTTGAACCTCAGCCTGCCAGAAGCCTTAAAACATGGAAGCCACAGCTGTGGGTGGCGAAAATGAATTTAACCATAGGTAACTATTTTTCTAAAATTTTATTTTGTATAGTGCTGTATTATTCGAATACTACCCTCGCTTCCTTCCGTTTCATTCATTTCGTAAGTTGAAGGAATGGCAGTTGTCTTACAACCGTAAAATTAATCATCACTCCAGACATAGATTTCGCTTTCATATTACAAAAACGCGTGATAGATTAACGGCTTTTATAATTCGGATAGTTAAAAAAAATTATATATATGTTTGTTCCAAGTGAAATATTTATTTTGAAAGAACTTCCAGATTCTGCAAAATAAAAACTGTACTTTATGCTCACACATTGTTATTTTTATATTGGCTATTATATCATCATCGTCGTCATCATCATCGTCATCATCATTATTATCATTATTATTGTGAGTTTGTGGGTTCGTAGAATTAAAAGTCCAATTTGCCGAAATTCTAAATGTTCTTTATTTCCGTAGCAATACACTTTTCAACTCTCACGTAACAACATTACATCACATATCATAATCTACAATACCAAGGTTGATGACAATAACAAACAGCTTACTCAGCAACACTCTTGTTACATGTCTTTACAACAACTACTTGCAACTCTCTGCTGTTCTTCGCTTACCTCTCCCGCGACTGTTTTACAACTTGCAACTCGCCTCTTGGCCAATCGTCCCCTCTTTAAATACTTCACTGATAATTTCTAGATTATTCGAAAATAAAGCAGAACCCAAACAGTCTATATCAGTCAAGACGTAACTAGAAATTTCCATTTATCTCAGTTTGTTCCGGCAAAACTTTATCTGTATGTTATCTTCGTCTGCCGGCTCTTGGTTTTCGCACTGCCCGCCTATCAGTTCCTTTTGTGTAAACAAGCCGCGCGTTCGTAGATACGAGTTCGCGACATCATCATCATCATCATCATCATCATCATCATCATCATACAATGTGTATAATTAAAACTTTTTTTTACCATTTTAGTGGATACGCTACCTCAATGATAAAGGTATTCGCACAAAGGAATGAAATTTACCTACACCTCTCGTGAATAATCGTGGAATCGTGGAATTTAAAACTTATCCTATAATTACAACTGTATATGTAGATTAATGCTGCTAAACTGGGGATTTCAAGCTGTTTCAACCGATTTGTGAATTGTTTATGCCTGTCTTTCATTTGGCGGTGCAATTTAATTCTTAAAACGCGGATCACTGCGTACTAAATATTAGAGAAGCATTTTAATAATATAGTGAAGAGAGACTAAATAAATATTTTAGAGGAAAAATACGCGACCCTAGAACTAACTTTATATTAACATTCAAAAGTCTTTTCCTAATCTGATTCAAAAGAAATGACTCTAGATTACGTATGCAAATAATATTTAGTAATCTATGGCATCTACATCATTATCAAGTTGCCTGGTGACGTTACAGGATGTGCTCAATATGCGAAGTGGCTGCTTTGCACTCCTGAATTCGATTCTCTCCGTTTCATAGTGTGCTGGGAGTGACCTTTTCAAATTGGAGTTGCCTGCCTTTTATTTGTTGTGCGTCACTGTAATAATATCAATGTACATCATGGCCTATTATGGTCATATAGATAAAATGTCAGAGGTGTCATTACTCGTAGGTAATATTAATGGTCATTCAACAGCATCTCAGTGACCGATCCACATTCTTTGGAAATGATAACATAAATATGTAAATGATATGTAATGGATGGGAAACCATATTGAATCAATTTCCCTAGTATTGAGGGTACCTTGAATGAAAAATGGAGAAATGAACGTAGTCGTCCACCTGCCACAATTAGTGGCAGTTTCCCTGCATTTGTGTTTTCAGCGCATGGATCCAATTGGTTGAACCAAACATTAATGTAAAAATTGGCTTCGTCGCTGAACAGAATGGAAGAGGAAGACTGAGCGCTCCCTAATGTGTTGAGTCACCGTTCAAACTTCTTCATTCAAGTGTTGTAATATACTGTAGCTGCATATACAGAGAGAATCACCTAGAATTTGCACCACTAATATTTCCGAACTGGAAAGTGCTATTAATGTGCGGTTTTTTACAGCATTGCTTGATAGTTATTGCCTATAAATAGATTTTAATAATACTTAGGTGTACTTTTGGAGCAAACATTCACTCTTTTAAATGTAGCAAAGAATAATTGCATAAAAATGAAAAGTACGGCAAATTAGAATGTTAAAGGTGTTTATCTCAGGATTCTAGTGTCAGTATTTCACGAGATATATTATTTTGAATCTTTCACATACCGATAATTACGTGTACCATTGAACCGGCTTAGTCGCTAGATATGATGTTGTTATTGCTTGTTTACACGTGTTTGCGGTTCATTTGTGCATTGTGACGTTCTAGTCAGTGACAGTTCAAGCAGTAGGTTGTAAATGAAGATGAGATTTACCAATGCAGAAAAAGCCGACATACTCATGAGGTACAGAGAGTGTACGAAGCAGTTCGTTCTTGTATGGTGTATACGGAAAGATGTCTCAATAGACGTCAATCATCTTAGCAATTATTCTTCAAATTCTTCAACCAGTTACGCAAAACTGATAATGTAACACCAAGAGAACGTAACAGATACAAACAGCTGACTGGAGATGTAGAAGAAATTAATGTTTTGGCTGCTGTTGCAGTAGATCCGCAGATTAGTTCCCGCACAATCGCACGTGGAAGTGGAATGAGTCAGGCAAGTGTACTTCGCATTCTCCATTGACATAGGTCCCAACGCTATCACATATCCCTCCACCAAGGGCTGCATGGAAACGATTTTGATAATCATGTTAACCTTTGTACATGGGCACTAAAACATGATATTTCAGATTTATAATATATTATGCTTAGTGGTGAAGTAACATTTACTGATCATGCCCAAGTAAACTGCAAAAACATGCACTTTTTTTCTTTTTTTGTAATTTACGTCCGCCCCAACAATAAGTCATATCGGACGGTGAATGAATTGGATGAAATGATGCTCAAATGAGTCCAGGTCCATGGATCTTAGAGTTACCCGAAATTCGTCTTGAAGGATAAGGGAAACCCCCGGAAAAATCCTTATCTAGGTAACTCACGCTGACCGAGATTCGAACTTGGGACCTCTTGAGCGTGAGGCAGACATGCTACCATCTACGCTACCGAGGCGGGTAAACATGCACTATTAGTCTATTGACAATCCCCGCTGGCATCGTCAAGTGGAACGTCAGCGTACATGGAGTTTAACTGTGTGGTGTGGGATAGTGAACTATCTGCTCATAGGCCCTTTTTTCATAGAAGGAATACTGAACTCTCACAAGTACCTCACACTCCTAACTGACCATATTTCACAGATGCCAGAAGACGCTCCTTTGTAGACTAGGAGGAACCTGTGGTTCTAGCATGATGGCTGTCTAGCCCATAGTGCACTACAGCTAGTCTTCACGGATTGTTTCCAAATCGATGGACCGAACGAAGGGGACTTGCACCTTGGCCGGCCCGTCCACCGGATTTGACTTCATTATACCTTTTTCTATGGAGAAAACTGAAAGACACTGTCTACTAGGACATAACAACTACAACAGATGATATGAAACAACGTGTTACTGCTGCCTGCTCTGAAATTTCCGCTGAAATGCTAGAACGTGTGGAGCAGTCTTACCAAAGGAGATGCCCGCCTTGGTAGCGTGGTGGTAGCATGTCTGCCTCACGTTCAAGAGGTCCCGAGTTCGAACCTCGGTCAGGGTGAGTTACCTGGATTAGGTTATTCAGGGGTTTTCGCTTATCCTGTAAGACGAATGTCGGGTAACTCTAAGCTCCATGGACCCCGGACTCATTTGAGCATTATTTCATTCATTCCATTAATCGTCCTCCGATATGACTTGACGTTGGAGGACGTAAATTGCACAAAAAAAAGGAGATTGGAAGCTTTTATTGAAGCTGCAAGTGGACATTTTGAACACAAGCTTTAAAGGTAAATTCCTTCTTACTTGCCAAGATCCACAGGGTTGCGCACTCCTTTTTGTGTTCCTCTAGTTCGCGCTAGCAGAGGTAGTACAAGTGTTGGTATGTGAAAGTTTCAAAATAAGATATCTCGTGAACTACTGGCACTAGAATTTTGCTGAAAACACCATTAACATTCTAATTTACCGTACTTTTTATTTTGGGCGTAATTAGCCATTGTTCTATTTAAAAGGTGCATATTTGCTCCAAAAACACACCTTCTAGGTGTTATAGAAATCCATTTATAGATTAAAACTTTGAGCACCTAACTACCAAACGATGCTGTGAGAACCGCACATCAATAGCATTTTCCATTTCAGAAATATTAGTGGTGCGAGTTTTAGGTGTTTTATGTTGTATGTACGACAGTATCTCGTCTAAGTAATATAATTTACGCGTTTCTACTTTCTGATGGCAGCAATTTACCTCAAATAATCCCTGCGCCACAAAAAAATGTCACTGTGGTCAACATTTAGGATTTCTCTATATATTTTTAGAAAATATAAGCCGATTTCGCCGATGGTCGCTTCTTTCTTTGATACTGGGCAGAGCAGGATTATTATTAATCAAAGTTAACACTTCCCGAGAAGTTGATGATTCATTTCTTTCGAAAAACTGATGTACCTTTCGACGTAGAGCACTTCAAACGAACTTGTCAGACTACACTCCTAACTTAGGCTTTTAAGCTTCCTAGTTTTCCTTGGTGATCATAGTTGTTTCTTATTTCTTTGTTCACATTTTGCAGATTTAACAGTCGCCACTGAAATGTCAGTACATTTAACGGTCAGATTCGCCATACTTACCCTGAATTGCCAATGTAAGATATTTTTTGACAATGCCATACAGTAAAACATGTAGAATCAACTCTTAACTTATGGACATCTACACCTTTCAGAGACTAAATACATTGTATGAAAAGTAAAGAACTGCCCTCTGTCGAAGAATGTCACGAGTATTTTTTTTTTTTATTTTTACTTTGTAAAAATATTTTTACTTTGCTCCTGATTTTCCTGTTCCCGTTTTCTGTCATTTCATTTCACTATTATACAATTTCAAGGTCAAGGGGTTAAGCAAGTGAACGGCGTGACAAGGCGTAAGGCGGTGGATTTTTCTTGACCTGGCGTCTGATACAGGTGAGCCCACAATGAAACCTCGCCTTAGCGAGGGAGGCGTTTTGCGAACCGCTGCTTACACCTCTTTCGTTTGTGGCTCTGGTGCTGCAGACTTGCACCTACACGCCGGAGGAACATGAGTCTACATCAATACGCTACGCATTATCACCTGTTGATATGGCCCCCTTCGAGTGAAGATGGTGTTTTGCTGTACATTTGGTTAAAATTGCGAAACAAGAGGAGAAGAAAGTGGGTTCATGCTTTTAATGTCATGTGCTCAGGGCAGTGAGCTTATCTTACTAAAAGATCCGGTAAAATTTTTCCATTATTAAGAAAGCAAAACACAAATTACAGAAAGGCTAAGTCCTGATGAAAAGCTACTTATAACACCAAGATAAGTTTAAAGCTTAGAATAATAGCTTGTTATTAAAAATGAACTTTTTATGATATAACAAACACAGCTTTTAGCTATTCATGTTGGCAAAAAATATAAATAATGCTTGCGTAAATATTTGTGTTTATGTATATTATACTGCAACACAGAAGTTGACGGATAATAATGTGTACCTACTATCACTGCACTGGATATTGTTGGTTGTTCGTAGAGCATCATTAATTTTTGCTGCAGAAACAACTTATGAACTTTGAGCTGCAGGTGATAATTTAGCAACTTCTGGTAGCCAGCTTTTGAAAACCAAAGCATCTGGATAATTAAACTCTGCTTCAGCCTTATGCAGTTTTCATTTGGATACATGAAGATATGGTCCATATCTACTTTCGAGGCATTTATTTTTGTACATATGTGCATTTACCATTTAAATTTAATTCTTCTGAAGCTTCCAGCCACATTTCATCCAGATCGTTCTTGTTCAAATGAACTGATAGCGAATAATCATATATGATAGGATATTTCTCCACGGATTGCACTAATTGAATGTTTGTTCTTCAATCATGCTGGTACATTCACCGTGTTCAGGGCCTGTAAATCACACGCTGTGGCTCAGTGGTTAGACCGCTTGGCTCTCACCAAGGCGGCGCGGGTTAGATCCCAGGTGACCGCAAAGTGAGATTTGTGGTGGACAACATGGCGCTGGGGCGGGTTTTCTCCGGGACCTCCGGTTTCCCCCGCCATCTCATTCCACCGGCGCTCCATCTTCATCTCATGTATCATCAGTGTCACCACCTGCGGTGCCGTATGTAGTAAAAGCGGGCGTTAAACACTACACACATTCTGCAAATCACAGCAACAAAACTGTACTAGCAGCTGCTTGTTCAAGACAATGACGTATGGAAGTGGAGCATGGAGTGTCATGTCGCTCGTGTCTGCAGCACAGTGCTGATGACATCATCAAGACGCGGACCGGTGTGCGGCGACTTCATGTTTTTGCATTGCTTAGCATTGTACCCTTTTTGATGCGTCATGCTGTGTCGTTCACGCGACTTGACCTATTCGGTGTACTGCGTCCCTTAGGGGTCTTGCCCACGAAGGAGCCTGCCATCACCAATCTGGTCGCTCAATGGGTGTTTCTCTTCACTCCGTTGCCTGTAATTTCAATGGGTAAAATAGGCCTCCTAGTTGCTTCCGTGTCGAAACCCGTAACATCTACTATATTCTAATTTAAATGTAAACATATACGGGGTCAATAAAACGTATGGAACAATGCTTTTAACCTTGTTGTTATAGTTTTGTGAAATGGTAGTTTTAGAAAAGCTGTAAGATATCAACATCTTTTCATATTACTATGATTGTAAATAGGGGGTCACCTGTTTTACTGGTAACATTTTTTCTTCATTTTTTTAGTTCTCAGGTCTCGGAACGTACAAGTATACGCTTTTTTGAACTTTAACATAAATGTATTAGGACGTATTACAGCACATAAAATTTAAACCAAGAAGACACATTCATAACAAAATTAGTGGTGTTGTTTTGTAACACATGATGAATTCACTTCAAAAGTTGCTCAAAATTGCTCCCATTTACTGCCAAACAATGTCAAAGTCTATCTTTGAAATTAATTAATGTTTTCAGGGACACTGTTTGCCTGATCAGCTGCATTTCTTGCTGAATTCTTTGCTTTAACTCTTCAAGGTCTCTTGGTCGGTCCTTGTAAACCCTCGACTTCACATATCCCCACAAGAAGAAGATCTAAGAGGTTCAAGCCAGGAGATCTTGGCAGCCATTCAATACTGTCACCCGAACGTCGGAACTCCCGATAGAAGCGGCCGGCAGTAGGGCTAGACGGGAAGCATTCAGCCCACGCCTACCCATTTGTCTCGTGTCACTAACTGAAGGGATGATTAGGAGAGCGGCGCGACTTTCCCCTCCCACCAGACGTCTGGAAACCTCGGGATAATTGTGCTCGCCGCGAACCTTCGAGAAACGGCGATCTTCCCTATATAAGGCCTGCAGTTGGCGAGTCAGTTCAGTTCTTGGCGAGCAGCCGTGAGGAGCGCCGGGGTTACCGAACAAACTGGAAGACTGTACGTGTATCAGAGGAATTGTACGTAATTGTGAGCGTGGAATGGACCTGTGACAGACGAACTGGTGGATTGTAATTGTGTGCTCTAAGTAATTCTATATAATGGGCAAGTGTCCCAACTGTAATTTGGTGGAAATAAAGAACATTTTGAGTTTGTGCAATTGGAATTTTAATTTCACGAACCCAAAAAGTTACAATACTTTCTCTTCTGCCAATCCGTCTTCCTGGAAATTCATGATTTAGGTAATTCACCACCTGCCTTCCTTAATGTGCTGGCGAGTAGATAAATGTGGGTTTTCCTCCACTGATAATAAAACATCAGAAGCTTTATCACTATCTGTAACTCGTTTTGGTCTTTCATATTTTGCCTTATTTTTAACGCTTCCAGTTTCATTTAATATTTTCAAAATGTTGCTTACCGTAGACTGAGTAACCTTTCGTTCTCAATGCATTTCATTAAACAAGACACAAATCTCTTCTTAGATCCTCCTCCAATCACCATATACGATCATCATTTTTATTTCAGTTCGTTGTCTTTCTGTAAGTTGTACCATAACTAGTTACTTTCAATAAGATTTTTCAATGAAGTAAACATTGTTGTCGTTATTAGCTTAGCTTTGGTCTGTATTTGTTCAATCCAAAGCCAAATATTGAAGTAGCCCACTGTATTGTTTAATTCAAAACCTACTCAGTTTGAAGTAATGACGAGTATTCCTTTGTTCAGTACACATGCGGTAAGATCCTAATATATTTAAATTGCTGTATGAAAAGATTTTTATTTGTACATTCAGAGACTTGAGGACTGGAGAAGTGTAGAAAAAAGAAATATTGCCAGTCAACAAAGAAAAACAGTCATTCTTTATTTTTAATCATAGTAATGTGAGGGCATGTTGATATCTTAGAGCTTAGTTTTTCTAAAAAAATATCACTTCATAGAGTTGCACAGCGGGGTTACAGGCATTGTTCCATACCTTTTATTCACCCAGTATATGTATGTGACATAGACTGGCTAATTCCAGCACGGACATGACACTTTCATTAACATAAATGCAATTTAGAAAGTGCGATACTGTTTGCTAAAACTCGGCCATCAACTGTATTCATTCAGATTAGGAACTCAAAGTATTTAACATAGAATCGTTAAATTGTCTCAATGTCTAGGACATTCTTAATTCATTTAAAATTATTAAACTCATTTTACATTAAGACATCTCAGATTATATGTACTTAGCAGGACAATGAGGAAAGTATTTAAATATTTACTGCAGAAGACGCATAAGCATTGGTAACAAGCACAATCTTCCCTCTATAATGATTAATAATCTTTGCAGTGCATAATAAAAGAAACACTTCAACAAAGCCCTATTTGTAGGGTTCTTTGAAAATGTCACGAGTCATTTATTTGTTCAATTAAACAGTGTCCTGTCGAGTCACACATAGCATATCAAAACCATTACAGTCATCTTTGCTTAATTATTATAAGCACTGTTAACTTGCCAAATGCATACGCGTTATTTGACGTATCTAGCCTTAAAGCGTAGGCGATGAGGACACCGATGAGCATTCCAATGATTTCTCCAGGGAAACTCAGTTGGACTGCTTTCATATACCTTTGTTCTAGAATCGCTGAGGTTTAAATCTGACCGTTATTTGATGGCAAACAATTTTCTCGTCCCCCTCCCCGGTTTTATTATTACTGACCGTATTCAGTTTTCTTTGATATTGGTGCAATGTACACTCTTCTTCATTTATAGCGTCACGCCCTTCCACGTACCTGCTGCTTCTGTATGCGTTAACTGCCAGACCTCTGTTGGCTGACAGCATAAATGAACATTAGTGAACACATAAAGTCGCTACAGAAAGTATTTGGAAATCATTTTAAAACTCCAATGGGCAAACTAAAGAATGGAAAACAAACAACAATAATGAAGCCAACGTTATCTGGTAATTTTCAATATTTCTACTATGAATAACAAACATGGATAGAAGTTGATAAGCTGTTGAATTCAGGGTATATACGCTTAAATCATTATCACTAAAAATAATACAAAAGTCTAGAGTACTAACGGGCATGCACGAGTGAAAACAACTTTTGTCAATTAACGCCTAAGGCCTGTATAAAAGATGGATTTGGTTTGTTGCATGCAACGTTCTAGATGTACATCAAATACGTTTGAGTTGGGTCACCTGGTCTCGGTGGCGTACTCGAATTCTATGTGCGCGTTTTAAGGTCCTCTCAAAGCGGTGGCTCCTGGCTCCTGCTTCTGCGGCACTCTCCGGCGCGGAATGGGTATTTCGGGACGAGGAATTTGATAGTGGTAGGTTTTTTTGAATGCCTAGGCTTACTCAGAGACTTCGGGAATGTAAGGAGCAAGGACTCATCTGTGCATTACTTGCTACAGAGACGGGAGATCCAGGGTCGTCGGACTGGTAGGAAGCTCGAATCACACGTTAAAGAATTTTGATATAAAAACAGTTTATTATCGGTTGCCACACGTAAATAAAGAAATCGGATACAGTTTGATTTCTGTCCATGCCCTCAGCTTGAAGGTTTTACAGCAACGAATATCCTTTGCCGGTGGCTCGATTTATTTCTCCCGCTTACACTTATTCCTTTCACTTAAAATTCACACAATGGCAATTTTAGGCGCGATAGCCTATCACAGGTTTCCCGTGCCACTATGTCTGACCAAACTGGGGGTTACTACACCATTTGCCTGATAATTATACACAACTCTGCATCTCCGAGGCTTCAGCTCAGCTAAACCACCATTGGCCATATTTTGGCGTTATACTTCGCGTGGATAACGTTCTTCCTTCTGATAGGCTGCCAAAATATCTGCTGATGTGTCTTTCCCTTGTTTACTTAACTTCCACCAGAAACAGATGCTTTGGTGCAACCTTGAACCCAACCTTCTACAAAGGCCTTCTAGCCTTAGGATTCGTGGACAATGCTCACCAGTAGTCAACAACAAAGTAATAAAATTTCCCCTTTCAAGAACTAAGTTTGCCTGCGTTCTATAAACTGTCCAACAAGCCGAAAACATTTTATATGTGTACATATAATATAAACAATTAAATCATACATAATTGTTCTCGGGGTGGACAGAAGCTTCTGTGTCAAGTTTGAACCTCGTTTTCTTCCGTGGAAAGTTTCATGCATAGCTATATGTTTAGATAGCTGGATCAAACGTAGGGCTTTTAACACCAGCTACTTATATTACAAATTAAAGACTATAACTCTCAGTGGAATATCGTTCTTATAACATTCTATTGTTTCCACGATTGTTTATAACTGTGGAAATTAAATTTACATTAAACGGACGACTTATATCGAGTAATGTAACTACTATTTATTTTTATGAAGCGAAAATGGATTCGGTAGAACCAGAAAATATTTGTATAGAGGTTATCATTGGAATTGTTGCCAAAGAAGTCAAGCAAACTGTAGGACATCGCATGCAAAAGAGATGCGGGATATAAAGAGACCAAGCTCTGTTTAGTTACGGGATGTGGGAGGTAGGTTAAGGGGGATAAGCTGGTGACGTGTGCCAAAGCTTACACTAAGAGAAATTATCATGTTGCATTGTTATTGTTACTTACAGTGCACTTAATGCAGTCCAGGTGGCGCTCTCGCTTTTAAGCATTAGTTGTGAATGTTACAAGTGCCAAGCTCCTTGGCAGAGCGTTGAGGCATATTTACCTTGAGGGAAGAGTGCTGCTCGCTTGTTATCTCTCTACGAAATATTAGTAACAGTGTATAGTAAGTTACGAAGCACAAATAAAGTACTTGGGAGCTCTGTGACTGATACGAGTGGTTGGCCAATTAACTATTATACGCAAATGGAAGTTACCATTGCAGCCCTTGTTTTGTCGCTTGACATAAAGGGATTTTGATTCCCTCCAATATTCATTCACTCATTTCTGGCGTCTGGCCCACGTATCACACATTGCTGTCCAGAACACCTCATTGCATCTGTACAGAGTGTACATACACTGACTTGTCGTGTATGTGAGTTAGTCTTGCTTAAAAAAATCCGTTGTTTCAAGTATTTTCAGTTACTTTCCCACGCTGTACCATATAGTAGCATATTATGGCTGAGGTTACATCAGAGATCATTCATAAACGAAGTCCTGTGGTCCATATTGTGGCTCGTCAGCTGATTTGGAACATCAAGAAAAATGTGACAGAAATCCCGGCAAAATTCCTTAAATTTTCCGCTCAAACAGGAAACAAAGAGGACAGCAGACTATGTGGAAAGTCAAACATTTCATTATGAAGATTAGAAAGGAGGGTAAACAACTTCAGGATCAAAGTGGAGGTTCTGTTGTACTTTTAACTTCGGAAAGAAACAAATACATGGAAAATAAAATCGAAAAGTGTTTGGAATGGATTTGATAAATGTGTTATTTGGAATGTTGTTCAAGAATTTCACAATATATAAAATCTAATTCCAACAGCAGAGAAACTCCTGTCGGAAGATACATTTTCCTTGGAGCACGAAATCTTTGATAAGAGTTTAAAAACTATTTGGTTTAAAGTAAAGAAACTGTAGAAGAAAACAGAAGATTTTAACTGAGAAATGTGAAATTGTACAGTGGCGTCATGAGTACACTTAGTATATATTAAATCTGTCAGAAAGTTTATTAATTAATAAATGTAGCGAAGCCCCTATAAGGCCAGAAGCACTATTGGAGATTACCATGGTCAAATGGACCACCAAAGAAATGTTTGAAGGAAATACTTATTCCACACAACCACCTTCTTCAGTCATAATTTTGGACAACGCTCCTGACCACTCAGTGTTATCTATAAAGTTCCTAACCAAATATTCTACGAATAAAGAGATGGTGAATTTGCTGTGTTAATTGCAAAGAAGAAATAAGAAAAGGGGATTTATTGCCCCTTCTGGAAGTCCATCTCCCAAGAATAAAGGAGCACGGAATTGATACACTGTTTACGAATTTAGTACACACGTCAATAAGATTACCACTATACATTTGCGATCTAAACCCTATCGAGTTCGCCAGGGCTAAGATAAGAGACCATGTATAAAGACCGCAATATCTATGGAAACTTGATTTTGCAGAAACTGTTAGAACTTACACAGGAGGCCTCGGAGCTATAATAGGGTAGGGCTCTGTAAGAAAGTGAAGGAAACAAAAGCTAAATATTGGAAAAACAACGTAATGAGGCCCAGTGTTATAGATAATATTATTGTTAAGCTGGCATCAGATGATGATAACTCCATCAGTGATGATGATGTCAATGAACACATTTTCAGTGAGAATGATGAGTAAGAATTAGCACAGCTGCTGAGATGTGAAAGTGGATAACAATGGCTAACAAGGTCCGTATGTTTCACTTTGTTTATTGCCTACACTATTCGGTTTGTTAAATTAAATGTATACTACAGCAAAAGGGTTATCCATAAATGGTGTGTCATAAAACATGATCAGACAAGTAGTGCCAGTTAATGTGGTTTGCATTTACTTACGCAGTTTAGTTTTATGAATTCATTGAAAACACTGAAGCGTCGCTATCTGGCGACAGCGTTCCCCTTTCCTCTCTGGTACCTCTCTTACTCAACATGATCGCATTCCTCTTAACCACACAGCTTGGTCCCATACAGTATGTGCCAACCCGATTTGTAAGAGATCACGTTGCTAGCACTGATGCTATAAAGATAAAACAACAAGGCATTAGCTCACCGTTGCACATGATATTTTTACATAAATTTCAGCTGGATACCTTACAATTCGGTCGTCTCCTTAGCGCTGTGGTAGCGCAACTGCTTACACTTGCTGGTTGACCTGATTCGATGTGCACTCCGCTTCGTGAGCCCTCTGAGAAATCATCTGAGAGCTACTTGACGGGAAAAGTGCAATAGTCATAACTAGAGACCGGATGTTAAGCACTAAAATAATTATAAGTAGCTACGCAAAATGGTACCAAAAATAATGAGATGACACTTTCTTTTACATTCAGTCATGCTGTTTATAGGATAACATATTTTGTATTAAACGTCTTCTGGATGTAATTCCACACTGTTATCAAATGAAATAAACCCGTAAATTTTTCATTTAATTTACAACACCTGAACATATATGATGGAATACCAGTTTCAATAAACCCTTTATAAGAATAAAAAATTCTCTGATTGTTTTTATTTTTTATTTTTTACATTATTTAAAAATGTATATCCATGTATATAGTTATATACTTTTCTTTTCCTTATTTAACCGTTTTTTTATTGTTTCAGTTTATTTTACTATCTGTTTTCTTTATTTTCACACATATACACTGTACACATTAGCACCCATGCACAAGGCGGGACTCGAACCCGTGACCCTCTACGTGGCGGAACTCTAAAGACATACGCTCTAAGGACCGTGGCTACGAGGGCCGGTGCAAAAAAAAAAAAAAAAAAATGTGAACCGAAAGCAACTGTGATCTGTAATGTGTTTTTCTGCTTTAGAAAAACACATTCTAGATCACAGTTGCTTATGGTTCACATTTTTTGTCGTTCGACACAGAGAACATTTATTTTTCAATGTTTGTACATGTTGAGTAATGTGGCACATTTTAGCGTCTTTCAGCGATGATTCACATGTTATGTAGTGTTTAACGCCCGCTTTTACTACATACGGCACCGCAGACAGTGACACTGATGATGCATGAGTTGAAGATGGAGCACCGGTGGAATGAGATGGCGGGGGAAACCGGAGGTCCCGGAGAAAACCCGCCACAGCGCCGTGTTGTCCACTACAAATCTCACTTTGCGATCGCCTGGGATCGAACCCGGGCCGCCTTGGTGAGAGCCAAGCGGTCTAACCACTGAGCCACGGCGCGGCCTAATGATGATTCACAGAGTTCGCAAAATGAGATCGAGCTATCTGTCGAAAATACGCTCCCAATTAATTTCACAAACTTATTCAGTTTTGTCTTTTAATCTCACTGATATCTTTAGGAGAGCTAAACAGGTTTCCTGCAGTTATACTGTTTGTACAAAACACTAGTCTTTGATAGATGAAGAAGTTAACTGAGACTAAGCTGGTCAATAATGTCCCTCCTTTATTCTTCCCTTCAACAGCCCGACATTCACAATGTTTACAGTGATACGATAGATTAAGAAACTGATGGATACGTTAATTGCTTCGCTTACTCCAAGTGATGGATGATGACCATGTTTAGTCTTTAAACCACACCCAATCATTCAAAGAACCAGCCAACCTTCCACAAATATAAACACTTAAAGAAAGAGGTTTTGGCTTACCAAAAGCTGGGGAAATTCTGAGATACTTTTTATGATATAGGATGAAAGTAAGGCATAATGCATTCAGAAAATACTGGCCAGAAACCATATGTACCTCAAAATTTGTAATGTAATATTTTGGAAAATCAGAGACGTTGGTATTTATAGACACTAAACATGAAAACACACAAAAATAGGCAAATGTAGCTTTGCACTACACAATCATAATACAGTGATGTTAACTTAAATTGAACTATTTTTTAACATCTGTAACAAGAAAGCATAGGTATTTTGCCTAACATCGGATGTGGGTAGAGGTAAGAGATGCGTAGCTGTGCAGTAGCAGGCCGTGGCTCATTATCGGGGTGTAGCACCACGGAGTTCAATGTAGTTTGCTTTTATTTTATAACTTAATATGTAGAACTGTCCAAAACTTTCTAGTACATGGCAGCATATACTATTTGCAAAGGTAAAGGGCAAACACAGCACCGGACGATGTTTTTTAAATTTTATTTTTGTGAATTATGAGCCATGAAGTACAATAGTGTGAGGCAGCTTAATTGGATTCACACTTCTTTCCCTCCGATGGTAAAGACTGAGGGAAAAACGAATTACGATTTTGAGCGATCTGGCTACAAGCATGAAGGGTGGACTTGACGGCACTCCTCTCTGTTGACTAAGCATCTGAATTGGTTCCGAGGACACCAACTCTTCCCCTATAAGCGCTCATTTCGACATGTGCTGTATTCAAATATCTAAATATCCAAACACTGGTTTTTAAATTAACATCCTTTAACCGGTAAGATCATATCGGAAGGCAATTGAAATATTTGAAATAATGCTCAATGAGCCTTGGGACAACAGAGCTTAGAATTACCCGGCATTCTTTCAGACTAAGGGATAAACTGCACTTTTGTGTACGTTACCCCACGTTTCCTCTTTATTTTACCTCACTTCTCATTTCTTTCACGTTTCATCCTGATTGGCTATTTCAGGATTCTAAGTGTCGGCGGAAATTTCGTCGTTGCATGACAGAGTATTTTCTCCCTGAAAATCCTCGTTCCCCACATTGGATGGTACGTCTCAGTGTCCTGGATCCTGCAAGGGATGTGTAACTCTACAGGGACAGGTGACAAACTGTTGAAAGAGCCGCCACTGAGGTGTCTCAATAAGTAGCTGATTAACTCTACCCTCTGCTGTTATCTCTTTTCGAGTACGACCAACCTTGGTACCCTCTCAACTCACCCATCTTTCCTGAGGGCTGCTCGTCAGAAACTTAGTCTATAGGTCAAGGTGCTACGTCATTCCTCCGAAACTCTTTATAGAGCCACACTAGGCTGATATAAGTAACCAAAGCTTTAGTCATTGTTTTAAAAGGAGTGATTATATGTTGACTTTTACGCCATACCGTTAGAAATAAACGAATCAAACAACAGTCCTTAAACAACGACAACTTACTGGAAAACTTGGATATCTTTGAAGTCCTTGATGAAAAAAAATGAATAAACACAATAAGTTTAGATAAGTTGTATGTTTTAAGGAGATTCTCACTCTTTTGGGTAGTACGTAATTATTTATCACTTTAAGTTCACCAGTTGTACAAAGTTGTATAAAATTATTTCGTAACGAGGAGGATCTCACCGGTCACCCCCCCCCCCAAAAAAAAATACAGATATCCATACATTTAATTTGTCATGTAATCATCTGAAATAAGCAATGTTTTAATCAAACTTATTAAAATGAGAAAGTTTAGAAATATCTTATCTTGTCTTAAGTGTAGTTAGATGTTGGGAGTGGTATTTTTACCTAACTTTTGTTTGGTGAAAGCTCGATATCGTTGTAGCGAAAGTAATAAATGTGAATTTAGTGTAAGAAACAAAGTTATCATTCAATGCGAGAAGACGAGAAATTATGTTCTGGGCGGAAGTTATTTCTGTTAAATCTCCTGGCTTCTGTAGCAGCCAACGATTAAGTTATTCTGCGCCTATCACTACCACCGCTGTGCTGGCCTGTTCTTGTAATTTCACGTACAGTTGAATTATCTTGAGCTGGCAGCTGAGTAAAGATGCACACTAAATGAATTAGTCTATTGCCACATCTGAAAGGAGAGTGACAATGATTTCTACATATGGAGCAGTTCATGCATGCACCATCAATGGCTCCACATGCAGAAATCATCCCCATTCTCCTTCCAGGCTTGGTAATAGACTAATTCATTTAGTGTGCATCTTTACTCAGCTACCACCTCAAAATAATTGTACTATATTACTGGTAGAACGCGTAGTATCCCTCCTAGCTTCTTGAAATGAATTTGTCATTAAAATTTAATTTTACTGCAGGGATACTATGCAATCCTTTCATTAGTGATAGCTTTACGTTCACTTGCAATACATCCCATCATCCTCCCATGATAGCGCTACAAAATTGTGCTAGAAAAATGGCATTAAAGACTCCGCGAGTCAGGATTTCGGGAACCTCTGTTCTTGTAAATTATTCGTAGTATTACGTATGACAATTTAAAGCCCAATTTACCTTTCTTATTCCTGCTTTTAAGTGTACATTAGAAATCTCTATTCCAATTAATATTAAGTAAATATGTTAAATTCGTATGGCATTAGTAGAGAAACTAATTTAAAATAATTGTTGAAATTTTTATATGTTCTGCTATTCTGCTATTAAGCATTAACTTTCAATATAAATGAAGTTAGGATTATCTTATTTATTGTACCTTCTGTTAATTAAATTGTATCAGGAATTTTCTTTTAAAGTAATCAATAGTGTAATTAATACCGAAATAAACCTACAAAAATATTTAGATGCTATTTGTATAAACCTCAATTGTAATTAAGTTAGTAGTTAAAAAAACTGATCATTTATACGATAGTCATTCACAGAAACGTTGTTCAAAAGCTAAGTGGAGAAAGCATACTCCTATATATTTGTAAAAGACCAAATCCCACTGCCTGATCACCAAATTCTGAAACATTTAGCAATGTGTTGTACAATTTTTAGAGCAAAGGGACGCATTTCCTGTCAGCTAGGAACACTAAGACGACATATAACTTGATATCAGAAAGACATTAGCACAAACAAACGAATAAATATAAATAAATGACGTATACCAGAATAGGTAAAGTCTGTTTACCCAACGCGTGTGCAGTTCCCAGTCAAAGAGACCTCAAATGACGGGACCCTCCCCTCCACTAATGACCGTCATAAATCTATCTCCACACTTCAGAAATGGAACACTGACGTTGGGGACCAATAGCGGCCCCCATTTGTTGAAAATGACAGTTGCATGTCTACTCCGCGTGGAGTCTCAGTTGCCAAATTTCCAACTTCCAGTTGTTCTGTTTCATTAGGTGCAAGACGGTGATGTTAAAATGTTGCAACATTGTAGAAAGGACCGTCAGGAGGAGGGTCCATGTTGTAAAACGATTATGAGGGGTTGTCAAAGAAAGCGGCCGCCCTGCACTTGCGTTGGGTAAACAGACTTTATATGCCATAATGCTAGTATATTCTCCAGAGACGGCCACATCGACAAGGCCACTCTGCGAAGGTCAGTAAATTCCCTTTGCAATCCCTGTAAACAAACAACCCTACTCTATTGTCTGTTTTGTCCTAAAGGCAAATTTGGTGACACCCAGTCGGAAACCAACCCATTGTTAAAATCCCATGCGTGCTTCTGACAAAAGGCTTCAAGATTTTGACCTTCGCTCAGAACGCATGCTTCCGCATAAATTTTTGTATGCGGACCGTTTGAGAAAGCGTCTCTGATATTAGGTCCAAAACTGGAAATTCTGAACACTAATCTCAAATGGGGATAGGTACCAGCCAATGAAAAATTAATATTTCTTCATTTGATTTTGCAAACCCTAAAAAATGACTAGAGTGGGGGTAATTCAAACTGGTGTCGGAAAGTAGGTTTTTCTGGTAACAACACTTCGGTGCTGAGATCTACGTGAGACGGACACGTATTCGGCGGCGCCTAACAAGTAAGATTCCACACCATGCACCGAAACAAAGTGCAATATCTAACAATCACTCCAGTGAGAGTTAGCGCAAAGAGTAACAATAGGGAAGACGATAAATATATCTACGCAGTGCTATTACCTCTGCGCTTTACATCACAATATTGACAGTGACGCTAAACACAGCAACCACACCGACGACGACTTTACGGTGGCGAGCAAAGGGATATAAGGACAGCAATAAACATCTGTCCACCAGACTCGAGGTGTCATATTCGACCCAGAACCAGCCAGGACGCACCCACTCCCTGAAGTACAGATGAGAGTTCTCATGCGGGAGCTACAAGTCACCTCGAACCGGCTACAATCTCCCTTTCCTTAACCTCCGCAAGCCACCAATCCCTAATTGTGAGGCGTTGAGCACAAGGGAGAGCTCGACGTTGTTCGCTACGGGTTGGACCGCCTCAAAAGATCGGGTTAAAGTTTACCTTTGTTTTCCTAAGTTTGTAGGAGTTATGCTTATTTCTGTGATGTAGTAGATATTTCACATCAAGAGTCGCAGGTGTAATACGATCCTTAAATATCTGTTTAAAATATAAGTATTGTGCTGTATATCAAATTGAAGCGGAAACGTCAATTCGCAAGAATGCACAAAAGCTAAACTTGTGCAATTTTGGCACTTTTCACCTTCGATCTCACCTTAATTTTATGAATGTGAGCTACAGTTTCACAACTGCACTAAAAATCAATTATTTTATTTCTTTCATTTATGCAATTCCTTTAACTTCTGTGGTCATTTTGAAACATTGACTTTATGAACTACTTACTGATGGTGGTTTTATTCTCTAAACTTAGGGCTTCCTAATATAAATGTTACTGACGTTCACATTGAGTATACTAACTCATGCATTCATACTGATGGTCTATGCGGAAGATTGACATTGACTGTGAATGAAAAGAAGTTTCCCGCCCAAGCCGAGAATCGAACCAGGGACTTAGAGTTGAGAAGCCAGAATGCTAGCCACTCGAACACAGGCTGCCTAAACAATTAAATTTGATTGGATGATGGCCTAATATAGGCTATATTTCTACTCAAGGACTGAGTACTTGACTAAACTAGACATTAAGATGAAGATGTTTTGTGTTTGTCTGTTTGTATCTTCCAGGATTTGAACACCATTTTGCATGCGCCACAAAGAGTACCTCAAGCCTCTCGCGAGCAGCCAGGCCGTGTTGCTGGCGAGCATTAAAAGTCGTAGCAATAAATACTCCTGAGAGTTAAAGCTCATAAATACACAGGCATACTCGTCACTCATTCAGCGGGTGTGCAAAAGGGCGGCTGTATCCCTTCTCTCTCTCTCTCTCTCTCTCTCTCTCTCTCTCTCTCTCTCTCTCTCTCTCTCTCTCTCTCTCTCTCTCTCTCTCTCTCTCTCTCTCTCTCTCTCTCTCTCTCTCTCTCTCTCTCTCTCTCTCTCTCTGCCACTTGTCGCACGAATTGCTTTCGACACTGACCATTAGCTCCCTCGGCACTCTGCATGGCTTTATACCCCTCCACTTCCCAATCCTGTGCGGGATCGTACTGGAAAAAAAAGTCCCAGGCAATTTCCCCCACCCCTTTCTCTTTTCCCATACGTACGTAGTGTATACAACAAGGTAGGAACTGTTGCTGGACTTAGGACGATGACAGATCGTCACTAAAACCCACGCACGACAAACACACAACTCAAATATACGTACAAACAGAGAGATGTAGGGAGGTGGGAAGTATATACATACGTAACGATGGAAATACAAACATAAAGCTTATGTGAGTGCAAGTGGGGTGGTTAGAAGGGTTAGAGTTGACGGCTCTGAAGCCCGAAAATATTCACCTAACTTGGCTGTATGCAGATGATCAAGCCAGTTCGCACCAGAGTCGTCATTCTTTTTCATACCTACGTAAAAAAGGGAGAGAGAGTCGATGTGGGGCATCAACAAACATGTACGAAAACAAATGCATCATAAATTCCACAAATCGGAAGCGTCATTATCTACACGGGGAGGGAGGCGGAGGAATTATGAAACGGTGGAAGTTAGAAATTCCATTTTGGTACCAATTGTTGATGATTCCATTTTATACTATTGGTGCTTCCATCTTCCTCTCAGATATGCTGCCACCTAACGTCATGTATATTCTCTTCCACTATAAACAACATAAAAGTGGATGTGGGAAGCGAAGCAACTTTTTCTGAAATATATTTCTACAGTTCTTTTGTCTTTGATTGTTTATGAAAGAACAAACAACTATATCTCCTGTACACACTATTGACATCCATTTCAATCAGAATAGTTGCCAAAATTAACGTGAACAGAAAAGAAGCAGTTGTATTTATAAATTTTACCCACTGGTTTACCTCACTCTTCATATTTTGGTTGTGTATCATTAACATATTCAGATATATGCTGCTTTAAATATGTGTTTAAACAATGACATTTTTATACTTCGGCCAACGTTAGGTTTTATTATTTTAAACGGGTTTGTGCACTTTTAGACTTAAATGGCCGTTTTCTTATAAAACTGTATGTCATTCTCCATGCAATATTTAGTGAATAGCCGAAGTAACACTATGGTGATGTGGAACTTCCTCAGTTAAATTATTCAAAACAGTTTCTTTTTTTTTCTTTTTTTTTTGTGGAAGATTTATAAGAAAATCTCGTATTCTAGTTAACATCATTTCATGAACAAAACTTAATCAATTTACTCGAAGAAACATTGCTCTTCTTGCTGTTCTGTGATATCGGATAATTATTATAGATAATCTACGCAATTGTTTAGCCTGATATGCTGCTTTATTTTTGAACGGGATATGTTAATGCATTCCATATTTTTATTATATACAAGCATAAATTATTTCACTTCTTTTCCTTTCCTTGTTTCTTACTCTTTCCCTGTATTAATGTTTCACTCTCCTTGTCCGTCTTTGCTTGTCCTTTTCTGTCTCTCTTTCCACCTTTTGCCATTACCTTACTTTCCATCTCTTCTCTGTGCAGCTTTGTGTCATGCGTTATTTTAACAACAGGCAATAAAGCTAAGTTTTCTGAGCAGTAAGAACATAAGTAAAACGCTTATTACCTGAAAATGTCAAATGCTCAAATTTTAGATCTTTGTCATTCAGTGTATGCCATTGTTTTATGCAGTGTACATATAGAGATGTTTAAAATTCAGTTCAATTAATTATTCCACATAATAGTTTAAAAATACGCTTATAGTCTTTTGAAAGACCATCACAACATATAAAATCAAATAATAAATATAAACAACTGCTCTGCTAAACAAAGAATTCTTTTGTGCAATTCTTACAATTTTCTAGCAAGAATAATTTTGGTTCAGCATACTTCAACAGAAATACAAATACAATAAAGAAAGAAATCAATCTTCAATTTCTATGCTGTTCTTAAGAAAACATACGCTGAAAATTATTTCAAACAACTTGGATGTAAAGCCCATTATGTGGAGCATTTGCAATAAGAAATAGGTTAAAAAATAAATCCGGAACAAAGTGGAGTTCAGCTGTAAATACTCAGCAGTGTGTTAGAATCTTACTATTTTACTATTTTAATTATAATGAAAGGCATGTAAATGTCAAGGAAGATGAAAATATAAATCCAAGAAGATTCTAGTCTACAGGGTTACAGCGTTTGCTTAATGGAGAAATAAAAATGCTAAAGAGATAATCGGCATTACATAATTAAATTGTTCGCAAATAGTGCATGAATTAGTGACCCTTCCTTATGCGTGCATGCGATAGACACTAAAGAATTTCTGTCCACAAATCATAACGACGGAATATGATCATAAAAATTGAAATATCTGTGTATATAAACACTTATGATATTTTTGTAAATCAAAAATATGTCAGAAATACTATGCTCTCAGATTTTTTCACATAGATAAACATTTGGAATTTATAATAATGAGAGGAATATTTCGTTTACCCTTATTTTTACTTTTCCCCATCAGTAAACCATTTAATCCGTTTATAGCCCGTTGAAAGACTATTTGAGAGGTCAGGGTACATTATGTATGAATTTTAAGTTTTATAATAACCGATATGGGCATTTTTGCCTGAAAGGGTAACATATATATATATTAAAACACGAAATATTGCTCGTTGCCATAATAGGATTATTTATTCAGAATTTCATATTACTAAGCAATTTTGGTTTACAGATTTGTAATATATGTAATATGTGTAGATTTCTAGTACTAATCCTAACAAATATCATATTGTTTAAATCTATACGGTCAGAAAATAAACTATATGGCACTGTGATCGTTAAAATTCGTTTCCTATATTAATCATCCATTTCCCACCGCTGAAAATTCTGCCTAAAGCAGAAAGGTAAAAATCTTATATGTTCTATTGTTGGAGATTTCCTACCCAATATCTTTTTTATTTATTAAATTGTACCTATATACATATTTATCTACCTGTTTCGAGATATACTTTTGCAGAAAAACACTAGTTTAACAGTTTAACATTAGTGTAGGAGGCAAAAGCGATAGTGAAAAGGTGGGTCGCTATATGCTGACTGTGAAACTACACCGCGTGCTACCACAAGACACAAAGAAACGGTGCACTTCAAGATTCTAAAATGGTTGCAAAATTCAAAGCAGCAATAAGACATGGGAAATGGTTGTGAGTCAGCGCTGTTGAATATAGATATATTCATATATATTAATTAAGTCCTCCAACGTTAAATCATATCGGACGATGAGTGAAAATGGGTGAAATGATGCCCAAATGAGCCCAGTCCACAGAGCTTGGAGTTACCCGATTCACTTTTTAGGATAAGAGAAAATCCCGGATGAAACCTTATCCAGACAACTCACCCTCACCGAGTTTCGAACTCGGGACCTCTTGAATGGAAGGCAGACACGCTACCGTCTGTTCTGCCAAGGCGGGCTGTTTGTCACAGATGAGTGTTTAAATGAAATACACATTTGTCGTTAATTACGTTATTATCTGTCACTTATCCCTTAAAATTTGTATAGGATTATACAAAATGCATTCAGAATGAAAGGGGCTTCACGAACCATCCGCAGCAAATTGAAGACATAAATAGGTCTTATACTCAAGATATTACCGGAGAACAAGCCAGGTGAAAAGACGATTAAAAATCGAAGTTTCGGCAGCGTACGTCGCTCCAATCAGGATATTTTTAAGAAATGCTATAACCACTAAATAGATATAACACAAATATCAACAAAAACAATTGCATTGGTCTTCTAACGTACAGCAATTGTAATTTTCAATCCTCCTTGCATGTTTCTTAGTGTAACTATTCGAAAAGTTTGGCTGTTTTTTTCCATAAATCGTATTTCTTAATGAACGTGTTTACCCGAACTCACCCATCTTTGTTATCCAGGGTGCCACAACAATTGTATTTCTAAATAAGTCTTCAATTTACATTTTTGCCGCAATCAACACTCCATTTGCCTACTAGCTACTTGGTAGAGGAAGCAATACTATAGAAATATTTTGTTTAATATTGTTTTGGGGAAATATCACATGATGAAAGCTTCTGGGAATATTTATCCTGTCACTAATTTGTTAAAATGAATATTTAGGAATTTACAATAATTTTTGTTAGTGTTATTTATGAATTTAAGTTAGATATGCAGGTTATAGTTAAGGAACTCTTCTAATTTTCTGCTTACCATGGAAATTACAATGTTAAGGAATAGGCACAAATATTTATGGGACTGAAGTATCTTACATTAAATCTTATTATAGACTTAAAATCTATACTATTTAAAAAAAACAACTAATGTGTATATTGCACAGAGAATAATGGAGAAGAGGAGAGAGGACCAGAGAGTGAGTGAAGAGGCATTAAAAGAAGAAGAAAGGGACCTTATATTTAACCGTATACCAGAGTGGAACCGATTTCCTTTCATAATTGACATAAGAAATGACAATGTTACCGATGAAACAATGTTATTGGTAGTAAGAAAATATTAATGTAGGTAGTACAAGCTTATTTACAGGGTTCGTAAGCAAAGGAAGATGGTTTACGGGATAGATAATAGTGTAGTAAAAACTAAGGATGTCTCACGCGTCTTTTTTGCTATGCTTAATCTAAGAGGTTATTTGCCCTTGGTAAGTATGGTTTCACTCGCTCTGCCTGCCAGATGGTGACCGTAAGCATGCGTTTTACTATAACTAAGTCCAGTTCCACGACCAAAGTTTTGATGTTCCATGAATTTGACTGCTTGAAATGCTAATGATCCACTCTCAAACAAGCGACAAACTTCGTAAATATATTCTCTTACTCGCTTAAATTCAACAATAACCGTGGAGAACGAGCTCTCTGTGATGTGAATCAAAACAGCTCATTCAGCATCTAGACAATTTCAGTTGGGGAAGACGTTAGTCACGTAACTTTTTGAAAAATTTTGCATAAACATTTTGTTATCGTAATACCGTCAGGTACTAAACGTGGGGAGTTTTGTGTCAAGACCATTGTAACATACTGGATTATAGAATTGTGTTCATTAATTTCAAGACATATTTCTTGTTCAAAACCGATAGCATCCTCAATTTTTATGATACTCATAACTGGGCTTATAAAATTTCTCATGAAGCACAGCAGGTCAGATATCAAAGACGTCCCTTAAGCGTTTGGGATGAGAGCATTCAACATCACCTTAATGGACCTTATTTCTTTCCTTCGCGCCTGTATTCAGAGACGTATTGCAGTTTCTCAGAAATAAGTTATGTGCATCTAAACATCATACATGGAATGTGTCTCTTAGACGATGGTGTACCACCTTATTTCATTTGGATACAAGATAATTAAGTGATGAATTTCCGCACGAAAGGATTCGTCGAGGTGGATACATTTATGGCCTGTTAGATCTCCTGTTTCAAATCAAATAGATTTTTTCGTCCATGGATAATTAAAGTTCGTGATTCATGCCAACCCATACCGGATACTGACACTAAGAGAGCGAATCCACAATGAATATCACCAAATACGAAACAGGCCAAGAATTTGCAGGAGTACTCGATTGAACAGAACGCCGACTAGATCATGCGCCCATGAAGGAGGAAAGACCTCGAGAAGTTTTTGCAACCGTAAATTTAGTCTTGTAACTTGCAATAAACGATTTTCACATATTTATTCATATGAATATTTCTTTTCTGCTTTAATGTTGGCGGAATTCCCCACTTAAGTGTTTGACTTCAATCATTATGTATGCTACATAGTACTTAAACATATCTAGGTGACAGTGCTATGAAATTGCATAAAATAAGTTTTTTCTCAAGAAAATTTTAGCAATAACTGGTCATAATGTCCAAAAGGAAAGGGGAACTTAGAGTAATAATAAAAAGGAAATACATAAGAAATTTGTCAGAAGTCTATGGTGCCACGGATATTAATACTATGCTAAATGTAATTTTGAGTTGAGTCGTAAAAGTATTGATTACAAAATATGAACCTGAAGGTTTCAATGATGAAAGTTCGAAGATTACAAAAGAAGTAAGCTCCAGGAAGAAATTTAAGGATAATGAAATAACATGTGCTATTATTTTAATACTCAACAAAGTAGCCTAACCCTAACCATTAGGTATTTTGAGTGCAGTTTCTATGGAATTGAAATAGCATCATGAAACAAGCAGTCGTTAAGGAAAGTAGTTCATTTAATGAATATATTGCATATTATGATCCCAAAAATAAACTCATTGTTGGAAACCGTCAGAAGTTTCCTGATAAGTGTTTGAAGGGGTGGAACTCTAGTCAGGTAGACCTGTCTACCAAACCTGCCTGTGGTACACTATGCTATTTTATGAAAATGGGCGTAGAGAAATTAGTTTGATTCCTTACTGATAAACATGTAAAAGTGCTATCATTCTGAAACAGTGTTTCTGTAACGCTGTTTAACTAATAATGTTTTAAAATAAGGCGCAGCTTCTTTTTCTTCTTCTTCTTCTTTGTAGGATTTAAACGCAAACGGTTTGGACCAGCAGCCTGTCGAGGAAGGAACAAACTTCGGATCATAAGGCATTTAGGATGGGTGATCAACCCAGTTGCTGGTAAAATAGGAAGAAGAAGGAAACGAGGTGTAGAAATGAAAGGGATGATACGTAAACTCAGGAAATAAATATCCAACCAATCACCTATCAACCATAGGACACAGGAAAAAAGAGAGAAAATAAACTTCCATCAGGTTGGTCGGACGGGAAGTTTGAATCCAGGGCTTCCCGAAGGCGATTAAATTTGATCATCTCCAATTAATGAACCTGGTTGACCTAATTCTGTTCGAATTAAAATATGTGTTACCTATCAAGGAAATGCCCAACTAAATACTGAAAATCTTTATAATTAAGATAGGTTCTATTTCAAGAACAAGTCTGATGTGTTGTACACATTTGAACTTCTCTACCCTTGTAGAAACTATTTTATAAATGCCTATTCCTCTTTCTACTTCAAACTATTTTACATAAACGTTTGTAGAAATTATCTTATTTATGATTTTACTGTGGGTGAGAGGGAATATGCCGTATCTTTAAATACCTGGTCGCTATGTGATGGTGTTGAAATTCTGTTCTCTTTTCGTGGTCAAGAGATAAGAAGGACTGAACTTTCCATTTTTGAAAAGTATAAATATCGATAAATTCACAAACATAGCAAGGAATAAGCTACAAACGAGTAATATAAGTTTTGTGTTTTAACGAAATCTACATTTTTTAGTGTAATATCATTTCACATATTTTTATAGCTTACCATATAGTTAAGCAGAATGAAAGGTATTTCCGAGAAAGTTCTCAGAAAATTGAAGATTAGACTACATTTTATTTCATGAGAATATCTTAGACATGTGGTATTTAAATCAAAACTGTTAAAGGCATTTTTGATGAAATCAAAGTTTTCGAAAAACGTTCCATGTAAGGCGTAGAATAGAGTGTAGATACCTTTCTTAAATCTTCCTTTTACACCCTTGGAAGGTGTTGAACTTAAATACTAAGTTTCCTGCTTAATTGACTTCTCGTTTTCGAGTTATGCTATTTATGGAGTCTCACCCACACACAGTTCTTCTTCTAAATATGCACTTTTAGCCGTATCAGATTTTTTGGATTGAATGCAACATCTTATAACTATTGTGTATGTAGTAAAGAAAGTGAAAATAACCATAAGTGGCTTAAATTAATATGATGAATAGCGGGTAATATTACATGAAATGAAACATATGAAACAAAGTTTTTTTTTTTTAATTTTGTATGCTGATATACCATGACTATTAGCAAAATTTACACGCACGTTAAATTTAATTAGTTTCTCATTTATCACGCAAAAACTGCCACAATTTCATAAGTTAATGATAAAATGTTTCTCTGCAGAATGCCTACGTAAACTTATTTAGCAATGCTTAACGCACATATACAATTATTTTCGTAGAGGGTCGTATAAATTACCTTTTTATACTCTGGATCTCCTAAAAATACAAGCATATAAACCCGGGTATATGGCTGTTATTTTCCGCCAGCCACAATTAGCGGTAGTTTAAGGGCAGCGAGAAGCAAGCTGGGCTCCTGTGGGCGGACAGAGGGCGCTGTCAGTCATGACAGTAATTACTGTGCAGTCTTTGGAAAGAAATACAGAAAAAAAATACATCGCGTGAGAGCCTTGCTCAAACAACTGGGCTTTTATGTTCACAATTAACAGAGAAATATGTAAATATTCCACAGGATATTGGAGAACCTCATCCTGTGTAGAAATATATATCCAAATAATTACAAACCAACAATTATACTGGAGAGATAAGGTGCTGAGTTTGTGTAGGTTTCCTTATCCATTCCAATATTTTGAAAATTATTAGAAGAGTTTATTAACATGTATACCTTCAAAATAGTCTCTTTATACTTTATACTTTATATACTTTATACTTTATACTTTACTTTATACTTTATACTTTAGTTATACTTTGAATGAATATTTAACACCTAAAATGTATTTTTATATTTATGGGCTGAGGGTTCATATATATAGGATGTTTCAGAATCCGATCGAAACGTTTTAAGGGGCTATGGAGGGTAGTTGGGTAACAGTTTTAGGTAGATCACTTAAAGGTCCCAGAGGGCATAATTTTGTGCAGTATTTTTGAGCCAGTATGCTACTGTTAGCATCTCAGTGATATATGCAAGTATTTGCTGCACTGATAATACATCAACAGATGTGTCCCATTGGAAACGTCTAGACTTTTCATACCTAAGACTCCACACTTCAAGTTGAAACCTTTCTTTCCTTTCTTATGTTTTTATTTATTTATTTTTGTTTTTCAAATTGTTGATTGTGAATGATATGAAGTACTACACTGTTATATTTGCTAATACCGATGCTATCAAATGTAATCAAGCAAATTAAACGAATGAATTCTGAACAGGGGTGTACAACATAATAAAACGTTTTAAAACTTCATGTCATATGTAATCAGAATGCCTTAAGGAGACGACCATCATATGTTGTTGCACTGTCTGAAAGCACGCGCTATATCATTCCCTGATTACTTCTTATGTACATGTAACGGAATATTTGTGGCTATATCTTATCTTTGTCTTAATAGTCTTTGTTTTCGACAGAATAAGCTCACTTTTTAGATTGGCAATTTACTGGGGAATTTTTATTTGACTTGTCCTTAATTACCCGTAGCTAGTTTTACATTTCCCACCACGTAATACAGTATCTAGAAAAAGTATTGTATTCCACCCAAAAATTTAATTCTGAAATTTCAGTGGAAATAGAGTAGAACAATATCTGTGCTTATCACTAGGATTATAGTATAAGCATTGAATGTAGTATAAGCATTCTTCGTTTGAATTCAAACTTTTATGATGCCTTGGGCTGACGGGTGAGAGACAGCATTACTCATCGGCAATACCAGTCAATTATATGTAAAGGTGTTGCTGTCTGCACTATGTTAATAAGATGTAAAATGCTCTTAAGGGACACAAGAGATAGTGTGCAGAATCTTAGTTCATCAGTTATGAAATAAACGCAGCCACGTATATAGCTTTTAATAAGAACCTTCAAATGGTATTTAATGAAACAAAACAGCTGGCTTAAGCAAAGTTTCGACATTGTTGTTGCATAAAAAACCGCTAGACTGTTTCATATTCTGTTTATCTTGAGCTAAATGCGCAGATCTGTCGCTTTAATGTTAAAATCTACACTACAAAGATTATAGTGATTTAACAGAACTAACTACGATAAGATTACAATAATATTAATAACAATAATAATACAAATATAACAACACTAGTAATATAAACAATAGAATAATGGAGATAACAGAAAGCGAGCAAATGCCCCTGAAACACAACATGCCCGCAATGTTAGCATGGTTTTATACGGTTTTTTGATTGGCCGCATCGTGGCCGAGGAGTTAGATCATTTAACTCTCTCCAAAGCGCGCCGGTTTGATCCCAGGCTCCCAGGCTGCCACATGTGAGTCCAATTTATTTTGGTCGGCATGTACGAAGTATATTCAGTATTTACTCATTTATACGTTATGCTTTTGTTTTGTTTTTAAGATATATACGGTTAGTGCATTCTTTATTGCTGCATCTTTATTGCTGCTGCAGAACAATAGGCATATTGGGCGAGGCCCCAATATTTTCCAACGACTTTATTCCGGCGTACATTTTAAAAACTTCTTTCGGGTAACTTCATTATTTCTAAGTTTCGTTTGACAAGTGAGATATTGTTGAACACGAAATAAAGAAATGGGCTATAACAATGAAAACGTTTGCAGTGTGCATAGGTACTTCAAGCTCTAAAAATTAGACAGTGTTCTACATCTTCGCAAACCTTGAATTTTTACAGCATTTCTGGGATAAATGCACATACTTTACTAATGTAAGAGTATGACTCTCTAGAAAAATAAAAGAAGCTAAGAAAAATAAGCCATTTGTAACCATGTTTCTAAGTCCCTCCTTTTAATTTAAATCATGGTAAGAGTACTGGCATGCATATAAGTATCCTAAATAATGTATATTATTTATGTATTTGTTTAATTGCTTCCTTACATTACACAATATATAATATGTTTGAGAAGTAATCTTATATGTTTCAGTTCCATAAAAATTCCCTTATACGTCTTCTCATTTAGGTATACATTATTCTAGCTGCCTGCTTTTGAAAATTTAATCTCAGCTTACGCTGCAATTACTTTGTTTCTGAGTTCATAATGCATAGCTCTGTTTTACAACTGATACTGAATCAAATCTACCTGCTGCTATCACATTTGAACAGTTGTTGTAGGCTAACCTTTTTCCTTAGCATGTCTAGCATATGTGGTCATTTCAAAGAAAAGTAGAAAAACTGGTGAATAATAGGTACATGGACTCCGCTTTGTTACCTAATAAAGCAGAAGGGAGTTATTCTTGCCTCGTGATGCGTGAAACCCTGCTCATTTCGTATCGCAATCAAGCGTAAGCCACTGTTAATCGTAAATCTGTGTGATGATGCAGATAATTCATGTAGGGGGCTGATGGTTTATAAGCTTTCCACGCAATACTACTTTTACTGCATGTTGCACAAAAGCCATCGAGAATCAGCTGATTGCCCCGGTCCAACCATGGACCAATAAAGTAAAACAACAGTCGCCTAATACGTGCCTATTGTAAAGAAACAAGAAAGCTGCTCTTTAAGTTCTTAAAAAAGATACAATTAAGTATATCACGATACCATACAATGTCAACCAGTTTCTCACCTCCATTATTACGTTACTTAGTAACTTATTATTTTCCTTTTCTCTTTCCCTTTTTTCTTAGGTCTTATTTCTGCAGTAGTTTTCGGCGTCCCTTGGTATATTGGGTGCGGAATGGTGCTTAATTTTGCTCAGAAGCGTCTTTATCACGCTTGAGGTTTCGTTATATGGAGTAAATCTGCCACAGGAGACCACCGGCTTTCCTTCCCTTCCGAAGGAAGCCAAGCTAAGGACTTTGCACCCCCTAAAATCATCAATATCCCCTTTTACTTTGAACCCGCAAACTGGGGAACTAAATGCTAGCATATCAGACCTAGATAGACGACCGTCTCTCTCCTTAGCCATTGCATAGTGTATCAAGGAAGCAAGATATGGTATACCGATTTATATATTTATTAAAGGGATACCAATACTGGACAAGTTGCTGAAAACCATTCTCACTTACCTACTGTTTAACATTACTTTAAGTACCTCAAAGTAGTACTCGGGTACTAAAATGGTCCTCATATTCCTTAATATGTTTGTAGTTTAAATTGTTCATTGTAACAATCATAATACATTCTTTATATTGGAAAGCTTTTTCTTTTCTGCTCGTGAGGTCAAGAGAGTATTTTGTCCAGTGAGCAATACTCACTACACAGATGAGAACACCTCTTAAGGAGATATCATTACAAGAACTAGTTTACGTTCACTTATTGTTTGTAATTACTCTACAACTCAATATAGAGCTAGGGTTATACAACAAATGGGAATAATACGTACACTTAGAACTACTTAGATTTATTGTGGTTACCACCCATCGGGAAGAAGGCATGAAATGAAACCACAGAAGGCTGTAAGGGCCAGGCAAGACAGCCCACATGGACGCGCGGATGTCCCTTATAATTTCAGACTATTGCACCACTGAAGCTGCATCGAGAGAGTGATGAACGACTCCTCGACCAGGCAGCCCTCTAGTGCTCCACGAAGGTATTCTTTCCTTTCAACAAGCATCAATGTCATCTGTTCGGCTCCACCATACACCATGAAACCCAGAAGACAATTTGAAACCCGCCTCTGTGGCGTGGTGGTAGCGATCTGCCTTACATTTAAGAGGTGCTGAATTCGAATCTCGGAAAGGGCGAGTTATCTGGGTAAGGTTTTACTTGGTATTTCCCTTATCTTGAAAGGTGAGTAACATTTGGGCTCATTTAGGCTCATCCATTTCATTCATCGTTTGATATGAATGAACATTGGAGGACGTCAATTAAAAGAGAAAGCACACCTAAGATATTGGAAGGAAACAGAACGAAGAGAAATTAGTGAAAGAAAATAATCGGAATTAGCGAACCGACTAGAGAAACCATAAAGATCCGGAAATTGAACTTGAGATCTCCGAAATACAAGTCTATTATTTGTGGTACTTTAAAGACTTTAGTGGTTTCTAACATGGAATTTAAACATAATATAGATTACGTCTTTAAGAACATCAGCAAAGCATTTCATTATTTTCTTACATGGGGATATGTACAATACTTTGGTATTACAGTAGAAGCTCGAAATAGCGCTGTCCAAAATACAACGGATTGGGATTTAACACGGGTAAAGGTATATCCCCGTTAAAAATTATTGAGTTATTTTATATGATTTGGAAAGTTGAGATAAAAATATTCCACAAACAGAAATTCTGCAGTATAATTTTCACTACCACCCCTGCTCATTGACACTGGCCACTGCATTTCAGGAAAGAAATGAATGACACCACCGTTCTTGGCCTTGCATTTTTCATCAGCTCATATAAGTATTCTGAATAAAATCACGCGCTGCACATAGGGAGGGAAGGGGGATGTAGTGATGTCTGTATCTTAGGTACAGTCCTCGCAATTTCACATTGCTTTTGTCTGTGCGTGTATGTGTGTGTGAGTGTGTGTGTGCAGCGTGCTATTGAAGATATAATTAGAGTTTTGAGATAAGGAGTTAATATAGCGAATTTGTCAGAACAGATTTGCAAAACTAATTTAGGCGGTAAATTGTGTAATTGTGTAAATTTCTAATGAGTATGTTATCTGAGTAGCATATGAAGCTGACGCAACAATTCGCTTAGTGCTGTCTTGAAGAACGAGATTAGGGTGAAGATGATAGTGGTGAAGATGACGTGAAGGTGGAAGGAAACTTTCTTCCTTTCTTTTGTAATTTACGTCCTCCAACGTTAAGTCATATCGGACGATGAATGGAATGGGTGAAATGATGCTCAAATGAGCCCAGGGTCCATAGAGCTTAGAGTTACCTGACATTAGTCTTTCACAATAAGGGAAAACCCGGAAAAAGCCTTATCCAGGTAACTCACCCTGGCCGGTATTCAAACTCGGGACCTCTTGAACATGAGGCAGACACGCTACCACCATGCTACATAGGCGGGCAGAAAGGAAACATTCTGAATATTAGTGAAGTGATAACAATGTGATTCTGTGGATGGACAGGAAAAATGAATCAAATAACACTCTATCTCCATCTTGCCACAATGCGCGAAGATGAAACATAGCGCATCACTGCGTCAAACAAAAGTTACGGATTTTTTTTTAAACGAAGAAAAATTAGGTTGGTGTAAAATATGTACAGTGGAATATAAATCAAAATCGGTGACGGGCAGGAATACATCATCCAGCATAACTGCTGAGTAATTTTAAAAGTATTGTAATACATTTACCTAACAGGTATACTGTAATTTATTATTACATGCATATTTCCCTCCTCCAACTGTTCTTCTAGTGTTGTTGCATGTCTATATACCACGGGGAAAATAATGTCCCCCTACAACCGCGTTATTTCAGACTTCTACTGTATTTGTTATTTGTGTGTCATATACAAGAAATTATATGCGCTTTCTATACAATTACATTATTATTACATTTTTCTTGAAACTACAGTGCAAAACACAGATGAAAATGCTCAATTTTTAAAACGCTGACTTTTATGCCTTAAAGTTTCAATATTCTTTAATTTTGGCTTCCAAGTGACAACTTAGAACCATACATCGCTATTATTATGAAGAATAATCAATTACTTTCATATTGTTCTAGTTATATCCTTTCATATGCTTTGTTTCTGAATCCTGGGTAGGCAAATACGTGATCCAATGTCCCGTTTTGTTAACGGTTTCAGTGGTGTTAAACACTGTATAAAAATCCTATTTTGCATCTGTTGCGTGACGCATGAGCTAGTTTATTGGTGTCGATGGTGTGGGAATAGTGTGGGACAATGTAAACCTGGTCCCCATCCCACCTTCCGGAAATATGTCTTGGTGTCCAACTGACGCATGCGCGCTTCGAACTGAGGAGGATGTTAGTTGAGTTGAGCGATATTTTGTTGCGGAGTGGGGTTGATGTGGAAGTGAGAATTACAGTTTTCCTGCCGTTGATGTTATGGTCTCTGTTCCTGCGTGTAATTTGTGGATCCCGTCAAAACAGAAAGACAGACAGCCAGAGGGTGGGAGAGGTGTATGTCATGGCTAACCTCCTCATCGCTAATAGTCACTTCCGCTTAGCAGCAAACTCTCCTTCCACTATCTCTATTCGCTCTACTTTTCGAGTTTTAAACCACAACATATACAGTATACACTGGTCTGTATCTTCGTGTTCCTGTTCAGTAACAGCTTTACACAGATGGAGTTATGGGTAGCTACATAATAGATCAGAAACTTATTGAGCGTTTTGTGCCCTTAGCAAGGTAAACGTGCGCTTCACAAATCTTTATTACAGAGGAACTTTTGCACTCAAACACTTCATGTACAAATTTCACCGTAAGTACAGATGTATTTTTATATATCTTGACAGTTGGAGAGTAATGCCCAGTGATATCTGGACGAGTCCACTTCAGAATGGTTGCAACTGGAGGGGAGGGCAGGTCAGTTGTGTATCAGTTGCAAGCAAGTAAACAAGTCCAGAGCTACTCGGTAATACTACAGCTTGTCTCAAAATCTGCCTGTCTCCTGGTTCCAAGAGAGCATTTAAGAAATGGCTCCTTTTCTTTGTGTAGTTTACGTCCTCCAACATTTAGTCATATCGGACGATGAATGAAATGGGTGAAATGATGCTCAATGCATCCGGGGTCCATGGAGTTTAGAGTTACCCGACATTTGTCTTTCAGGATAAGGGAAAACCCCGGAAAAACCTTATTCAGGTAACTCACCCTGACCGAGATTCAAACTCGGGACCTCTTGAACGTGAGGCAGACATGCTGCCAACTACGCTACCGAGCAGCAAATAAGGAAATAAAGTGCTACATTTAAAAACACGAGAAGTAGTAACCAATGTCTATTGCTTTGTTAAAAAAAAGGGAACAATGGTCTGCTATAAAAATCTGGGAAAGGGCATCTGAGGCAACAGTTATGCTTGAAAGCAGTTTAGGCGAATTATTAAGGAAAGAAAACCCATTGGTGGTAGTGCAACGTCCTTCTCTATGCCCAGTAAACAAAGATTATGAACATGAACAAAATCTAATTTGGATGTTTTAATTCAGAAGTAGTTAGGCGAACTCCGAAAAAAATTTAAACACAGAAAAACAAAGACCAACTTTGAAGAAAGTGCTTATGAAGCTTCAAAATTCTACTGACTCCCAAGGCAGTTTCTCAACATAAAGAAGAGGTCTTATGAAGTTAGGATTTATGTGGGGGCGAAATAATAAAAAACTAAGCTTGACAGACATATTGTAATGGAACATGGTACCATACGGGCAAAAAGGTTTAACTGTTTACGAAATATTCAGATGTCGCAGTGAAGTTTATATGGATAAACATATCAATTCAGCACATACTAGACCACATGCCTGGGGATTGGGATTTCATTACGGAGGGGATTCGGTACGTAGGCTACCATGCTGCGCCCATTGTTCCTATGTCCCCAAGTGGAGGCACCCCCGAGAGGAAGGATGAGGCGAAGGAGACAGAGGGTGGCTAACCAAAGGAGCCAAGACAGTACAGAGGCCATGGTCCCTACAGTTCACTTGGATAGAGACCTCCCCGACAAACCAGGACAACGAACCCGCTGTCCTGCAGCGGGATGGCAACGAGCCCAGCAACCGAGCCCTAATGGTCCCAGGCAGGCGATTCGAACCCCTAGCTGGCGGTCCCGAAATGGTCCCAGCAGAGGAGCTGAAACCGACAACCGACCTACCGGAGGAGGAAGTAGTCTTCCTCACAGCATATCATCTTGCCATGTACCGCCGAGACACCCGCCGACACTTCTACCCTGAAAGAGATCACCAGATGAGATATGATATGAAATGATAATGGAATGAAATGATAATGAAATGGAGGGACAGGAAATTCGGGGGATGTAAGTAACCTTCCCAGCATTCGCCTAGCGACCCGGGAAAACCCCCGAAAAAAACCATGGTTCAGAAATGTCCGCCACGGGAATCAAACGGCACTTTTACAGATGTAGCGAAATCCTCAATGTCCGGATACTCAAGACTAAACTCAAGTTTGTCATTGGCAAAGTCTTCTCACTGCTCCCTCATATATTACTGCTTCCTCACGGAAGTAAATATATCGCAGTTTCTCCTTTTCCAATCCTTATTCTTCTAATAGTTTAATAGCTGCAGTCAGGTACTTGTAACTATGGACACAATATAGTTCTGTCTGTAAATTATGTATTTTCTCCGATAACAGAAGTTTCTGTGCCTTGGAAATTGCACCTGCGTTGGCTGCATCCAAAGAATGCACAAACTCTAATTTTGTAGAAATTCTCACGCAACATAGCAGCAAACTCGATCCAAGATCCCCAGCAAGTAATGACCGAGGGGGCAGGCTGGTGGTTTCCTTGTAGACCACAACACATTCGGAACTTTCAGCAAAACCTTCTTCAGGACAGTAATGAACTGATTTACGATGTCGTATTCGTTCCTTGTGGATTCACAAACCCTGTGAAGGCCATGAACCAATCATGTCACTTGCTTCATCTTAGAAAATAAGGGCTTTAATAGGTTAACGGCTGCAACCCTGTATGGAGCCTAGTCCGTAACTACAAGAAGTTTTTCAAACTCGATATCAACAGGCCAGAGTTTTTGACAAAAGTGCATAATTGATTGCATTACTATGCTGGTATTGGCTTTCTGCAGCTCATATATTTTAACAACATGGGCATTACCTTCTCCCCTGGTAAGGAAATACTAAAGTGCTCAAAACGTATCGTTCCATTGAGACTATGGTTTCATGCACAATGATTCCCACATCGAAATCCGACACTTTCTCCTTGAACCTTTGTATGGTTCCTTGGTAAACAGGCTCCATGTAGTTTTTTCTTAAAGTACTCTCATTCGGCATTAACATCTTTGTGTATTTTTTCAAGAAATCCCTTGAAGGTTGGATGGTTTACTGCCAGGGTCCCAGCTCAGTGTGTTTGCGGGTAGAGGAGCGCGGTGAGGAAAGAAGTAAGCTGGCGATGTGTCGTAATGCTTGCATAAACAGAAATTATCACTTGATAGTGTTATTGTTCTTTATATGAGCATCGGTGGCGGAGCTCTCACTTCTAAGCATTTGTTTGTTACAAGTACCGACTTGTTGTAAATTATCGTGGATGAGGTTTCATCTGAGTCCATTCGTAAACGAAATCTTATGGTCTATAGTGAGATTCGTCAGTTGGAATATAATAGAAAAATGTCACAAGGAATCCAGGCAAAATTATTCCTTAAATATCCCACTCAAACAGATAACAAAGGGGGCAGCATACAGTATGCAATATATAAATGCATTATATACTGTAAGTTTTATATATAATTTACGTCCTAAGCGTTAAGTCATGTCGAACGATAAATGAAGTGGGTGAAATAATGATCAACTGAGTCCAGAGTCTATAGAGCTTAGTTACCCGACATTCATCTTTCTGGATAAGGGAAAACCAGCAACGTTAAGTTATATCGGACGAAGAATGAAATGATGTTCAAATGAGTCCAGGGTACATAGAGCTTAGAGTTACCATAAATTCATCTTTCAGGATAAAGTTAAACCCCTGAAGAAAACTTACTCAAATAACCCACATTGACCGAATTTCGAGCTCGAAACCTCTTACAAAGTGATAATTTGAACAAAAACAGACACAGAAATGCTTCTACCTACGTTATAGGCGCGGACAGCAGACTATTGTGGAAAATCAGAAAATTCCATTCTGAATATTAGAGAGAAGCGTAAACAACTTCAGGAGCAAAGTAAACATTTTATTTCACATTTAACACTGAGGGATAAATAAATAAAGAAAGAAAGACAATCGAAAAGTGTTTGTGGGTTAATTTAAAAAGTGTGTTATCCGGGAAGTTATTCAGGAATTCTTCAAAGTAGAGGAAGTAATTACAAAATCGAAGAAGCTCTGTCGATCGTTAAGCACAGGAAACATTTTCCTTGGGTCAGAATATCTTTGATAAGAATTTTAAAATTTATTGGCTTCAAGTGGAGAAAATGTGGAAGCGAAAAGATTTTAATTGAGAAACCTAAAATTCTACGTGGCATGTGTATCTTCTATACATACTAAAGTTTTGCGGAAATCTGATGGAAACTTATTTATTTACATGAAAGTTGGTTGGACTAACCCGAGAAAAGGTTTTGGCAGATGATGAGATTTTTGAAGTTGCCGAAAGTTACATTGCAGGCACTCGGTTCATTGCTGTACGATTCATGCTGGAGGGAAGAAGGGATTTGTGAATATAGCGAAACTGCTCTATAATGTAGGAAGCACCAGTGGGGATTACTATGACCAGTCAACTACCAAAGTAGTTGAAGTGGTTGAAAGAAATGTTTATTCCACAAAGACCACCTTCTTTAGTTATAATTTTGAGCATTGAATCTTTCCTGAAAAGTGCCCAAATATCTTATCAAGAAAGAGATAGTGTATTTCTTGTAAAAGCGTGGCGTTAATTGTAACGAAGAAATGAAGAAAGGAAATTTATTTTCCTTCTGGAAGTCCATCGCCCGAGAAAAAGGCAAGAAAGTCGAGGAAACTGAAGAAGATTTTTTTTTTGGGTGGTGGGGGAAACAGACGCACGGACAGAACCGTGTTGAGTGTTATAGATTATATCATTGTGAATACGGCAACAGATAATAGGTCCACCAGAGTGACAATAAACATATTTTCACTAGCACGACCGCTGTGATGTGAAAGTGAATACATAACAATGGCTATGAGGGTCTGCATGTTTCTTCTTACTTTTTGCCAATATTAGGCGTTTTGAATTAAGTTAAATTTAAATCTATACTATAGTACAAAGGTCATCCTTAAATAGTTCATACTACATGACACTAATTGCGCTAGTTACTGTGGTTTTGACATTCGTTTGCACTGTTCAGTTTTATGCATTCATTGAGAAAACTGAAATGCCACCCCATCTGGCCGTTAGCACTCCTCTCCCCTCTATATTGCCATTCTTATTCAAAGTAAACTTGAGCACATTCCTGCCGCGATTTGTTTGCCTGAAGAGTCTTGTTCATTTTATGCTTAGAGCCGGAAATGTGCTGTTTGATGCGATCTCGCTGGTGTTTTTCATCTAAAGAAGCAAGTAGTATTTCGAATAACAGTTCCAGCTGTGTCTATTAAATCTTGTTTGAATTCCTGAGCCAGAAGAATATGTAGAGTACTGGACACCTTTGGCATAGTAAAATCTAGTAATACATTCGTTTAGTAATATATTCGACTAACAACTTTTCACTTGCTAAATCAATGTGACTGTTACACAACTCATTCACTTGCTCTCCACATTCTTATATAACACCGCGACAATTACCAGAATGTTCTCATTCACGCTGGAACTATAGTATTAGTGATTTCTTGTAGCTTTGAGGAGAACCCAGTCAATTCTTGGAACTACGCGTGTACGGTTAATGCTGTCTCTGCGTGACCTTGGAATCCGCGCGTATAGATGACGTCTTTACAGCTACAAACTCGCATTCACGATCAGTAAGCTACTGATTCTGGTGAAATTATAGTATAGAATGATATACAATCACAATGAGTCATTGTCAGTTGCATTATTGCAGGGCTGCTTTACAGCGGTACAGCAAGAGTAAGACAATTTGTCATACACAGTTCTTTTCTATTGTTGTAGGTGTGCTTTCAACTCCCGCGCAGCGTTTGCTGAAAGAGTTAGGCTTACTATTCGCATGTTCACAGCAAGCTGAGGAGATAGTAATTGAAATTGAAATATTTTATGTTGGTTAAAATCATATAGGTGAAATAGAAGAAAACTTATAAGAAAACATGGGGAAAGGGATGTTATGGGCATGGTTTGGGAAAAAGGGATAAAGGTACCCAAAAAGGCAAAAAGGTGCATGAAAAAATGAGTATGTTGGCAACTAGAAACAAAAGTTCTCATTGTGCCATCTTTCCGAAGTGCTTAAATTTAACCTAAGAAAAAAGGTGCGCACCTGAACATCCTAACTTTGCTTATCAAAGTGTACACGCACACTGGGAATTGCCTCTACTCAACCAGAGCAAAACAAAGTTTGTTGACCTCACTGGCGTGCGTTTAACTCAAATTTCCCGTTGCGCTCACAACTGTTTTAACACACGAAGGGCTATGTGCTTACGTGAAATACGGGGCAGTTTGACTAATAATGTGTTTGAAATTGGATGATGTGTGTCCTTGAGTGTTACTAGACGACCAACCAATCAGAGTCCTGCGGTGTTGTCGTTTGGCATTCTCCCTAAGTGGTGTATGACGAGCGCCAACCTGATCAAACTCTAATAAATACTATTTGCGATAAGACAAAAATTCGATTTTGGAAAAACTGATGCATGCGGAAGGTAGAGAGTAATGTATCTAACATAACCACAAAACCCCTATAGTTTTAGCTTGAATTGTTTTCCTATTACAAATAAATAAAGCACTAGTATATTATAAAAATGCATCGCGACGTAAGCATTGTAATGAATATCATTAATGGTTGGCATATATGCGTGTACGTATGTTTGTAATTACTCAGAACTGAAATGGTTGATATGACGTGATAAAAGTATCACTCTGAATAAGCAAAGGTTTGATAAATTCGAGCAAGAAGAAACAATACACTTCCTGCTGGCTTGTAGAACGGCAGAATGTGTCTGGCCACATTATATCTTTGTTTATGAATGATTCTTAATCTCTATTTATCCTAAAGAGTTCAAAGCAGTACTTTTCAGTTGTTCTTCCGTTTAAAAAACAGAGAAAGTAAATCAGCTGGACCAGGTTGCAAATTAAATGAAACCCGAAGTATTATAAACCGCCTTGCCCCTACCACTGCCAGAACAATTCGAATGAGTTAATGTGGGCTCAAATTAAGTTGCAAACAGAAATAATAGTCTTAAACTGACTGGTGCTGGACGACTTATTCACCAAGAAATTTACAAAGTTGCACAAGACTGGGAAAACTGCATGAGACATGCAGATAATCTACAAGAACACTGCTTTTGGAAAGAAATAGCACGTGACGAGATGTTGGAGCCTATCATCATAAACTTCCAATACTCAGACGATTAAGGCAGTGACAGTGATGAACTGTCGGAAGTAACATTTATAGCTATATGGATGCGCAGCTGGAGGTTTCGTTGGATTAGAAAAATAGGTAATCCATAAACTATAATTATTATTAAACTATGTATTTAAAACATGTGCGTAAAATACGAATATCCATGCTGAGTTGTGATTTGAACAACTGCATTATTATGAAGCTTTGGAAAATTCAGTTTAACTTCTCTTACGTCTAGCGCCAAGAGGACTCGCAAGTGTGCGAGAGAGAGGGAAATAGAGTGGAGGTAGCGAGTTGGCAACGCTGAAGGCTCTAACGCATCTGATTCGCTACAAGCCAGAACTCTTCCTATTTGAAACACATAGTAGCCAAACAAGGGAGACTTACTTTGAATATCATACTATTAATTTGGTTGAAAAAAATATCACTCTTTATAGCTATCGTGTCAAAGTATGAATTTAGTCAACGATATTATTGAGGGTTATGCTCAAGGAGCTGGAGAAAGAAAAAAGAAGAAAACGTTGAAGAAAAAAAGTTGAATAAAATATAGTGCGCTGCCTTTAGATGTATTTTCTACATTTCTGCTAAAAATATTATAATGGAATATTTAAACTTAATAAACGACAACAAGGCGGAACAGATGATAAAAAATTCAAACAATAATTACATCAGGAGATAGGTGAACATGGAGCACTTGCCAAGTTCCTTTGACACAACGGTGTGCAACTCATTCATCTCTGCTCCAGAGGCGTGCGGAGTTTGAATAACTGGACGGAGCACCCCATCATGGACCATTTCGTGTCATAGAAAGCGGTAATCTAAGAACCTCTCTCCACATCGTGCACAATCCAGTAACAGTTAACGCTGTCCATTTGAGATAACGAGTAGATATATTATTAACATGTAGTTTATGTGAAAGATTTGGCGTTCGTTTTCAAATGTTTGCAGATGAAACTGGGAGTTGGTGGTCTAGTGTTTCTCAAAGTGTGGTCCGCGGACTCCCCGGGGTACGCAAGAGGATGTAAGGAGGTCCGCAAGGGAGTCCATTAAGTCATGTTATAATGTTGAATTAAAACTATAAAAACGTAAAATTGTATTTACTGAGTCACTTATTTGCTCGGTGCCGAAATACATATGTACGCTTTACTTAACATTTTTATGCAGCTATGTCGTAACGATGTAACGCAGCTGAGAGGTACAATCAACGCAATAGTTGGAAGCGTGTAGTGCAACATTATAATAGCAGCTATTCCTAATTATCTATTCATATCATGTTAATTAACATTCTAATCAAATGTTTAAATGATAGTCGGTCACATCCTGGACTTGAAATTCGTTGTTATTTCCATGTCATCAAGAGATGCACCTGATTGTCACAAAAGTAATGAGAAATTACTACCAATAACGGATATATAGGAAATAACAGATGAAACAGATTTTGTAGAGATCTATTTATTTGTCTACATCTTATGGTTTACCAGTAATAAGAACCTATGAGGAATCTTTCCAAATGAAGGGAACTTCACACATTTTTCTTAGAACATTCCATAAGTGCATTTTGTTTGGCATATAAATGCCTTAAATATTGACGTTTTAATAAAAAGCCATTGGAGCGTTTCTGAGAAAAAGTGTTTTTATGGTAAAAATTAGGGTGTCTTTCTTAAAAAACCTTTGCGCCGCATCTTTGGTGGATACTTTAATAGCAACTTTGCTGTTAAATTAGTAATTTTTATTCTTAATGCTGTTCAAAGACAGATGCGCGCGGGCACAAAACACTCACGAACAAACAAACAAAGGGACCTTTCTGGATTCGGGTGTTTCAAAACATATTTTTCTGCTGAAGTATATAGTGCAACTTTTGCGTGAAATGCAAAACGTTTTCCACTGTTTAATTAGACCTTAAGGAGAGTACTAATATATTCTTTATTAAGGCTTAATAGGAATTTTCGTTAATATTGCACTTTGGTTCATCGAGTATTTTGTTATTAACTGAATGAAGTATTACTATAATTGTAGTTTAGAAATAGGTTGTTCGTTAAATTTAGAGTGGTAAAGCAAACGAAAGAAAGCTGGTGGCATAAAGTCCATATATTTAAGTGTTAAGCCAGTCTGACGGCTGCCAGAATGATGCACACGACCCTCGGATTCCCTGCTCGACATATTACAAACACAGAGCCGCTGTCCATTAGAATGGTGAGGGTAATGATTATTATGATTTTAATGGCGAGGGTTCACTGAAATAAAAATCGATGACATCAGACGAGTACGCGGGGCCCATAGTTGTGGTAACATTATGATAATATAAAAGCTGAATATAACATTTTTGGGAAACAGTAATGGAAAATGCAGGAATCGTACTGTATGTTTTATTAACAGAAGTTGGATTCGTTACATGATAATGCTTATAAATACATGCATAGTAGATTAATTATTCATCTCATAACGAACATATTCGAAAATGCGTTCCATATTGGAAATACGTACGTACTTTACCGTTCCTGTTGCTGATATATGCTTTTGCTATCGTATTTCCAGAGGTGTTTTCTTCACCTAACTGTATGTAACATGTGATTTTCCTAGGAATGCCCATTTTTATCTACTTACCTACAGCGTATATTAGGACGTCGGACAGAAAACCAGTCCTTAGCACCGATTAATTACTTGTAATATTGCCTTATAAGTGGGGTATAAAAATATAATAAACGTACTTATAAACTAAGAAGCACACAACACTTAAGTATGATAATACATGGTGTTTCCTTAAAAGTGCTTAGAATGCTAGAAGTAAAACAATGTTTTGCAAGTTTGATGTCCTTCAGCAGACGATTCATATTACCGGGGAATGAAATAAATGGAATAATACTCAGATGAGCCCCGGATCCACAGAATTAAGAGCCTCTCAGCAATTGTCCTCCTGGATTTAAGATCCAGGTAATTAACTCTTTAACGAGATTGGAAACAAAGTCCTCGGGATTATGAGAATATATAAAATTCACTCTAATTTAATTGCAGCACAACGCTATTACAGCTACTTTTAATTTAACTTTACATAATGTTAGTGAGTACTGATTAGCATTTTCCAGTTCACACTATTTTAGCTAAACTTTAAAATAACATTTAGATATACTTATTTATTTCCTCGGCCGAAATATTAAGAAGATATGTTCAGTTTTCGAAAAAGATGACAACTGCACCTTCCTGATGAACAAAATATATGGATATAGCCAAGTTACATATATAATACAGCCTCATATTCAATTGTTTGAAATATTACAGTAATATTTAAATTTGTATACCTACGCTTAGCATTAAACTGCCAACACATTCTAAACCTTCTGATAATCGGATTTACTTTATGCAAGTAATGACTGTTTTATAAACTATGAATAAATGAACAGGGCATGGAGTGAACATGGTGCACATCTCCCCAAAGTGAGTCTTTTATGCTTATCACTATCCTCTGAAATAATGGATAAAGTGAAGAAAGCGGGAGAAGCCGGCCAATAGGGATGCACTGCTAACAGTTCTAAGCAGTTGCTGATAGGATTCACTCTAGTCTTCCAGGGTAGAACAGACCTATCTGAGGCAGCTCAGAGAAGACTTTCATTGTGCAAGACCGAGAAATATCTTCCAACGAGCAAGTAATTGCAGCATTCGTCCAAAACCTAGTGACATTGCACAATTCGTAAATCTTACCTGGAACATGGAAAGAGAAGCAAAATGTTAGGAAATGAGGGTAAGCAAATGTATGGTAGAAGAGAAACCATCCCAGCATTCACCTTAACTATTAAGCATGGTCTACCCGAGAATCTAAACTGTCCCTCAATTTACCAGGGAGCGCCGAAGCATCTCCGTGTGTCTTCCTTGGGGCAATACTGTCCTCCACAGGAGAGATAGGTTCCGACGCCTGAGACGCAAGAGGGTTGGCGAAGGTTCCCACACCCTACCTGGACAGGTTTATGACACCCCATATCAGTACACTTACAGACCATTCAAAAACATTCTGACGGCTTCTACTTTTGTGAATGAATCTTCTCGGTTTTAGAGTACAGAGTGAATAGGGCGCATGTTTTTTAAGGGTCTGCTCCTTGTGTAGCATGTGTTTTCTGCCACACACATTCGCTATCCTTGTCCCACTGTGTAAGGCAGCACATACCTTCCAGGGACGTTCTATTCGTTGCTGGACTGTACCTAGGATTATAGCAGAGCGCTCAAGCGATTCGGTCGGTCGGTGGGTCGGTCGGTCGGTCGGTCGGTCGGCACACACCCAGAGCAGCAACATGTTATCTCGCAAACCTATTCACATTTAAAATCAACAATTCTACCTAAAACCCTAGCGAGGGTGGGCAGGCACCAACAGCTTTCAACCTCGGCCTGTGGGTTAGGAGTCTGCGAATGAGAGTAGTCAAGTCACGAAGTCTCCGTGGCAGTGCACTGCATCGCAGTGCGGATTAGTGCAAGGTATGTTGTCCTGTGTGTGCAGCAGTGATGTAAGTGAACATTAATACCGCGATAATCTCGACGGACCAGTCGTGCTTGATCTAATTGTGAGCAACAGCGAATTAAGTGTAACGTTTGCGTTTCGCTAGCTTCTTACAAGATTAATAAAGTGTGCTTAGCACAACTGAAGGTTTTTATTTTATCATAGTAGAAAATTTTCATACCTTTTCACAAGATATTTGGGATTGTTGTTTAAGTATTATTTTTATTCATAATTAATCACTTTTTGATTGGATAATATGAAATGCCCATTGGACGACACATGTAGTGTATTACTGTCAAATATTTTATTTCTGCTTAGTACACGAATACTAAAAATTATCGAGTACAAAGTTCTTTAATTAGATTAAAAGAAACATTATGTTTATAGTTATTGCGTTTTTCAATTTTTGAAATTTGAATTATAGATAAATAAGTACTGTAATTGAACTATTGCATATCCATTACGGAAATTTGTGTACAACAATTTTAACTCTGCAAATTTTGTAGATCTCCTGCAAATTTTATTTTATATTTATATTTATGTAATTTTTAGGTTCATTCATATTTGAAAACCAGTTGCTTAGTATGAGGTACAAGTTATAAGTACGACATTATATATAACTGTTTCAAAACGACATCGAACGAATATATAGAAGTAGTTACTCAGCTTCTATGTGGCACATATAGATAGTTTTTACCGCCAACAGAGCCGCATAAGAAATGCTCCTGAATGAGTGTGGATTAGGCAGTGACAGGAACAACGACGCGTGCCTCACGCTGTCGGAGTTCGCAGGTATAGGTCATACGCCGTGCTGTGTGCTGTAACAGTAAACATACCGGCATACTCCGAAGTAGCTTGCTTGTTACTATTAAGAATTTCTCTGGCTAATGAAACTGCAATAAAGCAGCTATTGCTTAATTACTGATTATGAGTGTTTAACGTGTTTCAAAATTACGCTATAGCAGTCCATGATGGCGAATAAGCTGGTGGACATATGCAACTTATACCTTTTAGAGGGAAGTTAATGTTAGCGAGGTTGAAAATGGAGGCATTAAATGATAAACTGAACAGAAAACAACATCAAAGAATTGTAGATAAATTTACCAAAATTAAATGGCTTATACAATGACACGAGCATTTTATTTCACGTGTTTGTTAATACTAAATAAAGAATTTGTAGCTGAAAAGGAAGCTATTGACATTTATAGTAAGTTGTTGAAAGTATTGTACAATTAAGATAATAACAAACTGCCCTGAAGTTAAATAAATATTATCACTGTTATAACCACTTTTACAGTACGCATTGTTAATGAAACTAAATTATTGCATTCTTGGAGGTACTCGAATAATGACGCTTAAATATCTCCATCTATAAGATATTAAAGCAAATGCTCAAACTGGTGACCTTCGGATTCTAAACAAAGCTGACATATACGTAAAAGTGACTTATGCACTCGACGTACAACTACGGGATTTGAACTTACTTCTTCCAGTTCAGCATGAAGTCTGGCTACCAGTTCCATTTCTGTTTGTACGCGTGTTGCATACACTAAAGTTTTCAAGTGTCCCTACAAGTAGAAGTCGACTGGTGAAGGATCTGGGGATCGAGGTGGCCAAGGGTTGGGACCCCCACGACAGATCCATTTGTTTGTGCATACAGAATTTAAATATTCCCGAACCACCAGGAAAAAATATGGAGCCGCACCATCATGTTGATACATCATGCTTTGCCTTATTCCTAAAGGAACGGATTCCAACACTTCTAGGAAACAGTTCTGCAGAAAGGTGGGATACCTCGGGCCATCTAGGTTTCCAGGTAAAGGTACGGTCCGATAGGAGAATCTGAGACTATATCTCCCCAGGTGTTTATTGCAAATCGATACTGCTGTCCTCTTTCAATGAAACGCCTCGGATTTTCTTCGGCCAATAATGCTGATTGTACACTGCAGTTAGCCCATCTTTGGTCTGTTGCACTTTGGCCGTGAATAAAATTGACTTTGTAAAATTCGGATCGACATCGCATTTGTGCAGTAACCATCGGCAAAATTCCTACCGTCTCGGATAATCAGCTGGTTGAAGAGCTTGAACTTTGTATGGACGATAGGGATACAGTTTCCGGTCATGTACCATTCGCCAAACAGCAAGATGATGTATGTTCATTTCGACCGCTAATTGTCTCGTACTAATTTCAGGAGCTTCCTCAATTCTGTTAAGCACTTGCTCCTCAGAGTGCACAGTACTTGCAGACCTAATGTGTCCCGTGTAATACGGCCGTGGTCTGAAGCTACCAGATTCCCTTAAGCGCTGCTCTATTGCCATAAATGTGCCATGATGAGGGACACGTCGATTAGGAAACCGTTCTTGATATATCCGATATGCGTTCGTTCAACTCACTTTAGCTCTTCCATACATCAAAACCATATCCGTCATTTCGGCGTTCGTATAGCGCTCCATATTGCTTGGATTTGCTACCTATGTATGGGCAAAATCCTCCCTGTTAGGACGGAATGTGTGTTTTACACTGAAGAGCAACGTTGCAACTGTCCAAGTTATTAGTCAAATTTTCACAAGTAACTGCCCTTTGCTCCATTACCTGAATTGTAGACTAGGGTCACTGATAAAGGGCAAGGAGTAGTGCTTTTGTTCTAATGGCTGGTGCGTCCCAGTATAAACTTGTGAGGTTCGCACACCAGTGGTTCCTGCGGTGCCTTATCACAATAATATTTAATGCTGCATAAAATTATACCTAACAGAATTTCGGAGCTGCGATACTGAAATTCAGACTAGTTAAACTATAAACTACGCAACGGCTAAAATCGTTCGGTGTCGTTTTGAAACGCACACACACAAGCACATACACATATATATACATATATGTGTATATATACATATATATATATATATAAACAAGAAACGACGGAGCTTCACAATTTATTGCAACTTTCAACCACATATTGTCTTAAATGTCTCTTCGAAATGCAATTTATAAGTTGTCAGTGTACAATTATTTTACTTTTCCAAATATATGCTAACTTGTTACGAGCTATTAAGACGACGAAAGTATGTTATGCCACCATTTGCTAGTAGGAATATAGAAAAATCGGGACTCATAATTGCAGAAATATTATTTTTGAAAGCAATTAAATTAAATGCATTTATTACCAAACGAAGTTTCTAGCTCAACAAAGAATATATCATTGTTGTTAATGGTATGAAATGTTATGCTGCATTGTAAGGGACAGATTTTCTAAAATAGCTTAATCATATGTTGTAGAACACAACCAGAAACCATTCATCAAATGCGCATCAAACTTTGCAATCATACTTCTTTGTACTCAGGAGAGTAGATAATTACTTTGGGTTCTGATAAAAAGCGCACATCAGTCCTCTTAATGTCACCGACCTCCTCACATTCGTTTGATATTACACGGATTTCTGCATATGCATCACTTTACGATAAAATTGTATGAAACTATTCAATAGATATTCTGTAAGCTTTAATACTGCGAACAGACATAGTTGCCAAATCAACAGTGAGAAAATTCTAAAACTAGGTTATGAAAATCTATGCAAACTACAGTTACTTTGAGCTGAATTGGTGATCGTCGAACTGCAAATTCAGTAAAAGCCATTTCAAATAATTTAAGTAGATTTCAAAGCGAATAATTTTGCGAATAAGCAATGTAAGCATAGACACATTAGATAGAAAATGCCGTTGAGCTTTCGCTTAAAGAAGATGTATCAGAGTGAACAATGGAATCGAAATTAAGTCGGTAGACGGAATGGGAGTACGTGTCGTCTTATATCACTGGCCTCCGGGTGACTTTCAAAACTCTCACCTCTGTTGCATCGCCGTTCCAGCCTCGGCCTACAGTCTTCATTGTTACTCTACAAATCACTCGTTCGTCCGCTTATTACTTATGCCTGCCAAGTGTGGGGGGCTCCACACACATGTCATCTGCGTCCTCTTCAGGTTATACAGAATCACTTCATGCTTATCGCTACCAACGCTCTATGGCTCATCCGTAATCAGCAGCTCCATCACGAACTAGGACTGTTACCTCTTCACGTCTACATTCACAGGATCGCCCGTCGTTTCTTTTCCACACTGCAAGAAGTTCCAGGAGCTGTGCATTACAGCATCGGCGTCCGCACGCGCCAGCCCTCACGCTTAAAGAGGAGACTACCACAAGACCTGCTTCTGAGTGATGCATCTGATTCGAGTGATTCTACTGCTTGATGTGTGTCTTACATCTCCAATATTGACTTAATTTCTCAGAGAGTACTATTGGAGTTCTAACTTAATGTATTTAGGGGGCGGCCTGTTACCCTAACCCTGAGTATTATTGTTCTTTTATGTATTGTTCTGTTTCCTACTTTTCACGCTGATCTTTAAAGCATTGTACTGCTGATCGATCAATAAAAAAATTATAAAAAAAAGGACCAGGATATCGATTCGGACATACGGAGGGATTGTATTTGAAAATTGACGGATTTAATCCCTTACTTATCAGTGGAATGTAGCACGTTAAAATTATTATTTATTTAATCGGATAAGATCAAATGGTTTTAAAACATAGTATAAGTAATCTATTTGACGCATACAACGAATCCAAATACTTTTGTTCCTATGAAACCGTTGATCGGTATAATTGATTTATTGAATACATACAGACCAAACGACTGTAATAGTTCTTACGTTATAGCCAAGAGAATCTGATCGAAAAAACATACCATATTCCGTTATTGTTTAGCGCTACGCCTGTTGCTACTTGACACCCATGCGGGTTGTCGCGGTTGATTAGCTTGCGATTCAACGCGGGTTGGTAAGCGTGCGGAAGAAATGAACAAATTCGCATTTAACCACAGGGATATAGACAGCTAACTGCCAAGTGATGCAAAAACAAAACGATCCACTGGTTTTACCTCTTATTGCTAGTTAGTAAAAACGATTGCATTTTAAACATACGTCTCCAATCTATCGTAGTATAGGTTCCCACAGAGTAAATGTCCCAATTCATGTGTTGTATACAAGTTGTATCGAAACGACATAGTACGAATATAGCCGTTTCGTAGTTAATAATTTAACTAGACCGAATTTTGGTGTCGCAGCTTCCAAATTCTGTTAGGTATGATTTTATGCAGCATTGAATATTACATTATTTTGTGATTAAGCAGCGTAGGAACCATAGCTGTGTGAACCTCAAAAGTTGTTATTGGTACGCACCGGTCACGAAAACAAAGCATTGCTCCTTGCTCTTTATCAGTGACCCCAGCCTCGCTTTCAGGTAATGGGGCAACGGGCAGTTACTTGTGGAAAAAGTCGAATAATGACTCGGACAGTTCCGAGGTTGTTCATTTTGCTATGATCTTAATTGTACAGTGCTTTCAACCAGTTACTGTAAATATCAACAGCATCGTTTTCAGTTACAAATGCTTTATTTAATATTATTAAGCACAGTGAACTGAAATGCTTGTCTCAATGCATAAGGCATTTAGTTTCGGTTAACTTTTTCTACAATTCTTGTATATTGTTCTCTGTTCTTTTTTATCATTTAATGCTTCCATCCTCAATCTCACTAAAATAGCTTCCCTCTAAATGCTTTAAGTTGCATCATTTGCATATGTTCACCAGCTTATTTGCCGTCATCGACTGTTGTAACGGAATGTTGGAATACGTTAAACACCCATTAAAAATAACCAAAGAATAGTTTCTTTATTGCAGTTTCATAAACCAAAGAAATTATTAATTGTAGCAAGCTACCGTGTAGTAAGTCGGTATGTTTACAAACAGCTACAGCAGGCGGCAGGCTGTGTCACCTACCTGCGAACTTCGATAGCGTGAGGCACGCGGCGTTGTTCCACACTCATTCTGGAGCGTTTCTTATGCGGCCCTATTGGCGGTAAAACTATGTATATGGGTCATATTGAAGCTGAGCAACTACTTCTATATATTCGTTCCATGTCGTTTGCAAACGCCCTGTAGATAGTAGTCTGATAGATGTAGTGAAATAGTTTGCTTATATACATTCAAACTGTTTCACTACAAATACTGCTTGTTCGTCTTCTGTTTTCAAATTACTGAAACAACTTAGTTGAGAAGTTTGTTGTGTTCAACCATGTAACAGATTCTTCTTTTTATAAATAGCAACGGAAGCGATCTTTTGATGTAAATAATGAAATATAAAATATTAAATTTTCTTGACACTCCTATATGCAGAAAACTAGATAATCCGTTATGATGATAAGATACGATAGAAAGAGTACTATTTGAGCTACATAAAATAATTCTTAGTTACAATTTTGACATCTCAAAAAATAAAAATAAATTCATGGCATTTCAAGCACCTCGTCCGTTAGGATGTAGACATACATTAGACAATAACATAATTGAACAAGAAAATACATTTAAAGTTTTAGGATCGACAGCATCATACGTTAAAGAAGTAGACATTGTTACTAAATTACTTTAAAAAATAAAGTAAGAAAGGATACAATGATGAAATTTTATAAAACCACGGCAGTTCCAACAGCTCTATACAGTAGCGAAATTTGGACAATGGCAAGCAAAGATAAATGCAGATTGCAGGTGCCAGAATTTAGATTTTTAAGATCAGTTTTGGGAGTCACTAGAAGAGACAAAATAAAGAATGATGATATAAGAAATATAAGAATATAAGAAATCAATTACAGATCTTTAATATAATCGAATAGGCAAATATCTGACAAAAGTGGCTAGTACACGTGAATAGAATGAATAAGGAATCATACCCGAAAAAAACCCATTAAATTACAGATCTAAAGGAAAACGAAACATCGGAAGGCTCAAAGAAACAATGGATAACCAAATTAAATACGTATCTGGAGCACGCCACAAGCCTTTGGAGATTCAATGCTTGAAGGAGGAGGATTAGGAGGAGGAGGAGGAGGAGGAGGAGGAGGAGGAGGAGGAGGAGGAGGAGGAGGAGGAGGAGGAGGAGGAGGAGGAGGAGGAGGAGGAGGAGGAGGAGGAGGAGGAGGAGGAGGAGGAGGAGGAGGAGGAGAGGAAGAAGAAATTATTCATGAAAGCTTATATAAATATACTAAGTTTTTCGTATATTTAATTTACCATCAATGAACCATTTCTGTTATTTATTAAAATATTTACAGTATATGAACCTTCATTTCTAACAATGAATACAAAAAGGTAAGTTACATGTTGAGTTCAAAATGCAAAAGTAAAATAAATTATTTCCAGACATATATAAGGTCTAAGAGAAATCACTGCCCTGCGGTAGACATTTCTGAAGGGCTAAGGGTGCGAACCCCAAACGAAAACCAGGTCCTCTAGAGCGTTGGCTTGCTCGATGGGCCAGTAACCACCCTCCATGTAAAAATATTGGTACTAAAACACCAAGGAAATAGGCTGAGAGATATATCATATGGCAATATAATGAATGGACAAGGGCATACTCTACTGGAAACAAGATCATTTCAAAATGGAATGTCAGAAGCATAAGCAAAGAACAACGGAAATAATTGCTATTTACATGACAAAGCGAGGAGGCGTACCGGAAAATATGCGAACAACAGAGATGTTTAGGTGAGCTTATCGCACACACACGGAAAGTCTAGTGAATGTACGCTCTGTTCAGACGCAATCTTGTCTTCTGGACAACATGATATATGTTACCTGATCAATCAAAATTCCTTTGTGATCTAGGATTGTACTTACAGCACTTTAAACCTCCAGGTACGTTGATTAATCAAAATCAGCAGGGCCGTTGCTTATCTTTCATTTCCGTGGCATGTTTTGCTTAACGCATATCTGTAATATAAACAAAAAATATATGTCGTTATTTTTATTTATATTTTCATTCAGATTCATAATTATTAAACTGATATGAGAGTATGCTTCATTATTAATTCAAATAAGAGTGTCTAAAATTATATACACATAATTTTGTATAGCTTAACATTGTGATTCATTTAAATCATGCGCTTTATATTACAGCAATGGCCTGTTTGTACAAATTGATCTTGGTTCAGAAAATTAGTTGTTTTACCATATACTTCCTATAATTATGGAAATTATTTAAAAAGAAAGGCTTTCCGTTAATAGCAGAGTTCATTTTCTGTAACTAGAAGACTAAAAGAATTGGGAAATTCTTTTATTGCGAAAAGGGATCGATTACTGAAACAGAAAGCTCGAGATTGATGGTTTGTATACGATCATAGCGACAATGACAGTGAGACAACTTTCAGAGATGGAGCATTGCTGATGATATATTAGACATTACGCCTTTGTCAGTTGAGTAAATCACCTTTCTTGAAATTATACCCGTTGTGCAGTTTGACCACACTAGAAAAGTAGTTATATAATCGTGTAGTATATCTTGTAGTTCTAATAGTCATTTAATAACAATTGTGTATTCACTAATTTAGTTGGTTTTCTCTTTCATATTTTTCCATGATAGAGATTGCAGAAGATAGAGCTGTTTAGCCTCATTTTCATTCTTTGAAAAATAGTACAAGAAATAATGACATAGATACATGTTTAATGTATTTATAATAATTAAGATTATTCTTTCTTATTATGCATCCGTGTTTCGTACAATAATTGGCAAACCTTTCATATCAAACACGCAGTTCCCGTGCACCATTTGTGTCTCGTCCTTTAATGCAGGCCAAGTTACTAATATTTTACCCTTCTAATAAACAAGATAAGAAATGAACGCAGTGCTAATCAGAAGTCAATACGCCTCAACGCTCTGTCATGTAGGAGTAGTAAAGAAATGCAGATATACTGGTAGGACCACAGACCAAGAAGAAAGGAAAAGGTTCTGGAGATAATAGGGGCTACATCTTTATGTACTTGGGAGTCGAAAAAAGTAATACATACTCATGTATATATAAACACCATCTGAGGTAGGAATATCACATAAAATGTTAACATTAAGAATAACAGAATTTTCCTGAATTAGCCAGAAAATAATAACGTTATAGTTCAGAAATGACAGATGACACTGCAATATTATTGGAGTATATACTTCAGAAAAAAAGGTAGGAAATAGAACAATTTGATAAATATTGAAAAATATTTAAAAATAATGTAGAAAAAAAAACAGTTGAGAAAAGACAAGAGCTAATAAAGAAAACAGCACCCTCAACCACCTATTAATTACTAGTACCCACATAAAGACATTGAATTTAAAAAGGCGATAATTGATTATATTGTTGTTAATAGTAAAAATATGGTACATTCATTCAGGCCACAAGGAATTTATAGAGACCAAGTTGACATGAAACATTTTTAGTTGTACCGAAGAGCAAAATACCAAAACATATTGGAAAACGAAAAAAGTAATACGAAAAGCAGAGTAAAAGTCCTTCAACATAAAATTACTGGAGAAATTCATAATATGACACTTGAACTACACAAGAATAGGCCATTAATCAGAGGTAGGACAGGAAACATAAATCAAGACTAGATAAATCTGTCATCAAACATAAGTGAAGTATATGACGAAGTACTTACTAAATGGTAAAGAAAAGTAAAAGTTAAAATTTTAAAAACATGAATAACATGTTTATATAGGAAATTAAACATATTGATCTTTCTCTTCAAGGACTTAAGGGAAAGAAATGAAAGATAATATGCAAGAGAAAGCAGTAGCAAACTGCTAAGGCAAGGCAATAGGAAATGTTGAGTACAGTTTGTTAATAGACTGGAGTACGATATAACAAGAACATAAAGATTTCACTTCTTGATATTCGTAAATTTAGAGAAAATGTGAAAAGTAAAGACAAAATGTACTTATAAGCAAGGATGAATATGAAAAATATTATAATGGGTTACCTGAACAGAATGGGAAAACTTATAATCTCAGATGCAGATAGATATTTGAAGAATTTGATACAAATGGAATAGTAGATTTCGGAAAAACCTTGGAAAAAGCAAAGAACGGGAAAGCCGAGGTATAGACCGAATTAATATTGAACTAATTGAATATGCCATATTGATATGAAAACAAGATGCTTTAAAATTATTAAATTACATCTTAACATGTTGCAAAATACCAACGTAATGGAAAATAACAAGCGTAATTAATACATATCAAAGATCGAGCGGGATGGCTTAGGCGGTTTCGTCTCTGGCCCCCATTCGGGAGGTTCAGTTTCGATTCCCGTGGCTGACCTACCTGAACCAGGGTTTTTTTACGGAGGTTTTCTTGGGTCGCTAGGTGAATGCTGGGTAGGTTAATTACATCCCTGGAATTCCTGTCCCTCCTTTTATCCTTCATTATTATTTCATATCATCTCTCATCTAGTGATCGATTTCAAGGTAGAAGCCTCGGTAGGAGTCTCGGCGGTGCATGGCGGAACGAAATACTCCGAGAGAACACTTTCTCCTCGGAAGGACGGACTCCGGTCTCCTAGACAGTCTAGTGAGCCGATTCAGGAACGCGGCTGGCGGGAAGCCGGTTGTGCCAGCGTGCCTGGAATCTTCCTTGCTCTGGGAGGAAGGTGGGCCTCCTGTCTCGGGATCGGCCTCGTGAGTGTTTCGGGGCTACGAGAGGTGGGATGACTGTTGTCCAGGACCACTGGGCTGTTTCTATCCAGTAAGGTGTAGGGAGCCATCGCTGTGTGCTGTAATAGCTCCTTGGGGTCGGCCGCCCTCCGTCTCCTTTCACTTCATCCTCCCACCTTGGGGTGCGCCACTTGGGGTATAGGTACAAAAGACCAGTCTGGTCGAGGTGGAGAATCCCTCTCGAGCAATCCAATCCAATACATACAAAAAGGAAGTGGATTGCTGTAACTACAGGAGCGTATTCCTATTAAATTCAGCATATAAAACATAAATATAAAATAACTACAACCAGAGGTATTTTAGAAGGGAAACAATGGGTATATAGTAAAGGTGGATTGCGCATAGATGCTGTCTTTGTAATGTTCGAATAAATTAATGGAAAACAGAAGAGAACTACATCTTCCAGTATCTGTACTGTTTCTAGACTACGAGAAAACACATGTCAGAATAGATAGACTTAAACATTCCGAAATATTAAATGCATAACTTCTCTATTAAGGCTAATCAAGGTCTTAGACAAGGGAAGAAATTTTTTCCTCCCTTTCTAGTCAATGCTGACGATAGGAGGCGCTTGTGTTCCCTCATAGCGAGGGAGCCGAAGCATCGGACCTGAGATGAAATCAGGGTTGAGATAAATAATTGAGGTGAATATTTGATGGAGCAATTGGTTGAATGATGGTGGGAGAAACCGGAGGACCCGGAGGAAACCCACCCCAGCTCCATGTCGTCCACCATAAATTCCACTTTGCGGTCGCCTGGGATCGATCCCGGGCAGCCTAGGCGAGAGCCAAGCGGTCTAACCACTGAGCCATGGCGCGACCTAAGAAAGAAAATGAATATCTTAAAATAAAATAAGAGCAAATAAGTCAATGAATACCATATCATTTGCTAATTATGAGATTACTGTTGGGCGATTCAGAAAAATTATCTACAAGATAATGTAACAGTGTTAAATAAAGCTCCAGAAGCCTGTAGTTTTAATATCTCAATACCTAATTAAACCAACGAAATGATAACGAAAGGAAAACGCAATAAAGGGCTAAGATTGTAATAAAAGATCAGGTAAGGGGATACGTTACTAAGTTGGAACGTCTGGGATGTCATTTAATTTACTATCCAAATAATAATGCAGTAAAATAAAATTCATTACATATATGTATTAAGGGTACTTGGGAAAACCAGAAAGCATAAATTTCACGGTTAGATTACGGAATATTGCGTTGAATATATATATATATATATATATATATATATATATATATATATATATATATATATATATATAAGTAGTATAGAATTGGGCATTTCGGCACAGTGTAGATAGGATGTTGAATTCTCCTCTGTGTTAATAAATGTGTGATGTAGAACTCTCATTGATTTAGAACTCTCCTATATGAAAATCGAGGTTTAAAAGAAGGGGAGTTGTGATGTGAATGCTTGTGTGTGTGCTTGAACTCTCATGTATTCTTTTCGATGTGTGTATGTGTGTGCTTGAACTCTCACATATGAATATCGAAGAGTCTAGGGTTCGATATTTGTGATGGGGTGGGATGGGTAACGGGGGGGTTCCGGGGATGTTTGAATTAAATGTATTGATAGTAATTCTTCGATGTCTGTGCTTGAACTCTCATATATGAATATCGAGTGTAGGGTTTGATATTTATTACGTTTAGTGTATGATATATGATGCAGTATCGTTATTCTTTAGATAAAAGAATATCGAGAGAATGATTAGGTATGTTTACTGGGAGAGATTTATGAAAATAAATGTAATAAGACATTCTGGTAAGGGGGTGTTCCCTATGCAGAATCTCTCCTTGAGCTATCGTATCCAAGAGCGATGTAAAGGTTAAGAAAAAAAGGTTAAATTCCATTCCCACATCGAGGTACGAGAAAATATAAAATCTATTCCACATTGAAGTATAAGGATGATGACGTGTTGTCATTCCTCAAGATTTGTGCATATATGTATATGTGTGGGTCATCTATGAATATCGAGTTCTCGGGAGGATTCATATATATGAATATAGGGTCCCCGGTTCGATACCCATTCATGTACGCGAGGATAAACACTAGTCCTCCTCCAGTACAAGCGACGAGAGGGTGGAAGGGGGGAAACGTGATAAAACGCCAATATAGTAAATTCGAAGTAACAAGTCTCATCCTGTCCCGCCAGCTCGGGAACGAACGTGTCCTCACTTCACACAAACCCTCCGTACGTTAAGAACAATCGACGATAGGATGGGGAGGGGGGGGGAGACAGGTACGATCACGTTTCATCACCCATCTGCTCACTCGGGGAACGAATGCATTCTCACTTCACATCGCAACGTCAAGATGAGTGGAACAACAACTCCTATCATTGAAAGTGATACCAGATTCTGGGAGAATCTACGCAATTTCGAAGATTTGCAAAAGCATTGGGTTGAGCACCACGATGAAACGTGTGATGGAAAGATGCATCAAGTGATTTGCAAGAATCCTTCCCATCATGAATCGATCACATCTTATGCTCAATGCGGAAAGAATTGTAAAGTATACCTCGGGTAAGTAGAATTATAATTATGTGTGTGTTAACGTGAAAGTGTTGTTATGTGTTAGATAACTAATGATAAATATGTTTATTTCAGTAAAGCCCAAAGTGAAGATGTGGCATGCCAGTCCGAACAGGATCAAGGTGAAGATGTGTGCGGTCCGTACAATGATCGTCCGTTTAAGGATATCGGTACATCGAAACCCGAGGAGGAAGTCATAGAAAAGTGAGTATAAAATAATAAGAGTTTTACGTTAACAAGTGTATTAAATATTCACGATGTTGAGACATAGTTCGTGTATGTCCGCAGATCCAGTAAGAAAGGAGACAAGAAAAAGAAGAAGACGAACTGCAAACCGAGAATCGTCAAAGCCAAGAAGACGTTCGATCAAGACAGTTTCATCATAATGATGTTCGAACCCTTCACACCCTTCGCAGAAGAAGTAGAGGAGGAAGTTGCGAGTGATGGTAAATAGTGTGTGCATGAACGATAACGACATCTCCATCAGCACCGACTTTCGTGTGAACATAGGATTATACAATGAACTCCCATCACTTTACATTAAAGCCACACATGACGATACGTTTGTGTATATTACAAAAGAGGATTGGGAGGTAATAATGTCAAATGTGTGTGTTTTGGATACGTATCTGAAAGATGGTAAGCATCCATGTGCACCGTACAGTGAAAATATAATATATGCATTTAATATAATGTTATGCATGAATAAGATGCAAGAAATAACGTTTGTGAATACATGTTTAAATGTGGGCAGTATAAATCTGAATAGTACTGCATTCAATGGACTTAAAAGACTAATTCCATATATTGAAAGAAATTTATATCAGTTGTATGATATTCATAAATCATTATGTTCATATGATGCAAAAAGCAGGAGTGCAAGGATGAGGATATTGGAGATGTATGTTAAAGTCAATAAAAAGATAATTTGAATTTGTAATGTTTTTATTTATTACACCTATATGATAGATTGTACAACATGAGTTAGTGGTTTATAAGTGAATAATTTATCATGAATAATTAAACAGAATAATGAAGTTTGTGCAGGAAAATTTGACGATGCTTGAACTTCCAATCTGACATTCACTGCCCCCGTCACAGTATCCTCAGGTTGATGAGAGCAATCGATGACGAATAGCGGTGCATATTTCAGAAAGTCGTTCCTTTTCAAAAGAGGGTAATTCTCCTTTCCATAGTAGGATGATTGAAATTTGGAATATTGATCATACAGAGATGCAAATTTCGAATTGGCGAAATCCAAATTCATATCGTGATAGGGGTAAGATTCACTGTTGAGATAAAGTTTCAGATTGGTGATATTACAATTATCAAATAGAGAGGCATCCTTAGCGAGATGATTCAATCTATCCACTTGTGCACCGACTATGACGAAACGTGGTTTTTCAAGTTTAGTCGTGGTTGCAATGTTCCATGTGAACGCTTTAGTTTGAGGTACAGCAGGTTGAGTGTGAAGGTCCAAGGTTCGAAATGCGACGTGTAGAGGTTTATCCGATTTGACGAGTTTAAGTTTATCAACTCGTTCAGAATCTGAAAGTCGAAGTACAGGCATCCTCCATTCGAGTCTAGTTAGTTGTATGGTTGTAGGATCGTTTCCAATGATACAATTATTAGAATCCTTAGATCTAATGAGAATAAGTTCAAACTTGCTATTAAGTATGACCTCCTTGTGATCGTCGGCGAAACCCAGCAACATCGAAAGAGGAACGATAGCATTGAAGATACCATTCGATGTATTCACGATGTCTACCACACCTCCTGGATAGATCCATCCAGCATTTAGTAAACGATTCGATTCCAGTTCATTCAGTGCTGCATAGTTACGCATCGTTGATGAAATGCCCGGATTCCTAGTTCTATCAATAGTCGTTCCATTCATATCCAGACGAATCTCATCGAATAGGAATGCCATAGCATTGTTACTCAATTTCGATGTGGCAACGCTGCCGTCGGGTTTAGTGAGAGTCCCCTCAATGTAGAGATAACTTCTACTAGGAAGCGTGTACAAATCTTCAGCTTGACATGGAATTCTAATTTCATCGTTCACATCGAGAGCTGACGTATTGTACGGTAGGAATACGTGTTCTTCCTCCTTACTGATCTTATCATCAAAGGTCGGAATCCCGGTCACGTCCAACACATCCATCATAGAACCTTGAAGCCTAAGTTAGCGAGAAATTTTCGATTAGACGATGTGATTAGCTTGCGGGTCGATGATCGAGTAGAGGTCAATCTCGAGAGATGTTTTTTAATATAGCATCGTCTCTTAAAACTTATACCCATTACGACGTATGTGCAATCGTACAGTGATGGTTTCGTTCCTGAAATCTAACTTATCGCCGTTCTGGTCTACCACTCTAATGTCGAGATGATCAATGAGATTCGTATCGATGATTGGTAAATATATAGGACTTGATGGTTCCTGCGAGATATGATAACCTGGAGGTACCGATGGGAAAAATTCATACAGAGAATGACCACTTTTACCATTGATGAAAGATCCCGTTGCAAGACTACACTCGATACGTATGATGCTGACCTTGAATATGTTAACCAAATCATTAGACTCGGTCAGCACGTTTGCCGGTACCCTCTGTTTAGAGGTGAAACCGAGAAGAGAAGCAATAGATCTCTCACGACTAAAGTCGATAATATAGGGAGATTGAATTTCTGATTTCATGGTGTTATTATTAGCACGTAGAATAAAGTCGTCACCGATGTCGAGAGCATCCTTGATCAATCTGGCGATATCATCCAATTCATAAGTACCCGGTGGAATTACTATACGTTCGACTTTTCCATCGCGAACGTAATGGAATAGATTATTACTCTCGTCCACATTCGGAATCGAGTAAAAAGTCTCAAAATTCAATAGAGCTATCTCGTAATGTCCGTTAGGATCCAGATGTAATGGTGGATTTAGAAATGTAGAGAAGCTGGTATCACTACCACTCACGGTGATCGTGTAACTCATCGAGGAGAAACTGAAGGCACAAGTGACCGCAAATCACAGAATCGAATTCTTGAAATCTCGTCGTATTATATAGGAGCTTGACACCCGAAAGGTACGTTTCTATCTCTTCCGGAGGTCTCAGATCGCCGAAACTGTCAAAGTAGTAGGCAACGTCACCATCCTTACGTACAGCAATCCAATGTGTACCAGGGTTATTTGATGTATCCAGATTCACTACTATTCTCTCATAGTATCGAGGACGTGGAGGTAGTTTATCGATCATGTAGACACCTCTAAAATGTGGAATGTGTAGACGTCGTGCATACGAATCGATCTCGTTAGCACTCAGGGCTTTTTCCGGGATAAATATAGGCCTCGCCCCGAGTTTTTTGATCGAAGATACAATCCTCTACCCTTACGACGTCTCTTACGGCGAAGACCTTTGCCCTGAGCCAAAGATTCCATGCGCTCGTTGTGACGTGTTAATTCTGCAAGTTGTTTTGCATCCGAACGTTTCTTATTGACAGCCGTAGCAATCTGAGCAGCACCTCCAGCTAGACCACCTGCTGCACCTAGAGCTGCTAAAAGTGGTAGCAAAGGTAAGAAACCACCTCTCTTGTTGCGACGTTTACGCATGCCAGCGCCCGCTGCCAGTTTACCCTTCATAAGTGTAGTCACAAGTCGAGCTGCAAGTCGTTCGCCCAAAGAAGCGTCGGCAGACTTTACACGTCTCCAAGCTTTCTCTACCAACACCTTATCGGCTAGACGACGAGAATCTGTATCAGTACTCTCTGCGTAAGCCCGATCGTGATCGAGACACGCTGAATCTAACCCGTTCACCGGTAAGTCACCTCCCTGCAAGCGTTTATGTAGTTTCGTTCCGGGACCGCAGAAACGATAACCCGGTAAATGTGCCTCAAATGGTAATGAATTAATCAAGGAATTAAGAATTCCCGAACCTTTGCGTGCACGTGTAGAGCGCATGTCACACTATGAAATAAAAAAGGCAAAACGTGCGCTTTATAAGTATACGATTCCTATGACGATTGGCTAAATCCAGTAAAGACATAGATTGCCCTTATCACGAACGAGATAAAAGACAAAACTTATGCTTTATAAGTACTAGTCGCGATATGGAGATAGTAAAGCAAAAGTGTACACTACCCATACAGGTGTTAGATTTCGAGGACGACATTCGCAAAGGACGACACGGTACGTTGTTTCCGAGTAACGTTAGAGCGCTCATACTGGGCAGTTCAAATGCTGGAAAAACGAACGTTTTACTCAACCTGCTTATTCACGAGAATGGTCTGAGATTCGAAAACCTCTACATATACTCGAAATCGTTGCAACAACCTAAATATCGATATTTACTCAGGTTACTGAAAACTATACCCGATATAGGTGTATTTACGTTCGATGATGGTGATAAAGTGATTCAAACGTCGGATGCTAGAGAAAATTCGATATTCGTATTTGATGATGTGATAAATGAAAAACAGGGTAAGATAGCTTCATATTACAGTATGGGTAGACATCGTAATGTCGATGCTATATATTTAGCACAATCATATGCTAAAGTACCTAAACATTTAATTAGAGATAATGCAAATACGATTATATTCTTTAGACAGGATAATCTCAATTTAAAACATATATACGAAGATTATGTAAATACCGATATGTCCTATGATGAATTTAAGGATATGTGTAAACATATATGGGAGAGTGACGAACGATCCTTTGTTGTTATAGTACCAGAATATCCACTGAACGAGGGACGCTACCGTCACGGTTTTGATCGCTTTATCAGAATGAATAAATAGAATAATCCATCACTTAAGCAATGAGTATCGACAGGTTCGGATCCCGAAGAATCATACCCTCTAGGGGTGTGTTCAATCGATATATCATAACTAGAGATGGATCGGGAAACTATCGATTCAAGGGAAAGCGGTTGTGCAATATTCACGACCCTGAAGAAGGTGACGATGCATCGACTAAACGTTATGTGGATACGCATACGGCTGACGTCGAGAATCGAATGCAGATCTTCAGCGAGCAGACCTCGTATCAGCGTATGGGCGAGTTTGAAGCTATGCTTAGGGATCACATACAAAAATCGCTCGACATCCAATACAACAATTTAATGGAGTACTTAAGTAAATATGCATTTAAACGTGATTCCGAAAATAATGTCATTATAGATGGTATAAGAATGAAAACGCTGTTGGACCCCCTTCACGAACACGACGTTCCTAATAAAAAATATGTAGATGATAGGATTCCAATTCACGATTCTAATGAAACTCTATCATTTCGAATGAAGAGATTGAAGGATTTAGCCGAGCCGATAGAAGATAGTGATGCAGTCACCATGAGTTATGTTAATCATTTCTTTATACAGAAACACAATGAATTGCAAACGGGTTTAACTGAGACTATAACAAACATTGTCGATACTATTACACGGAAACAGAATGAATTACAAAGTCAGTTAACTAGAACAATCACCTCCGCTAGCGAGACTATTACTACAGCTGTAGAAAAAGAAGTGAAAGAACTAACCGCACGACAAACGGAACTTGATAATAAACTAATCACTATAAATAATGATATTCATACTATGAAAACACGAATGAGAAATGTTGTAAACACTATGTTACAACAATTGAAAGCACAACTCATAATTTCATTGCAAACACGTCCGTTTCGAGGTCCCTCTTTAAGGTATACGTTAACATCGGGACTCGAATACTATAAAGTTCCTGGAAATGGAAGTGTACTCTCGTGTTCCATCGTATCATCGGTACATCCGCATACTGTAAATGATACATTGTTTGCAATAAACGGAAGATTAGTTGAAAGATATCCTGTAAGAGTTGAAACTGGCGATATTCTATCGTTTACAGCACCAGTCGGACGTGCTAAAGATGGTCATATATTAAGTATAGAACTGATAGTTTCATATAAATTAGCAGTAGCTGATTAATTATACATTCATTTCGATATGGATGCTGAAGCTATAAGACTTAAGGAATCCATTGCCCGTCACAGTAGGGCAATAAGAGAAAAGTTACGTTCTCTCAAAGGAATGAAATTCGAAACGCAACGAGTCATGTCTGAAGTTCTTCAACCTGTAACCGAACCATTGAAAGTAATAGCGAAAGCACACCAAGACAACAACGACGACGACGAAACTACAGATGATGCTAACGGATCTGATCTCGTGTCAAAGTATCTACACAAGGTTCGAACTGCCAGTTCGAGTGACATGGATAATACTTACGGCATACGTTACGAGGATAATGAGTATAAATTGGGTAACAAGACAGTTGTGTTTAAATCTGATGGTGTTCAGATAGGAACAGAAACGTATGAACCCACAGCAGGCTTATATGAATTATTATTTAAACGTTTACCTCGCAAGACATCGTACACAGATGATGATTTAGACGTGTATTCGCAAATCTTACAAAATACTCAAGTTTACAGACACGGCTACTCAAGAGATGGACGTTTAAGAGCAAATCGAGGGTTCAAGTATCGTCATATCATTCGTGACCTTGTTAGTAATCGAACTGGATTTGGTTTACGTTGGAAAGAACATGTACCGCAGAGAAAATTAGATTACATCTACTGGAACGATCCGAATGAAATAATAAACAGATTAAGATTATTAGTTGCGTCGAGGGATGCAGGTAATTTGAATCACTCACCCGAGATAGAAGAAATTATTACAGAACTTAAAACATCAAAAATTATAGCATGATAAAACGTCGCATTGCAACCGAGTTACATGCACCAGCTAGAAGACGATTTTTACGTCGTAAGATCATAAGCAAAGGAATGAACGATTTAGTACAAATAGATCTTATGGACATGTCTAATTATGCAAGAGACAATAGGAATTATAAGTATATTCTTCTTGCATGCAATTTTTATTCCAAGATGGCTTATGCACGACCATTACGTGATAAAAGTGGTATTAACGTTTCGACTGCTATGGAGGAGATATTGAATGAAATGGAATCGTTTCCGAAGAATGTTCAATCTGATAAAGGAAGGGAGTTTTACAATAAACATTTCCGCGAACTAATGAATCGTAATAATATTAATCATTACAGTACATTCACTCACGTTAAGGCTGCTGCAGTGGAACGTTTAATAAGAACGATCAAACTGAATTTGCATAAGGAATTTATTGTTCAAGGCTCATATCAATGGGTAAACATACTACCTAGAATTATTCATACATACAATAATACTTACCATCGAACGATTCGTATGAAGCCTGTAGAAGTTCGTGATAATTCTCTCCTCCTCAGCGTGTACAAATATGATAGAAGTCTGCGTGAGAAGCGAAGATCTAGACTTCATCGTGTTGGTGACTACGTGAGGATTTCTAAGCATAAAGGTGTTATGGAGAAAGGTTATCTACCAAATTGGAGTGTTGAAGTCTTTAGGATACGTACAGTGCAAAGGACACATCCATTGACCTATCTCATCGAGGATCTGGAGGGTAAACTGATTGAAGGAGCATTCTACGGTTATGAATTACAGAAAACTCAATATCCAGACACGTATTTAGTTGAAAGGATCATCAGACGTCGTGGTGATAGGATTCTGGTGAAATGGTTAGGATTTCCTACCCGTGAATGGATTAATGAGGTGGACATTGTATAAATAAAAAAAACACACAACTCAATAAAGAAATATAATTTTAATGATATATTGTGTTTTATTTTTGTTTGTTCACATTGATTCCTGACATCTTCTGTAACTGCTAGTCACATCGATAATATATAAATTCACATCTCCTTAACTTAAACATGATAATAACATTTTATACTTTTTTAAAAAATCATACATGATTATAGTTGAATTAACATTTAATTGTAGAGATTTTAACATAACGTACATGCTAGTTCACATTGAGTATATATAAATTCACCTACCCTTAACGTAAACATGATAATTACAATTTTAAGTAATTAGTAATATACGTTAAACAAACATCATACATGAGTATAGCTGAAATAAGAGCCTTTGTACATGCTAGTTCACATTGATATATATATATATAAAATCTCCCCTCACCCCTTAACGGAGACATGATAATAACATTTTGATATAATTAGTAAATATATTTTAATAAAAAAAAATCATACATGATTATAGTTGAATTAACATTTCATTGATTTCTGCTATCTAACATTTTCAAAAACGACATGAATAGGAAACTATATTCCTTCACCCCTAACATAAACAAAAAAAAAAAAGCAATACGTTATCTTTCAAATGAAGTAAATATGTTATTATCATGTGCCTAGTAATACCTTTTAACTCAGTTGCAACACACTTTACAATTATACTTGAAACTCAATTATTTTATTTTTTGAAATACAGTAATATGTTATTATCGTGGCCTAGTAATACCTTTTAACTCAGTTGAATCTATGCTTTATTGAGAAAAGAAAAATGAAAATTACACTTGACAATTTTCTATAGCATAATGTCCCCATGCTAATGTTGAAAATGAATTATTGGGAATGTATCGTTTTGTATCGATACCACTTAAAGCTATCTTATTAGATTCAATGGTATGAACATCGTGTTTATAACTTCTGAAACATGTCTGCATGCTTCGATGTATCGTGTCAGGATGTGTAATACATGAGAGATATTGTTCAAAGGTTATGAATCTCATCGAATCTTTTGTTACACCTTTTGATTTTTTAATCACTTCAGTATCATATCGATAACAGTATAATTTGGATTTCAGACCTACATATTCAATCATCACTCTACCGGCTAGCTCATCCTTGAATAATCCTGAAATTTTCTTATTTGCTAACGGAATACCATACACATTATCAATTGGATAATTAGATGTATCGAATAAATGTATATTGGCTTTAATAAATTCATATATATCGCAGCTAGATTCAAAGAGAAAAGCATCCGTGTCCGTATAGATTAAAGTTACATCTTTCAATTTTTTCTTCAGAATTTCATAATAAAAATCATACATTTTATGTTTGGATAGATCCAGGATTGCTTGTCCTATGTATATTGGCTTATTCATCAATATTTCATCTCTGACCAATTCTATACCTATTAAATTTTCATCAAAAATCACGTACCTTATACACGTTTGTCGAGCTAACAATTTACGCGCTCGTTTCCAGCTGGTAGCTAAATGAAATGAATTATAACGTTTTACATTCTCTATAAATTTTCCATAAACACAATTATTCATTAACTTCCATAGATTTTGACCAAATTTCGTCTTATCTTCAATACGTTTACGAACGTTGAGTTCAATGTAAGGATTTATCCAGTTAGATTGTTTATAACCTATTACTCTATGTATACGCGATGGAATCAAACCAAGTTTAACACATTGTTGAAAATTGAGATAATGTAATACGTATTTATTTTTATCATTCAATGTTGTTAGCAATTTTGTATACTTATCACCTGGCGCGATTTCATTCAAAGGGCATAATGGCAAATCATTTTGTATATCATGAAGTTCCTGTGGATATTTAAAGTCTACTTCCAACACATATCCCACGTCAGAATCACTTGTAATAGACATAAAATCTATTGATTTAATTTCAGCATCAGTTAGCCACCTTATATCAGTGTATGGTAAGCTATTATTTTCCATTGTATAACTATATAAAGAATTGCAGTCAACGTACATTAAATAATTAGTTGGTTGAGTGTTATCGTAGCTAGTCATGTATCTGTTATTCGCCTTTGCATACCGTTTGGACACAGTGCAAATTCCACCTCGTATTCCTTTTTCGAAGAAATCTAGCATAGTCTTATCTGTTAATAATGAAATCTGTACACCAGTCGTTCTTAACATTGCATCATAGGCTAACCCGGGAAGTGTGTAATACTGACACGGGTCGAGTCCGTACAAACCGATACTTAATTCACGGAAGCGTTCAAACACGTCCGTTAGTATTAATGTATCGCACTTAAGATATATATTTAAATATTCACCCAGATTTTTAACATTGAATTCATTCCATACCGTTCTAGCATGACTATAATCCTCATCGCTTACATGATCAAACTGATGTTTGGATGGTAGACTATTCTCGTATAATTTTTCTATAGAATCCACATACGTGTACGGGAAGACACCTTTGCGTTTCATCAGTTGTCTATGCAAAGGATTCGTGTACGTATTATTGGTATAATGAAAATCATCTGATTCTAACATATCCGAAAGGTTACTAAGTTTTGAATCCAAAAAACGATAGCTATCCAGAAATCTTAGATATATACTCATTCCATTCGAATTTGTATATCTTTTGCTAAAGGATAAGTAATTTTCAGAAGTTTGTGCAATACAGTTGATAGGTTCCGTATCGTAACCTAGTTTCTTTACTATGAAATGAGCATCGTATTTTGACAAGCAATGAAAGAATATTGGTATGAATCCTGGCATTTTCCTATTTAAATTGCAGTACTTATGAGCTGGGCCAACGTAACTTCCAGTCAAATGACAATGATCACGAACCTTTATACACGAGTTAAGAAATTCACGTTTGCATATGTGACATCGTGTTGCATTTTGATATTCTAGCTCATCCACATCTCTCATACTTATTTCAATTTTATTAGCATATATATTAATGACCTGATTTGCAATTAACGTTAATTCTTTAAGAAAATTTTCAATTGCATATGGACCTTCAAATGATTTGAAACGTGTTAAATTTTTATCATAACTACAGACCAAATGTAATGCAATTGCATACGCTTCATGTTTATGAATGGTACGGGTCCAACTTTTGCTTGCTACATCTTGACACGAATCTACCTTACGTAAGATACATTCTATGTCTGCATAAACCACGAATGGAACTTTTAGACATTTCGAATATGCGTTAAATTCAACGAGATCAGTTTTACCAGCCTCGGGCATTCTGATAATTTGATTCATCATACACCTCTTTTTATGGCTATTTAAACGTGATTCTGATGTGAAATACAAGTTACAATTGTTACATAACCATTTTCGCCCATGATGTTTGGTTAACTGCTTTCCTAGCAAACGTGATAAGTCTGTTATCAGACAATAATGTCTTTTATACATTAAAAGATTAACATGATGTGCTTTTATCTCTCTTGGTTGATATAAGAGAATAATCGATTTATTTTCAACACCGTATATCGTTATTGAAATATTTGAATTTTGATTCTCGAATTTTTCTACATCTTTCAATGATACGGGGAATGTTATATTCTCAAAGTTAAATTCATTACGAAAATCATATCTTTTATAGGACGTGGGTCGATTCTTGTTACGTTCTACTGGATATTTGGATGCTAACAGACAGTATGCAAAGCAATATTTATCAGTATTACGAATGTTAATAACAGCTCTCTTCGATTTTATAAAGTCGGGTAGTTCAGTATACATCCCTGCATTCAATGAATCGTATTGTGTCACATATATTGTTAATTTCTCAATACTGTATAAAGCTTTTGAACTGGTACGCGATTCAAAATTATCCATATGATCTAGTATAGGTTGTACAATCTTCTCTTCATACCATATAGATTTATCTGTAGATTGCAATATCACCTCAAGTTTACTGTTAAAGTTAAATGTATGAATATTATCGCTCTCTTGTGATATTATGACATATTGACAGGATAAACAGGATCCTATCTTAAGACCTGATTTATACGTGTTTAAGCCCTTATCAATTTTATTCAAAATTAAAGGTTTGCATTCTGCTAAGAATATGACGGGGTCAAGTATATTAACACAGTTGTAAATTTCATAGGTGGCTAAACGATTTTTGAAAGCGGACTCACTCTGAATACATCGTAATTGCTCAGCATGGGTCACGTTCGAACAGGTTTCATCTTGCTAAATCGAGGGTTGTCCAGTGGCAGTATCGGAGCATCTTGTCGCCGTTTCTGAAAAAAGAAGCAATTACAACATTCGATTAACTTTACATACGGGAACATTGATTTACATGTATGTAAGGTGGTAACAGAAATAACATACATGTTAATAACTTTTACATGTATGAATCCCAATTTTACGTAAACTCTATACTTTACGTAGAACGTAACATGCATGTAACTTTTACATATGAAAATAGTTACATAATGATTATGTATTTTACACAGCGGTTTCAATTATTGCTATCATCACGTAACTACAATATTCAGATAGTATGTAACTGTTTTACGTAATGCTCTCTCCCTTACATAAATGATAAAAACACACAACGTAAACCATATACATGTAAAATACCGTAACTGAACTACGATATTCACATGTACGTTTTACACATATAAATTAACGTTCTTTTTTGACCTACAACGTTACTTTTACGTGTAACAAACAATACATAACTAACATGCATGTGAAATAACGTAACTGAACTACGATATTCACATGTACGTAATTATTACACATGAAAATTAACCCTACAACGTTCACTCTCAATTACTACTACTACATGACGTGCGATAATTAACACTTTAAGTTCTAATACAACATGTACGTACATGCAAGTAACTACATTCAATTACTAATACTACATGACGTGCGCTTTAAGTTCTAATACAACATGTACGATTTCACATTTACATGCAAGTAACTACATTTTCACTTTTTTTATGAAATTTTGTTCATTAATTATACTCACCTTTTGACGACATTACGGGCTGCTTAAAAAAGACAATTTATGTCGTTTGAAACCACTTTCTAGTGTTTCCTCGCCATGGTATTGGAGTATGCAGTCACCACGATTTAGTAAATCTTTCTGCGCTGCGGTCATGTGTTTGAATCTCTCCGGGAGGAAGACTTGGAATTCTGATGTTTCGACGACGACCCGTTCACCATATCTGGTCTTCACGGTTTTGACGGATCGAATGATGTGTTGAACGGACTGCTCTAATTCTCGTAGTTTCTTTGTGGGAAGATGTGTTCCACCTTCAGCTAGTTGATTTAGCTGTACCATCTCATGATCTGAAACAAACATATAAGCATACACGAATCAGTATTACTTCAACATTCTTCGTAAACAGAGATAAAAAATGAATTACAGTATACAACTTTTCTATCTTACCTGTAGGATCCATATTTCCAGAGAATCGACTGACTCCTCACTCGTCCGTACTGCAGTATTTATTAACAATCGCTCCACGCCCTCCCACCCCTCCGTCCGGGAGAGGTGTTACTGTCTACATATTATGCTATATGTTTAAAGTAGTTGTGACTACGTTATGAGTTCAAACTTATTACTAGTAACTTTATTATCATAGTTTAAACTTTATATAGGTTCATCATTTTTTTACACCCCCCTCCAACCGTATCTCTCCTTCCCAAACACCATGTTGCGTGCGCACACTAACTGTGATTCGTTCCCTACATCTTGGAGGGGAGGGTGATATAGTTACACATTTCTTTACACACACACATACTTGTACAAAATATATTTTTCTGAACATTTGATTTTTTTACATTTGGTATACTAACACATTCATAGTTTTGTTTCATCATTCATACAAATATATAGATTCATTCGTTTAATTTTTAAAATATATTCTTTTTTTCCTAACGTTATTTGACAAAATTAGACTTCGCTACAGCAATAAGACTGTTTTGATCACCCCTGTCACTAGTCTGGAGAGATTAACTCTTTTTTTCTCTGACCTACATACCAAAGGGGATGTTGTTCAGTAGAGTATTCCTAATACTGAGGGGAGATTTTCTAGACCATTTTTTATATGGAGGGTGATACCTTGCCATGAATAGTTAGGATATCTACACTATAGATCCCTACTTGCATATATATATTATCATATTGATTGATCAGTTTTGTATTACTCATATATACTTAAGGACGAGATACTTTTCTCTCGTTATCTTAATCATTTTTAATTAGATGGTTAGTGCATTTATTTCATTTTCGATGTTATGTTCCACTTTTATCATGCTTAGAGGGAATATTCTTTTTAGGTCATCCTGCTTAGAGGGTGCGCTCCTTTATCATGAAAGCCCTTTCAAACAGATTTACATTTGCATTCTTATACTTTTCTCTCAATATTTTTTTATCATTCTTAAAGAGATGGTTACATTTGCTATGTCCCACTTTTATCATGCTTAGAGGGGAACATTTCTTTGTCATGCGACCCTCTCACATAGATTTACATATTCATTCTTATACTTCAATGTGGAATAGATTTTATATTTTCTCGTACCTCCATGTGGGAATGGAATTTAACCTTAACCTTTACATCGCTCTTGGATACGATAGCTCAAGGAGAGATTCTGCATAGGGAACACCCCCTTACCAGAATGTCTTATTACATTTATTTTCATAAATCTCTCCCAGTAAACATACCTAATCATTCTCTCGATATTCTTTTATCTAAAGAATAACGATACTGCATCATATATCATACACTAAACGTAATAAATATCAAAACCCCTACACTCGATATTCATATATGAGAGTTCAAGCACAGACATCGAAGAATTACTATCAATACATTTAATTCAAACATCCCCGGAACCCCCCCGTTACCCATCCCACCCCATCACAAATATCGAACCCTAGACTCTTCGATATTCATATGTGAGAGTTCAAGCACACACATACACACATCGAAAAGAATACATGAGAGTTCAAGCACACACACACAAGCATTCACATTTAATTCAAACATCCCCGGAACCCCCCGTTACCCACCCCACCCATCACACATCACACACACACACACACACACACACACACACACACACAATCATCATCATCATCCCAACCCCTCAACTGCACAGGGGAGAACGGCACTACGCCACAACTCCCCTTCTTTTAAACCTCGATTTTCATATAGGAGAGTTCTAAATCAATGAGAGTTCTACATCACACATTTATTAACACAGAGGAGAATTCAACATCCTATCTACACTGTGCCGAAATGCCCAATTCTATACTACTTATATATATATATATATATATATATATATATATATATATATATATATATATATAAGCTTTGTTGTGTGAAATGTGGGATTTGAGAGTAAAGGATGAAAATTACACTGAAGGTGTGGAAATGAGATTTATGAGAAGCCTCTAGGGTAGTCTAAAAGAGATAATCAGTAACGAAGTTATAAGACAACAACAAAATATAAGAAATTGTTCACTACAAGAAATAGTTGAATGTCAAACGATATGGCAAGAACAAGTTAATCAAACGCCCTCTGACAGATTACAGAAGCAGGCTTTTAGTTATATTTAAATGGAAGACGAGATATAGGATTGTCAGACCAATTTAAATGAAACTCTTAAACGGCATTTAACTCCCAATCCTTGGAAATGCAGCAAAAGATAATAGAGAACTTGTAAATGCAAATGTTCAAAGGACCCAATAATCGAACCCGAGTACTCAACAGGGCACGCGCCACCAGCGACTTAAGGGAGAAAGTTATAAACACCTAATACTCAGTGCTGTAAAAATACGCAATTTTATGGTATACCTTTTAACACAATTTATCATAAATTAAATTGTTTGTGTAACAGTGTCTGTTGGATAAAGTTTTGCCTTAAGGGAAATATGTATTTCTAGTTGAAAATATGGTTCTGATTTTGTTCTGATCAAAAGTCAACCGCTAGAGAGAAGACAGTGCCTCTCTTGCATTTACGTCATGGAAAGATTGGAATGTTCGAAATGGAATGCGATTACCTTCGGGTACAAAAGTCTTGATATAAATAATAAATAAGCCATGGTGTAACAGCCCGCAAGCAGGCCAGAGCCTGCCAATCCTACTGCCGGTCTCACGCCCACATACGGAAGGCAGAGCTGGGTGATCATCCAACTGATACGAGTAGGAGATGTGGTCAGCATTACGCCACTCCCAGCCGGAAAGTTTGCGTTCTGGGCTAGGGTTCGCTACCTAGCGCAGCTGCTCAATTTCCTCACGATGCTGAACGGATGCTGCTAAACCTCGGACTTAAAATTCGGACCTTCGAGGGGTGGGATCGATCCGAGTGGCATTCCGTGATAGGGAACCAAAGCACAACGCTCTAACCCGCTACGCCACGGTGCGGGAGAAATGTCTTAGTTTAAAATCATGTTATTTTTATGGAACAGAAAGCGTTTGCTGTTGGAACATATACATATATCAACACTTTGTTGGAACATTTTTAGGGTTGTGACTTTTTCCAGTTTTCTATTGAAACTGTCCCTGTCACCACTTTTCTTCGCGAGCTGCGGACGTAATGTAATACGCATGAAGCAGCCTCTTCTTCCGTTGTAAGTGCTTTGGATTTGAATAGAGACGTCTCTAATCTCTCACAAAAGCAGCACTCCTTTTAAGCAGCCGCCACATTTTGAGAATCTAATGAATATATCGCATCAGGATTAACTCATTGCGTCTCATTCGGGAGACCATGAATATTGCATTATGTCTCATATTGCTACAGAATCAAGCAAGTATGGCTGGGCTCGGGATTTTATTTTATGGTAAATATAAACATTTTCGTTACCGACTTATTTTTTATTCAAACGCTGCTTAATTCCTCACATATCAATAAGTTTATCCCCTCACGGCAATAGACAGAGGCTGTTTTCATTCTTCTGAGAATGTAACGTAATGACCGGCTATGGAGATTATGATAAAAGCGTTGGAACTGTGCACCCCAAATTCATGAGTCCACTTGGAATGAATATAGTTAAGTGTAGAGGGTCTACCCAATTAGTCCAAGACCCGTAGGTTTTAGGACCCTGGCCTCCCTTAACTCAGGAGCGATGGATAACACCGGGGCTCTTCCCCTAGGGCAATACCTGATTTTTTAACAACTCCCGCCCCCCTGTTGACAACAACGTCAAGACGGGATGGAAGTGGATACGCCCCTTACGCGCTTCAACCCCGCAGGGAAGACTACCGAAAACCTCGATGGGGCCGCCTGGTGATCTAACACACCTTCTACTATCTCTGCAGGTTAGTACCCGGGACATATGAGGCAACCCTCTACTCCCTCCGGGCGGCCGTAGCCTGGGCGGAGGTACCAAATTCCCCGAACTTGGAATGAATAGTGTTCCGAACCCGTATCTACGATCGCGCGGCTTGTTTACACAAACGGAACTGATAGGCGGACAGTGTGAAAACCAGGAGCTCGCGGACAAAAATCACATGCAGATAAGAGTCTGCCGAGGCAAACAAACTGAGATAAATGGAAATTTTTGGACTGATAGAGATTGTTTGGGTTCTGGTCTATTTACGAATCGTCTAGAAATTCTCGGCGAGGTATTTAAGAGATTGTGACACGCAATTCAAGTTGCAAGTTGTAAAACAAGAGTTTTTGTTGTAAGACATGTAACAAGAGTGAGTGAGTCGCGAGAGGTAAGCAGAGAACAGCTGAGAGTGTTGTAAACTGAACGCTGTTATTGTCATCGACCTCGGAAGATTGTGTTGTGATATGTGACGTAATTTTGCTGCTACGGGGTGTATTTCTACGCAAATAAAGAACATTTACAATTTTGGCAAATTGGAATTTTAATTCTATGAGCCCACAAAGTCACAATATGTAACTATTAAGTATAAGTATAGTGATTGGCTAAGGAGAAAGATTCCATAAATAAAAATTATATGCGTACTATCCCAGGTTTGCGAGTTATTAATAATAGAATAATAGATACCTACTGCATAAAATCCTAATAAGGGGGGAAATAATAAATATTTAAGAACTAGTTTTTCAAACCTGATAAAAGATATTTGTTTTCTCAGAACCATACTCACATAGAAGGAAGATTTTCAGACCCATGTGTTATTGTAAAACATTAATTAGCTCGGTTTACTTTGCTTAAGACTCAAAAGATACTATTCTTATATGTACGTTTACAAAAACAAGAGTAACCGCTTAGTTCAATTTGTTTATTCCTGTATAGTATCTCTGAAAAGCAAGTAGCTACTTAGACTTCACAATTTTATGCCAAAAAGGCGATTTACTTTTGATATACCTATATGAAGTCTTAATTACTTGCGCTTAAGATTTTACTGAATAGTGTGGAACCTTATTCAGTATATATACGTTTATTTTACTTTAACCGTTACGGTGTGCCCTGTAGGGAAAATTTATCGGACCAATGTTGCATATCGCAAGTAAAATATATATGGCATTGTTTTCAATCAGGAACGTAGATGGTCTTCAGAAGAAACTGGGGCTGAAGATGGCTTCTGCTACTACTGTTTCGATGTTTTAACAGATGTTACTGTTAACCAACTGCCACTTCTTGGAGGAAAAGCATGGCTCCAGAGCAGTTTAAACAAGTGAAGCAACCGGTGTTGTAGGAGTGTTTGATCTCTACTCATTCACAATTCAGTGACGCTACCATTTAGCAAATACAATTTCCTTCCATGTAATCATTTGTTCTATCCGTTAAGAAAGCTAAAGAGCTTTTACAACTCGTGTAAATAACTGTTTAAAATGTTCAAGGGGGTATTAAATTTATTAAACTAGTCCTCATCTTGTAAAGTGTTTTATTTAAGCTCGGTAGAAACTTGTACAGCAATATAAACAAATAAGTAATGGTTCACTATTACTTTCAGCATATTAAATAACTTTCTCAGCAGTTTCAGTAACTCTGCCAATTCGTTTAGTGACTTATTAAATATTTACAAGGTATTGTTAAACATTCATCAAGTCTTTCAAAATTGTCTTCAAAAACCCTCAAACTGTTCAAGCACGTTATTGACTCTATATTCCTACAAAATATGGGAGTGATTTGAATTGGTTGCCTTTTCCAGATGTTAAATTTACTTTGTTTTAACATATCTTCAGCTTACAGACATTTTCTGTTTAAAAGTTCGGAACTGTTGAACTTCTTCAACAGAAATTAGGTTCAAAAAATTGTTCACCAGCAAGTTGTCAGGTTAAAATTGTTCAACAACCTATACGTGTATTCAGTAATTTAGTAAACATTTGAGCAGCAGGTTAAATTCTTTCAACTAAATGTTGAACTTGTGTAGTTTTTTCAAACAAGTAAAGAGTATAAAAGCTGGTTTAATATTTTGTTTAACCAATTAAACAGCTTTGGTTTTCAAATATTTGATAAACCTGCTCAAGGACTTCTAGAAAGGTGCAAAAAATGCGGTTTCATTAATCTTCTATTCCTTTACCGTCTCCTTCTTTCTTTCTTACCTGATTACCCTCCTCTGACTACCGCTATATTCCAATGGAGAAATTACTCCCAAAGACCCACAGGTGAACGCTTGTGGAAATGCTTGTTGAGAAGCACAGACAATGGAATAATCAGTGGAATGATGGCATGGGAAATCGGAAATTCCGGAGAAAAGCCCCCTCGGCGCCATGTCCTATGTCACAAATCCCACTTGTAGTCACCTGGGATCGAATCCGGAACACCTTAGTGAGAGCCAAGAGGTCTAGCCGCTGGGTCACGGCGCGACTGTCTGTTTGTTTAACACCGTGAAAAATGAACGTTCATAATTGCATCACAATTTGTTAAAACATGAGCAACCTCTTTTCATTAACTTGACTGAGAACACAAAAGTGAACAGAAGCTGCACGGATGTTGCTACCTTTAGAATGGTTTGTAGTGCAATTAATTTCATAATAATCTGTACGGCACTTGTACATGTACAATATATCAGAATCAAAAAGGTTCCGGAATTTTAAGCACACTGAAAAGCTATTGATCTTGGCCATATTTAAACCCCTGTCTTTTGGGTAAGTAGGTTTGTGCCCAAGCAACTAAAGTATCCAGATTGACAGCGACATCTAAGCCTACCCATCCAATGATATAAGGCAACGTACCATGTGGTGAAAAATTACTACACGGGTAAAATGATATCCTTGATAAGAATTCCTCTGATAGTTATAGGCGGAAATGATATTGCCAATCAAAGTACCAAAGACATCCTGTAAGTGACCCATCATAGTCTTCTCACAGCAACATTTCGTCACCTTCATCAAATGAGTGCTCCTGCAGAAATGGAAGACAGAATGGCTATCATGGTAGCAAAATGTATAATAACTGGTTTAGGGTGTATGAACCGGGACATTTAGGAAGATACCTCGAGTGGAGGCGCTGTTATCTGTTTACACCACAAGATTGGCTATCAGAGGGGAGGAGAGGTAAGGAGTATTTCGCAGAAATATGTACATTACTGAAGGCGCAAAATGTGCTGTGCTAAGGAGCACAAAAAAATTGACTTATTTAATTGTGACCTAAAGATTCCGATTCCTGCATATGTGAAGAGCTTCCAAATGTGGCGAGGTCGTATAAAAGATGGATATCAGCTGTTATGTCTGAAGAACTGCCATTGTTATCTCTAAAATTCATAAAGCTGACTACGGTATTTGCTTTTTCTTCATCACTGTTATTCAAAGCCACAATGATTACTGTTCTATTTCCTCTTCCATCAAGGCATTTCGATTCTATATTCTAATTCTATGGACATAATTTTGATGCACGCATTTTCCCAATCGTTTTCAGTGTTGTCCGTTAAACATCGTCTGCTTAATCCTTTAAGTGCGTTTAAGGTCACAGAACACACATATTTCTACTACTTTTTTCCTTCATGATATTCCATATCAGTTCAATGGGGTTTAAATCGCAGTGATAAGGCGGAAATCTATATCCTGGCGTTCCACTAAAATGTGCTGCTTATTTTTACATTTTTTGAAACTCCTTTAATATTCATCCGAATGTTTTCTGTCCACAACTTCAATTAATTTTCTCATACACTGCAAAGAGTACGCGCCATGGCTGCGTGGCTAGACGGCTTAGCTCTTACCAAGGCGGTCCAGGTTCGATCCCAGGCAACCACAAAGTGAGATTTGTGGGGACAACATGGTGCCGGGGCGGGTTTTCTCCAGGTCCTTCGGTTTCCACCACCAGCATTCTACTGATTGCTACATCATCATTCATATCACCTCATGAGTCTCTTACTTTCACTTCCGGCGTTGGGCTATTCACTCAACCCGGAATCTCTCTCACCAGGAAGCCTCTGATTTACAATCCGTTGCCTAGGGTCTCTAGATAGCGCGGTTTGGAAGGCCCTGTGTTCCCCTTAAAGGAAATATAGGAATTCATTCATTCACTGCATAGAATAATTCTTCACTGTTGGGATTTCTTTACGCACTTTATAATACTCTAAAAAAAAACTTCAGCGAACGACGCTTGAAGGAAATCGCCCATTTGAAACTTCTTTTTCCAATTACTTTGTTTTCCTGGAGAAGTAACTCATGTATCTGGTATCTGAAACATTAGCCTTTTTCAAGTTCTTTAAAGAATTTTAATTATTTGTTATTTATTTAGTTAGTTGTTTACTTACTGACTTACTGACTTGCTTGCTTCCGAGGTGACTTTTTTTTAAATGTTTATGTTTGAAAGTTGTTATTATTATAGACACCTACTTTGTGATAGGACGCTACACTGTACTGCGGTACTCATGCGTCACACCAGAGTTAACAACTAGATTAACAACTTAATACGCAGCCTACAGCTAGCCATCACAACACGTTAGTTCCTACTGTCATCGCACATAATGTTGTTTTGTAATTTACGTCCTCCAACGTTAAGTCATATCGGAAGATGAATGGAATGGGTTAAATGACGCTCAAATGAGCACGGGGTCCATGGAGTTACCGGACATTCGTCTTTTAGGATAAGGGAAAACCCCGGAAAAAACTTTATCCAGGTAGCTCACCCTAAACCGAAATTCGAACTTGGCACCTGTTGAACGTGAGGAAGACATGCTACCATCTACGCTACCGAGGCCGACGTCGCACATAAAGCTCAAGCTATTTGTTCAGTGTATTACTAACGCTTTCCAAATTCTACATACACTCAAACGACAAAATCAAGTAATCAGCATCTGTTTCAGAATTAACGCACACTGCCGTACTTTTTCTTCTAACCAAACAAAAGCCTCCAGTCAGTGCGCTACTGTAAGTGACACACTATTAACCACCCCGTTTACCACTGTGACTGCCCGTTGTAGGTACACCAAATTAGGTCACTAGCCAGTACCTCGGCTTTCTCCAGCGCGGTGAACAAACCGATCGAAATAAGAAGCATTCTATAATTTCTCAAGGATAACAGCTATACGATAAAATCTGAAAAAGTCAAATAATGCACTACTTTTATCATAGGAGCTAAAAGTCGAAACCACCTTAAACAAATATCGCTAAAGGAAACAATTGTTGATAATACGGTTATTAAGAAAACTCAAATGAAGTGATGTCATTAATGTTACCTACATATAATAAAAATATGTTCTACCATTTTACAGACAAGAGCAGACAAACAACTTACTAAACACAGTGCTATCTCTTATAAAATTAAGTGTTATTATTTTATATGACTTTATTTAATATATTTTGATATATTTTATGATTTTAGGGAGACTGTTGAAAGGTACTTAAAATTGCTCCTTTTTATCTTCGTTGTACTATCAACTAAACTTCCTTATTTAGAGCACTCGTGGAATATATTAGTTTTGGCTTAGTGTTAATGCATTTATTATTTTTTACCTTTGTGTACTGTGTTCCTGAAGTCTTATTTACCTATATTAAATTTCATGAATAAAGTAACAAATAACAACTATGTAACACAATATGAAGCTGCGCTTTAAAATTCAAAGCAATTTCTACTCAGAGTTTGACAGCATTTTCTTGTGTAATCTTTATTCAAAATTCTTCTGGCCTTGAATTATTCGGACATCTACAGTTATAATTTATATTTACTTTCACGAAATAATTTTTTAAACAAACTATCCATATTTTCAACAATGTGTTATGGCATGATTGTTGAGAATATTGGTTCTAATTATTAGTACAAACACCTTAAAGTTTGCAAGCGTATAAAAGGAATTGAAATCGGAATGCATCTTTATTACATACCGAGAAAATAATTTATGAACCTAGAAGTTTATATTAGAACATAAAGAGGCAAAAAATTAACAAAAACATAAATATTGATTTTAAAGTTATTAAACACAACATATCTTCCACTTTCGTTTACGATATGTAGATTTTACAGCTTTACGAGGTTTTAAAGAATGTTATATTATAGAGATCTAAATGTCTGCTCGTAAGCCAGCTTCTTACAACTCTGGAATGTCTGCATTTAAGTGAACGAACCAATCAAGAGAGGTCTTAGGAATTAGCTTCATAGGAGCAGAAAAATATAAACAAAGCCCTATGTAAGGTATAAAATATTCTTTAAACAGGATAAATGCCCACCCCGGTAGCATGTCTGCCTCACGTTCAAGAGGTCCCAAGTTCGTATCTCGGTCAGGGTGAGTTATCTGGATACGGTTTTTTCCGGGGGTTTCCCTTACCCTGAAAGACGAATGTCGGGTAACCCTAAGCTCTATGGACCCCGGGCTCATTTGAGCTCCATTTCACCCATTTCATTCATCGTCCGATATGACTTAAAGTTGGAGGACGTAAATTAAAAAAAAAATAAACAGGATAAAGTCAGACATCAAAATGTTATTTAAGTGGTACATTTTTAACTCCTTTTTGGGGGCAGGTTCTCTTTAGTCGACACTTTTCGCACTCAAATTGTACCATGTACTTACTTTTCGGTAAGAATTAATTAATTTTTCTATACCTCATTATGACCAACAGTATGAATGGGAGAATTGCGAAGAACTTGAATTACCTGAAGCGGCTCGGAGAAGGCTGCTATCTGACAGGACCAACAAGAACTTTTGAATGAGCAAATATGTGCCAGACAGCTAACTGAAACATGAACGGTTAGGCGAAATATAAATAAATGAGGGAAAGGGAATTCACGTTAGAAGAGAAATCATTCCAGCATTCACCTGACAACAACGGAAAACCACAGAGCCCACAGCCGCTCCAGGAATCGAACCCAGGATCTCTCATGCACTAGCATTGCAAATTACCGGGAACGATCTCACTTGGTTAAATAGGAGATATTACTTTTAAGCAAAAATTTTTATTAACGAATTTAAATACAAAATATATATTTTTAAGTAAGGAAAGCTATTAATTAGAGCCAGGAAGGCACGTTGACCATGGTAGCTCAAGGGACGGAAACCAGTAGATCTGTGGTTCAAATCCCGGTCATGGCATTGAATTTTTCAGTTGGCTCTAATTAATCAAAAATCACCCATATACCGGAGTAATGTATTTAAAAAGGATTAATTCTTTAAGGATTAATTCCTCAATTAAATTTACATTAAAAAATAATCTACGATAAAAATCCTGGTAATTAAGTACTTACAATAGTAAGTCGCCACAAGTAGTTGTCTCAAATATGAGAACTTTAAGTGGTCCACCGGGAAATATAATGAGTCAATTGGAGAATTTAATGTCAGAAAGGCACGTTGACCATGGTAGCTCAAGGGTCAGAGCGACTGGACGGAAACCAGTAGATCCGTGGTTCAAATCCCGGCCATGGCATTGAATTTTTCAGTTGGCTCTAATTAATCAAAAATCACCCATATACCGGAGTAATGTATTTAAAAAGGATTAATTCTTTAAGGATTAATTCCTCAATATAAATTTACATTAAAATAATAATCTACGATAAAAATCCTGGTAATTAAGTACTTACAATAGTAAGTCGCCACAAGTAGTTGTCTCAAATATGAGAACCTTAAGTGGTCCACCGGGAAATATAATGAGTCAATTGGAGAATTTAATGTCAGGAAGGCACGTTGACCATGGTAGCTCAAGGGTCAGAGCGACTGGACGGAAACCAGTAGATCCGTGGTTCAAATCCCGGCCATGGCATTGAATTTTTCAGTTGGCTCTAATTAATCAAAAATCACCCATATACCGGAGTAATGTATTTAAAAAGGATTAATTCTTTAAGGATTAATTCCTCAATATAAATTTACATTAAAAAAAAGGAAAGCTATTGTACAATGTGGAGAAATTTTTCATAATAAAACAACATAAAAGGTATTATTTTGGGACTAATTTTAAAGTGTGCATTGAATCTGGTAAATATATTATAAATTAAACGATGATTGTCGTAACAAAATGTCAAACAAATGTAAATATAATTGAAATTTTTAGACATTTTGTAAGTATAAATTCTTAAGGACATTCATCATTCGATTCACTGTTTATCCATCCTTGTGCTGGCTGGTTGAAATGTCCGTATACGACTTGCATTTAGGATTCACGGTAAACAAACTCATTCTGCAATCCAGGGCACGTGTGTTTCGAGTCCAATGTCTCGGACATTGTCCCTTTCCGCCTCTTAGCTATTTATACCATGGTTGAAATACCCTTAATTGTGTCTGGTTAGCCTGAAAGGTTTCCACACCGCTTGCTTGCTTGTTTTAATTTTAAACACCGTGTTAATAATTAGACACGGATTTGCCTGCTTTACATATTCCTTTTCCCCAGTCCCTATTTTTCTTTCTGCTTTTAGTCAGATACCTCCTTAAAAGCCTTCTTTTGTCATTTCGATCGTTGTTAATTTCATTTTTATTTTCAGTTTCCTGTCTCCAAATCTTGGCGCTTTTATTTACACACTGTTCCATTTCTGCTTTTTTCTCATACTAAATAATTAGATGGCTATATAGGCTTGCTTGTGTCCAGGTCATTATCTAGTGAAGAAGGAATGCGTTTAACGTGTACTGTTCTACCTATTATAGTACAGCAGAAATAAAATGAAATGTGTAGTGTTTAACACCCGCTTTTATTACATGCGACACCGCAGGCAGTGACATCTATGATACATTAACTTAAGATGGAGCACCGGTAGAATGAGACAGTGGGGTAAACCGGAGATCCTGGAGAAAACCCGTCCCAACGCCGTGTTGTCCAATACAAGTCTCACTTTGTGGTCACCTGGGATCGGGATCGGGCCACCTTGGTGAGAGTCGAGTGGTCTAACCATTCAGCCACGGAGCGGCCTTAGTGCAGCTGAAGTCAAACATGATTAAATGATAAATCAGAATGAATAATGAGCACGGTTAAAGCCCTTAATATTATATTGAAACATAAAATTACTAGGAGAATGAACCTTTTATAAAAATAGAGAAACTACTATAAATATGTACGAGAGAAAAGTTAAACTTCAAAACGAATTATACTTATTAATGAAGTGCAAATAAAATGCAAAGCAGCTTGGAATTTTGTGAAAGGAGCAATTAGTAACAGTAAAGATGAATTTATTGTACATATTCCACCATATATGTGAATATAACTGTTATACAGCAAGGCACATATTAGTACTGGAAGTTCTTGAAGCATAATAGCTCTTACAACAAAAGTAAGTTTCAGATTGCAACGAAAAACTGAAGATCTAAATGTAGACAAACTGAAAAATTATTCCAGTGTTGATATTCTTATATTTAAATTAGTAACAGAACAATGGGAACTGCTATTTGTTATTTTGTGGAGTCATTTACTATATGTATTAAGTTATACTTAACTGCTGGCTTTTTTCATTAGGATATGAAGATTGCCAATACAGTTCCCATATTTAGGAGATCTGATGAGAATAAAACAGGAAATTATAGGAAAATTACTGCTGTACCTATAGCGGGCAAACTTTTTGAGGGCCTTGTATTCCAAAAGTTAAGAGAATATTATTAGAGAAAGTAACGTTAACAATTCTTCCCAATTGGTCTATCTCTTGATAAAAGTACTTATGATGCTATACAAGATTTTTTACATATTGTGTACGAAGCTAGAAGGATATCGTTTGTGTCTTGGTATTTTATATAAGTAGAGCTTTCGACTGCATTTCTCATTATTTATTTGAATACAATTAAACAACTACTGAATATGAAATAATGAGTACATATTTTTATAATCATTTAATAGGATGTAGCCATGCTGCTTTTGTAAATGACAGATTCTGGAACACCACGGAAAGCTATATTAGATCCCCCCCCCCCCCCCCCCGTCTTTAACTGCAGTGGTCATATCGGCGGCCGTTCTCCTTTGGAACATATCGGAGGTGTTAACTCGTATTCGTTGGGTTTTAATAATTAGATCAAGCACACATTCGCACTCTCATTCATACTTCCAGACTCTGGGGAAGATGAGGATGGTCGGAGAAAAATCCCCATCCCCACCGCCGGGAATCGAATCAGGGACCCCTAGCACGGCAGGCAGGTGCTCTACCGACTGAGCTACGGGACCTTTCTTAATATATATTACACTGAATTACTTTCCATGTCATATACCTGTTTAGACGATTCTGTATATTGGTGGTTTTATTGCTATATTAACAAATAATGAAGTTGCTGATTTTAATGGAGTGTGTAGCCATGTCATTTATGACGCCATAAAGGGGTTTTCAAATAATGATTTTTAAAAAATTTAAGAAACTGTAAAAAAGTCATTTTTGTCTTACACAAAGCTCAAGTGCAGGTATAATAATGTGAAACTTTTAGACGTGTTGTTAGATCTAGAGATTATTGAATTGGATTGAAATTATGAGCTGAAATTGACCGTAAAAGGATTTCCTAAGCTATATATTTATTCAGAACCATTTGCAAAAGGGAATCACCTAGCTACCTAAGAAAATATATTTTACCTTGTTTGAAATTGTTTTAAGTTATGGTATGTTGGTGTATGGGAATTGTGGCAAATTAATAAAAATATCCTTTTACGAAAACAAAGTCGAATGTTATTACTTAGTGTATCTGTAATTCCCAATGTACATTGCTAAGTCATATGTTTAGATGAACGTGAATCAGTGTAGTGTGAATGTGAATCAGTATTTGTTTTTTAAAGAAATCATAGGGATATATATATATATATATATATATATATATATATATATATATATATATATATATATATATAATTGCAGTAAATAACGTTTACATACTAAAGTGAATGTATAATGTTAAAAAGCTGAAACCTATGGTACTACAGTCCATATCGGACCAGGACCTGCCAACCTAACTGCCGGCCTCACGTCCACATACGCAAGATTGAGGTGGGCAACTATTCTACCGATACGGGGAGGAAATGTGGTCAGCGTCTCGACACCCCCAGCTGAATAGTTGACTTTCATGATCAGGATCGCTTACCTATGTCAGACTCTTCAATTTTCTCACAATGCTGAGTGGCCACCGGTCCTGTACCCGGGACTTCAAATCCGCAACCCAGTGTGGAGATCAAACCTGGGTGACATCCCGTGGCAGAGAACCAAAGCATGATGCCTTAGCCCACTACACCACGGCTTAGGATCAATATATAATGTAGCATGTACGATTTAGAATTTTGTGCTTAACTATTGAAATTAGTGTTAAGGAAAAATGAGACTACATATCATGTTTTTCAAATGAGAAAATTCTGTTTGCAGCGAATGAGGTGCGTTTGCGAGCTCAGCGTTGCTAGTGGCTCATGCGTACCTATATCTGTCAATGTCACTTACGTCGACAAATAATTCGCCACTGCCACTGTCTTCATCGTCTGAGATTTGCAAATTTATGATATTGGGTTCCAAAATCTCGTCACTTGCCATTTCTTACCAAAAGTCGTCACCTTGTAGTTTTTCTATCTGTCTCACTCAGTTTTCCCAGTCTTGTGTTACCTTGTCAGTCGTTCAGCGTCAGCCACTTGAAAACCGTAATGATCAAGCACTTGAGCGTCCTTAAATATACATTCATCTAGTCCCCGACTAGGAAGTAATCATAAGCATATCTTGTGATGGTTCAGAGCCTAACAGGATTTCACGATTTTGGCAAAACGTTGGCTTGTTCAAAGTAATTCTTTTAGCACATCATGTCAATATTTACATTTTAGTTCTGAGTAATTACAAATATATGTGGATACGCATACATATCAATAATAATGGTCATTAAAGTGCTTACGTTGGGATTCGTCGTATTGGTATTGCATTTATTTGTTTTATGACAAATTTTGCACTTGGCGCTCGTCACACTCTACTTAAGGGGAATGTTGTATAACAACACCCCAGGACTCCGATTAGTTTCTGGCCTATTATCGTTCAAGGAAAAAAATCATCCCAATTGAAAGTCACAGTAAGGCAAACATTCCAGGGAACTGAGGTAATAACAAATCTATTTGTTAGCTTTGCGTAATTAGAACCCAGAAACCGAAGTTACGCAGTTGTAAATTTGCATGCATTCAGGTATTAAGAGCTAGAAGGGAAAATGATTAATGAATTTACCAAGCCACGAAGTCAAAATAGTGCTTTAGAGGTGAACAAAAAATTTAAGAATTGAGAACGTGTGATGTAGGAATATTGTTGGGGGACCATGTTGTACAATGAACTAGTATTGACAAAAGTGCTTGTTCCTATTTCTAAAATTCGTGTTTTTCTTTACTATCTTACAGAAGTGTTCTACAATGATCGAGCATCGATAGTCAGGTAATGGCTAAAGACCGCAGTCGGTTTATACATGCATGGCGATAGCCTACGACTCACAATAGCGTATGCTTCTCATTAAGGAAATAGTTACTTTAAACCATAAAGTCGTCGTTACGTAAGAAGTTAGCAGATATAATACTTCAATATTTAACATTTATAGTGCTAATATTAGGAAACAGTTTAATTTTACATCCTGGAACAGTCGACAAGAAATTTGAAAAGCAGCTACGTATTAGCCTCAATTAAATATGTCAGCCAAGTTAACTGATGTTTATTCTCACACCACGAAAGCATACCCTAGGAAAAAGTTCCATTTGCCAGTTTAGCAGCCTAAAAACAGAAAATATTGAAGAGAGCATCAAGAGTGTCGCACACCGAGAAAACACCTTCATCAGGATCAGGGCCAGTAAGATGAGCACTCGAGGTGTAAAATGTATTACCGCTACACTCACCCTTTCCTTTTTCCTTCTATCTGGCAGGTAAACAAACGACGTATGGAAAGCTAGCGGTCATTCGGGTTTTGGATGAAATGTCTTATGGAACATAATCAAATGGATACTTCTGAACACAAGGTTTGATTAGGAAAGAAGAAAGAGTGTTAATGACATTAGAGAATAAGAGTAATGGATGTAACGATAGTGCTGCATAGATCTTTGGCATGTGTGAGAAACCGCCCCATGACCCTAATCCTGATCTTAGCCAAAACTTAGGTTGACAAAATACATTTCTATAGAATTAACATATGTATTTCCTTTTCTTTGTTTTATATGCAATAGTTGTTATGCAGGGACAATATTTCCCATATGCTACTAATTACATTTAAATACATCCGATACTGTATTACTAAAAATTAACGTCACAGTGTAACTAAAAAGGTGCATTGAAGTTATTTAAGATATACTTCTTATGACGCAGTCATAATTAATTCACACGATTGTTATCTTTGTTGGTTTCTTTTTAAATATTAATGTTTCAAAGCTCGGCTGGAAACTAGATGAACTTAAATGTAAAACACATTAAGTTGTTCATCCGACACGCTACTGGGTAGCAGGCTGTTGTTGAGTGTCAATGTGGTATACAATTGTTCGCATTGATAAGTACCGCCAAAGGTGGTAAGATGCTTACAAAAGGATGCAGCTTGGGCAACGTGCGCACTAATCTGAACCACGTTTTCCTGAACTGCGCAATGGTGTGTTGCTTTGAATGTTTATAGCCTCCAGCATGAGCTCCATCGAAATTCATTGTTATGGTGAAACTCGTGATGAATCCAACGTTAGGAGGAAATATCAAAATATACTTTAACATCGTGAAGGACAAAACAGTACTTCTTCTTCCAGTCCCGATTAAACTTTCGGCGTTCACTCATGTTACAGTGCAATCCACCACTGCAATGACAAGGCGGCACGCGAATATAACACGTTTTAGTTCTGTCTACGTGGGTCTAGAGAGTAGTATGGACTAGAGGGAGGGTAAAGACACACTTGGAGTGCCTTCCTTCCCACCCCTGATCCATATCGTAGAAATGTAATATCAGCTATTTTATAACTATAGCATACAATAAACTACTTGTTCATATGAGGTAAAATACGGAAATGGTTTGTTAGGGTACTGTCATTTGACTTAAGTCAAATGAAACTCTTGGAAGAGAAGTTTTGAAATCGTCACCACGGAAGGTTTAATAAAAAGAAGTAAAGCTTATTTTATGTTATGTATCTTATAGCAGATTGTTTCCCAAATACAGGAAACTGTATTAAACATGGTTTAAAGTGCCTTTGAGGATTTGTACATTTTCACATGCAGTGATGAAGAGTACCTGTAATAGAGCATTTGCATATCAACTACATAAATAACAATAAAACAAATTGCTTTAATAAAAGTTCAGGCCTAAAGCAAATGACGGACTGATTGATCACATTGCTTTTAATGTACAAAAATGCATTAATTTATTAATATTAACATCATAATGTAATTTGGGCATGATGGTTACCCGCTTGGCATTAACGGCGCACAGGTTGGTGTCTTCGAAGAGATCTACTAGGTACGCCTCGCTGGTTTCCTGCACTGCCATCACCGCAGAGCTCTGAAAGCGCAGATCCGTTTTGAAATCCTGCGGGATCTCTCTCACCACGCGCTGGAGGGGCAGCTTGCATGCTCTTCTGGTAACGCCGGATTTCTCGAAGGGCCACGGTTCCCGAACGGTAACGGTGGGGTTTCTTCACTCCGCCGGTAGCAGGGGTACCCTTCCTGGAGGCTTTGGTAGCCAATTGTTTTCTGGGAGCCTTGCCATCGATGGATTTACGAGCCGTCTGCTTGGTATGTGCCATCTCGCCTCGTGCGGGTTTCACTAAAAACAAAATTTATGTAAGTTTATACTTCCATCGATTTTGGTTTTGAAATATTTGTATAAGTTTAAGGAAGTTTTAAAAAGTGAGAAAGAAACCTCAACTGATAATGTACCGGGTTATTAATGTAAAATAAAGGTACACACACAAACTTTTACGGAACACATATACCTTCTTTTATTTTCGACAAACAAGAGAATAACAAATTAGAAAGATATTCCACTCCTTGCCAAAATCTTCAAAGTTATTTCACTTACTATATTCTATTAAATAGCGTTTATCATTTGTTATCAGGGCTGAAATTCTTTTATTTAGCATGATGATATAGCTTTCGAAGATTACACAAAATTAATTACTGAATGCACTATAACACTGTAAATATTTGCCCACAGACAATTGCTGTCAAATAGTGATGAATCCTTGGATACTTTCTTTATAATTTGTGTTTCTGAGTTCGTGAATATGAATTGAATTGACACAAAATTAACTGAATTCCTTTGTGACTTTGTGAAGTTCGCAGAAACTTTTTTACTCTACCAAGGAGAAGACAACCTGACTTAGGTCCTAGAAGTCAGTTAAATGTGAGACGACCTATGCCACGTGCTGACCACACTGATGAGCAGCGAAACACATATAATGTTAATAGTCGTGGTGGTATGTCAGAACTGCGTTCTGGAGTGTCTGTTTCTTCCGGGGGAGTTGTTTTCGTACAAATCAGTTGACACAGTTATACACCAGGATGAAGTAGTCAACTATCCCACAGCGTTTTTAAATTGATCAGAATTGCCTGGACTCCCACCTCACAATTTAACATTTAAAGTAGGATCAATTGTGATCTTTCTGCGTAACATTAACCAACCACAACCTTACAATGGAATGAAACTAACTGTTAAAAAGACAATGAATAACGTCATCGGGCAACAATCATCAAGGGAAAGTGCAAAGGAGAGGATATCCTGATCCCGAGTATCCGATGATTCCAATGGATTTACCTTATGATTTTAAGCGTCTACAATTCCCCATGCATTTGGCCTTTGCGATAAGCATAAATAAATCACAAGGGCAGTGGCTGGAAGTTTGCGGAATCAACTTGGAGTTTCTCAATTTCTCTCATGGACAATTATACGTCGCATGTTCGCATGTCGGAAAACCATATTTATATATTTACGCGCCAGAAAAAACAAAAAAGAGATATTATTTATCGGGAAGCTTTAAATTGATTAAGTTAATGGTAACTGTGTTGTATTTAAACTTCACCCTCAATTTCAGAATAAATAACTAACTAATCCGAGTTTGTTTTATTTATACATGTAAGTTCAGACAACCTTTACTGGCATTGAAGTTCATCGGGTCAACTAGTATATATAAAGATATATTTGGCTGCGGCTGTTGGACTGTTGTGGCAGATATTTAAACTTTGAACCAATAAAGAATTTAATGTTATATTCTATATGTTAGCGCTTCAGAAGCTTGCTATGGAATAAACAAAGTATGGGTGGTATCTCAATGGCTACAACTTAAAAAAGTGGCTGCGGTTGTTATTGAACGGTGTGGATCGTACAACACGGGTGAGAGATATACACTTGCAGTATACAGCATTGTACTGTTATATGCAACTGTCATAAACAGCTATCCCTGATTCCCAACCAGCCATCAATCCCTCTCAACATAACCAACAAAGGGGGCGTGTTTATTAATTTAGAGCCATGGACATTAGGGGATTTCTTTCCGTCCTCGTGTTTTTGTGCATATGTATGTGTGAGATTTATTGTGATGTTTCATATTAACAACTGTGCTGCGTGCGGTCGCAGTTGGAATGAACTACTCCTAGACAGATTTCATTTCATTACACGTTTCGCTTAACATCCTATGTCAGTGTGTATATTTTATATCGACATTCATCTTAGTACTTGCGCATATACGAGATGATAGCCATTATATCGCTACCTCTGATACACAGTAGTATATTATGTACCGAATATATAGTAGTATTGAAGAAGTAACCAGTATATTTATGAAACGAGCCTAACTGGTTCTTAGGAGCGTCTTAAGTATCATCAAGCATAGGAATTCTTAGGCAGTTGGCTTCAAGTTATCTAAACTGAAAATACAACTTAAAGAGACAAATGCAGATCTAATAACCATTTAAGCAAACAGAAGCCTTCATATTCTCTCACAGTACAAGGCAATAAAACACGAAATGTTCTAAACGACTTATCCTGTACCCGTTCCCGTCTTTAAAAAAAAAATAGAGTGAGCATAGTGGAGATGATTCATTTGTTATGACAAAAGAAAATCACACTTTGAAAAATTTGTCTTTCAATCATTGATTGTGTTTTGTTTAGGCATAAGAAAAAGTGAGACACAGACAGAGCCATCTGCAGGTCACATATTAAACAAATGTGTGTGTTGTTTATTAAAAAAAGAAAAGAACACAAACAACAACGGCCAAGGGTTACTTGCGACATATAAATATGCTTTTGTGAAAGTTTTGTGCAAACCATAAGAGATTGTAAGAACATAGTGATTGTTGTCTGCCATTTCCTAACTTCTTATCTTTTCATCCTGGCTCCCATTTTCGATTTCTGATTTCTAATCTCACTTGGATGGTCATTCTGCTGGCCTTGGATTTTTCACAGTTTTCCCTGTTTGGTATGAGAATGCTGGTGTAGATTATAAGTAAATAATCGCGCATTATTTCATGAACATTTATGTTTCTTATTTCTTGCCATTTCCTTTCGCCATCATGCTTCAGGGTCGAAGTCGGCGAGGAGCGAGGTGGTGAAGTGGACTATGCAGAACGGTCTTTTATCGCATTCAGTATGTGATACGCCAATTAAGCCTAAGATAAGATAAGATAAGATGCTTTATTGTCACATACGCTTACAAATAATGAGTAAAAGCTCAGTAAACAGGTGACCCGTCAAGAGTAGAAAATTTAAAATAATAATAATTACACAAAATAACAATAACACTAATAATATAAATACTAATAATACTAATAATATAATTACTAATAATATCAATACAACTATATACAAATATTGTTATAATTATGACATGCACTTGGAATAATATTGTCAGAATATTAGAATTAGAAAATGACAAAAAATTTCATTATAATTCAATTTTATCATCCATATATTCAATAATCGAGTAGTAGGCTTTGTCCATTAGTAGGTGTTTTATTGCTTTATGAAAGCATTTGAGGTTTTTCATTTCACGGATTCTTACAGGTAATTTATTATATATTTTTATTCCTGCATATTGTGGGCTTTTTTCATACAGTGCTAATCTGTGCATGGGTGGTTTTAGATTATTTTTATTTCTAGTTCCATGATTATGTTGCATTTGTGAATTATAAATTGTATCAAAATTTGAATGGATGTATTTATTTATTTCATACAGGTATTGGGATGGACAGGTTTCTGCATGAAACTTTTGGTCTTGATTGAGTCATTATGCGAATTATCTTTTTTTGACTTTTAAAGATCGTTTCCCATCCCGTAGGTTCCCCATAGTATTATTCCGTATGTAATCAAAGAGCGGAATTAACTGAAGTACACTATTTTTGTTGTTTCGAGGTTTGTTAATTTAGTTATGCAGCTCATATTGAAAGATCCACTGTTTAATCTTTTGGACAAATAACGGATGTGGTCATCCCATTTTAATTGTTGATTTAAAAAAATACCCAAAATTTTTTAGTTTTCTGTAGGATTTATAGTATAAGTTGTGATAAACCTCTCAGAATACTTTCCTTGAGTGCTGAACTGCATAACTGATGTTTTGGAGGTGTTAAGTTTGAGGCCATTACTCGTGAACCACTTCTGTAAGCGAGCTATAGTTTCGCTTAAATTGGTTTTTAACTCCTCTAGGTTGTGCCCATTGAGTAAAATGGAGGTGTCATCGGCATACATAATTGTTTTCACCTTTATGGAGTAAGGTAAGTCATTTGTGTAAATTATATACAGTAGATATAGAGTTAGGCGTGCGCAGGATCCCTTAGACGTAGAATGTAACATCTGGAGTACTTAGGGGCCAATTTCTTGCCATTTCCTTTCGCTGTCATGCTTCACGATAGAAGGATCAGGCGATTAGAAGGCGGCGAGGCGCGTTGGGGTGAGGTGTGCTATACAGAACTGTCTTCTATGGCATTCGGTGTGTGACACGCCAATTAAGCCTAGAAAGAGTTAGGACTGCGCAGGATTCCTTTGACGTAGAATGTAAAATCTGGGGTCATTAGGGGCCCCTGGAGTGTCATTTATGATATCTTATGTTCATTTTTTAATTTTGATGTGTTCTCAAAAAGTGTAGCAGTTCGCAATTTGTAACACTTATCCGCCGTTTCATTTTCAAGGATAATATTCAAGATAAACTAATATTATAATTCCTGCAAATGATGTTAACCATGAAATTCCAGTTGACTGTTTCTTCCTTGAATTTTGCAACAGTAAATTGTTAATGAGATTCAAAGCCTTTGACAGAATTTTCAGCGGTATTAATGATTCAAAAACAACGTCGTTACAAAAACAGAGACGCCATTTCATATTGCGCCTTAAAAGGCTTGATGATTTTTGTACCTACGATTGACTGTTGTCGCATATGATGATTTCAAAATTGGTAGGTCAGTGTATATCAATACTTAAATTTATCTCTTAAAGGTATTCTCTGCCCACCACAAGAAAGCAAGTGTGGAATGAAGGGAGAGGAGCCTGAACTATTTATATGTTGAGTTAGTGAATCTATTTACTACGAAAGGAGTGTATAGGTGTGTATATGAGTCACCCATGCTGCCAGATATAATGCTCGTTTCAGTAACTGCAGTGATAGGTATTGTGCATGGATGAGGTATGTGACAATACTGTGAACCTAGCATCCACATTATATCGGAAAGGCAAGCATAAACACAACAAAAGTGATTACGTTACACATCACTCTGCCTTGCCTTCTCGTGGTGGGCAGACAGTACGTCACATCAAATTGCCCTGTTTTGCGATGGTGCAATAAAAGTAGCATAATGTTTGTATTATACATCAGTTACATACTTACCAAACTGAGCTGAAATTATTTAACATATACGCATCATTTTTATTGGTCTCCCACTAGCAGCAATGCAGCTATCATGCGACATACACACGGCCTCCATACAAAGATTTTCAGCAAGTGCTCTTCGGCAAGTTTTATCTAGCTAAATTAAAGCGAAGTATACAACGGTTTGCAGTCAAAATATGGATAATGATGTTATAATATTAACACTATTTAGTGCCTTATCCAAAGAGAGCCATATAAGATATAATATCTGCGTGTAGGAATTACTCTCCTTTATTCTGCTTTTATTCCAACAGTTTTCTCTCTGAATAAATTTGCATATAAACATTTACTAAGTTTTCATCAACAGACACCTTGACTCTTTATGATCCTATGGTATAATAGATAAAGATAACTGCATAGGTGCATTTTTCACAAGATCTAAGGCAGTGGGTCCAAATTTTAATTTTACATAACTTATTTACAAATAATTTAATAAATTAACTACTTAAATGCCATTTTATATTTCCTACTAATTACCAAAATGATGATAATGATGATGATCATAGTAGTAGTAGTAGTAGTAGTAGTAGTAGTAGTAGTAGTAGTAGTAGTAGTACTACTACTACTACTACTACTACTACTACTACTACTACTACTAATAATAATAATAATAATAATAATAATAATAATAATAATAATAATAATAATAATAATAATAATAATAATAATAATAGTAATAATAATAATAATAATAATAATAATAATAATAATAGTAATAATAATAATAATAATAATAATAATAATAATAATAATAATAATAATAATAATAGTAATAATAATAATAATAATAATAATAATAATAATAATAATAATAATAATAATAATAATAATAATAATAATAATAATAATAATAATAATAATAATAATAATAATAATAATAATAATAATAATAATAATAATAATAATAATAATAATAATAATAATAATAATAATAATAATAATAATAATAATAATAATAATAATAATAATAATAATAATAATAATAATAATAATAATAATAATAATAATAATAATAATAATAATAATAATAATAATAATAATAATAATAATAATAATAATAATAATAATAATAATAATAATAATAATAATAATAATAATAATAATAATAATAATAATAATAATAATAATAATAATAATAATAATAATAATAATAATAATAATAATAATAATAATAATAATAATAATAATAATAATAATAATAATAATAATAATAATAATAATAATAATAATAATAATAATAATAATAATAATAATAATAATAATAATAATAATAGTAGTAGTAATGACGCGTTCTAAACTTAGTTTAGTATTCACCTACTTTATCACATGTCCACCTAGATGATTGGGAAGGTATTAAAATTCTACCCAAAATCTGGATACTGAGATTATTCACAAAATACATATTTCGAAACCCCCAAAATAGAAAAGGCCTCGTTTGAGTCTGTGTTTATACGTACATTAAGGTTTCTCATATATGGTTCAAACAACTTTGTATTATCACACATTTAAAATTTTTATATAACAAATAAAAGGTATATCTTGAGTTCTTCAAGTAGCCTGTGAAATTCTAGGTATATATATATACATATATAATTCAAACATAATAAATGCTGTATTTATTATATTTAGATTAGACTGGATCACGGTACGGAGGAGATTCGGCACTGCGACCAGTCACTATCTATTGTACCTATGCCTCATGTGGGGCATCCTGGGCAGGAAGGATGAGGCGAGAGCAAATAGAGCGCGGCTGGTCCACGGAGGCACGTCAGTGCAGAGGGCAGGTCCCTACTATGGTTTACCAGTTGGAAACTCTCCTTGCATGACAGCACGACTGGCATCCCACCCACTGTGGTCCAGAAATGGCCCTTCAGATCAGCCCGGAGACCAGAAATCGTCCTACAGAAGGAGGGAGTTTAAACAGGAGCATATCATCCTACCATGCAGCGCCGAGACACCCACCGACACTTCTACCCTGAAACAGACCACCAGATGAGAGATGTTATGGAATGATAATGGAGGTGAAACAGAGGGACAGGAAATTCGGGGAATGTAATTAACCTACCCAGCATTCGCCTGGCCAACCGGAAAATCCTCCGAAAAATCCATGGATCAGGTAGGTCGGCCACGTAATCGCACCCGCACCTCCCGAATGCGATCCACAAACCAAAACGCCTGAGCCATCTCGCTCGTTTTTTTATACTTAGAATATAGAACTATTTAATACATAACTTATTTCCAATAAACATTATTGTAACATCAGGCACTTCTAAGGTATTGTTACCATTAGTTTGCTGTTTTCAGTAGCTGTGTCACTTTTCTAAATGTCGATATTCAAGTGTTTCTTGCTATATCATGGAAGGAGTATAGACTTTTAAGATCCGCGTATATTAACAGGCTGTCAGGCTATCTGTTCGGTTTCTGCCATTATTCTTTGTTACAACTGCAATGTAATGAGTAATGTAACTATTTCTGCAAATGCGTATCTCCATTGACGGAAGGAGACAGAAAAATAAGTTTTCGTAACAATAGTTTAGAGAATCTAATAATATTGAAATGTTGTAGGTAAAAAGGTGACATAAATATAAAAAACAGCTTTTTCATATGCTTTGTAAATTATAATTTGAAACATCTTTAACAGTAAACAAATTTCGTTTTCAATAATTTAAAACACTTTCAAGGAAAACACTACAAATCTCACTGCTACGCTATGCTAAACAGGCAAGGGGTCATCAAAGGAAGAACAAACCAATGCTTCAGAATCAATGCTTCAGAATGCTTCAAACAATTCATTGCCAGTTTTCGGATTCTGTGATAAAACTGTTAAAGAGTTGTGGAATAATTTACAGCAAATATGACAAAAACCGGAAATGGTTTTCTCATATATGTCAATGGTTGTGAAGGTGAGGTTTTATATTGGTGAAACAGTAGCAGGGTTACGGTTATATAGCCTATACTTAGACATATACAGATCCGTTCTTGTTACTATCCTCTAAGAGGATGGGATGAAGTGAAGCAACCACGTGAGACTACAGGCTTTAAACACACAGAGCAGAAACTCAGAAGTCCCTAACAATTCCAGGCTCAAATGTCCTTCTGGGGCCGCAAGAGAGAGCAATGAGTGGATAACTAGCTCTCTAGTGGTTAGGGGAGTATTATTCACTTTTAACAAGCATATGTCCGGCACCGCCATATTCCAGGAAATCTAAAAACACATCTGAAAGTGGGGAAAGAAATAATGCAATGCAAATCCTGTTTGATGAAATCCTGTTTGATGAGGAAATACTTCAGATTTTGCGCATCCACCAGAGAAAACCATGAATAAACCAAGATCATAGCGGGTGGTTGACGATAGTCGATCTCGGGGCTTCTTGAATGTAAGCTTCACACATTACCGCGGAGCCATCTAAACGCAGATCTGTAAATACTTGTATAAGTAAGAAAAGTAAGAACGAGAGATGAATTAGAGGAATTATAACCTTAAAGATCGCAGCTTTTCATCTTAAATACGAGTGTTTTAAAACTTTTGTAAGGTAGTTTGGCGCAAAGAGGACTGAAACCTGGGTACACAACGTTTGGCCTGAAGTACGGTAATGCTATTGATGGATAGTTACAAGTCCATTGCAAGAGTGATTTCTGTCTCTGCCCCCATCATACGGGAAGCACACAGACGTTATTTCATCGTTGTAATCATAGCAATTGGTGGTCTCGTTGCCACTGCGCACACATCTGAGTGACACGCCGAGCTACTGAATGAGGTCTCATATGCTTTGGTGGTCTGACCAACCTGTCTACTTCGTTACGGTTATTGCCGAGTGCTAACGTTTAATGCGAGAGCCGTGCACGTTGCATCAATGCTGCCTTCTCCAAATCAAGCTTGTTGTTGGCGTAGAACAACAAATTGGTCAATTTGAGAACTTTGCCCAAACGTGGTGATATTTAGTTACTGAGTCTATATTACATATTTCTCCCATTATAATGTTCAATTAAAGCATCACTAGAGCCCTACGCCAAAAAGGATAAAAAATGGAAAGACAGGCAAATGTGTGCAAGTTTCATATAGGTCTTAATATATGTATTATCAGTCATGAAAGGCATTGAATTAGGCACAGTTATATAATCATTTATATTTTCAGGCAAGTTTTTAACAATAGCTCATTGCTTCAGAACGAGAAATATTAATCGTAATATTAAAGTTAATGCTAGTTTGATAAATAATCACCATTAACCATAATGACGATTACCTTATTAATAGTTCTCATTACAACAAAATGCCATTTGAGTCCTTAAGCCAAAAAACGTCCACATCAAAAAAATAAATAACTGTAGGCCCTGTAAAATTAGCATGTACTCCATGAGCGTAAAATATAGTATATATAAAAAGCCTACGACTAGAAACAAAATTAAATAACTACATTGTTAAAAACGTTTCCGGTGTGTTGGAATTTCCTCCCGAAGGAGTTATTTAATATGCCATTAAATCTTCTGACGTAGGGCTGTCACTTTTATGCTTAAAACCCAGCAATTTGGAAGGAGTTTGAACACGGGACCCTGTGATCAGTAGGTCGGTGACTAAACAATTGAGCCAGTCAGATTGAAAATGTAAATAAAAAAATAAATTAGGTAAGAAGGCCATGCTGTCTCTTTATACACAGTATAATTTAATCAGGGCATAATGTGAGACATACAGATGTATTTTATTCGCAACTTATTTTATACTCACTAGCTTCTACAATCTATTCTGATAAGCCTTTTTATATTCATTCTATGCTTCTTGATGTGGATAACCATTGGTATATACAATTGTATATACATATCTTTGTAGGTATACAGAAGAATAGAAATCAAATCGATAGTCAGATGTTCAAAAGGGGCTCACTGCGGTTTTAAAGTTCAGTATCTTTTTATGACATCACCAGAAACAATTGAAAAAACGATTAGGATAGTAAAAGAATGTCAAAGCATTCACAATTCGAAATATTAATAGTCGATATTTGGGAAATAGCCTATACCTTATAAGGTTATTTCAAATAAATTGCGCGTTTAAAGAGTTATACACTTTTTTCGTAGCATTTACAGATTATGAGTATAATGCTACAAAAAACTCCTTCCAAACGAGGACATCTCAGGCTGCCTAGAGAAAACCTAATACCTATATATGTCTTACATGTCGGGTTCATTTAATATGGTACCTTAGCCAAACTCACTGGAGCTACTTCAAAAATTATTCTCGTAAAGGGTGGTTTGAGATGAGGGGACTTTTTTTAAATATTCTTGTCGCATCTTTGGGAGATACTGAGCTTCAATACCAAGATTCATACAACCTTTTCGTTCTTTATTCGCTCTTTCTTTTCGAGCTGTTCTCTTCCCAATAGACACAGACAGATCTTTTTTTCTAAAAATTCTTTTTTTGGGTAAAGAGGGCCAAAAACATGTATCTTCGGTGAAATGTTAACTTAAACTTCCTCTGCTAACTGTAAATAGGTATTACAGAAAACAGTAAGGTAAAGTGAAAACAAAATACAACATACGTTATAGGAGAAGGTTATTTACTGAACGAAGCTTAAACCAAACAAAAACAATTTAACTATGCTGGTACACATCTACACATATTAATTTGTTTACAATTTGTGATAAATGATATCAAGAAACAAGAAAGCTTTGTAACAATTATTTGGAGTACATAAATATTTTAATATTACATTAAGAATAGCTAAACACTATAGTAACACAACTTCACTATTTAGTTATCTTATTCACGATTCTTTGGGGCCGGTTTCAAAGCAACATCTGCTTCATTATCAAACTGTCAACTTGGCAATGACATACTGACAGCAACCAACTCCACCACTAATACAGACACTAAAAAGATCAACAATGAAGTATTGATAGGCTTGTTTCCTTTGATGTAACTGCCCAATTTCTCATTATTCCCAGAGGAAAACTTCTAATGTTTTTAAGAAAATGGTTGTGTTCTATACATTTGATCAATATATGATGTTATGAAACTTACTAATCTGTGTTTAGAAAAAAATTTCTTTACTTTAAACAGAATTTTTTCAACAAATTTCTGGAGTAGCTAGGGTAGTCCTCTTTCAGCCTTTCTTGCCTGATTTTTTATAAGTTTTTTTTTTTTTTTTTGAAATAGAAGTCACTAAAACTTTCCCTCCAATTTTTAAAATATGGTATAGATACGTGGATGAAATTTTTGCCATAGTTCCTAAGAGATAAGTAGGTGATGCTTTGAAACTTCTAAATTTACTGGGTGAAGCTATAAAGCTCACAATAGAAATTTATAAACATACCTCTAAGCAAGAAAGAATTTAATACAGAATATAAACACATTATTAACACTGCTTCAATTAACGGATTTAATAAATATTTTATACACAAAAGATTAGAAAAAGTTAATTAACAAGAAAATATAAATGATGTTTCTATTCTTAAAAAAAAGTAACCGAATGATTATATTTTCAAACAATTTACTTATCATCAATGGGCAAATAAAAAGTTCCAAAAAATTTCAAAGAATTTGGTATAATACTGGCATCTCAAAATAAACACAGCATAAAAATTTACTATAGTTTTCTAAAAAAGAAGAAGTTTCAGACAACAAAAATCTGGTATTTATCAAGTTAACTGTTTAGAATGCGATAAGATTTATATTGGTAGGACCAAACGTAATTTAGAAACCAGAGTGAAGGAAAATTTCAAAAATATTAAATATAAAGAGACAAATAAATTGGCAGTGGCTGATGATTTTTGGTCATCTAAACATGAAATTAACCCAGAAGTTAAATTATTGAAACAATTGAACGAACCGATAGACTTAATGGTTTGGGAAAAAATATTTATTTTGAAAAATAAAGATCGTGTGATGAATTTTGTTATCCCAAAAGTAGATGTCATCAATAAGTTTGTGTCGTCCCCGGTAGATTGCAGTAAGATTCGAAGCTATTCTTCAAATTCCGGAAGTGGTCAAGGTCAGCCAGTCAGTGTGTCACTGCTTGTCAATAGAGTGTCACTGCCAAGCTGACAGGTTGAAAAGTAATCAGATTCAAACTGATCTCAAAGGATTGTAAATAAGATAAGTAAATAGTGAAGTTGTGTTACTATAGTGTTTAGTTATTTAGTTTAGTTTACTTCAGTGTCAGCAGCTTCAGTTTTCTACATAATTTTATTACTATAGTTTTATTTTATAAGCTTTGAATTCTGGGTACAGAAGGATATTTCTATGTATCAGTGTTTTCTCGTAGAAAATAGTATATTGCGATACTATTGTGGCAAGCACTATATTCGGAACAAGGAAAGGTTTGAAAAAACGCGACGCTTGCGCCGAGTTCTTTCAGTTTCCGAGATTCCGTTATGTGCTAACTACACGTGTATTGCATACTATTTTTTGCACTATATGTATTTATGCAACTGTACAAATTCTAATATCACAATCAATATTTCAAAATAAATTATTTTACTTACCGCATTAGTGCCTTTTGCATCGTCTATATGTGTTGCTATGGAGGAATTACTTACCGCACTAGTGCTAGAATGTCACCTTAGGATGCATAGTAGCAAAAACTGTAAGTATGGAATATTTGCTGCATATTGCAAAAAACATTACGAAATCTTCCTGATGTGATAGTAAGAACATAAAAATCTTTGGCCACGATTGTCGATCTAATTGTGTGGCAGTTTATAGGGGAAAAGAGTAAAATATTATTTCTTATTAGCTTTTGAAGTAAATTAAATAAGTTAATTATCATAAGAAATTAAATTATAAAAATAAAAATGTTAGAATGTACAGGTTAGGAATTTTATTTGAATTATTTCAATAAGTTTCATACATCTCAGACTACAAGGTCTACATTTTCCTAATATATTAATATTCTGTTTACACAGATATTGATCTATTTAAATGACACTTGAATCATTAACATGGCGTTTGGAGACTCTTACCGGAATTAATGAAGAACAGTATTAATAATGTTATAAAGATATTGTTCATGGACAAATAATTGCAATAAATAATTTCTGCATGTTAAAATCCATGCATAATGTAATACATACTGACCGAAGTGTGACTAGAAAATAAGGATCATTAGTCAACATTCTGTTAAGGACAAATATTTAGAAAAGCAATTAGGATTCCGGTGAATTTCGTCATCAAGAATACCACTGGCTCCAGGTATACCCGGAATAAAGTTATAGTCATCAGTTAGATTTACGTTACCGAGTATCGTAGACATAATTATGAAAAAGAGAAAGGGACCAAGAATTTTAATATTTATTAAGACACTGAGTGGATAATTGTGTTTCATTGGCCAATTAGTAGCTTAAGTAGGAGCTCTGGTAGTGGTAATGATAGTAGTGCGGACTTAAGTTAATAACAGGTTGTGTATTTCTATAAGCATGCCGCTTCTCTTCCTGTTTTACAATCTTACAGAAGTATTTACTGCGATTGATTATTGACATCCATAGCATCAAACACCGTGCTCGGTTGTGCATACCTCGGGGTATTCCTCAACAAGCCTTTCAGCGAATCACGATAACTTACTCTGATTAAAATTACTGAGTCATTTCCCTTAACCTTAAAGTGACGATAGGCAGAAATTAGAAGATTTCATAACCCAACAGTTACGGTTTCTAGTGCTAATATTCGGAAAGGATGATACAATAAAACATCTCTAAAGCGGAACGCGATCGTTCCGGTATTTATCTTCCGTTTATACAGGTTTTCATCGTTCATAGGGTTGTATTTGAATACAAAGAAATTACGAAATAGTCACACAGGTGTACAGTGAAGGAATAATATAGAACGGAGTGTAAGTAATAATAATAATAATAATAATAATAATAATAATAATAATAATAATAATAATAATAATAATAATAATAATAATAATAATAATAATAATAATAATAATAATAATAATAATAATAATAATAATAATAATAATAATAATAATAATAATAATAATAATAATAATAATAATAATAATAATAATAATAATAATAATAATAATAATAATAATAATAATAATAATAATAATAATAATAATAATAATAATAATAATAATAATAATAATAATAATAATAATAATAATAATAATAATAATAATAATAATAATAATAATAATAATAATAATAATAATAATAATAATAATAATAATAATAATAATAATAATAATAATAATAATAATAATAATAATAATAATAATAATAATAATAATAATAATAATAATAATAATAATAATAATAATAATAATAATAATAATAATAATAATAATAATAATAATAATAATAATAATAATAATAATAATAATAATAATAATAATAATAATAATAATAATAATAATAATAATAATAACAATAATAATAATAATAACAATAATAATAATAATAACAATAATAATAATAATAACAATAATAATAATAATAACAATAATAATAATAATAATAATAATAATAATAACAATAATAATAATAATAATAATAATAATAATAATAATAATAATAATAATAATAATAATAACAATAATAATAATAATAATAATAATAATAATAATAATAATAACAATAATAATAATAATAATAATAATAATAATAATAATAATAATAATAATAATAATAATAATAATAATAATAATAATAATAATAATAATAATAATAATAATAATAATAATAATAATAATAATAATAATAATAATAATAATAATAATAATAATAATAATAATAATAATAATAATAATAATAATAATAATAATAATAATAATAATAATAATAATAATAATAATAATAATAATAATAATAATAATAAAAATACTAATACTAATACTAATAATAATACTAATAATAATCATAATGATAATCATAATAATAATCATAATAATAATCATAATAATAATCATAATAATAATAATAATAATAATAATAATAATAATAATAATAATAATAATAATAATAATAATAATAATAATAATAATAATAATAATAATAATAATAATAATGATAATGATAATAATGATAATGATAATGATGATAATGATAATGATGATAATGATAATGATAATGATAATGATAATAATAATGATAATAATAATGATAATAATAATAATAATAATAATAATAATAATAATAATAATAATAATAATAATAATAATAATAATAATAATAATAATAATAATAATAATAATAATAATAATAATAATAATAATAATAATAATAATAATAATAATAATAATAATAATAATAATAATAATAATAATAATAATAATAATAATAATAATAATAATAATAATAATAATAATAATAATAATAATAATAATAATAATAATAATAATAATCATAATAATAATCATAATAATCATAATAATAATAATCATAATAATAATAATAATCATAATAATAATAATAATAATAATAATAATAATAATAATAATAATAATAATAATAATAATAATAATAATAATAATAATAATAATAATAATAATAATAATAATAATAATAATAATAATAATAATAATAATCATAATAATAATAATAATCATAATAATAATAATAATCATAATAATAATAATAATAATAATAATAATAATAATAATAATAATAATAATAATAATAATAATCATAATAATAATAATAATAATAATAATAATAATAATAATAATAATAATAATAATAATAATAATAATAATAATAATAATAATAATAATAATAATAATAATAATAATAATAATAATAATAATAATAATAATAATAATAATAATAATAATAATAATAATAATAATAATAATAATAATAATAATAATAATAATAATAATAATAATAATAATAATAATAATAATAATAATAATAATAATAATAATAATAATAATAATAATAATAATAATAATAATAATAATAATAATAATAATAATAATAATAATAATAATAATAATAATAATAATAATAATAATAATAATAATAATAATAATAATAATAATAATAATAATAATAATAATAATAATAATAATAATAATAATAATAATAATAATAATAATAATAATAATAATAATAATAATAATAATAATAATAATAATAATAATAATAATAATAATAATAATAATAATAATAATAATAATAATAATAATAATAATAATAATAATAATAATAATAATAATAATAATAATAATAATAATAATAATAATAATAATAATAATAATAATAATAATAATAATAATAATAATAATAATAATAATAATAATAATAATAATAATAATAATAATAATAGGTTGATATTTATTATATACTAACGTACAATAGCTGTTTATCGCCTAATTTCTCTGTCATATTCGATTTTACCTTACCAGTCTGCAACTATCTTCATATTTACATCATTTTCTTCAGCACACACAGCATTTAAAACAATGTTATGGCGATGTTTGAAACTCTTGAACCATCCATTGGAAGCTCTGAAATTGCCTTTGCCTAATTTCTAATGCCTTGGTCTCAAGCAATAGTTCATAAATGAGAATTCCTTTACCGCGCGCATTAACAAACCACTGGAACACAGCATGATTTAGCTTGTCATACTCTGTAGATTTTGTGACGCGTTTCACATATCATGCGGTTCCCTTTAGCCACTCGTCTTTAATTCTTATTTTGTTTTCCAAAATCTTATGCCCCACTTTAAAGAACACAGTTAGTTTTTTAGCTGGACGTTTGTTTGTTTTTTTTTTCGTGTTTTTCAATAACCTTAATTTTTTCCTCCACTGAGAATGATCACATACACTTTAGCAGTCAATGTACGCATACAGGCAATATACAAGGCCAAGCGAGACATCAACAAACGTCCGTGCCATCAAGTAGACCGATGCGCTGTGTGTGTACACTACGGTACGGATAAAACACAAAGTGTAAGCTACGTTACAATACGCCATCCTCCTTATTGCTTTCGATGCGGGAATTACAGTGAACAACCATGTATGTACATTCATAAATTGTCGAATGTAAATTTTCTGTGCCTGTCGCTGAAACATAAAAATATTGGGAGAAACTTCGTTCAACGTCACATGAGTTAATGGTGCATATGAGTAGTACAAATCATTTTCATGTGTTAGTCCGAGACTTAGTTTATTTTCTATATTCCGCAGCACTGAAAATCCAGTATTTTTGTGTACAATACTGGACAATTTAGTGATTTACTGTTTTTTTTTTCCTTGCTCGTTTGGTAGGTGGTGCATTCTGTATATTGTTAACCTTTGCAGACTCCTCCTTGGCTGCTTTTAGACAGCTCGAAATTACGAAATTATATTCTTCAAGCTGTTTATTGTTCATAATGCCCAAAACATTTTATTTATGAATAGAGATTGTCCAGTAATTGTTATGAAAGTAACGCTATTAACACAACATGTCAAACACCTTGCACTCCCTGAAAGGCAGATCTACTTGCTTGGCGAGCAGTAGTTGTAATGAAACTAAAGTTATGCGTTGCGAATGGGACTATCCTTCCGTGTTGTCCCCGGGACAGACGTCAGCAATTATGTACTGCGAGACCCGTCAACTTCATATCCCTTTTAAGGGCACTGGGAGGTCGATAGGTTTCAAAAAATCCATTTTTTGTTTTTAATGTTAAAAAATTATATAATTCTGCAGCTTTAAAATGATATATAACATAGGTTGTCAGCTGGTATTTAAGTCCTTTAATTCGTCAATTTAAACAAGGCGGCGTAATGATACGCCCACTTCCTAAGAATGGTGCTTCATCTTTGATCGTGATTTCCCAAAACCTTGATTTTTCATACTTTAGATGCATTTTTCTCAAAAACTATAAAATATATTGACACAAAATTTGTAGTGGTTATTTGTCAATGTTTCTTAAACACATTCGGCTAACATTTATATTTACGTGACTTATATAATGGATGAAAACAAATA
>CM060948.1:143021182-143064043 GCA_030765055.1 Mantis religiosa
TTTCGCTCGAAGGATTATAGCTTATGACTTCATGGTTCAAGGAACTTCGGTACAAGTACGGTTCCCCTAAAAATTATCGAAAATTTTAGAATAAGTACGTTCTAAAAAATTAAATATAAAGTTATCCGTTTTAATTAGGCTATTTACAGAAACGGTTCGCGGAAAATATTTCCGTTTCCGCGTTAGGCAGTTTTCCGCTTAGAGTGTAATTTGCATGGGAAATAGCTCCGTTATGAAATTTGTTTTCCGTTTTTCCAGGTTTCCGGCATATAAGAGGTCTGTTTTAGTCAAGTTTTACTGTACTACATTCATAACTAGCCCGTCAGTTCTCTACACATAGATCATAATTTGACTTCAATAAATGTATTTGCCAATTTAAGTGGTATTATAAAATTCTCATCCCACCCACATATGCCTAAGGAACAAGAAATGTGAAATGTGTAGTGTTTAACGCCCGCTTTTACTACATACGGCACCGCAGGCGGTAACACCGATGATACATGAGATGAAGCTGGAGCACCGGTGGAATGAGATGGCAGGGGAGACCGGAGGTCCCGGAGAAAACCCGCCCCAGCGCCGTGTTGTCCACCACAAATCACACTTTGCTATCACCTGGGAACGAACCCGGGCCGGCTTGGTGAGAGCCAAGCGGTCTAACCACTGAGCCATGGCGCGGCCCCTAAGGAACAAGATCTTATAATTCACCACGGGTCATCTGGTACCAGATTTATTGAAATTCGTGACCTGGGAAACAGTATCGCAAGGAGCTACATAGAAAGACTTTCAGGTGAGAATCATTTGAAAACTGAAGTCAGAGTTGAAATTCCATTGCGCAAGACGTATTTGCGAATTTGCTATTAGGTCATATTAATATTTTTTAATTATTGATTACGGCTTACCTTATTCGCATTTCCAAGGCTGCAGGATATACATTTTTGAAAATGGAAATTTTCTATTTAATTTTTTAAGTTATATGTAGATTACAAGCTCGTTCATAAAGATTAACTACTCCCACACCTGTTCAAATTTTTCAACTGCTACAACTTTGTAGATAAGTACAAGAACTTTGCCCAAATTTGCTAAGCAGCTTATGATTTTGTCTATAAGGTAACCGGATTTTCATCCTTAATGCCGATTAACCGCATTTGGTTAGAGAAATACTTAAATAACTGCAAAAATGTTAGTACGATATTACGTAATTAAAGTTTCGAAAATAAACAGCTTTGATAACTATCTTTAAATTGACTGTTCTACAATTTTTTAATATAAATAGCAGTAATTTAAATAATGCCAACACTATGAGTAAGGGACCGGATACAAAAATCTATTAAAAGAGATTCTCTGTGGAATTGATCTAAATATTTTATCCCTTATATGACCACAACCAAAAAAAGGTTTAGTGGTGTGCTTTTGAAAAACGTATAAATTAGTTCAAATTACTATTAATAGAGAAATTAATATCACAACAGAGGGACATAATATTGCTTTAACTAGGCCTACGTATTTTGTGAAGTACATTTTTTCTCTTAAAATTTACTGCCCATACACATTTATGTGAGATTCACTGGGAATGAAGAGCTCTTCACAAAATAAACGAACACATGTATTTCAACATTCATTTGTTCACGCTTGGCATTATAATTAAAGTTGTGGAGCTATGTTTGAGAAACTAAAAATACTGAATACTTTTCCAAGCATTAGAGTAGTTTGCGGGGAATATTTTTTGTATTTTTGAAAATTACTATGTAGCATTCTTAAAAATACTGAACTCAAATATCAAACTTCGTATTTGTTAAAGACGCTTTTTTCTTTTTTTTCTTTTCTTTTTTCTTTTTGAGTTTGACGGGCAACGGATGAACGCCACACGCGCAATGTCTTTTCATTTGTATACGAAATTTACAAAGTGTGTTTTAACAAGATCTAGATTTTTGTGTGCTTAGACTTAGACTATAGCTCACTGTTTAACAATTATGAAAAATCTTTCAAAATGTACAGGTATGCATTTCACTGTATCATCAACATAACCTGAACACTGACAATTAATCAAAATCGTTACAGTTATCTTAGGAAAGCCAAAGAATAATTTGATTGGAAGATTTTCTGAAAATCTTTGAGTTGCATTATTTAAATATGTTGAACTTAAACACTAAGTTTGGAATCTAGCCGACTTTTCGTTTTTGAGTTATACCATTCTCTCTCTCTCTCTCTTCTCTCTCTCTCTCTCTCTCTCTCTCTCTCTCTCTCTCTCTCTCTCTCTCTCTCTCTCTCTCTCTCTCTCTCTCTCTCTCACACACACACACACACACACACACACACACATATATACACTCACACTATCCTAAAAATGTGTTTTTGTTTTTGATTCATAGAATCTCAAAACGTGAACGGCAATAATATCTCAGTTTCTAAAAGTAGCCGAGCAAGATAGTTCAGCAGTAACATGTGAGGGCGTTATTAGGGAGGTCATGGGTTTGGTTCCCATTGATTTCTCACTCTGATCTACTTTTCCTTTGGATTTCCCTGGTTGGTAGACCAATGCTGGGATGGGGAATTTCTCTCCACCTTGATTTCCTTTCCATCGTATCAATTTGCTTCTCATCTTTCAGATGATATTTTAGGTTTCACGGCGTATAGTGTACCTTGCAGATGGCGCGCATGCTTGCTCGAAGGAAAATGTACTCCCCGTGGATACCAGAGGGCTGCTTATTTGTTAGGTTGTGCATTGCCTTCCCTAGGCAGCACCGACAGTGAAGCAGGTCTTCGAACCTGGAGCCGTTAGACACTTAGGCTTAACTCTGTAGCTTGCTTGCGAGCGACCTCTAGTCCCTAGTGGATGCTTTACTTCATTTCTTCCTCCGGGTTGATGGTAGCCACAATAAATATGTGTAAGACGCAGTGCGCAAGGTACCCACTCCTTTGTATAAAGTATGGTTACCTATAACACAGATACGCATTAGAGGATGTAAAACAAATGTCACTAGAAGAAGCAAATGGGCAACGAACGGACAAACTAACATTATGCGAGTATTAAAAACAACCTGCAGGTTGTTTACCTGCGAGATGGCATGAAGTGATTTTGCTCACTTTCACTTACAACACTTATTCCAAGGATAACTTCGAGATCCCCTCAATCAAACTCATAGAAAACGAGGTGATCTTTGATACAAGCAGTCACCAAAAGTGGGAGGACCAAAAGAAACTTCTTATAAAGGTTGGAAGGGTCGTTAAAAAGATGGAACCTTCTAAAAGGAAGGCCTGTGACGCAATAAATAAAATCAGTTGGACTCAATAGGGGCTAAGATGACAGAAAACCTGCTTCATCTAAACTCAGCACAGACTCTGAAGTTGAAACCTTCTCAGGTGTATAACTGTTAAAAGGAAAGTACTCCTTCTACTGCTGCCAAGCTAAATTTGATACTTTCAAGGTAAATTTTGCTAACAACTAACATTGAAACTGTAGCTTTGTTATTTTCTGTACCAAATTACATTATAAAATGATAGTAAAACGTATTAATAAATGCAATAAATAATGTATGCGTATTAAATATACGGAGGAAGTGAATTTTATAAGGTGATATGTGTAGTCCTACACATATCATAATTAAAGTAATTTAAAACTACAAAATAATATTCTCCCTCCTACTTTGTACAAACTTGAGATTGTGCAAGTTTGCTATTTTTTGGTTTGATTAGAAGGTTATCTTGGTCCATCTCAAAATAATAAAAGTAAAAGTATTAAAATTTACTGAGATTTTGCTCCTATACGACTCTTAATTATTAAAATCTGGTGATATGTCGATTTGTATGTTCATGTGTGGCTTCTTGTATGACCTCTTTTTAAAAAGCTTTTTTTTTCTAATCGATATATTGTTTGCTTCACTGCAAAGTTCTACATATGTGTTAGTTTGCATATTCTTCTAAAAATTTTAATATATAGGGATGATGATGATGATGATGATGATGATGATGATGATGATGATGATGATGATGATGATGATGATAAAAATTTGCATTCAATTCTGAAGAAAAGTCTTTGGCTTTGCTAGTGTGAAGGGAGTGTGAAGAAACAAGAACACATCTCTAGGAGGAAAGCACTATCTTCACTGACATGTGTTTTAGAATATATAGTCACAAAAATCGTCTAGTACTTAATTCTGAGACTTCACAGACATTAAGTCGTCAACAAAACATTCACTTACGTCACCTTGATTAAGAAATGGCAACCCAAACATGTACGTGAACCACTTTCCTATGTCACTCTCACCTGTTACATATACTTTGGCAAGCCCTAATTGTTGCATTTTCCTGTACCAATCCTGGCCTAAGTTAAAAATGCAACCTTGTATTTTGCTCTTTGGAAATACTTACTCTACTGCTCTTTTTGCAACAACTTCAAAATCGATAAGAAACTTAGAAGGAACAACTCCTAAATTTATCATAGTATTATAATGCACGAGGTTTAACTTGGCACTTTTCGCACTATCCTTGTCTAGCAAGGGCCCAGGGCTTCTTTCCTTGAAATGGTCAGTCCCTTTTAAAGCGCCATTGTATTCCCCAATTACCTGCAGTGACATAAGGGTAAACACAAGCAGGCATCAGTGGTGTTGCAAGTGAAGTATCGGTTGTTAATGTGTTGGAAACGTGAAAAAAGTTTTTAGAAGTTGAAAATTTTGTAATTATTTTAAACATATTGCTGGGAATAGTGCTAGAGTCTGCATTAGTTCTAGGAGGCGTGGGAAGAAAGGGAAAAGCTATAAGGTCAGATGGTAGGGAAACTGTGATTAAGCATCATACATTTTTTAAAAGACGAATGCGAGGCCCTAAAATGCGGAAAGCCAAATATATGTGTCGAGCATAATTCAAAGAACTGCTTCAGCTACAGATGTTTCATCTCGTACTGCGAAAAGAATACTTAAAGAACAAAATGAAGCGCAACTGGTAAAAATCGTCCGAATGTGGCCACGCCGTGGCTCAGTGATTAAACCACTTGGCTCTCACCAAGGCGGCCCGGGTTCGATCCCAGGAGACCACAAAGTGAGATTTGTGGTGGACAACACGGCGCTGTGCGGGTTTTCTCCGGGACCTCCAGTTTCCCCCGCCATCTCATTCCACCGGTACTCCATCTTCATCTCATGTATCATCAGTGTCACCGCCTGCGGTGCCGTATGTAGTAAAAGCGGGCGTTAAACACTACACATTTCATTTCATTTATCGTCCGAATGCACAACCCGCAAGAACAGCAATAGACATTTTCTGTGCCGCTGCAATGAGCCAGTCTATTTATTCACTCCATCGGACTGATTTTATGCCCAGGTTGGAAGACATAAATAAAGTTATAAAAGAAAAAAATGTTCTTTGAGTTTATGGAGCTTGCGAAAAGTACTGCATCAAATGAAATTTAGATTTGTAAAGAACTGACGCGGAGGAAAGTTTCTGATGGAACGGCCAAACGTCTTTGCAAAATGATTCGCGTTTCTATGAAAACTGAAAGAGACAAGGACTTCCGGTGCTCTTATTATTTATTTAGATGAAACCTGAATCAACATAAATCATACGAAAAAAGCATGGAAAAGTGAGGAGAACGATTTTGAATTTCCACTACGCACCCCAATAGGCAAAGGACAGCGTTTTCTTAACACGCGGGGATTTTGACTTGTTTCATCCCCAACGGCCTTCTGAGTTTTAAATCAAAATCAAGCAAAGACTATCATGAAGTAATGGATATTAAAACATTTAAAAATTGGTTTATTAACCAGTTTTTACCCAATATCCCCCCCCCCAAAGTTCTATCGTAACAGACAACGCATCTTATTCTATTCAAATCAACAAGGCTCCGATATCATCATATTTAAATCAGTAATGCAATCATGGCTCCGTGACAATAATATTGAGTTTGATCCACGTTCCACCAAAGCTGTTGCTTACGAATTAATAAAGCTGAAAAATACGATCTCAAAATTTATGAAATAGACAGCATAGCGCAAATGCACTGCAACGCTGTAATACGACTATCTCCGTATCATTGTGATTTAAATGCTATAGAAATTATATGGACACATATGAAAAAAATATGTCGTGAAACACAACATGTCATTTAACCATTGTGAGGTAAACGTGTTGTTTGATAGTGCAGTAGGTAAAGTGTCCGAACAAAATTGGCGGGGAGCTTGTGAACACGTTGAAAATATAGAACAGTTTTATTGAAAGATGGGTTAAAAAATGAAATTAGTGATAAGTTCATAATCAATTTAGAATATTTCATTAGATAAATTTATAAGTTTCAGATAATGAACAAAAGGAACACTGTGAAATTTCTGACACTGAAGAAGGGGGACAGGAACCAAATTTGGAGAACGAAGAACAAACAGTCGAAGAAGTATCATCCGCCACTAATGTGTCTGCCCTGCCTGGCTGGCCATAACAGAGGGGCGGGTTAGAAAGAGATGGTGATTACGAATTTCTTTCTCTTTCTACAAACCAGGGGCCAAGTGCATTTTAAAGAATCTCGTATATGTTTCAAATGTCTTATCTGGTAAATGTACGAATATTAGTGAGGGTGTAAAATACTCAAATATTCCGTCCATATAAACAGTTCTTGAGCTTTTTAAGTTTGTTAAATTTGGAAATTAATCACTCATCCACACTAGTTGTGTGTAAGTGATAATTTGAATAGGTAGAATAAGATTGAAAAGTTCAATGCTATAGATGGGATTTGAACCACGGAGCTCCCGGTCTCCGTCCGGTTGCTCTTAACAATGTCAGTTGGAGAATTTAATGTCATGCTGGCATGTTGGCCATAGTAACTACATGGTTAAGAGCAGTCGGGTGGAGACCGGAAGATCCATGTTTCAAGTCTCGGCTATGGTATTGTATTCTTCAATCTGACTATGCCTATTCAAAATTTGTTACATTTTATTCCCGTAAGAAAACTACTACCTTATTTTATATATCATTTTCAACAAAGAAATATTCGCTTCTTTTGCACTTTATGTCAACTGTATTCAATATTTTCTGTACTGCTCGTCTACACTTAGGGAGAACGGGGTAACAGCTTGGTCTAGCATTATGTAGATATTACGTCTTACAAGTGCAAGATCTGATGAAGTCAGTTAATTTACCATTTCATGTTTTGAAATTTCAATCCTATTTTCGAAGGCCTTTCTAAAATACTTGCCAAAACTTTTCTCTTACAAGCGTTGCTCGCTTCTTTTCTATTTAAATACTTAATCTACATCATGACTGTGTACGAGTTCTCATTTGTTTCCATCGGGAGTGTACTCACCCCATCAGCGTATACTTTGGCTCGACAGCATGATAGCGTCACGTGCACCTCTGCTTCACCTATATATGTATTTAAACTATTCGTAAGCATTTATCACGAGTAAAACCTTACTTTTGTCACTCTGCATACTATAAACCTTTATGGTGATGTAGGCGTGTATGCTCCGGCAGACTGTTGACAATTGACTGTGATTGAGAATAGTCAATGACTGCAAGTTAGTAGATAAACAGACCGCAGCAGACTATTGACAAATGACTGAGAGAGTCGGCATGAGTAACCGACCACTTATTACTAAAAATAAATACATGATGCGTCATTTACCTCGACGACCTCGACTCCCATACCTAAGTCATTCAGCATCCTGAAGATGGGAGAGATGCACGCTCCCGAAACGTCAATGTCACATCTTCTCAGCTGGCTCGAAGCCCGAGAACGTCTAGAACACCATTTTTAGGTTTCTTGTAGAGCAAGAGGTCTGAAATGTAATGAATATTTTTTAAGTAAATTGCTATCGTATCTTCTTTTTCAAGTTCAGTAACTTCAAATACGATTTTCAAAAATTAGAGTAAACATATTAACCAGTTTTTCACTTACGAAAATTATGTCCTTATTGAGAATGTCAATTACCTACTTAGGACAACCTATTTATTCAGCTTAAATTTCTCCCAAGAGCCATTCCGAAAAGAAACATCAGACAAAATCAATCGCCAAGTCATACTGTCAAGTGCATAATATGTTGCTCTGGTTACTCAACTAATTCACCTTTAAGGATTTAAGTATACAAAAAGGACCTTTTTCACTCTTTAAGGAAATACGCGATTGAAATTAAGGGTTGGTTAGTATTTAGAAGTGGTAAGATAGGCTTTTATTTTTGCTCGGATTTATGGTATAATTTTACAATATTGTGACTGAGTAGAATAAGTCATCTTACTTCATTTTCATACTTTTGTGTTTCTTGCCTCCTCTCCTTTTTCACCCTTAATAATTTTGTATCCAATTTCATTATGTAATAAATAAAGTTCATAGTAATGGAATACCTGAGAATTTGAGTTCGATTTACTAAAATTATATCTGATTCCGTATCTTTTTCATTTATCTGACACCATCTATGTTATGCTAAGGCTGGTTCACCATGTGAATGAATTCCACATGTTTTAAATCCAATAACAAGTAATAAATAACTTCATTGTTTAAATTTAGATTCGTTTGCCTTTTTGATAGAAATAATGCTGTCATTGATGTGCTTACAATTATAAACACTTTGTGTGAAAAAATTATCCTTTAAAAGTATACTTGCATAAACTACCTCTAATTTCGTATGAATTAAAACCAAGTTGTTAATATGTCAAGAAATACTCTTTCATTTTTATTATTTAATTATTATTATTTAATTATTATTATTTAATTATTGGTATTATATATATTTGTAATTTACGTCCTCCAACGTTAAGTCATATCGGACGATGAATGGAATGGGTGAAATGATGCTCAAATGAACCCGGGTTCCATGGAGCTTAGAGTTACCCGACATTCGTCTTTCAGGATAAGGGAAAAACCCGGAAAATACCTTATCCAGGTACCCCACCCTGACCCAGATTCGAACTCGGGACCTCTTGAACGTAAGGCAGACATGCTACCACCACGCTACCGAGGCGGGCATACTCTTTCATGTCTATATTCAGCCTGTATAGGTATCTGCAGCGGACTTCCTGATAATATTTCATTTTAAGAGAGGTTATCCTAATTTATTTGAGCTCTGGATCAAATTGAAAATTTATTAACCAGTGCTTCTCAAATTCACATAAATGCGAAGTCATATAGGAATAAGACTCACTGTGTGAACTATAATTGATTGTATATCGATTTTAATAAACTCTGAAAGATATCTACAGCCATGTACTCTACAAGTTCTTGCATTTAGAAGTTCGTATGTTGTTTCATACTTATGGATGGGTAGTCATATCCATGATAGTAGATGTTCTCCTTTAGTAAAGTTACACAAAGGTGTTAAACTCACTCTCGGAACAAGAGCTGCGCTCCTGGTTAATTATGTTTAATTAATTTAATGTTTCATCATTCCAACTAAACGCGTTCTTCTTCATATCAAACCGACTCTACTCTAACAACCGTTCCCTTTTTAAAGATCTGTGTAATTCCAAATCATCAACAAAGCCAACTTTTGACACTGTAACTGTTGCACTCCACATTTCGTCGCGACAAAGACTTTTGCAGTAGGAGGGTAAATTAATATACTGAAGAAATTTACATGATTCATTGAAATGTTGCCCCTCAAGGCCGGGGTATTAATAATGTATTGCATAAAATATTTAATCCATCCAAAATCAACATACATTAAACATTTAAACAAATAGAGACAAGAATAATATTAAGTAGATGAAACCTGCGACAAGTAACTGCAGAAATATACATCAACGATCGTAACAAATACGCATATCGTGTAGAGGCATGTTTAAATCTACAGCTGAAAAGCTATTAGCACCAAACGGCTTGTTTTTATTCGCCTGTGGAAGAGAATATAATTTTTCTACATAGGAGGTGGGGGTCTGCATTCGATCATGGGATTTCGGTGAGCATAGCATACGCGTTCACCAGTGCGTGGCACCCCCTACCCCATTCCCATAGTCCGTCAAACACGCTAAAATAATTCAGCTCTTATTTTCGAACAATACAACGGTATTAAATATTCAGGACCTGCCCGGTGGATAGCGGCGCCTTTTACAGCACTGCCTCCCTTAAATTAATATCGACTGTAACGTGCACGAGGAAAACAAAACGGTGCTGATGTAATGTTTATCTGGCTATCGTGTAGCTGTGGGCCTGGCATCACATCCACTCCCATCAACCCGGCACCTGTCACTCCGCTACGTTTTCTGGACAATCCGATTCAATTGTTGATTTGTTCATTAATTATCAGTGAATACGTCAACCAAACTGCTCACGTTGTGGGAGTTGCAAACAGTAGGGCTAGACTTAAAATGTGGGATTGAAAGGTGTTGGAAAATCTGGGAAAGCCATTTGAAAATCAATAGCTGTTTAGATAGAGCGTGAGGAGGTTGATTTGTTAAAATTTATTACTCTCAATTCAATATTATAAAACATCAGAAAACCATGGCTTTCTGAATTATCATTGCTTTATATTAAGATATCAGTTTGAACAATGATTAAAAACTTCCAGAAACTTTAGTAAAAGTTCCCACAAACCATCAATCCCTCCCTCCTACTTGTTTACAGTTAATAGCGTTACATTCCCTCTAAGTGCAAATGGACTTACAAAATGATGTAATTCAGCACCGCCCATATTATACCCAAGTGTGCTTGCTCATAATATTTAAGAGTATTGTGCCGCGCCGTGGCTGAGTGGTTAAATCGCTCGACTCTCACCAAGGCGGCCCGGGTTCGATTCCAAGGGACCCCAAAGTGAGATTTTTGGTGTACAGCACGGCGCTGGGGCGCGTTTTCTCCAGGATTTTCGGTTTTTCATGATATCTTATTCCACTAGTGGTGTACCTTCAGTTCATGTATCATCAGTGTCATCTCCTGCGGTGCCGCATATAATAAAAGTGGGTGTTAAACACGAAAAACAAAACACACACACACACACACACACACACACACACACACACACACACACACACACACACACACACACACCACACCACACACACACACACACACACACACACACACACACACACACAACACAACACACAAGAGTATTAAGAATGTTGGAATACTTTTTATATAGAACTCCATTGTGCTAGCCAAACTTCTAGTTAGAAATGAAGCTATTTATTTCGTTATCTACGTACTTCATGTTCTTACGTGCTTATTCACTTCAACAGGAGAGTACCTGGCCCTACATTAAATGAAGCCATATCTCACGCAGTAAGTGCATTGGACATGTTTGCCGATAATCTCGCATTCCAGTTACATTCCGTTTGCGAGAGAAAATTTCTCGCTGCCACAGTTGCATAGATCGACAGTTATTGGTATTTGACAATGAGTGTGTCGTCATAAGTCAATCCTCTCATCACTGACTCCAAGAGGCGTTGGAAGGTAGCTGGTGCTGCGCACCAGCAAGCATGTCTCCAGGGTGTGCTCAATCCGCGGTAAGGGGAAACAGTCCTTCCTGGTGTCAGCGTTCAGCATCCTGTAATCCACGCAGAAGCGTAGCTCGTCGTTCTTCTTCGTCATCAAGACTACAGGGGAACACCAAGAGCTGTCAGACACTTCAATGACTCCCCTGGATCTCATGTCCTCCAGCATGTCCCGTACCGCCGTTTGTTTCGCTAGCGGAACGCGTCTAGATGGTTGCCAAATTGGCCGGGCGTCTCCGGTGTCGATGCGGTGTCAGTCCTGCCGTAGTGGCTGTCGCCTTGGCTGAAGACGCGCTGGTATCGTCTCAGCAGTTGTCGAACTTTTTCTAGCAGTTCTACGGTCAGGTGGTCGGCCACACTCTCCACCGAAACTTCCAGCCGGGGCCCCAGTTATTGTTTCGACACCGGCTCGTGGGTCTGGTCGATTGGTGTTATGTTGACCACGAACTCGCACGTCTCCAACTCCGCCCCGATCTGTACGTCATGATCAGTGTCTGTTGGGTTGAGCAGCCTCACCGGCACCTCCTCTCGGCACGGCAACAATGTCCTGGCTACACAAAGTCCGTGCACAGGCGTCTTCTGGGCGCGCCGTCACCACCACCTCGCTTCTCGCGGGAACAACCACGTCTTTCCTCGGTACGTCCGTGCAGATTCTCAGGCGTTCTTCGGGTTGCCAGAGCATCACTTCTTCTCCATTGAGCCGCAGGACCTTCCTGCCGACATCGACCGTCGCCTCGTGACTCCCGAGGACATCCAGTCCCAGTATCAACTCCTCAGCCACCTCCGCGACGGATACCCACACACGTACGGCACCTCACCCCAAGATCAACTGCAGCAGGGCCTCCCCCTCCACAGGCAAGGTGTCGCTCGTCACAAGCTCATATGGTCGGCTTGGTTTCCTCGACGGCAAACATCTGGCTACGTCAGGTCTGGTGACGGTCATGGCTGCCCCAGTGTCCACCAGCACGCAGCATGGCTTCCCTCTCACCCAACTGTCCGCGATGGGCCTGTCATTCATCCGTCGGCTGACGGCGCGCAGTGCCACTCGGAGAGATGGTATGGACGGCGCCGACGTGCTCCTCGCCACGCCGGGCCTTACTCGTTCTTCCGGCTGTTCTTCCTGTTGTCGACAGGCCCTTTCCAGGTGTCCCGTCTGTCCACACCTCCAACACACGCCACTAGGTCTTCGCCGGCGTCCCTCGTTCTCGACGTCGGGGTAACCGTCACCTTGGCCTCCTCCATCCTCAGTGCTGCCGTTAGCGCCTCATGGATGGTTCTGTAGTCGCCAAGCATTAGGCGTATCCCGTAAACGCAGCGTCTTCCCTGGCTGCTGCGTCCTTGACTTCAGTTGGCTGCAGTAGGCTGCGGCTGAGTCGTGGTTCTCGAAGCGGTTTTCCAGGGCTTCCCAGATGTCCTCGGGCACCGCCGCTTTCTGGACCGCGTTTAGAACCTCTGCGGCCCGTCCCTGGAGGCTGGCTATTAGCTGTGCGGCCTCCTCCTCTGGTGACCACTTGTGCTTGGCCACCGTGTCGAATTGGTGGTGGAAGACTTCGAGTAATGCCCGACGTGGTGAGGAGCACAATCCCTCTTCTGACACAATTTGTGACTTTTTTGTGTTCGTAAAATTAAAAGTCCAGGCTACAAACACTAAAATTGCTCTTTATTTACGTAGAAACACACTTCGGTCAACCTCTACAGTGGCAGAATTACGTCATATACACAATACAACTTCCAAGATCATCGATCACAAACACAGCTCACACAGCTGTTCAGGCACACGAGTCCAACTAACAACTGACTTGCAGTGTCGGGCGGCGACTCCTTTTATAGCTTACTTACTATTCCGGAATGTTCTCAATCAAGACGGCGCTAGAAGAAAGATGAAGTCTCCAGAAATCCGTCTCTTTTCCCCCCCCCCCCCCACCGTTTCGGCAAGCTTTTATCTCCGCAATGCACTGCTCGTCTCTTTGAACTCGTGGGCCACGCCGCCTCGTCTCAGCAATGCGTTCGCGACAATAGTGGTGTAAGTGGAAATACAGATACATTATGACAATAAACAGGGTTAAACGTAATCATAGAACAATACAGAAGGTGTGTATTAAAAGGAAACTGTAATAACATCTAACACAAGATATAGATGAATAAATTTTATATAATGGATGACAGTTGTGAGGAATCTATTAATTTTATAATTTTTCTACATTCTTCAACTGAATTAAAATTGGCATATAAACCACTATTGAGGTTCAAACCACTTCTGGCTTTCAGCAAAGATGGGCACTCAAAGATGAGATGGGATGTTGATATCTCTTGCATTCCACATTTCGGGCATGATCTTGCATAGAAACGTTGCAATTCCACTGAATAAGATCCATAATTATTATGAATTTGAAGATTCTAACTTTTTAATTAGTCGAGAAAATCGGTTTTTAAAACATTTGCTAGATAGGCTTGGTTGAACTTGTCTTAACAACTTAGCTAAGGCTGGAAAGTTATGTGAAAATTCCTTAGTCACATCAATAACATTTTCGACGTCCCTAGTTCTGTCAAAAATGCTCAAAATTTGGTTTAGAGAGAGGATAAACTCAGAAATTGAGATTAAGTCATTGCCTTGGTATCATGCCACATATATTCATCATCATCATCATCATCATCATCATCATCATCAGAGTAGGTTATTTTTTATTTTTTATGTGATAGGTAGATCTATTTTTTAATTGTCCCAATTAATCAGGGACATATTCAGAAATCAGAATAATCTGTAACGTTGGTTTCTTTCCAACTCAGATATGGAAATAGAAGAGGTCATGTCTGAGATAGTGAAAGATAGTGGTCGCTTCAATTTTGCAGTGAGTTTGCAATGCAAGTAAGATTCCATTTTAAAATCACCCCTAGAAACTAGCGATATGCAAGTCGGGAGCTAGAGATCTGGGAAGTCTTTAGGGTTAAGTGAACAAGGAGATGAAGCCAGTTAGGAGACGCTGCCGCTGTAGTGGGACTTTGTTTTTCATTGATGTAGCATTGCTAGTAATCTCTATATTAGCAGATGCTCTGAAGGGAAACTTTATTTTGTATTGTTGCATTATCACTAGTACCAACAGAATTATACGTAGATGGCTGAAATAATGTAATGTGTAGTGTTTAACGCCCGCTTTTACTACATACGCCACCGCAGGCGGTGACACTGATGATACATGAGATGAAGATGGAGCACCGGTGGAATGAGATGGCGGGGGAAACCGGAGGTCCCGGAGAAAACCCACCACAGCGCCGTGTTTTCAATCACAAATCTCACTTTGCGGTCGCCTGGGATCGAACCCGGGCCGCCTTGGTGAGAGCCAAGCGGTCTAACCACTGAGCCACGGCGCGGCCTTGGATGGCTGAAGAGAATCCTTATTTAGCACTATATAGCATTAGCAATAGTGCCCGCTGTGTCAGATTTAGAGGAATGAAGGGAACCGTTTTGCAGTGGATGGGTTCGAGTCCTGATTATCCACAGAGGAGGAATATTTTGCAATATGTCCTTGATTTTTGCAATGGAAGCAGATGGGAATATCTGTGGATACATATATCCAGTGTGGAAAGTTATCTACTATCACTTGGAAAGAATCGGGATATTTATCTTCATCTTCGGGAGCATTGAAATTTGCCGACGTAAACTTAAGATATGAGGAAGTCTGGGGTTATAAAAACCTGCTCGTAGAAATGACATTGGTGCAATAGTTTCTATTTCAAGTGCTAGTAGTTATTTCTCTAGTACATAATGTGGAATGCTGGGGCACACATTAGATAAAATTATCGTCTTGATGCGGGATATTAATGGTCTAATTGGAAAATGTTCTCCTGCTACTGTAATTACTTCGTGTTTGTTTATGAGCTCATGTGCTATTTCCTATTACTAAGATATACACAGTCTTTTGTTTGATATTTTTGATGCAAATCTAATGTGAGAGAGATTAACTGTAGTAACTAACTGTTGCACAATTTCAATGGTGAATCAATTATAATAGTGTTTTCCATTTTAAAGAATAACGTACTCTGAGATGCTTGCGAATAACTAATCGTTGACTTACTGTTAGCTGTACTGGCAGTTGGTTGAGCTCATTAGGTGGTGGAATCCATGTTGATAAGGTTAAGTGACTTGGAAACTAAGTATAAATCAAATATTGATGAATTCTTACTCACAATATGAAAACAATTACACCAAACAAAAAATAACTATTAAAATTAACAGTAAACCATGTTAAAAACATACGATGCAAACTTCTGGTAACAGTAACCATAAATTCAGGAAATCCGAAATGACACTTATATCTTAAGTTTTAGGGGAATGTCCTCAGAAATCCCCTTCATTCTTGATGACTTATGTATAACTGGTAAATGGTAAGAGATATGAAATATTACTACATTAGATCTCGTTAAAACACACCAATCTTGTCAAATACAATTTTTTCAGTAGTGAACGTTTTTTGAGGTATTCCTTGTTATTTATTAAAGTTTTTAATTTGTCTGAAACAGGAATGCGTTAAACCTTTTTGTTTATATCCTGGCCATGCAAAGTGAACGGAATGTCAAAGTCCTCATATAATGACAAGTTCTTAAAAGATTTGACTAACCGTTCTCCCATTTTCATCCTGCATCTACCAGAAAATTGCCAATAAGAACAAACAAACAACTTGGCGACCATCAAATAGATAGAGGAACAAACGTTTGTAACAATAGTTTATACAATATCAAGGAAAGTCATGTGGGTGCAACCAGTCAGATTTCTTACATTTGCTTCTAATGCTCTACTCTGTATTGACTAGAGCTTCCTAAATACCATAATATTATTCATTGGCCATGTCAAGCAACTGTTAGCTCAGTCTCAAAAACCTTACCCTGACTTCAATGGCAGCATCACCTTTGAGAAGGGTCACCAATATCTTTTCCATCAAAATTATTGTGGAAGGGTAATATTCAGCAATTTCTCTTACATCCTTCATGTACTCAGCTTACCCTGTGGTTCAAAGGTGCGCTAATACAGAGTTCCCTAAAGCAAATGTGTTTCATACATTTTTAAAAATTTATTTTTACAATAAAATAAAATTAGTTACTTACATTCTTCTTCCTTCAGAGAGTCATATTTTGATTTATTTAAGAGGTAAAATAAGCGGAATACTAATATAAACAATAACAACAGAAAGCATTTAGCACATTCAGAGGCAGCTTAGGTGATTTTTTTTTTTTTTTTTTTTTTTTTTTTTTTTTACATTTCCAACTCTTTTAAACAGAACGAAAGGGCTATAACTACCCACCTTCAAACTACTAATATTACATATTTAAAAGAGACCAAAGTTTCCTAAACCTATTTGCACTATTGGGGAAACTTCCGCACTGCTCGGCCGCGCCGTGGCTCAGTGGTTAGACCGCTTGGCTCTCACCAAGGTGGCCTCGATTCGATCCCAGGCAACCGCAAAGTGAGGTTTGTGATGGACAACACGGCACTGGGGCGGGTTTTCTTCGGGACCTCCGGTTTACCCCGCCATCTCATTCCATCAGTGCTCCATCTTCATCTCATGTATCATCAGTGTCACCGCCTGCGGTGCCGTATGTAGTAAAAGCGGGCGTTAAACACTACACATTTTCCCGCACTGCTCCATAGAGTCATTCTCGAATTACTGAAAAACCTTTTACGCCAAGCTTATGCTGTAAAACAAATTAAACCACACATTTGTATGAGAAAGAAACTTTTGTGAGAAAACAAAATGACACTTTCACATAGACTGTTAATAAACAATTCTGAAAATGCATTGGATTTTAATCCTTAGTATTCCTCCTTAGTACAGAGAATGAAGAAATTGGTAACATGATATTTTAACATCATATTTCATTTGGCATAATACCTCAGCGGCTATTTCCAAAAACCTAAACATATAACTTTTATTTTTATGCAAGTGTCTTACACATATGCATTTTAATCAAAATCGTAAAGAATCCCTTTTGAGAAAATCAACAATTCCGAAAAAGTTCCACATATAATGTTAGTTATTTTCAGGTTTTATATGAAGGGCAACACTGCCTTCCACTGCGCTCTTTGTGGATCTATTGCACGTAACCAGTCTTATAATCATCGAGTGAGATGTCTGTCGTTCATAATGAACTGTACCAGTCTAGACTGTTCAATGAAATCTCCCCCAATTTGGAATTCGACTTTAATAAATGTGCTGGTTACTCTCACAAAAGATACGTGGCTACCTCGTCTGCTTGTTGACACTGTCTGCAGGCAGGTTCTAGGTACTGTCCAATTTGTGCAAGTGCTGAGAAGCACTCTTGTGTAAAAACCCCTATTGCCCACGAAAGGTAAAGCAGTAGTGTCAAGGTTACACGCAGTTCAGGATAACGGCACAACTAGCCGTTACCTGTTTGGTTACCTGTATTTCGGCTGCGTCCATAGGTAAAACCTTATTTACAGAAAGTATATCTTAAGAAATGTCCTTCAAGTTGCCTTGGACTAAGAGAAGGATGCATAGTGCAGGTGTAGGCTTGATGTATTAATGTATCAGCCATTTCTAGAAATCTGCTCAGAGTTTTACGTAATCATTTAATTTAATCAAATAATGATATACTCTTGCAGCTTTCCGAAGATTTGGATCCCCTTTTAGAGATTATTAATCCTACCCTACCCCTCAGTATTTCTTAGTGGTTAGTAGTTTCCAAAGTGTGAATTACACCTACATTTCCCTTAAAGAGAGAGAAATGCCTCAGACGTTTAATTCCAGACGTAAAAGATCAAATCTGCATATTAAAATAATGAATAAAATATAATCACACAATATTAATAATATCCTTTGATATGAGTTTCTAGCAGATAACTGTAACTAACAGAAAGCTTAATACGGTATCCTTCAAATCCTGTTTTATCTAAAGTGGGCGTTGTTCGCATTTTAGAATTACAAACAAATGAGAAACTATTTGCTTGAATTGTATTCAAATAATTGAAATAGTATAAAACAGTTAATAATGGCGTTTGGCAATTTCATGTGAAATTAAGCTGACTGTATGTATGTGGTGTTTTAGCACATAATGTTCTTGTATGTTTTATTTCTTTAGCAAACATACTGATTGCATACTGGATATTGATATTACTACCCACAACTATATATAAGAATTGCTTTTCCATTTCAAATTAAAAATATCTATGCGGAATACGCGAGTCCGGGCGACACATATCTGCAGCTTCCAACGCACTCTGTGTACATACGAGTACACATAGCGCAAAAACCTATTTTGAAACTTATTGGCCCGCTATGCCCTAGATGGCCCGCTTTGGTGCAGTACCACTCAAGAACACGATTGACAGCACCGATGACCGAAAGGAAAGTTCCAGGCGGTCAGTCTATGGCCCTTTTTGGGATGTCACGAGTTTAATTCCCATGGCCGACCTTCCTTGAGTTTTTTTTTTGGGGGGGGGGGATTTCTCTAGTTCTTAGGTGAATGTTGGGAAGGATATTTACCCCACACTGCCACCCATCACAATTATTTTTATTTCATTCTTCTATCCCATCTTTCCAGGTGGCAAGAGTCAGTGAAGCCGCCGGTGGTTCCGCAGTGTAGTTATGTTTGTGCTCTGAAAATACGGTGTTTGGTTAACCGGACTTGGCTGGCTGGTAGCGGGCTGTATATCTGGAGATCCATCGGCCTGAAGAAACTGTCTACAACTATTATGGGCTCGCCGCTGCTGTAGGACCGCCTGTATGGTACTTTCAAGTCATCCTTCCTCCTGGGGTCCGATACACAATAGGCCCTCGGCTGCAATGTAGGAATCCTCCCCGCGATAGACAGATGCCGCTGATGTAAAGGGATTTTGTTGAAAAAAAAAAAACGTTGTATCGATATTCTGATCTTATCCGAAACTTCGCTTTGCAATTTTTGTGCTCACAGATATGCGCGCGCTCACACCCTCATAAGCACATGCACACGCGTGTATCTTTGCTATATTTATAGATTCAGAGAACCGCAGAACGTATGGAATCCGTATATTCTTGTACATAGATACGGCACAGCGGAAGTGGCTATTTCACTTGGTAGGCTCTTAACTGTGCAAAGTATAACTCTATTATGTGTTTTAAATGGGAAGAGTTCTCATTCCAATGTGAAATGTGTAGTGTATAACGCCCGCTTTTACTACATACGCACCGCAGGCGATGACACTGATGATACATGAGATGAAGATGGAGCACCGGTGGAATGAGATGGCGAGGGAAACCGGAGATCCCGGAGAAAACCCGCCCCAGCGTCGTGTTGTCCACCACTAATCTCACTTTGCGGTCTCCTGGGATCGAACCCGGGCCGCCTTGGTGAGAGCCAAGCGGTTTAAACTCTGGGCCACGGCGCGGCCGTTCTCAGTCCAGCTAATCAGATGTGTTAGCGCATTCAGCGTTGCCACCTCGCTAACCGCCTATTCTTTTTATATTTCCCCTCTATCGCACACTTGCGAGTATTTTTGGCCCTAGACGTAGTAGAACGCAAACTGAATCTTCAGGACTTTTATATTAATGCAGTTATTGAAATTACAATTGCAACATGGATATTGACAATTATGCATATTGTGACTTTGTGGGTTCGTAGAATTAAAATTCCAAGTTGCAAAAATTCAAAATGTTCTTTATTTCCGTAGAAATACCCTTTGGACAATCGCCACAGTAGCAGAATTACGTCACCTACACAATTACAATCTTCCAAGTTCGTCAACCACAAACAAACAACGTTCACAGTTGCACGATACTCAGTTATGTTTACAACAACTCTCGTTACAACTCCGTTTACGACTGTCCCTTGGCGAGTCGCAGCTTCCTTATATATACCACTACTCATATTACTAGACATTTCTGGAATATTCTGTAGCAAACAAGAAATCGAATGTTCACTAGACGAAACATGAACGTTCCACACGTCTAACTTTATCTGTTTCGGCTGACCTTTTATCTCCGGGCTATCTTTATCTCTTTTTGCAGGCTCTTTGTCTCCACACTGGGCTATCTGTCTGTTATCGCTCCGCGCCGAGCCTGTTGTGCGCGTACGCCGCCAGTCATAATAATGGATGCGCGACAATATGTTTTAAATGTATAGTTTAAGAAATAATTATAGTCTATGAATTACTTATTTTTCTAATTCAAGCAAACTGCCGGCGGTGCATCCATATAGTTGTAAATGTCACTTCCAACAGTTCGTCATTGTAATGTCATAATCGTCTGAGTATTGCAAGACAGACAGACTCCAAAATCTTGTCACATGCTATTTCTGTACAAAAGTCGTCTTCTTGTAGTTTATTTGCATGTCTCACGCAGTTTTCCCAGTCTTATGTTACCTTGTCAATTTATTCGTCAATAAGTCGTTCAACGTCAGTTAGCTGAAAGGTATTATTTCTGTTTGCAACATAATTTGAGCCCACATTAGCTCAATTGGAATTTTTTGGCAGTACCTTACGATGTATGCGTAGTTTCATTAATTCATTCGGAGTCTTCACCAAAAAATTACGTTAAGCTATGTTCCCCCCTTTTTTACTTCTTCATACTAATGATACATCAAATAAAATTTCAATTATATTAAATTTTACCAATAGTTTAATTGCATTCATTAATATTCTGCCTGGTGTGAGGCACTGGACCTTTAGCCAAGGAAAATGTTACAAACAAAATGTTATCAATAATACTCTGATGGACGTATTTCCAATTTTAATTTGTTTTGAAATCGTAGTTTATTCAGTGAGGCGTAGCTCATTTTTACTATTTTTGCTAAAGATTTTCCCAATATTTCCCTTCCATTTGCTGTAATAATTTGCTTTTAAAGTTATTGAGCCATGGTGAAGGATTACCGATTTTCTAATCTGATGAGTTTTAGTTGACTAGGAATGCTATTTCCTCCTTTGCAAATAGCAAAGATAAGAAAATAAGATTATTCTTTTAACACCAAGATACCTTTGCGTAACTCCTTAGCATTTCTGTAAATATTTCAACCTCTCATTTTCATTGAGAAAGGCTTATTTCCTAATATATTGGGGGATAAGTGTTGTTTCGATTAAACCTTGCTTAAGCATAACGTACATCTGGCTCCTTTCTTTCTTAATAGCCCCTTTCCTAATATTGCAATAGTGTTCTTTGTTTTGTCGGGATTCGACGTTTACCTTTCGGAGGTTCGAATACCTTCAATTGCCTACAATCCCAATTAACAAACATGAGCATATTTATATTCGATATAAAACAATGGAGTATGTAGGAGATGAATTGTATTAACCCTTTCATGGGCCGTTTAAATATATGAATGTGGCATGGATTTATATTGTGACTTTGTGGGTTCGTGAAATGAAAAGTCCAATTACACCACTCAACAATGTTCTTTATTTCCACCGACTTACAGTTTAACACTTGCCAATTACACAAAATTACTTGCTGCACACAATTACAATTTACCCGTTCGTCCGTTACAACTTCACTTGTACTCGCGATTACATAAACTCCGATACTCATACACAGTTCGTACAGTCTTCCGTTGCACAATCCTTTCGTTCATTAACACGTCACTGACTAACTCTTACACCAAGAACTGCGACTGTCTTCTCGCTCACACTCACTAACCAACTGTTTGACCAACTCAACACAGCACAACAACTGACTACACTGTCTGTCTGTCCCTCTTTATATAGGAATATCCCGACTTCTGGTGTTTGCAAGATTGTTCTAGTAACAGAAAGATCGAGAACCAGGTGGAAGGGAAAACAGACGCACAATTATGTTTCTTTCCGACCACTGGCTGTCACCACTATAAGACAAACGAGGGAGAGGTGTGGCTAACGCGGTCCTCCCCTACCTTCCGTTCGCAGCTGGTACAGGGTGCTCCAGCGGTCCCGTTACAATATGCATAATTACTGTTTATGGGCAGTTTTCATATACGTTTTCTCAAACTTTTGTTTCCAGTATTTTCAGAAAGGTTCATGCGGGAAGTATACTTCCCACAGCCCATACGAAAGTAAGTACTATCCAAGGGAAAAGTCTTAGATTATATCAAATATTAATAGATTTCCCCTGTGCTATTCTTCATTAAGCTTTTTATTATACCAGAACTACAAAAACATAAAAATACACATTTTAGTATAATCAAAATTAAACTCTTCCATATTGCTCTCCTGTAGATCTTTTCCATCAGTTACTTTCCATGGAACTTTCTAAAGCAAGGATCCAACATTGCAAGCCTTGGATATGCACCACGTTTTTATCACGTTTGAAGTACTCTAACTGAACCAAAACACTGAAATCAATTACATATTTGGTATAAATTACTTCTTTGTGAAACTAGCAGGCATAGTCACGGCCCCTTCAAGGTTTTGTCATATTGTTTTTCTCTATGATATAGAAGTGACACTAGTATGTACTCAATTTTTTCCTGGTTTTGTTGAAACTTCCGCTAGATGCCAGCATAAGCTGTACATGGTCAGCAGGCTTCCCGCGTCTTTCTAACATAATAAAGCAAGTGGGTAGCCAAGACCTTAGAAATGTTTCAATACCAATCGATTTGTGTAAATAGGCTGACTCAGTCTAATATAAGTATTGGATTCTGTGGAAGGCGGGGGAAGGATATTTTAGCATTTTGACTTCCACCAGGTGACTCAAGGTTACGTTGTTTTATTGCCACTTTCCTTACTCCCCCTTCTAGGCAAGCGCAGTCAGTGGTAACATTTGATATTTGGAGGTATATACTAGTAATGAATTACTAACAAAAATATATAATTTTTTTTACAACTAGTTTTATTTTTCGGGTATTTTTTGTACCTATAGGTTTATGTGTATATCCTTTCCTTGGAGTACATGACAAACTTCATTTCCTGAAATTTGTTTTGGGACCCTTTTTTACGCTTTAAGTGCCAGCTAGCATTCTCCATTACATTGTCCTACCCCCAAGCTTCGAAGATGATCAATAAACCATTCCTTAAGCATTTCCTTATTCGTCTCTTTATGATAATCACGGCCACATTTTGACTATAACAACAAAAATGCCCCCCTAAATCTAAAATATGTTTGGTATGGTAAATTACTGGATATTTTCTTCACCTATTGGGATCTTTAAACCACCATTGCTTTTAGAATCCTAACAGGTAAACGTGTTAACATGGTTTTGGTTTACCTTAGTTTCATTCAATATAAATGATAGGACGAGAGTGCTCTCTTCTTTATGCCATGTGTTGTTTTTGAGAATAGAGACTTCGCAGATATTTTCTTTCCATTAATGTAGCCTGTTTTTACATTTTGGTTATCATAAGAAAGGTTTCGTCAGGAAATTTTACATAAAGAAGTAGTACTCCCTCCATAGTCTACTTTTTCTTTTAAAATCATTTTGCCTTAAGTATCTTTAAGTCTTTAAGTCCTTAAGTTGGTCAATATTATGTCACTTCCTCAACGATAATCCAGAAGCACTACGATACGTGGCTTCCTCTAGTTATAGGTTTTAACTCACAGAAACTTTCTTTTAATTTTAAGGAAATATTCGCTGGGTAGCATACAGTCGCATCCTGCTGGAGCAGAGTTTGTTGCCAACTTCTTCCATCTAGTATAGATCGATTCATATCTAAATGTGACCTATCAAAGGCATCAGAATATCTCCCCCGTACGGAGAAAATCACGTGATAGAAGCTAGGTTTGCTTTACTGCTGTGAACACTTTAGTTGCGATGCAAGTTTAACTATGAAATTGGCTATAGCTATTCCCATTTGATTCCCAATCTAAAATATTACGTTTCTCTATGAGCTGTATATTTTGTACAGAAGGGTATATTTATTCCATTTTGATGTTAAAGTGCGTATATAATTTGCGACAAGATGAAAGTCTTCTTACATTTAAGATTGTTCAAGGAAATAAACATTTAAGATATTCCCTTACTGAAACCATCAGGATACTTGTCTATCTCAGCGCACATGATAGTCCTCAGATCTATCCTTCCGGTGGGGGATATAAGGCAGTAGACTTGAATTGCAAACTGCGTTTTGACACCACTAAGCAACAGCTTGCTCTTCAACCCCAAATGTTGTTTTCACTTACATGTCCAATTAATCTTTTTCCTCTCTCAACACCTTAAATATTTTGTAGGTCCATCTCTGGAAAGTTTTCCATAATTTAACCCATTACTCTCCAACCTGTTTCTTCTGCATAATGTATAGCTGTACTTCTCGTTTAAGGGAACGAAAATCAATGGGGCACTTTTACGCAAGGGCTTAAACATTCAATTAAGCCACTTCATTGCCTCTCCTTCATCAGAGCAAATGAAACCATATATGGTCTTTAAAAACATAATGCACTTTACTGCATAATGTGTGTACTCCATTGGTACAACTGTGTGAAAAATTTGTAATTCCCGCTCATACTAGCCGTTGATTATAATTTTTGTCTACGTATATCTCTGGTAAGCAGAAAAAAGTAAATTTAATAAACATGGCCAACCCTATATAAAAGTTATCTACAGTATACAAGATCCCCAGTGTGTGTGGCTGAAACAGCATAATTAAAAAAAAAAAACGTAAATGGCGTAATAGCCCAAAGTGGGCCTGAGACTGCCAACCCGACTGCCGATCTCACGCACACATACGTAAGGCAGACGTTGGCAATCATCCAAACGATACGGGGAGGAAATGTGGTCAGCATTTCGGTACCCCCAGCCGAAAAGTTGGCTTTCTAGACCAGGGTTCATTACCTAACGTAGCTCTTCAATTTCCTCACCATACTGAGTCCAAAAATAAAAGTCCAAATAAACATCAAACTCGGCATCTAATTTCAGTATCTTCGAAAGATGTGACGCAAAGATTCTCAACAAAACACCTCCACACCAAACTTACCTACGCATGTCTAATTTTTGAACACTTTTATTTTATCTTAAGTACGTTTTAATACGCTTAAGATGTTTACGTTGAAATTATATGGGTGTCTTGAATTTTCTTTGAATAATCTGTGAAATCCTCTTCATTTAGAAGAAACTTTGTATACTTTTATATAGGTAATGGTAAGGGTTAAGAGACAAAAACGCACTGCACAACAAATGAGATAATCTCTAAAACACGCAATTTATTGCAAATCATTGTGCTTATGCGGCAGTAGCAATTCCCAAGACATTCATTATTGTTTTGAATTGTTCGACAATTTGCCAATTGTTGAAAAGTGTGTCGACTCACAGTTGTTTCTCGGAATATCATGGAAGGAGTAAGTAATTTCAAGGCAAACATATAACCACCAACCTAATGGTTCCTACATCGAAATGTGAGACAAGACCATTTACTGCAAATGTTTAAGTCGATTAACATGAAGCTGGAGAAAGTAACCTATATTACCTCCATATTCTGTATTCCAGCTATACTTCAACAGGCTATTCTTCGCCAGGCTTGCTCTATTTTACGCTGGTCACAATAAACATTTGTTAAGTATCTTTAATACGTACCCAGTGGGATGGCCCAGATGGTTTCATTTGTGGCACGCATTTGGGAGATCCAGCTACGATTCCCTTGCCCAACCAACCTGATACATGGATTTTTTGGTCGCCAGGCGAATGCTGGGTAGGTTAATTACATCCCCCAAATGTCTGTCCCTCCATTTCATATCCATTATCTTTTTGCATCATCACCCATATGATGGTTTCTTTCAGGGTAGAATTGTCAGCAGGTGTCTTGGTGGTGCATGGCAGGATGATATGCTCAAAGTGAACCACTCCCTCCTCCGGTAGATGCGGTTCCGGGTCTCCGAACCGGCTGCTGGGACCGCTTCCGAACCACAGTAAGGGGAATGTCCGTTGTTCTGGCCTACTGGGGAGGTTTCAAAGTAAAGTGTAGGGACCCTGCACTCTGCACCATCGTGGCTCCTTGGGACAGCCTCCCTGCGTCTCACCATCCTTTCTCCCAGGGATGTCCCATCTTGGGTGCATAGGTACAATAGATCAAGACTGGTCGCAGTGCCGAATCCCCTCTGTAATCCTAATCTTAAAAATGTTCGTGCTTCTTTATCAGTATTATGAGGATAGAGAAACACAATATGCTTAAGTGCTAGTCAAATCTTTCAAGTTGTGGTCGCTATATGATGGCCTTGAAACTCCGCTCGCTTCCCATGAACATCACTAGGAGGAGGGAGACAAACAATAATAACTTGAGAAAGGTATAAGTATTTTAAAATGCAAAACAATTTCATAGAGTATTTTGACATGGTTGTCTAAAAAATGTTTAACATAAAGTGTGTGCTTTAATGAGATCTACATTTTGGGGTAATAAGGTTTGTCTGGTCCTTTCGGTTTATCAGTTAAGCAAACGTCATTCATAATGAAGACCCACAAGCTTTTCCCAAGAAATTCAAGATGTACGTTTCATTTATGTGAAACCGTCTTAAACATATGTTTTAATCAAAATCATCAGAGATATTTTTGATAAATTCAAGGTTGTGCAAAAATTGTTCATATAAAGAGATATTTATTTTGAGGATATTTTCTATCTAAGTGCCATTTTTTGTATACTTTTCACCTAAATACTAAGTTTGTAATTTAACCGAACTTTTGTTTTTCAATTATGCTACTCAAAGATAAATGAGAACACATACACACCTCTTTTATGAATGTGTCGCAATTTCGACGCGCCAACTCATATGGAAATACGCCACTCAGGAACAATAATAAACTTTCGTAAAAATGATGTGTGGAAATTATACACAAAAATAGTGGGTTGAGAGAGTCATGTGATTGCAACACATCAGATTTTTGAAATGTTCTCTGTAGCTTCTGTTTATATAAGTTTTATCACACATTTTATCGAACATCAGGAAGCAGGAAGTTAGCGCGTCCCGTTGTGTTTGCAACAAAACCCCACTAAATATTCCCCTTTCACTTTTCCCATATACAGAACTTGCACCTTCCCCTTCACCCCATTCTAACACGCTCAAGTCAACTTAATTACACTTTGTCAGTCTGTTCTGACAGTTGCAATTTAAAATGGCTGGGAGCCACTAGGCTTTCCGAAATCCTGTATTATCACAACAATGGTTACAGTCTTTGTGGCACGCACATATATAGCGGAGTTTATGTAGATAAGTTTAGTAAAGCGTAGTCATAATTTACCAGCGCAGAAAATAAAGAATACTCTACCATGACATGAACATCATTTAATGAGTGTTTAAACCCACATTGGTTTACATTTTAAAACCTGAAATTTAAATTAATTTTATCAGTACCAAATGTGTGGGTGAGCTTCTAAAAACAGAAAGTTCCTTATTTTTGTGATTCCTCTTCTTTGGACATTTTCAAATTTCCGAAAAACATCCCTTTTTCAGTAATCAAGAAAGGAGTTTTAGACTAAGTTTATATTTTTATTGACTACAAATTTGTTCATAGATACAGTTACTTTATTCAAGCTCCATAATTTCCCATTAAGAAATCTTTATGTCTTCAAATTGTTTCTAAATCTTTGAATTGAAAAATGCTGACATTGGAGAGTATAAGGTACCAAATTCATTGATATGAATATATGGTTTTCCTTTGTTTCTTGCATTGTGCTCATTTTATCTCTGCGTTTGTCTTAAGCTTGTTACAATGGTATTTTCAAGCACTGAGGTTCTCTTATGTTGTCCTTTATTTATTTTCCTTAAGGGGGAGGTAAGACTTCAAACGAGAAGACATTCACAATATCTCGCTTATTTTTCTGCTTTACTAAAAATGTTACATAGTAAATCTTAATAGTAATAACCATTGATAAGCTTTGTTAGTAATAAAACGTTACTAGGATGAATAATTAAGAAGTAAAATATTTTTCCTTTGTTTACTCTTATTTACGGACGCAAGAGCTATCACCGGAAGCAATACATTTTCGATCTAATAGCAAACTAATGAAAACACATAAATTAGAATGGTACTGAAAATTTTGTTTATCTTTCAATATATATATTAACACATCAGGAAAAGGGGTTATGTGGTCAATTTTCAAAATATTACAAGATGCACACTTACAATGAGAGAAAGTAGATGTTGATCGTGTGGAAATGAATACGATAGGGAAGAATGAGGGAAAATAATAAAGAAGGAAGAATAAAAGCAAGGAAAGAAATTGAAGAGTATCCGTAGTTAACATATAAAAGCAAATGGCGCTCCGGATTCTTCTAGCCAATAATATCCCATTTGTTTGCATTTCAAATGTTATTTTAAACAGCACATTTATTTGCAGCATCAACAGAAATGCAAATGGTTCATGAATTTTCTTCGGAATACTAAAAGTGTTTAAGTATACATTCATGACTAAGAACAATTAAAAATACGTTTCGCACTATATAGGTACAACCTACTTTTACCAAGCAAGATAATGCAGACGTTAGCACGTTGACTCTCATTAGTAGGTCATGGGTTTGATTCCCTCTGGTCTCGCATTCTAACCTGGAGCTTTCCGTTGTTACTCCACTGCCACTTAGGCAAATGCTAGAGTACACAACATCATATCATAGCTTTCCTATCCACCTTACTCTTTCCCACCTCCCCCTTCACCATTTATGGGTTATAGAATTAAGTGACAGTGTTTGACGAGTTGTGGCTGGACGTGGTTGTGCACTCTGTAGGAAGTTTCTTGCCTAATTTGTTCCAAGACTGTACTGTTATATCCCGCCTCCTCAGTGAGCTCTTGGTGAGAACTGGCTGAGGTGAGCTGCACGTATGGACTGGGTCAGCCGGCGTTTCCATATTATAACCACCCATGTTTACCCTCATCGTCATTCAATCTAGTGGATCTTCAGGTCTTTCTGCTCATCCTTCCCCCTTAGAGTTGTCAGTAAGCAGTACAAAGTCATATGTACACACCGATACTCATATATATATATAAATTCAGTAGTTGTTAAAGTTCTGCTCTTTTCCTGTAGCATGTAATGTTGATAAGTTTGTTAGTTACCCACGGAAGAAATGTGTTTTAAACAGATGTCATTATGGATTATAGTTGCTGTTGAAAGTAAATGGGAAGCACTAGGAATGTCTATTTTATATAACACACGATTAGATAGAGAATATTGCCATGTCACTAAAAATTGTATGTCAAGATTTCACCCAAAGGTATTTATTTTGATTACCACTGAATTAAAAAGGAGCAATTTTAGAAAATTATATATAAATTTGAATAGCAATATTTAAAACTAAAAGCCAAATAAATACTAATCACAGCTTCTTCCAAGGATACGTCATTCAGACTTTTAAGAAAACTTCTCTCCCATACCACTTAATGTTTATGTGACAGAAATTTCCTCAAAAAGAATCACTTATATTTTGATTAAAATTGCATAAATTTAAGGCATTTTAATGACAAATAAACTTTGCTTGTGGAATTGCCTTTGAATATCCTTTTTATTATCTTTATTTGGAAGGAACTTTATGTAACTTTTGTAACCTGTGAAACATAAAAGAGGACCAACTACACAGTAACTGAAGGTAGCTTTTAAAAAACTCAATTTCAAACAAATCTTTATTTGATAATAATCATTTTAGATACGTTTATTGCTATTGGTTGGAATTGAAAATGATTAAGAGAGCTGATAATATAAATTTTCTTGCTATAGTGCACTAAAGAAAGCGTTAAGACTGACGTGAAACTCTTGGATTAAAGTAAGACGATCGCGTGTTAGTACCTCTTACTTTAATATTCTCACGCATTGATTTACGTACACGTGGCGAGGGACAGCATTCGGAACACTACAGAGGGGTGTAAACTTTTAAACTGGGGAAATGTATAGTTGTTTCGAGAATAGATTAGAAGTGCGATATGTTAACTAGTTTTCTAAATATAATCAGTGTATATAAAAGTTTTGTCAGTATATCCTGCTTTACGGAAGCATTACATAATGCATTTTAACAATTTGCTGATTGTTATGTGACTGCTTCATTAAAGCTAGTCTTTTCTTACTGAACCGTTCGATTATAGCCACAGTTATAAAACTGTTTTGCATTCTAAGTACGAAATATACTTTCAAAAGAAGCTTAATTCTTTCAAATTCACTTTAACCTCGTATGCGAATCAGCTGCCTTCATAGTCTGTCGATAACTTTGGAACAAAGCCAAATTTGTTGTCCTTTACAATAAGACACATTTTTGATGTTAAAGCTACAATTTTTTTAAAAAAATAATATTTTTAAAATAAGCCGAAGGCTTTTCAAGGAGCGGACAGTACTATTCTTAGATAAGTGCGGAATGCATCCAATTTCAACACTATATTGTCTTCATAGCGTTTGAAGAACGGGTTTATTGGTCAGTAATAAGTATACAGTTTCATGAGCATGATCATAAATGGATTCTTTAACTGCTTGTTTCAAATGGGATCCATTCTTGCATGGGATGGCTTAAAGGACACAGTGGAATTTTAGGTAACGAGGGAGCTGATTGCTTGGCTAAGAAGGCTGCAGAATCCAATCTTCCTGTGACATACTCTTTATGTCCTATTTCTACTGTAAGGAGAATACTACATCAACATATTCTTGAAGAATGGAACCAACAATGGCTAACAACTCCAAATGGAAGTTTAACAAAAACATTATTTTTCCCTAGTGTATATGACAGAGAAAATGTGAAACTCTTGTACCAAATTTTGTTTTGACACAATTTTTAAGTGGACATGGTAAATTTGGCGAATACTTATCACGCTTTCACTTAACATCCAACCCCAAGTACATGTGTGGTGAAGAATCTCAAACTGTGGTTCATCTCCTTTTCTGGTGTCCCATTTTCTGGAGAGAAAGACAAGAATTAATATTCTCCAGTAACTCTCACATCTTTGCTAATGAAGCCACAACAGTAAAAGTACTTCATGATGTTTATAAACTCAGTGTTTAAACGTCTGAAATAGTTTAAATTAATGTGCATTAGATTAAAACATAATTTCCTCCTTCTAGTATTTAAAATATTTTTGTTAAAATTGTATATTTTATGTATCAACTCTAACCCTAATATACCACTGTGTAAAATAGGGTTCAGTAAATCTGGATAAATACAAAAAATGGGATCCTTTATAAACAAAATGATATATTGCTTTTATTATGTTAGACAGTGGCATGTTTTGGGAACTGTGGCCAGTACCTGTTCCGTTGATCCATATATGGAGGAATGAACTGAGGAAGTAGACTGTAACTTGCCCGGACTCCTAACGTTTCCAGATTTAGGTAGTATTCCGACGCGTGGAAGCTAAGTCCCCGAAACATGACGGATATGTTCGGGAAAAGAGTTCTAAGGAAGACTTCAAGGTAGAGGCGTGTCCTTTCTACCAAACGCTACATAGAATCCTCCCTTCGTGCCTGGTCCTACAAACATACTCGTAAGCGATAAAGAATGAAGAGAAATAAGAGGGAATAAGAGATATGGAACCAATTCCAACATTTCCTCACAATGCGCATAAGAAATGAATACTAATAATAAAATTAGGCTTCGGAAGTTGCTTTAGGTTAACTTAGCTTCGGTTTCACTGGTACTATATTTACAAGTATGAAATAGTTTCATTATACCATGTGATCCAATTGCCCCATCTTTCGCGTAAGCAGATATCCTTTCAATAGTTAAAACAGCTGCAGAACGCTACCAGGCAAACACTAGTAACGGACGGCTGGGGAATGAGCGAACTTGGTTATGTTCCTTTCGTTAGCAGTGATGCGAGGCAGTTCACATGCATTTGCATTACGCAACTGTTCTAACGCATGGAGTAGCTTTACACGTGAAAGAGGGGCAATTGGGTCACCTTACCTAAGGTGTGTTACCTTATAGGTACTATAGGAATAGAAGAATACAGTAGGCTTAAGTTATAATAAATTCAGTGGCCTTAAGCGATATTAAGAGATGATCAATACGTAATGGTATTGAAATCGCATTCTTTTCGGATCGTAGAACAAAATAACATGATATATTGCACTCATATGACTTTCGTTCAAACTTTCCTTATATGTGCTTCATGCTTAGTGAGGTAAACATTTGCACAAATTATCTTATTGCATATTTCGTTGTTGTGGCCGCGCCATGGAAGAGTGGTTAGACCGCTTGGCTCTCATCAAGGCGACCCGGGTTCGATCTCAGGCGCCCGCAATGTGAGAGTTGTGGTGGACAACACGGTGCTGGGACGGATTTTCTCAGGGTCCGCCAGTTTCTCCCGCTGATTGCTCCATCATCATCTTTCCTATCACCTCATCTCTCATACTTTCACTCCCGGCGATGGGCTGATCACTTATCCCGGAATCTCTCTGGTCAGGAAACCTCTGATCCTCAACCTGTTGCTTACGGGCCTCGAGCATGCGCGGTTCAGATGGCCCTACGCTCCACTTATGGAAATACAGGAATTCATTCACTGATATTTCGTTGTTGGTACAAGAGAAATAATAGAATACGTTAGGCTTTAAGAAATTAAGCTCTTTTAAGGTATGGTTACCTTGTGATGATTTTCAAACGCCACCCTCTTTGCCAGCCAGAACATAAGAAAATAACAGCCGTGGATTTGGGAAAGGTATAAATTTTGAGTCTTCAAGCCAAGAACAAGAAATATCTCGGAAAACTTTTCGATTTTAAGTTTTGCTATTCACACACACACACACACACACACACACAGAGAGAGAGAGAGAGAGAGAGAGAGAGAGAGAGAGAGAGAGAGAGAGAGAGAGAGAGAGAGAGAGAGAGAGAGACACTCACGTTCTCAGAGGTCCCGATTTCGAATGTCGGTCAGGGTGAGTTACCTGGATAAGGTTTTTTCCGGGGTTTTCCCTTATCCTGAAAGACGAATGTCGCGTAACTCTAAGCCCTATAGACCCTGGGCCCATTTGAGCACCATTTCATCCATTTCATTCATCGTACGAAATGACTTAACGTTGGAGGACGTAAATTAAAACACACACACAAGTGTGCACGAGGACTTCTTTCTAAAAATAAACGGACCTCAGAGGAGCGTCTCCATTGAAATCTAGGTAGAGAGCTTTTGAGTGGAACCTTTTCTGTCTGTTCTGTACTTGATAAGGAAAGCAAAGAGTTGAACATTTGGATGTAAAATAAACAGAATGAAACCTCCTGAAAGATGTCAGGATAAAAACTGTACTCGTTTGTTCTTTCTGCATATTAAAACTCAGTTCTTTTTTTCCTCTGATAATTTGAATTCCAGAACGTTTTAACTTATAGAGTCATCCTTTCAGGACTTATTGTTAACGACATCTGAGGATCATATAAATGCCACCGATCTCTCGGAATTTTGAAAATTTATCGGTCAGGAGTTGGTTTGCCCTGCGATTTTAGATTCATCAGGCCAGTCCGACATGAGATTCACTGTATACATATTGCTTAAACTAACAATTAATATCCACAACATTTGTCTTCATTTTACATCCATTTTTGGCGAGTGATGACTATAGGTATTTTATAATCAATAGCACTATCAACTAAAATCAGAGCCTTCTTCATAACTTTAATATTACATTAATCGGCTGTCCCAACATTGCACGCGCAGTCCTTTAAATTCGAAAGACGATTTATTCAAATTAAACTCCCCTAACGAAGGTAGTGTACAATAACCTAGTAGATTCTTATGTTGAATATACCTCGTTTGCTGTAATAGCTGTAATTTCGTACGCTCTGCTATTTCTAATTACGAATGAAAACTTTCCTGTGATTCACGCAAAAGGATGTGAAACATCAGCGAAACGTCTGACTGACTTCCTTAACCTTCCACCGACGTTTTTCCAAGTTCTATAAGTGATGCATACGCTATACCTATGGACTATGTGGTGGTGGAACAGTCAGTCCAAATGGTCAATTAGTATTTAAGATTACCACAGCAGCAACTTTAAAGGTTCGTACCTCTCACTGGTCTTAAAGATTTATTAACATTAAAGCTACACAGTTTTCGCATATGCATCGACGCTATATGGTTTGTATACTGGCGGGAAAATGCAACACCAACAAGATTTGCTTAACTTAATGAAGAGTTAAGTGAAAGGCAATAAATATATCATGATTGGTGTCATTTGATAACAAATATATGTTCATTCCCCAATACTGTTACTTCCCTATATCCCATGTTATGCCCATGATTCGTGAGCATGGTCCTTAAGGGTGCTGCATTTTTTCCGCCAGTGTATAGATATCTATATACGCATTAGAAAAAGCAAACAATGGAATTTTTAATTTTGTCCAGGCACTTGCCCAGCTGCACAGGGAGAGAATTGCATGACGTGCATCCATTGATGTATTGAAATATTTGTGGAATTTTGTTTATTGGAAAATAAGCTTTAAAAGTTGGTCTTGATTTGATTAAAACATTGTTTTCAGTAATGTAACTGAAGTAAAAAATAGATAATAAAGTATTTTAATACAGACTCACATTTTTAAACATTTGACAAAAAATAAGAAAGGCAAAATTTTAATTACTGGCAAAATCTTGGCATTTGGTTTCCCCTAAGTCATTTAGAAACTGGAAGTTATAATCAAAATATATATCTTCTTCGCAAAAATCACACTTGTGAATGGTGAATTATCATGACATCCAATTTTGCTGTTTCAGAAATTATTTTGTACATAACCATTCCAGCGTACACCAATGAAATCTTTAATTTTAACGAATCACAGGCACAATTCTCGCCTAGTTTGGAGATTCGTTGTTTTAGAATTATAGTAGTTTTTCTCAATATTCCACTTGTTAAAGCGTATTGCAGCAAAAGTTACACTTTAAAATTGCATTTTATTAAAGATTGACACTGAAGTTTTTTACACCAAAGAGGTGCACACGAAAGATTACGACCCGTATTTCTCCTTTCTCTGTTGTCGTAGGCGTAACTTGGGAACAATGAGAAGTAATTGGTTGCTGATATATTTCCAGCTAATCAAATATTATTTTAGCTAACCGTTCAAAAAATGGTTCTGATAAAAGTGTATAATGTCAAAGGCATCGGGGCATGAGAATGTCTAGTGAATAAACATATCATGGGTATTGTATTTGATGCTATGGACAGTCAATAGAATAACTAAAAATATTAGAATATTATACATAAATGACATTAGGAAAATCCCAGACAAAGGATAAAATTTAAAAATTAATTAAAACTATAAAATGGGTGGTTTTACACTCATTACAGTGAAACAGCTTTAAATGTGTCAATTATCAGAGTAAAAGCTTCCATAGACGATTTATTAAAATAAGTATCAGCCAGTGCTTCAAAATTGTAGTTAATTTTAGTCAACCTCATTGTACGTGATTGTTTTAATGAAACAATCATTTAAGTTCAGCTTAACTCTGTTAAAACACTAAATCCTCTTCATAATGATTCCAATTAGGATTATTTTGAAAAAAAAATGTCTCGCAGTGATCATCAGAAGCTAAACCTGTTAAAATACTTAGAATCTGTTTATTTTTTTTTTTTCATTTCAAAGAACAAATTGTTTTGTTGACATCCTAGAGTAAAATTGCATGCTGGCCTTGGGTATTCAACATTACCGCGTACTTAAATTTCCTATGAGTATAATGAAAGTACTTAATGGTCATATTTGTTTGTTTTAGTCGTTGATAATTAATTTATTTTAAAATGTTTTGGAGTGCTGTGTCAAGTACACGTGTTAACTTGTACTTCCTTTGATTAATAATAAAATATTCAGACTTGTAGTCTCAGCAACAAACTTGGAATTAGTTATGCAGCTTATTCGTCTGCTTATTACTATCGCTATTATTATCAAACAATGTTTCATTTCTCTGAAAAAAAGACTAAAGTTATTTTTTTGTATTTTTACTGCACTTCATTATAACGTTTTCACTTACTTTGTTCCCCTAAAACAGAAACTTAGTCCTAAGTGTTTCGTTGCTGTTAGTCATAGTGACATTCGTCCAGTGTAGCCTCAGGAGTTGTTATCCATAAATATGCAGTTATTAACATTTTTGGGTCCATGATGTTAAATTTTTATTTCATTCATGGAATAGCCTGATCAGTATCCTTGTTAGCCTAGAATAAATTTTCACTATCTCCGACTCGTGATAATCGAGATCTACGATTCACACTTTGCCAGGATCGTCCTCCTTTATTCGGTACTTTTTTTTCAGGTTTTCCTTAATCTTTGAAAGTGCACTTTCCGGTTAGGTAAACTAATCATCGACCTGGAACCTGTTCTATCCAGAATATTCTTTTCCATCTATATCATTTCATGCGTCACCAATTTTTCAGCAATTTATGTTTCGGTATGCTATTACCACGGGCATTTAACACTGCAAAGTCACAGATATAATCTATTTATAATATTAGTATAAATAAAGCAGAAAAATAAGTTTTAATTTCATGGAGCTAAAGCTGTAATTTATAGATTAGGGCAAAATCATATTTCTATGGAATTAATATTTCAGTCCATTTTTATTTGTCCTAAATTTTCTGTAAACGAACTAGAAGCTTAAAGATCTTGATCAAGATTGCGGTATATGTTCATGCCTATTTAAGATAATCTTCACACAAACAAATATGTCGTATAATAAACACATAAATAAAAGGTTGATTGATATCGCCCATCGAGATGACAGTCATGGGTACCTGTTTAGTTTCAGGTGAGGACGAATTAGACAAATGAACGCGGCAGAGGGGAGAAAATACACTAGCACCACTGGTGACGCTCAATCCGTCAAGCCGACCCATCCACCACCGCCACTAGCCGGAGAGATCAATTTCCAATCCATTATTGCTGTTTTGTCCGCAATAAAACAGACAGCCAGAATGGAGCCTGCCGTTTTGTTCGCTGCGACTGAGCCTACGTGCATGTTGATAGATAGTAATGCTATAGCGGCTAACTGATCCAATGCGTGCCCGGCTCTACTACTCTTTCCAAATCTGTACACGTCACGCGTAACCCTCATCAAATATTTTTCCACCCACCTCACGAACAGTCAACGAAAATAACGAGGGTCGAACGTAACTGTTGCTGCAAATACGCAACTACGGGTCCGAATGTGTGTACTTGAGCCCGCACGCAAATTGCCCATTTTCGGAGAAACGTTGCTCTACATCATCGAACACCTCGTGTCGATACTACGTTTCTGTTTCTTTATTTACTGTATAGTACACAGTGTGCACGTTTCCATCCTATTCTTGAAACAAGCACCACTATCAACAAAGTTTGGAATTCAAGTGTCAAACAAAATGACTAATCACGGTGAAACTTAATAATTTATAAAAATTTACGAGGGCGATACTATAAAGCTTCAAAAGATCATGGTTTTATAAACAATTAAAGTTTGTTTATGTTTTAAAGTCACTTTCTAATGTTTTGAAAGTCGATTTTCGTTTATTTTGTTTAATTTGCTCACATACGCTGTCAAATATCTTTAATTATCTTAAATTTTCGGGCTATGATTGTTTATTATTTTAACTCGTCATTAATGCCTATACATCATGAAGTTTGGCTTAAAAATGTATTTGGCGAACAAGCCCCATCTAAAGCAACAATTTATAATTGGAATAAAGAATTCAAAATAAATCGGCTTTTCGTAGTGTCGAATTTCGTGAAGGGAATTCAAGACCTTTTCTTACTGATAAAAATATTATTGCTGTTCAAGGAATTCTCCAATAAGATAAACCCATATTCCACATAAACGGACTTTCAATTTAAAAAAGCAAACGTACTGGTGCAGGGAAGGTCTGGAAAATTACCAAGGCAGCATTTCATATGCGGTTTGGAATTTGTTGTACGGGTGATTAATCTTGGATTTATTATGATGCGGAAGAGAAACGCAAATTTACTGTTTTTCACTTTACCGTGCAATTAAGAAGATGATTGCCAGCTTGCACCCCCCCCCACACACACACCTAATATGGGCCAAATTGCTATTATAGAATTAGAAATTCATGAAAAACGGCAGAAAGGGAAAGTAATTTTACATCAGAACGCATTGCAATATACAGTGGAACTAACATTGTGTATACGGATGCCCTAAGGGGCAGCTCCATGGAACCTTCAAGATACATCTCAGAATAATTGTGATCTTTTTGTTTCCAAAAATTAAACATAAAATACGTAGAATAGCTTTCTTGCTATCAGATGTAGCAGTGGAACTTTATAAAAACCTAATTACTGAAGCGTCTCAAGCAGAGCAACAATATTGTTTAAAGGAGTGATTTCATTGAAGGCAAAATTACATCAATACTAAAGGAAAATATTTTGTAATGCTGTAAAAGCATTCTTAAAACTAGTACTTCTTTTCCTAATTTTCTCACAAATTTCAGTGTCGCCCTAGTACTAAATAAACTTTATATTTGGGTCAATGTCTGCTCATAAACAACATAAAGTACGAAATTAATAAACGAAGTAGTATAAAAACCATACATTCTAATAGAGTAGATACTGTATATGCTCTTTTGTCCACATGTTACAAAATGTTAAGTTTGCAACTTAAAAATGTTTACGTTTGTACGTATGTTTGTACGTATGTTTGTACGTTTCCATCCTATACTAACTGATCCATTTGAGGCTTCCAACACAGATGATCAACACCATACACAGCTGCCTACGACACCGCACCTTCCAAGTCACAGCCGCGGGGAAAGCATCAACACTAAGACCAGTGAGAGGCGGAGTCCCCGAAGGCTCTGTACTATCTCCCACCTTATTCAATGTCTTTATAGCAGATTTCCCCACAGAGCCACGAGTCGAAATGGCACAATACGCTGACGACGTGCTTCTGTTCTGCAAAGACAAACACATCATCAGAGCCTTCAACCCCATACAAAGACACTTCCACCTCACACAACAGTGGTGTCGGCGTTGGCAGATGTCCGTTAACCCGGACAAAAGCCACGCCATACATTTTACAAAGCGCCACACCCCCGCAGATTGCCCCAACTTCAGCTTCCGAGGCCGAAAGATAGAGTGGAGTAACTCCGTCCAGTACCTTGGAGTAAAATTGGACAGAGGTGTAACTTTTCGCCAGCACATCAGGGACCTCTCGGCGAAGGTGCAGGGACCAATTGCGTCAGATACAGCTGACGTCCCGAAGTGAGTCGTACTATTACTATGCCAAAGACCTTCCACGACAGCAATTCCAGAGGCTTCCAGTGCCAGAAAGATTACCGTACCCAGCAGATATTTAAAATCCAATGGAAGGCCAACAGTATTAGTATGTGTGAGAGTCGGAATCAAAGTAAGTGCACTTAGATCAGTGTGGTGCTTCGAGATGAGTATGGTACATTCCAGCTCCACGGTAGGGTTCGGTATGTTGTGGAACGGATAGAAGGTATTTCGTGGGTCAGTAAGAGTGGCTTCGGGTAAGGATCGCCAAGCTGTGAAACCGGTAGAGAAGCAGTTTACATGTGAATATCAGAGTAGTGTTCAAAATTGTTGTGTAGTTCCTTATTAGAGGTGGACCTGTCTGAATTCAGAAAGAGTGTACCAGCACAAATGATGCGTGAAAGAGACTTAAAAGAACGTTGTAGAAACGTTTCGAAGTGTTGCTTAAACAATTTGAACTTGAAAAATAATAATACAGCAAATTAAGCCAAAAAATAGAAATTAAGCCAGTCTGTGCGCGTGCGCACATTGTATAAATGTATACAATACAAAGGGGTATCTGAAGACATGGCATAGTATACCACGTAGACTAATGTGACCAACTGTGCTTCGAAGACAACCCCAGGGAGGGAGGGAGGGAAGAGGAAGAAACCCGAAGAGCGACTAGATTCAGGAAGTGGCATGCACAAGTGTGGACTCGTCCCTAACGATCCCGTACTGAACAAATCCGAAACTGTTCGACAGGAACCGCGCTCACTGGGTGGCACTTAGGTGAAGCTGTTCACAGAAAGAAAGTCCGTCAGCAGCCCTACCGACGGCAGTGAGAAGCGTTTACAAAACGCACCACTACTGCCCAGTCACAGGTCGAACACAGTTTCCTGGTCCTTTAATTTACGTCCTCCAATGCTAAGTCGGACGATAAATGAAATTGGTGAAATGGAGCTCAAATGAATCCACGGTCCATACACCTTAGAGTTACACGACATTCGTTTGATGATGTAGATAAAAATATATTTAGTATAGTAAAGTACGTTTGATTTCCAATCAAAAAAATGATAAGAGAAAACCCTGGAAAAGCCTGATCCAGGTAACTCACTACGACCGAGAGCTCTATTTCCAATCACAAGTGATAAGAGAAAACCCTGGAAAAAGCCTGTTCCAGGTAACTCACTACGACCGAGAGCTCTGGACCTCTTGAACGTGAGGCAAATACGCTACCATCTACGCTATTGAATTGAGCGGAATGGCTAGGAGTTTTAGTCTATGGCCCGCATTCGGGCAGTTTAATTACATTCCCCGAATTTCCTCACCTCCATTCCATCTCCATTATCATTTCATAACATGCTTCACCTGTTGGTCTCTTTCAGGCTTGAAGTGTCCGCATGTGTCTCGGTGGTGCATGGCAGGATGATACTTCTGAGTGACCTAACTCCTCCGGTAGGACGGTTGCCGGTCTCCAAACCCAGGCCTCGTGGTGGGACAGTTTCCCAGACACAGTAGGGTGGGATGTCCGTTGTCCTGGCCTGCCGAGGAAAGTTTCTATCTCAGTGAAATGTAGGGACCCTGTCCTGTGCCTTGTCGTGACCCCTTGAGACGGCCGCCCTCTCTTTCTTCTCGCGTCACCCTTCCTCCCCGGGAATTCCCATTTAGGGGCATAAGTAGAATGGACCAAGTGTGGTTTCCGTGTCGAGTCCTCTTCGAACTAATCCGGTTTTCAAATTACGCCACCGAAGCGGGATGTTGGTCCTTCAATCCTGAAGTAGGGATGTTGTGATGATAACGCTGATGAAGGAAATTACGAGAACAGGAGATGGAGGACAAGAAACGAATGCTAGATGAGGAACCACATCAGCATTTTCCTGGCGATCCGGTAAGGCATGAAAATACCCATGGTCACAGCGACTGGCCGCTGGGAATCGAACCCGGGACCTCCTGAGCGCGAGTCACTCACGCTCTTATGGAGTCATCTCATTCGGTGGCTATATTCTGTATTGAACAACCTATCAACATAAGATGAAATCGCCTTATACTTTCTCGCAGTATTTAAAAGAAAATGCATAACATTCAGAATTTAAAAGTGTCCGTGAACTCACCCAGTCACTATGCGGCCAAAATTCACGTTACTGCTGGTGTCTTTTGTGTTATCTTGCAACTCATGCTTTCCACTCTACCACATAGAGTAGCGCCATATTTGTAATCCAATCGGAAATTCTATAACAAGATTTCACTGGAAATACAGATTTTGAGACCCCTGAATAAAATGAAACATTTTAGATAAAGCACCGCGTGTGCGGTTGTGTGTGTGTGTGTGTGTGTGTGTGTGTGTGTGTGTGTGTGTGTGTGTGTGTGTGTGTGTGTGTGTGTGTGTGTGTGTGTCAACGGCACACCCCTAAAAGAAAAGTTGGTTAAATAAACGATGAAAGAATGGGCACCATCAAATTTTTATAGGTCAGTTTATTTACTACCAAACTCGTGATATTGTTATAAATATAGCATGGTAGCTGATCCCCACCCCCACCGCCGGGAATCGAAACCGCCACCCCTAGCACGGCAGGCAGGTGCTCTACCAACTGAGCTACGGGGCCAGCCTTGTTGGTAAAGGATTAAACAGAATAGCGTCCGTATAACTGCCCCCCCCCCTTCCTTGTTGATTTGACACTGGTTATTTAATGCCTGAGGTTGGTAACAGAGACTAAACTGAAGTTCAAATAATAGACTCAGTTGCCGTTTCTATTAAGTAATATTTTGGGGGTAAATCTATGTTACCTTGGAATAACCTGGCGTTACTACTCAAGGTTGAACTAAGGACCCGTTACTCTATTTCTACTTCCTCTGTTACATATATATCTTTATTAAGTGGAGGGAGTACTGGATTCCATCCAATAATTTGATGCTGAGGCTTTACTGGGTTATGTATGTTTTGAAGTCCCTTAAAATTTACTTGAAGGCTCACGCGCTACCGGGTGTGAGTGATATGGGTATATATGTGTACACAATAGAATGAAAAATGAAAAGTAACTTAAATACAGACTTAGTATTTATGCTCATTGTCTTCCCAAAACTAAGTACACAGTTCTATTGTTTCTTATTATAGCGAAAATGCTCCAAAGATTTTTGTTCAAATACCCCGTATTCATAACATGCGCCTGACAAATCAAACACACATCTTAAAGAGAAATATACTGTGAAGGCTAATTCGCTCTGAAACACTTTTGTGTAATTCATAAACCGCAAGGATAAACAAAATCTTGCAACACGAAAAATATGGGAAATGCCTGTGTTCATGTAATCAGTAAGCTGGCTCTCACCTGGAGACCTCGGTTTGATTTCGTTACTTTAATATTATTTCATACCCTGATTGAAGGTTAGAGGTGTGAATTTGGGAGTGAATATTCCTATGAAAATAACGCAAACTTACTACAACGAACGTCAAGCTAAATTAAAATGGGT
>CM060948.1:143065043-143180043 GCA_030765055.1 Mantis religiosa
TTTCTTTCTTTCTTTCTTTCTTTCTTTCTATCTCTTTCTCTCTTTCTTTTTTCTTTCTTTCTCCCTCTCTTTCTTTCGTTCTTTGTTTCATTCATTTTTTTATTTTTTGTTCTTTCTTTCTTCCTTCCTTCCTTTCTTTCTTCCTACCTTCCTTTCTTTCTTTCATTAATTCTTTCTTTTCTTCTTTCTCTGTTTCTTTCTCTCATTTTTCTCTCTTTCTCTTTCTCTCTTACCTTCTTTTTCCTTCCTCCTTTCTTTCTTTCCTCTTTTGTTTGCTTCTTTCCTTCCTTCTTACTTTATTTCTCTTTCGTTCGTTCTTTCTTTCTATCTACCTATCTATCTTTCTATATTTCTTTCATTCTTCCTCTCTTTCTTTCTCTCATTTTTTCTCTGTTTCGTTCTCTCTTTCCTTCTTTTTTTCCTTCTTTTTTCCTTCTTTCTTTTCTTCTTTGTTTGTTTGTTTCTTTTTTCTTCCTTACTTCCCTTCGTTCTTTCTTTCTTTCGTTCTTGCTTTCCTTCTTTCATTTTTCTTCTTTATTGGGGTGTTAATAATTTGGGCATATTCAATGTCATTGGTTTGAATTTTCAAATACTTTTGTTTTGTCAAATGGGAATTTCTTTCTTTCTTCTTCATTCTTATTTTGCTCCCTCGTGGTCCTGAAACAGCATGGACTTTCAACGCCATGAGGTATCACACCGCCCTTTAAATATAGTACTATCACTTTGGCTACTTACCCCGAAGCGAAATTTCTAAATACGAACAGTAAATTTATCTTAATTAACAAGATGTAACTAACATAATAAGTTTTGCAGGAAGCATGTTAGAAGAGCGAGTAGAAAAATCATGTGAAGGCAGCACATCATTTTCCACTATTTAATAAACCAGATATATCAGTTTTCATAGCATGCATTTTGTTCTTTTCAATAAACTAAGCCTGTATAGGGAACACGGGTTTGCATCAGTCACCTACGTGCATTGTCCATGTCATTTACGCTCTGCTAATTCGCTAATAAAACATTAACGAAAGTAATGGAAGGTGAAATGCCGGTTACGGCAATGAAAAACATATTTTTCTTGGCGAATGTATAATTACAGTTATCGACAGTACCGTGATTGCCGTAAATTATTAATATTAATAGATAAATGCAAAATGGGTATAGTTTAATGCAAAGACTAAAAACTCTGCGTTGAATTATACAGTTGACAGAAGAGCGGGGTCAGATCGGCGGCTCATGCACAGGGGAACATGTAAAAACACACTCATACGCACATACACAAACACACATACAGACAAAAAAAAAAAAAAAAAAAAAAAAACGCGCGTGCGCATTCGAATCTAAAATGATAATAACGCGAAAAACTGCATTGTATCACAAATATGTTGGTTATCGGATTTTTGCATCAATTCCTCTTTTATAATTGTTACATTCCATCGGCGCCAAATTTAGGGTTACATGGCATGGCATGGGATGGCACGGCCCCCATGACAAATCACGCTGCAGCTGTGGTTGCATCCTCGATACGGAACATTGTTATTTGTACTGGCGTAAAATATGACGTCACCCGCCATGTTCCTCCCACCCTAAACCACCACCCACCTTCCTCCCTTTTTCCCAGCGCTCGTACCAAATCCAACCACACTCATTGTGCAATCTAAAAGTATTCCCAACGGGTTAAAAAAAGTTCAGTTGGCCTCCAGGACTTGAAACTCCAGAGTATAATTTTTTAAATACTTTGGAAAACTTTTTGGATACTTGGGTGCATACATAACGAACCAGTGAAGAAAAGGGTCCTCAAAATAAAAACAAGTAAATTATTTCTTTACCTCTGTTTTGTTTTGCGCTTAATGGGTTAGGAGGTAGCACTGATGTGTGCTACGCAGGGGAATAGGTTTTTGATGTCCAGGATAAAGTTAATTCTCATTCAAAAGGAAAGCCCGATAGTGAACAGACTGACACGGATTGCCGAAGGCACAGAATGTGAACGGGAGTCAGTAGTTGAAGCTTCGCAGGGACATCTTCGCTGACAGGTTTTTTCCAAGCTTTCTTCAGCATGTGTCAGCACGAAGCATGTTTTCGAGGACATTTTGAAAGCTACATTTCTGGTTTTCAGCTTCGTATCCACACGTTGGCCATGATATACCAGCATATATTTCAACATCGGGGAATCGACCTGGCGGTACACAACAGAACAGAGTTCAAGAGTTTATGCGTTGTTTTCAAAGCAATACTTAATTTCTGAAATTTTCATACACTTTTATGATTACCATTTTATACCATGAAATATATCTCAGAAGATTCTACGAATCTTACTTTTGGAGCAATTATTTCAGCGACAATTCCTTTGTTGTGTGAAATTCTTGTTATTTCTTCGTCATCAAAATGGCATTATCAGTCTGTGCATTATTAGAACCCAAGTGTCGTCTGTAATATCGGAGCATCCTGCCTATTCTTTACCCTGTTTATGATATCGCAATACTGAATACGTGAAAGTTTCTGAACACCAATTTCCTAGAATGGCTAGAAGCCACTGTAATGAGTCCTGCTATGCTTTTATTGACCCCAAAAGATCTACATACCGATTTATAAAGGAATTGGTTAGGGCCATTTAACCAAGCGCGTTTCTGGATTCATCTGTGGCCCACATTCGGGAGGCCCGTAGCCAACCTACCTGAACCAAGGCTTTTTCCGGGGTTTTCCCAAATCCCAAGACGAATTCTGGATAGGTTAAGTACATCCCCTAAATTTCCTGTCTTTCCACTTCACCTTGATTATCGTTTCATGTTATCTCTCATCTGGTTTTTTTTAGGGTAGAAGTTTCGGCGAGATGATATGCTCTTAAGAAAACGCTTTCCCCTTCGGCGGGACGGTCTTCGGTCTCCGAGTCTACCTCGTGACTCTTTCGGGGCCACGGCGGGTGAGGTGATGATTGTTCGAAGTCCACCGCCGGTTAGTTTTTATCTGGCAAAGTGTAGGGACCTCACTCTCTGTACTGTAGTGACTCGCTGGGGTCGGCCGCCCTCTGTCTCCTCTCACCTCATCCTCCCTCCCGAGGGTGCCCCAATAGAGGCATAGGTACAATAGATCCAGTCTGGTCGACCCCTTAGCACTCGTGGTACCTCTGACGTTACTAGAGCAACCTCGGGCCGAACTGCAGAGCCCTCCTGTCGGGGAGTTGTTCGGATTGGGTTGGACTCGAGGGGGCAGTGTGTTCTCGACACCCACGGGGAATTGGGTACCTCCGGTCAGGCTATGACCACCCGGAGGGGTTAGAGGGTTGCCTAATAACTGCCGGTTACTAGCCTGCAGAGCTAGTAGAAGGTGTGCAAGATCACCAGGCGGCCCCACCGAAATTGTTTCAGCAGTCTTCCCTGCGGGGTTGACACGCGTAAGTGGCGTACCCAATTCCATCCCGTCTTGACGTTGTGCTCAACGGGAGGGGGGGCTTTTTAAGAAATCAGGTATTGCCCTATGGAAAGAGCCCCGGAGTATCCATCGCTCCCGGGTAGAAGGAGGTCCGGGTCCTTGGTCCTACGGTCTAGGACTAATGGGAGTAGAACCTCTGCACATAACTGCCGAATCCCCTCCGTATAATACACTACTACTACTACTACTACTACTACTACTACTACTACTACTACTACTACTACTACTACTACTACTACTACTACTACTACTACTACTACTACTACTACTACTACTACTACTACTATTATGTCCATTTAATAGCCTTCCCTTGTCGATCTCTTAATGACCTTGTACCTCAAGATCTACTTACTTGAGCATTAGTTGTTACAGGGTATTCGTCTGATGTGCATAAGTATCCACAAGCACAAAATTGCCTTCCTCCCTAGATGGCCTGTGTATATGTAAACATAGTCAGGTGTTGACTCGTGGGCTGTACAATCAGGGACTGTACATCAGTATCCTGAATGTCTCAGACGTCTGTCAGAATCTTATCGATATTAGAACAATCCAAATTGGGCATTTTGAAGCCATCATTTATGAGAACCTCCTGCGTTTGTCAGTCTGGATAGACGCATGATTGATGGGCATTGTTCCAATTTATTCTTTGTTACTTTTAATTATTTATGTTCCAGTACACGGTGCCTTCCTGGATTTCTCAAGGTTAGATATTGATGACGATTTGTCTGTCAGTTTCCCACCTGCAGTACAAACAGCTGATTATCAGAGTTTCCCATGCACCTTGCAGATAAGTATTGATCGAGATAATTTTATTTATATTTAATCTATTATTGTTCAGATTTTCATTTACAGAATCTCACTCCACTTAAATGTGTATTATAATACATAAATTCTCTTAACTATTTTACTAGCTCCATTACCACTTAAATCGTATTACTTGGGTAAGCCTACATGAATATGACAATGAAAGAAATAATGACGCCTCACTTGATCAAGAAGTTTTATTTTAGAATGTACATCATTGGGGTGCAATAGATAAAGAACCAGACGAGAGAGAGAGAGAAAGAGAGAGAGAGAGAGAGAGAGAGAGAGAGAGAGAGAGAGAGAGAAACAGAACAACAGCGTAGGTTTCTTTTATAAAAACTAATTAAAGACTAGTGTTTCCATACACACTCAAAGATGTTGTACGGTTTATAGATGCACACGCAATGTGTACACATGTCATGAACGAATTCTAAAAGCCCAATTAATTAAAAAATACTTTTTCGGAAGTTGGCCTGGGAACAGGTAAAATGCCATATGCATTATATATTAGAATTTACAAAAATATCCAGAGAAGTAAGAATGTGAGTATATCATTGACCTAATTAAGTAATATATGCAGCAATACAAGAAAGTTATATCAAAATATAATATTTGCACGGTGCATGTTTTAAATCTAAGTTTACGCACTAGAAAAACTAAAAAAAAATAGGTTCCTTGATTTAAAAGTTGATTTAACTATTGGTTGGAAGTTGTCACTGATTTAAAACAATAATAATTGATCTGTTTTTTTTTTTTTTTTTTTTTTTTTTTTTTTTGAACCTAGGCATGACGAAAAGTGAGGTTACTTTTAGGAAATGTCTAGCGGGCAGAAGAATGCACGTCACACTTTACATATGCATGGTTATCAAATTACACATTCTCCCACAATCCTTGCATCAAAACTCCGAAGTGGCGATGCTCTATACAGCTCCGATAGGTCATATGTAATTGAGTTGACTTACTCCGCGGTAGACCTCCATTCTATGGGATGGAGATATTTATTTCGAATAATACCCCTCTGTGACTAGACACCACCAATTACCAAAAGGAATTGTCAACTATGTTTCATCCATTTATACTGAGTATATTCTCAGTAATCAGTATTTCTTCAAAGTAATGTAACTTTCCGAGACATTTATATGCAAAAATTAAGAGCAGTATTAATACTTGATGTTCACCGTCACATGCCTACTCGAAACGTTACAACTAAATCTTATTCACACTGCATTAGTTTTAGGAACGTTTCCCTGCAATTTAGTATTCTGATTATAACTTTTGATCTGTAGCTCTAAGTAACCCAGGTGTAATAATTGATGGCCAATAGAGCCACTTTTTCCAAAGACACTTACAGTAAGGATAAGAAATATCTTCCAAGGCTGGTGTAGGGAAGTATTTGCTAAACTCCTCGTAAATATGTATACCACTAATGCACAAAACAAACTTCAAACAGGAATAGTCAACTACGAAATTTACTCGCTTCTTGTTCTAGTTTTAGTACAACAATTTTATTTCGTAAGAGATGAAATCGTCTAACGATCTGAAAGTAATAATTGAGTGTTTCGCAGCTTATTATTTTAAAGTGGTAAATTTAGGTTACTCAATAATTATCCAAGTTAAATGAATCAACCTAAATGCTCATAGGTTTGAAAATCTTCGATATAGTTAAATAAATAGGTATCACTAAAATATTCTAAACTTTGATACATATCAGAGCACGAAATAAGCCTACACAGCCAACGCATGCTCTTCTTCAGGCCAGACAAGAGAATTTTTGGTGGGAATATCGAGGAATGGACAATATTCACAACCAGTGACTATTATGTCAAATAAAAACAGACATGGCAGTTAAATGAAAATTAATTCATTTTTTCTTCATTGGATTAAAGTATTTGAATTTAACATCCAGAACAAATAGATATTTTGTTTATATATCCTGCATATCCTAAATTTTAGTTAAACAAGTAACTTTCGAGAAAAAGATAGTTTCCAGATTTCATAAAATACAACATCTGAAATTTGTTGTGATTTTTGTCGGACGTAATTCACCATAGGATACAATATGTAATCTAAATTTACACTATAATAAAGCACTGATATATTTCTCATGAAACAATTTAACTCATTACTCCGGAATAAATAAACTTAAGGAATTTTCTTAACTTGGAAATTAACATGGAACATACGATATCTATTTGGGTTTTGAACAATTTCAATGTTGGTGGCTATTGATTGTTATATCGTACATCACATTCTGTGCATAGGTTAAGTTGGAAAAGAAGAAACAGACTGAGAACTGCAATGCCTTAGTCGAAATATACACCACGGATGTAAATCAGACCACGAAGTTTGTCATACCAGCATGTTTCCATAGCACGTAGTTCAGTTGATTAGAGCAGCAGTACGGTAGTTCAAATCTCGGCTACAGTATTGAGTTTTTCAGTTTGACCTTACCTTTTTTTCAAACTCACTATGATTCCATAGTTATATTATGTAAAATGAAATACTTTAACGTTTTATGGTTCTAATGGCAATTCAGTAAAGAATACCTCCTGAGTGTCAACCATGTTATGTCAATTACTCTAAAAAAGGCGGATCGATTCAACAAATTCTATGTTTCTGTGTTATTGGAAGAGGCATTTTAGTAGGCCAACTGATAATTGGAACGCTTTGAGTTCTCATCTCAAATGTGCAAGAATGTTAAAGGGGAATGATCAAATAATGTTTAAAAAAATTATGTCAGAAAAAGATCTAAAACATGTATCCTTACCTGTTATAAAGAAGGGTGTGTTTATTCCGTAATTATGTGCGTAACAATTTGGATATACAGTATATTTTATGGTAATACAAGTACACCCTTTCATAATTACATTTACATTTTTTTTTCGGTATAGGTTATTATAGTATGACTATAACAATGTTCTGGGAGGGGGCCTTAAAACCTCGAACTATGGAGGATCTCTTACGCCTATGCCCCTAATAAGGTGTACCTGGAGAGTGAGGGAAAGGTGAGGGTGTACTTAAGGTCGATACTAAAATTATGGGTCGATTAAGTAATTTATAGCTTTCATTAAAATTAATAAATAAATAGTTGATATTGTGATCAATAATCATAAAACATTATAAGAAAAGAAAGCCAAAACGATCACTTAAAATATTAATATTCTAGGATATGTTGCCTAAAGAAAAGATTGGTAAAACTGTTCATGAGAGTTATATGTTAGAGTAGTCACACTTCCATAAAATCCCTGCATTTAAAGAAGCTAAGCTTAAAAGCGACTGCCATCCAGCTCATTGGAAGTGGTAGTTGTGACGTTAGTGCGCTACACTAAGAGAATTGGGGAAGCTCTGTGATGTCATCCAAATCACGTTCGGTCGTGTAAAGAACAATAACAATCTCACGTGATAGTTTCTGTTTATTCCAGCATTGCCACAGGTCATCAGCTTATCTTCCGTAGCCGACTTCTCCGCATCCGCAATCACACAGAGCTTGGTCCCGTACAGTACTTTACTGTCTGTCACCAACAACACACTGAGTTTCGCGCATGCAACGGCTGGACGGCTCGCCAACTGGAATCGCCGCCATTACTAGGGACTTTATGGATATAAGGCTACTTTACAAGTTGAAAATCGTCGGGCACAAGAAATTAGGAACAACACGATTTCGCCGGGTCAGTCCTTAGAATTTGCTCGGCTCACCGAGCGATCTCAAGCAGTTGTTATTTATAGAACAGACAACGCCAAACGCTAGCCAAGATGTCAGATAGGATTTCTCAGGAATTTATATAGTGGTTTGGACTGAAATGAGACATTGTATTTTGTGGAAATTATGCTGCAACCTAGTACTAGAAGCTAGTATTAGGGAACTTAGAATCGTTAAGAAGGAGGAAAAGTTTGCTGGCTGCAGTTTAAGCTTTGATAAGTGGAGGTTCATAACAAACTTGACTTAATTCTTCTGTTACCACGGGCTCTTTGTTAAGAGCAGATTCTGTGGCATTCTATTTAAGTGGCGGCACAGCACTTACATTGCCTTGTAGAAAAATCATTGTCACGGCTTAAAATATTGCCAAGAACACTATTAGGTTAAAGTCCCTTTGCGGGGATAAGTTCCTGCTGAAACGTCAGTTCTACAATAATTTTCATTACTTGGCAGTTCCTCAGCTAAAAGCATTTATAAGCGCCATTAAAATTTCCATGTCAAAAACAGACATCGTGAGATAAGTAGCTCATAGCTCGAACGGATAGCAGGCAACAGGAACTTCAGGAAAACATGAAGATGTTGTTTCCTCCCGCGACCTATTCTTGAAGATCGGAAAGCACTGAGGTTATTACTTCCACATCAACCTTTTTATGTGGAGTAATGACTTCAGGTTGGTCGGACCTGAAGAGAGACGCCAGCACAAAGCAAGGTCCCCATAATGCACGAGATATAACTTGGCACTTTTTGCACTATCCTTGTCTAGCACGAGCGCTGAGTTTCTTTCCTTGAAATGGTCAGTCCCTTTTAAAGCCCTATTGTAGATATACCTGCTGTGGTATGAGGGTAAGCACAAGCAGATATCAGTGATGTTGCAAGTGACATATCGGTTGTTAAGATTTTGGAAACTTGAAAACTGTTTTTATAATTCGAGTATTTTATGATTATTTTAAACATACCGTTAGCAATAGGCAAGTATCTGTGTTAGTTCTAGTTCTAGTTCTGTTAGTTGCCTGGGAAGATAGGGAAAAGGTATAAGATCGGAAAGTAGGGAAATTATGATCAATGTCCATAAATTGTTTACAGACGAACACGAGGCCGTAAAATGCAGAATGCCAACTATATCTGTGCCGAGCATGATGACATTTAGATTTGTAAAGAACTCATGCGGAGGAAAATTTCTGAGGGAATGGCCAGACGTTGTACAAAAGGATTCGCGTTTCTAAGAAAAATGAAAGAGCTAAGGGTTTACGGTGCCCCGATTATTTACTTAGATGAAACCTGGATCAATGTAAATTATACAAAAGCAAGGTGTGGAAAAGTGAAGAGGAAGATTTTGAATTTTCACTTCGCATCCCAATAGGCAAAGGCCAGTGCGGGGAGTTCGACGGGTTTCGTTCCCAACGTACTTCCGAGTTGCAAATCAAAATCAAGCAAAGACTATCACGAAGAAATCGATAGTCAAAAATTTAAAATTTGGCTTATTAATCAGTTGTACCCAGCATTCTCCCGAATAGTGCTATAGTAGTAGATAACGCATCTTATTATTCTACTCATACGAACTAATAAAGCTGAAAAAGGAAGGTCTCAAAATTTATGATATAGATCGCATAGTGTAAATACACTACCACGCTGTAATACGATTACTTCTGTATCATTGTTCCTCAATAGTGTACCTAGGTAGAACTTATATGGGCACAGATAAAAAATGAGCACTAAGCACGAAATTTCATTTAAGCATAGTAACGTGAAAGTGTTGTTAGATAGTGTAGTAGGTAAAATGTCCGAACAAATCGGCGGGAAACATCTGAACATGTTGAAATGATTGAACAGTATTGGGAGAAGGATTATAGATGAAATTGATAGATTCATAATTAATTTAGAATATGATTCAGATACGAAATATGAGGAAAATTTTGAAATTTATGACAATGAAGAAGGGGAACGGGGACAAATTTGGAGGACGAAGAAGGTTCATCCGCCGCTGATATATCTGCCCTGCCTGGCTGGCCATAAAAGAGTAGCGGGTTAGAAAGAGATGTGAGTACGTATTTCTTTCTCTTCCTACAAATCAGCGGCCAAGTTAAATCTCGCACCTGGCAGAGCAGAAGACCAGGGTGTCATGTAAGCCAAGGTAGCAACAAGTTAAAGACAAATAAATGTAGCCAAAAGTTGTAAATTGTAAAATTTTGGAATACGCACAATAAAATCTAATGTAACGTAATCTAATCTATAGTATTCACAGATTTAAACTCCCTGTTGGTGACTGATACAACTTTCTCCCTTTCCTTTGGCGGGCTTATTCATCCCTTGGAAAGAGAGGACCAGGACGCAGAGACCTTCACCGATCCGTAGGATGAGGATTTACAGAGAGCAAATTCCCTGTGATATACGACGAATCTGCCGCCAACAGAAATAGCTAAATAGGATTAAAGCTAAAGTGGAATGAGAAATGAGGTGAAACAGAGGGACAGAAATTTCGGGGGATGTAGTTATATTTCCCAGCATTCACCTAATAACCCAGAGAATTCCCTGAGAACATCTATGGCTCAGAGAGCTCGGGTCGGGAACCCAACCCACGACCTCCCAAATGCGTGCCACATATGGTACCGCCTGAGCCACCCCGCTTGGTTACGTGTGATAGACGGAAGTGCTGTATTTCATCCTAAACCTAAAAGCAAACATACCTATCATAAAAAATTGCCAGGAGAGGAATTTTATGGTAAGAAATAAATTACAGGAGCTAAATAACAACGGTATGGCGTACAGCAGTATCATAAGGACCAAAGCGGTATGTTTATTAAAGGAAACTCAAAGAATATACAAATTTGAAATGAGGTAGCATCTATCAATGTGTGTAGTGTTTAACGCCCGCTTTTACTACATACGGCACCTCAGGTGATGACACTGATGATACATGAGATGAATATGGAGCACCGGTGGAATGAGATGGTGGGGGAAACCGGAGATCCCGGAGAAAACCAACCCCAGCGCCGTGTTGTCCACCACAAATCTCACTTTGCGGTCGCCTGGGATCGAACCCGGGCCGCCTTGGTGAGAGCCAAGCGGTCTAACCACTGAGCCACGGCGCGGCCAGCATCTATCAAGATTAGGACCTAGGATGAATAGTGAGTATGAGCGGTTGTCAAGAGGGAATCGAAAAATAAGTTTTCGCCATAGAAAAATTTTTCCGTTCACTATTGAATAATTTATAAGCAAAAATATGGATAAAGTGTTTTGAATGATTGAAATGAAGCAAGGAAAAGATATGTATTAGAATTGCATATATGCAAAAGAACGGAACGTTTGAAAATTGCTGCGTAAGAATATTTAGCAAAATTAATAAGTGATTTGATGAGAACAAATCCATAGATATACCTACACCAGAGAGAATGATTAATGCAGAAAATGTTCGGAACAGCAAAATTTGCAAAGTGGTAGACCGCTATAAAGGTTATGGTTCCCAACTGGAGACAAAGAATTGAGCTTGAAAGAGAGAAAATGGACATGCCCGAGTTTCTATTATGTTTAGAAACTGCCATTGATGGCCTTTTTAATTCTCTTCGTTCTCCTCTTGCTTTGACAGGAGAGGGCTCAGTTATTCATTCACTCTCTTTTGTTTCACCTGGCTACAAACATGTTCAGTACCTCTATGCTTCTGAACAATGCTGCCCAACAAAAGCTTAATCCTTGATAGGACGCACATAAGCCGTTCTATGGTTTCTTTGTTAGTGAATAAATTGTCTCTGTTAGCTTTACACATTCTTCCCAGAAGTGTCATTGTTAAATACTGTTGGCGGCTGAATGTTAATTTTTTTTTAGGACAAAGCATTTCAAGCGACTGATTGATAGCTGTTTTACATGCGCCTAAATCGAACCGGATCGCTCAAGCGGTTTCATCTGTGGCCAGCATTTGGCAGGTCCGGGTCCGATCATCCTGGCTGACCTACCCATAGGCTTTTTCGAAGGGTTTTCCAGTTCACTAGGCGAATGCTGGGTAGGTTTATTACATCTTCCGAATTTTCCATACCTCAATTTCATCTTCATTACAATTTCACATCATCTCTCATCTGGTGGTTTCTTTCAGGGTAGAAGTGTCGGCGGGTGTCTCGGCGATGCATAGTAGGATGATATGCTCTGAGTGAAGCAATTCCTCCTCCGGTAGGTTGGTTGCCGGTATCCGAACCCGCTGCTGGGATCACTTCCGAACCACAGTATGCGGCACTGTCCGTTACCCTGGCCTACCGGAGGAGATTTCCATCTAAGTAAAATGTAGGGACCATGCCCTCTGCACCGTTGTGACTCCTTGGAACCTCCACCTCTGTCCCTTCTATCGTTAACATTCCTTCCGGGGATGCCTCACTTCTTGACATAGGTACAACAGATCAAGATTTATTGCAGTGATGAATCCCTTCCGTAGTAATTCTAATCCTACATGCGCCTATCGATCGGGATAAGTTTAGTAACTTACATATGTTTATTGTCCCAAAACGTCTTAAAATTTACAAAATCTCTATCCATACGAATATTTACTATGCAAAATGCACGTATACTATGTCACCTTCTCCTATTTTTGAGAGTTATATTTTAGGGATATATACTAGGATGACTGAACAAATCCAAAGAAAAGAAAAATCCTGATCTGATACTTTTAGAATTTATAAAAATGCAGTATATGAAGAAACACTAAATGATCGTCCTATGAATCCAAAGTTCGCAATGCCAAATTAAAACAGAGGAGCTCCTTACATTCACTAGCACATACAATTTTACTTAGAAGAATTAGATTCCACCCAGAATTTTGATATCATGCACCAAAAATATATACTTTGTGAATCATAAAAACATATTTATTATAAAACTTTATGAATGTGAACATCATAACTCCTAAACACACTTGTGTAAAAATTAAACTTTGTATTTAAACTCAGCATCTTCCAGAAGAACACACGAAGATTTTCAAGAAAATCTCCTAAACCAATTTGCAGTTTACAAGGAGATATTTAAGTATTTCTTATTTTCTCAAAAATAGCTATACACTTTTAATAAACCGCTATAAAGTTAAGATATTTATTTGTCAAGCACATACGTATTTCTTAATATTTCTGGAAATAACATGTGAAGTACTTTGCATTAAGAAATAAAAGGGTAAAATCTAGACAAAGCATGAGTTCACCTTGCTCACTGCGACCTATAAACAGATCTTATGAAAGCTGACATCCCCGGAAGAAGACATAAGCTGAGATAACCTCAGGAAGTCATATAATTGTCAGGCCACAGAGATATGCACAAGTCCCTAACAGGTGCTGAGAGATCATCCCGGCGTGAGGACCCGCTGCACAGCCACCAACCCCTCAGGTCCTGTGTTGGCAAGCGTTACCTCCACGCTGAACAATATCGACAACGGCAGTTACCATGCGCAAGTATCCGCGCCATCTGTCGGACACCACCATAACCGCAACTTCCAAATGTGAGTAGCATAAGTTACCGCTGTGCCAGCTCTCTCACTCATTCCGAAATAAATTTGTACAAAATATAAAAAATAAATAAATAATTTCCATAAAGAACTGTTTGTATAAATGAATATATAATGTGATAAGTGTGAGTTATAGTCATTAGCTGGGTAATGTAATATTTTGTCAGAGTATGAGAGCCATCAGGTGAAAGCATTTATTTAGTTTTTTGTAGACAGGCAATTAAGGATACGATAAAATCCAATTAAGAAGTATACTGAAAGGTTAAAGTGTTCCGGGAATTTTCTGAGTTCAGCTATTGCAGACATTGACTACTATAATTCAGAAAATCAGAATGGAAATGAAATTAAGTTGGAGCAATATAAGAATTTTGTTTCACATACAAATAAGCGTAAGATTTGGCAACATTATGTAGGAACGTCTGTGGGAGAAACACTTAACAAAATATCGTGCAATTAAATAGTTCATGTCTTTCCCGTCTATTGTTACTGAGGTATTTACCATGACTGACTGACTGTCAACAGCTAAAAATCACGCTCGGTTTACAGGTATATTATGATGTGATAACAAGAAGTTTTAATACATTCTTTTGTCATTACAATCCTTAATCCAGTGCTAAATAACAAATATACAGAGTTAGCAGGTCAGTCTAACATTTGTATATATCTCTGTTGGACGCACTAACTTGCGCTGCCTAAATCTTCCCGACGTTCACTGCTCTCAAGCCATGCGACTCCACGTTTACACTGCTCTGCTTGCCGACTCTGACAACTTTCAACGAACTTTGTCGTTCACTGTTCTGGCTGGCCAAATCACTCACAACTGCACAGCAGCTCCGATACTCATTGGTCAACTCACAGCTAGCAACTGCTTCAGCCTGGATTTTGTGGCGCATTAACCGGCCGGTCACGGAAGAAATATTCTGGGAGCCGCAATCTCTCGGATCTAAGAAACGAACATTTTGAAGTGGAATCTTCTAGATCTACCAAAATCAAACAGTCTGGAACATCTAGCGTGGTACAACAATTAGGCGCATACTTGTTGCTAGTGACGTCACTATGGGCTGTTCTTAAATATTCCATTGTTTTGCTCCAATTGGCAGGCAAATAACAAAAGCGGTGCATGGGGTGACTCACACTCAGTCCCTTTAAGGTAGGCATTCATTTTCGTATATTTAGTTGTATATGTTATATTTAGCTGTTGCCGGCAAGGAACCTTAACATCAACATTTTTGCGCCATATTTCACATTATTATTAGTCTCCATTAAATCTATCAGTATACTTAACTGTTGTTTATCCACACACCTACTCATACATACCTCAAGCAACTGTATCTCCTAGTTCTTCACTGTAGTATTTGGCAGCAGATACACAGGAGAATGGCATTGGAAATGACATCAAAACAATGAAGCGCATATCATCGGCATCGGAGGCATACATTTCCAGTAGAGAAAAGCTAGATCTACTAAAAGCTAAAATTTTGTTTTAAATAACTATTTTTGCATTTTCTATTCACAAGGTTTACGTTGCTAATGGTTTGAGCTTATAAGTATCTTGTAATATTTAAGGTGATTTCGCTATTCAGTTGTTTCTCGAATGTTATGGAAAGAGTATGGAGTTTCATGGCCAATATATTCAATCTTGCTTTTAAACATCTGATCATCGATTTGGTTTTGTCTATTCCATTTATACCTACAACAATATGTTTAATCAAACAATTTGAAGGCTCATTTTGATTAATCTGACGGAAGAAAATTATGCTTACGTAAGCATAGTCCATAGAGGCTACATAAAAGTAAATGACAATGTGTAGAGGAAGCTCTGAGAATTTAAAATATCATGTTGTTTATAATATTTACAAAATACGTTAAGGATAGCAATACAACCATATTTTTTGTTCTCTGAGATAAAAACAAAAAGGAACCAAACAGAGTGAATTGTGAACCGCGTGAACGAAGGGGTACCTACTCGTGCACCGCAGAGATATTCGATGGTTTTCCTCCCATTCTGGTCAGATGATCGGCAGATCTGCTTTTATACCGATTTGAATATTGTGCAGTGTGTAGAGGTTAAACAAACAAAATGGTGTATGATTGATTACGTTTGTATTTGTTCATTTACAATGTCCATATTGAACGATAGGTGAGGTGGGCTAATGGGCAATAAAATGCTATGCCTCGGTGAAACAGAACATTCCAGTTTTGCATCAGAATCCAATTGCACAACTTTCATTAGGAGTATAATGCTCCCCATATCTCCCTTCATTTATATGTGAAATGATAAAATTTTAGCTTCAAGTTTCGTAATAATTTTCAATGTTGAATAAACAACCTAAGCTAACACGTAAAAATGACTACTGTCAAAGATTCAACTTCTGAGGCACTATTTGCAACTTTGTGTGTATTTTTGTTACCTATTCACTTAATGAAATTTGCTGTTGAGGTATAATGACAACTCTCAGGGCATCACTTTCTTTATCCATCTCGTGCTCAGATAAATCTTCTGCTATCGGGTCGTGTGTTGAACTGTTGTTTTTTTTATTCTAATGTAAGAGCAAACACCTTGGTGAGAGGATGAATATACCAATTAAGTTCACTGGTACTGTTAATTAATTATGTATTTGAAATGCCTGTTTGAAGTTTAACCCTTTCTGAATCTTAACATTCGAAATTGTGCATACCATTGAATTATGTCTGCTAACTTCTGAGTATCCAGACTTTTAGTTTTAAAAATAGCTCTTGCCAAAATAATAATAATAATAATAATAATAATAATAATAATAATAATAATAATAATAATAATAATAATAATAATAATAATAATAATAATAATAATAATAATAATAATAATAATAATAATAATAATAATAATAATAATAATAATAATAATAATAATAATAATAATAATAATAATAATAATAATAATAATAATAATAATAATAATAATAATAATAATAATAATAATAATAATAATAATAATAATAATAATAATAATAATAATAATAATAATAATAATAATAATAATAATAATAATAATAATAATAATAATAATAATAATAATAATAATAATAATAATAATAATAATAATAATAATAATAATAATAATAATAATAATAATAATAATAATAATAATAATAATAATAATAATAATAATAATAATAATAATAATAATAATAATAATAATAATAATAATAATAATAATAATAATAATAATAATAATAATAATAATAATAATAATAATAATAATAATAATAATAATAATAATAATAATAATAATAATAATAATAATAATAATAATAATAATAATAATAATAATAATAATAATAATAATAATAATAATAATAATAATAATAATAATAATAATAATAATAATAATAATAATAATAATAATAATAATAATAATAATAATAATAATAATAATAATAATAATAATAATAATAATAATAATAATAATAATAATAATAATAATAATAATAATAATAATAATAATAATAATAATAATAATAATAATAATAATAATAATAATAATAATAATAATAATAATAATAATAATAATAATAATAATAATAATAATAATAATAATAATAATAATAATAATAATAATAATAATAATAATAATAATAATAATAATAATAATAATAATAATAATAATAATAATAATAATAATAATAATAATAATAATAATAATAATAATAATAATAATAATAATAATAATAATAATAATAATAATAATAATAATAATAATAATAATAATAATAATAATAATAATAATAATAATAATAATAATAATAATAATAATAATAATAATAATAATAATAATAATAATAATAATAATAATAATAATAATAATAATAATAATAATAATAATAATAATAATAATAATAATAATAATAATAATAATAATAATAATAATAATAATAATAATAATAATAATAATAATAATAATAATAATAATAATAATAATAATAATAATAATAATAATAATAATAATAATAATAATAATAATAATAATAATAATAATAATAATAATAATAATAATAATAATAATAATAATAATAATAATAATAATAATAATAATAATAATAATAATAATAATAATAATAATAATAATAATAATAATAATAATAATAATAATAATAATAATAATAATAATAATAATAATAATAATAATAATAATAATAATAATAATAATAATAATAATAATAATAATAATAATAATAATAATAATAATAATAATAATAATAATAATAATAATAATAATAATAATAATAATAATAATAATAATAATAATAATAATAATAATAATAATAATAATAATAATAATAATAATAATAATAATAATAATAATAATAATAATAATAATAATAATAATAATAATAATAATAATAATAATAATAATAATAATAATAATAATAATAATAATAATAATAATAATAATAATAATAATAATAATAATAATAATAATAATAATAATAATAATAATAATAATAATAATAATAATAATAATAATAATAATAATAATAATAATAATAATAATAATAATAATAATAATAATAATAATAATAATAATAATAATAATAATAATAATAATAATAATAATAATAATAATAATAATAATAATAATAATAATAATAATAATAATAATAATAATAATAATAATAATAATAATAATAATAATAATAATAATAATAATAATAATAATAATAATAATAATAATAATAATAATAATAATAATAATAATAATAATAATAATAATAATAATAATAATAATAATAATAATAATAATAATAATAATAATAATAATAATAATAATAATAATAATAATAATAATAATAATAATAATAATAATAATAATAATAATAATAATAATAATAATAATAATAATAATAATAATAATAATAATAATAATAATAATAATAATAATAATAATAATAATAATAATAATAATAATAATAATAATAATAATAATAATAATAATAATAATAATAATAATAATAATAATAATAATAATAATAATAATAATAATAATAATAATAATAATAATAATAATAATAATAATAATAATAATAATAATGCGAAAGGTACGGTCTCTTGAATCTTAGAAATACTAACTCAGAGATCCATGCTGATGACCATTATATGTACAATATAACACCTAAACGTAATCTTTAAGCTCCGCGGCTGTCAGTAATCGATCACAGTAGACATTTTTGTAGGATTGTCGAAACCGAATGGTACATAAACAGATTTTAGGAATATGTGGATTTTTATTTAGTCTTACCTACTTATTACTCATCAACAGTTTCCTGAATGATGTTAATTTTAAAGCTGTTAATTTGTATCTGAAACACACTTTTGTGTGTGGCTTTGCTCAATCCTAGAAGCTGAACTTTCTTTCTAATTTTTAGTGTTTTCTCTACGTATTTACTTATTATATACGCGATAGATGAGCATAACTGTATTTCAGCAATCCTTGATTTAATGGTTTTCTTGACATTGCCGCCTTAGCTAGTGGCTTTTCCTCCAAACCTAAATACCTAGATAATGACTGTAACACAGACTTATTACAACATCCTTCGATTTTACATTCCGAAAATTATTTATTGCAATTACTTATTTGTCTCAATGCTATTTAGCTATAAAATTGTTACACTTACCTACTCTTCAAAAAATTCCAGTATCAAGTGTATAACATAAGTTAGATCCGGAAAATATATCTAAACTGAATTGCATAAAAGCGAATGTAATGTTTCACAAAACAAGAAATCTTATTTCTCGTCTTTATTGAGCTTTGCCAAGGGACTGCATAACTAATTTTTTTGTCCACCTTTCTCACCAATGCTGGTGCTAGAAGTCGCTCGGGTTCCCTCAGAGCGAGCATTTGACATGAGAAAATGTCTGGCACAGCAAAGAAAGCCTTCGGGGAGTGAGACGCAGGGGGTTGAAGAAGGCTCCTATATCCTCCATCGACAGGTTTATGACATCCTATGTCAGTTCAGTTACAGACCATTCAAGAACATTATGAGGGCTTCAACTTTTGAATGAATATTTTCGGTTTTAGTATACAGAGTGAATATGGCGCAGAGCATGCGTTCTCTGTCACAGACTTTCGCTGTCCTTGTACCACTGTGTAAGGGTGGTACATTCCTCTCAGGGACTTACTTTGCGTTAGTGGACAGTACCAGAGTTGAGGGGTCGGCCCAACGCCTGGGATGATGAAGAGACGAATCATGGAGCATTTGGTGGAATGATAGTGGGGGAAACCGGAGGACCCAGAGGAAACCCACCCCAGCACCATGTTGTCCACCACAAATCCCACTTTGTGATCGCCTGGGATCAAAGCTAGACCACCTAACTAATGTTTACGAGTAGTTATAGCAATTTTTCATTAATGTTATTCTTCTATTGCAAATAGAAGCCCTATAATTTGCATATGTTCTAATTACCATTTGAGTGTTTATATTTCAGCTACATAAGAAATGCCCGCCTCGGTAGCGTGGTGGTAGCATGTCTGCCTCACGTTCAAGAGGTCCCGAGTTCGAATCTCGGTCAGGGTGAGCTACCTAGATAAGGTTTTTTCCGAAGTTTTCCCTTATCCTGAAAGACGAATGTCGGGTAACTCTAAGCTCTATGGACCCAGGGCTCATTTGAGCATAATTTCACCTATTCCGTTAATCGTCTGATATGACTTAACGTCGGAGGATGTATTACAGAAAAAAAAAAAACAAAAAAAACATAAGAAACATAAAGGCAGTGGCGGCCGTAACAGAAAGTACCGGCATGACAACATGATACTAACAATTATTTACCTTCCTGAAATTCGACATGAATATTATTAGTCATTTTTGCCCTTCTATTTGCCTAATTATAGTTTAGCAGTTAAATGAAATAAATAATTATTATATTTAGGAAATGAATGCTTGTACTCTTCCAACACGTAAATGGAGGCTTGCACGAATTGTGAATATTGAGTATTTCAATGTTTTTACAATTATCGTCATTCTCACCTTTATAAAGATCTGTAGACAGCATTAATGCTAACTCCTCTATTAATGCATTTTAAACATAGGAGAGCACTTGTTAAAATATCAAGTAAAATAAAAATGTCCTCGATGCACTACATATATGTTAGCATCTCCAGCCTCTACGGTTTCCACGAGCAACATTGTTACGAACAACATGTCCGACTCCTCGATATGCACACAACGGCAGAATTAGAAGCTCTGCACATGTTTGTGAGGTGGCACTGGTATTCAGACATGAATCCATACAATAACTGTAATGTTACATTGGAACCTGATCGTTAGCTTCTCTGAATAGTTCTCATTCAGTTCGTTGCATTCCTCCTCGAGAATACATTCTTTTTCTTTTTCTTATTTATCCATTTTTTTTATTATTTCCGTTTTTTTCTTGTCTGTTTTCCTTAGTTTCACACATATTCACTATACACATAAACACCCATGCCCAAGGTGGGATTCGAACCCACGACCCTCTACGTGGCGGAACGCTAGAGACATATTTAAGTGTATTAATCTTTTTTAGCTCATTTGACTACTACCGAGATGTGAATGCTACTCTAGCAGCCCCCCCCCCCGGGTAAAAATTAGTGTAAAATTAAAAATTTTATTTATAGTTTTAATCACAGCTCTAGTTCTCTAGTAAAAGAGCTGTTATGTTCCTATGGTAATTTCACAGTCATTTTAAGTTTTGTAGTTCACAATTCTGATAGAGGGATCAACGAAGAAGAGCAGGGTTCATTTTGTTAAAGATACAAAGTAGGTGGTGACCCCTGGAAAACTGAAACTAAAATTCCAGCAGTCGAACGTAGTTACGACAAAATTAAATAATGTACGAAAGAGAATGGTGGATGCAGACAATTTCTGTGTTTAATGTTAAAAGGCTCTTTACAATAATAGTATCTTTTTCTAAATAATGCCTGTTCATAATCATAACAGGTGAAGAAAGGAAACACTGGGAGGCCGAAGAAATTATGTGTGCGTAAATTTGGCCTTACTTAGACAAACGGAGCTTCACTATGACAAAGCTCCTACTACGTTTCTAAGCTCATGTGTATTTACTAATTGGTAAGTTTAAAACTTCAGCCAAATGCAATTTTGATATCAAAATAAAGGAAATGCGATTTCAAAACTATAACAACTACATAACAAGTCTTAAATTAGTAACATGTGGTAATGGAGTAAAGCTCAGTACAACGCGAAACATATAACAATATACACAGTGACAATAATAACATGAATTCAACCTATGTAAATATGACTGGCCAGGTTTTAGGTTTTAACCTAATTTAACCTTTAAAATCCCTAAATGAGAGTTTGATATCTAAGATAACCTACATAGCTGCTTTCCATTTTTGAAACAAAGAATGTTATTTTCCGATTTTCAAAGTTAATTTGGAAGGTCATATTTGAGAGTAAATTAATAAAAGAAGTTAAATGTACCCTTAAATGACACTCGTCTCAACAAATGTAAGATTTGCTGGTAAATTAGTCCGACCGAGCTTCGAGTTCTGCTCTTCCGAAGCTCTTAGGTCAAGAGATTTTCTTAAAAGCTCCAACACGTATACATATAATTGTTCAAAGAATACCGGAAGTCCCTCTTCCGCCTGAGCCGATACGTACTCACTGGGTCTGCTGCCGCTTACTGTACCGAGCACTTAAAGGACACTAAAAATGTCGTCAACGAATTAGATGAAACAACAGCTTCCTCCATTGCCAAGTCTAAGAGATCACTCCAATGCCAGACTTTCGCGCCTTCCTTTGCCCATATCAACACGCATTTTGATTTTATATCAAAAGCTATTCTCCAGTTGGAAAGTACAACTTTTGCCACTGAAAGATGCTGTAGATATCACTGACAATGTTTCGAGAAAACAAATATCTGGACCAGTGGGAGGTGTATGTTCTTCGAAGTTGCAGAAGATAATTAAACGAAATCCTGGTTTTGAAGACATGAAAATTATAAACTCATTATTGCAAGGACAAAAGTATACAGGGAAGCTACCCCTAAAACATGCTGCACTGGCATCAATGGTCTACGTTCCAGTAACGTCATGTTCTGTTGAAAGAACGTTTTCGTCATACAACAATGTGTTGCGTGATTATAGGAAATCGTTTACCCCGGAAAATCTGGGTATAGACCAAGAGCCCCCGACGATCAGACCTTCGTTATTTTATAAAACCTGCAACTTTCTTTGTGTATGCCCCTAATACAGGTAAAGTCACGTAGAGGGTCGCGGGTTTGAGTCCAGCTTTGGGCATGGGTGTATTGTGTATGTCTCTGTGTACAAATAGAGAAAACGTATCCCTTCGATGGCCAAATGAGTTCTTGCTCAAAGGCCAAAAAAAAAGAAAAAAAAACAGGTAAAAGCGATCCCCAAATATGAAGTTTGGATCACGGTGGCTTCGAAAGATAACAGCAAAAGTGTACAAAATTTCATCTCAAATTGGATAAAGTATAAAGCCCAGCTTTAAATATTTTATTTGGAATAATATCAGAAGTCACGTCGTCCGTGGTCAGACAGTACAGATCCAATCCCCTGTCAAGACACCCTTATATTATATTGAATTACAATTATACCTACTTACAATATACTATAAAAGCTGAATTTTATTTATGTTACTTGAAGAACTATCAAAATATGTTTTCTCAATAGTCAGATAGTTTTTATGGTTCTTACACCTTGTCAGACACATTAATAGTATACAGTAGGTTCAAGCGCGAGGTACTTGCATGCAACCGTGTGCGAGTAAAAGAGTGCGTTTAGACTATTGTGATCTTTCACTGCGCATGTTTCATTCACTCAGTATTATATGATTTTGAATTTTCAAAATTTCAGTATATAGAATTGTTTCTAAATTATGATATAAAATTATGATTAAAAATAAATTTTCAAAACATTATTTAATAAAATTTTCATTCAATAAAGAAATAAAACAAGTATCTAATAAATTACTTAATAATGTTTTGGAGTTTTACAAACCTATTTTAAAAATTTAATTTAAATCTCTATATTTTATAAAAATTATTGTTTGCTATCAGAGGATATCATTATTTTGATAGTAAAAAATCCAACGAAAAAGTAGTTTTATTGTTTTCATAGCTGTTGTGTTCATATCATTGGATTCAAAGTGATATTTAATTATTTAAATAGTTTTCATCGTTGTCGTTGATATTTTCATGATCTTCGTCACTGCTACTCCAGTCCGAGGATTGATCATCGTTAATATAGCCTTCTTTGTTAGTTTCTGTAATAATTTAACCATATTAACACAATTATGAATAGTCGCAAATTTATATATAATAATTTGACATAATGTTTACATATCTGATATAGATTTTAGGGAATCGCTGACATAATTTGGTACCTGCTCCCCTTCAAACCGTTTAAAATGGTATTGGTCACTTTCCAGTACCCAACCATTATTTTCCATGACTTTTCTACAAACAACACAAATTAATACGTTTCCCATTATAACATTTAATTAAAACTGAATCTCATCTATATCATAAACTGAAAAAATGAATAATAATACGTGTACTGTTCGTATAATAAGTTCACTACACAATACGGAGTAAACGACAGATTATGAGCAGTGGAAATCGCAATAAACAGAACGTACTATTTCACTTGCACACGCTTGCGTGTATATACCTCTTGCTCGCACCTACAGTAGACTTTTAATGTGTCTGACAAGGTGTAAGAACTATGAAAACTGTCTGACTTTTGAGAAAACATCTTTTTATAATTCCTTAAGTAACATACATAAAATTCAACTTTTGTATTATAACGCAAGTATAATTATAATTCAATATGGTTTAAGGATGTCTGACAGGGGATTGCACCTAAGTGTCTGACCATGGACGACGTGACTTCTGATAATATTGCAAATAAAATATATAAAATCTGTGCTTTGTACTTAAACGAATTTGAGATGAAATTTTTTACATCTTTCACAGCCACCATGATCCAAACTTCATAGTCGGGGGGTCGTTTTGACCTGTATCTGGGGCATACACAAAGAAAGTTTCAGGTTTTATAAAATAACCAAGATCTGATCGTCGCGGGCTCTTGGACCAGTATGTATGTAACTATTTACTGTAGTGCCAAAAGGTAACCTACAAAGCAAACAGTAAACTCTATTTTGTGCTTTCTGTAATGAATTTCTTTGACAAATTATAGGTACTTTTGTGAAATAAGTTCATAAATAAATCTTACAAATAAGTAGCAGAAAAGGAAAATTATATGTACTGATAAACAAACAAAGCATTGAGAAAACTTATTTTAATAAAGAAAGCCTAAAAAAGCCTATTTTAATAAATGAAAACCTAAAAAACTTATTTTAAACAAACAAAAACCCTAAAATGAAGGAATACTCCACCTAACATCTGGGCTCTAGTGATAAAAATATACTTCAAACATTTCAGGCAACTTGAAATTGTGACTCCGTGACTCGAATTATTCATTAAATCTTCACAGAATATTTGTCAATACGGCGAACATACAATACGACATGTTAAACACAATAAGAAAAATCTGTCCGAAAATGACAAAAGCTAATCAAAGATCTGACTAACCCAATCGAGAAACACAAACCAACTGAAATCCACTCGGGTGGCAACCCCAACTCTGTTAAAGAGAAAAAACCACAGTGGCGCCGCAAACCGGAATAAACAACACTTATCTACATCTACCACTGATGAATAAACTGCCAACTACATAGCGTAATTGTGCTAACCGACACACCACTTTTCGGAATACAGTATGACGTGCACGCAATTCATACAGCGAGAGAGAAAGAGAGAGAGAGAGAGAGAGAGAGAGAGAGAGAGAGAGAGAGAGAGAGAGAGAGAGAGAGAGAGAGAGAGAGAGAGTGGCGGGCAGAGATAAGAGAGAGAAGCCGGGGGGAAATGTAAGCTCCGGGGAAAATAATACTGGCAATTCACTTGTGTAAAAATACAGACGTGGTCAAATCATTATGCACATGAAAGAAAGAAAATTTCTGGCAACTTTGGGTGACATTGATGCATTTGGAACAATAAAGTGGCTTTGTATTAAAGGGTATATTAAAATTTTACAATTATAACATAAGCTTCCAAATTTTCGGTACTCCATCAGAAGTTTAGGTCCATTGGTAAACGTTTGGCATACATGCTGTTTAGTTTAGTAATTCTCCTAAATGCCTATCTAAACTCATTCTATACAATTAAAATTTCTTAGAAGGCTAAATAATAATAATAATAATAATAATAATAATAATAATAATAATAATAATAATAATAATAATAATAATAATAATAATAATAATAATAATAATAATAATAATAGTAATAATAGTCTCGTTAATGTTAATAATCAAATAATTATGCACTACATTTTCAAAAATTATGCGATTGAGGAAGTTGATTTTAATAACTTGACCATATCTGTATGTATTCTAAAATACCTATTTTTTCACAAATTATTCATTTTAACCATTGAAAAAAGTACTAGGTTGCTCATAATTAATGACTATGACTAACAAGGTTCGAGGAGAGGCGGAGTAAAAGTTGTGTTTCAGGTGTGGTTAAAAGAATTAAGATTTGGCAAAGTACATTGTAGGAACTTTGTGGGCTGTACATGAAGTAGCCAGGACTTAAGAGTTCAAGCCAAGAAACGCGGACACATTTCCAAAAAACAAGAAACATTTTGGGAGTGAAACTTGTAGACTTACACGTCTGTTTTGTGCGATTTTATAGTTCACTTAATTCTTCAAACCATCAGTAATGAATGACGAACTTCTGGGTCATGTTCGCCATGCATATTTGTTCGTCCATGGCTTAAAATTTTCTCACTACTGTCTCACTTTTCTTTCGTTTATTAGTATATCAACAAATACTTCCTTTAGTTAACTGTACATCTCTACAGGTTTCAACATCTCAGCGTTAAAAATTATATACCTATTACATTAGGGTCGGTGAGATTTTTTAACACACATTTCATTTGAACAACCACAGAACGAAGGATAGCAAGTTATTTTGCCTGATACTCATGCAAGAATGAGAAACATTGTTGAGGAAATCTTCTGACCTTAAACAGAAGCCCAGCAGCGATTTGCGCAGCGGTAGTTAATTTCTAGACGAACCTCGTAAATGGTAACCGTAGTGTGGACAGTAAAGTTGTGCCTGCAAGAAGGAAGCTGGTTGTGAAGGCGCATTTGAATGGCCCATGGACATTGAAATCTGTGGATTGTCTTCACGATATGCACAAGACGGTTCGTCAACACCACCAAGTGGTTAGACTCCACCACCTTGGGCTGTTGCCGCAAGCTCCAAAAACGTGTGATGTAGTCTACCACATCCAGAGGCTGCCTCAAGGAACGATGTTCGTGGCACAGCTGAATCTTCTAACCCATTAAAGCAGTGCTGATCGGAACGACTAACCCTGAGAAGGGAACAATGTCACCGCAGAGCGAATCCACCGCTGCCACCGATGTTCGCGCGTGGTGCTCGCCTGTATGGGTGTGGGTGCAGCTAATGGACGTTCTTCCGCTATTCGAATATTCGTTTGGCGCGTACGAGTAAGTCCCTTTTTAGGATGTTTCCCTTTGATTGCGATGTTTATGGAATAAGCCGATGTGCACCCGGCAGAGAGTCGAGATGAGCTAAGTCGAGCTAAGTGTAGATGAGCTGAGATTACACATTTGACGGTGAAGGTTCAATTGAGTGCAGTGGACAGTGCCGAATGCAGTGCAATTATAGTATATCAACGCAAAGATTGTACCTGTAAGGAATGTGCTGTGGGACAAGGACAGCGAATGTGTGTGGCAAGGAACCTCTGTTACACATGAAGCAGACCCTTAAAAAAACATGCGCCCTATTCACTCTGTATACTAAAATCGAGAAGATTTATTCTCAAAAGTAGAAGCCGTCAGAATGTTTTTGAATGATCTATGAACTGAACTGACATGGGGTGTCATAAACCTGTCCAGGGAGGGTGTGGAAACTTTCGCCAACCCCCCTGCGTCTCAGCCGTCGGAGACTATCACTCCTGTGGAGGACAGTATGTGTTGCAGTTCAGTCACGGCAGTTCAGCTGTGATTCGATGGATTAGTTGTGTTTTATAGTGAGTGTTTGCAATAGTATGTCCTTTCGCTACTCTAAACGCCTAAGTGATAAATAAAGAGATGCTAGCAGTAAATGGTGTACACATTTGCTATAGTATATTTTAAGGCAAACTTCAATGAAGGATTGCCTTAACGGTACTCCACTAATGAAAATATGAACAAAAGCTTGTAGTGTTATCCTTTGGCAGTATATTTTTATTTTGCAGAAGGTAAAGTACCTTGCTATTCCAGAGGCTACAATTACACTCAAAGAATAGGTATGGTCACGCTGATGGAGAATGGGACGTGATTTGTTAGTACCAATATAAATAGCTGCGTTCCATTTTGGGCCACATTTTATGATGTAGGTATAATTAACCTCCTTACAGCTGAGTGCATTTAATAGCTACTTCACAGCCTGCTATATTTGTTGTCCTCTTTCACTATTTCTTGCTGCTGTATATGTCTCCGTTTTCTATTATAAATTACAATGACGTAAAACTTAACCACAAATTGAATATGATGTTTTATATCAATGCTTAACTTTCGTTCAGATTTTTCTTTTTAATTAACATCCTCCAAAATATGTCGTGGAGGACGATGAGTGAAATTATACTCATATGAGCCCAGGGTCCATGGAAGGTAGAGTTAACCGAAATTCAACTTTCAAGTTAGGCACGCTATCGCCTATACCTACTACAGAGGTGAGCTTCCTTGAGAATGGCTCTATTAGTTAGATTCTAAACAGGAACAGCTTCTTCTTTTAGCATACAGATGGACAGGAAATATTTTGATACGAAGCCTTGAAATTTTGAGATGTTTAATGCAACAATCTATATGGTTTGAAGTGTGCCATCTTATTGTTTATTTTATTTAGTATAGCTTCCAAAGAACTTTAACATTAGCACTTATTATTTTACTCTCTTTAGCACTTAACACTCTAACTTTTTTGTTCTTTTCTAAAAAGCACCAAGAGTTTCTTTCTCAGTTTTCAAGTACATTTGACTAGAGGAGAAAATCCAGGTCAATATTCCAGATACCGGAATTTCCAATTGATTCCTTGCCTTAAGGCTCCCTAAAGGCCGGCATGTTAAACAGTGCCCATGTTGCACAGGCAAACATCTCTTTTGCCTTTGGTATTAGATAAAGGAAGCTATGGTCGCTTCAGAGCAGGTTTTAATTATGAAAAATCAAGGCGGGATCAGGTATTAGCAACGAAGCCAATAATTACCTTCATAAATTACAAGATGATAGCTCTTCAATCTAAGTTGAGTAAATATAGTACTAATTAAATGAAAAATTCTCGTCAGCGCATTTCTCCTTTATTTGTTTTTTTTCCCCCTTAATATATGATGGTTTACTTTATGTTCCGGAGAATTCTTTCTATCGGCTTATCAGTTTATCTTCTTTCATTTTCCATATCGATTTTCAGTGGGTTTTTTAAATATCACATTTGATGTTTCATTAAGACGCACCGAAGACGAAGTGAGGAGGTACTGAAACCACGTAAGTAGGATGTGGAAATTTACAATCTCACAAAAAAAGTCTTTGTGCATCTTGAAACGTCCCGGAGGACGGGTTAAAGAACAGCATATACAGAATAACCAAACTTGAGAAGAAGCTCAAACAAGGTGGGGTTGCTAAGGCTTCGAAATGTAACATCTTGACGGCAACGAAATTGCATTAGGTCAACCTCTCCATAAGAAGAGGTCTGTATGAGGGCCCGTTCAGAAGAGAACGCTAGGCAGACTGTTTCACAAAGCAAACTGCACCGCCTTGCTAGCCATCCACTCGCCTGATCCTTCTATCTTGAAAGGAAATGAAATGGTTTTCTTAAACATTTTGTTTAAAGTGCAAGGAGTTTACAGGAAACCGAATCGATAGTTTTAAAAATCGCTCTATACTAAAGCTAGAATACTGTATTCTTACCATGATACCACGGGGACACTGAATAGTAACGTCAAAGTAGCGAAGCTATCAAACGAAACTGTAATAAAAATGCGAATCAGTGGTAAACTATCTCTTAGAATAGGCTAATTCCACAAATACCATTTTATACAAAATATATCTTTTATGGTTAAACTTTTGTGCATCCTTTGTGGTTTATCAGTTATACAAAATTATAAAAAGAGTTGCTCCAAATGAAGATGACTTTGCGGTTGTTACAAGAAAAATCCAGGAATATATATAGTGAGTGTGTGGTGTTTTAGGGTCCGTCGACAACAAGGTCATTTGGGCCCGAAGTCAACACTAAAAACTAAAAGCTACACAAATTAAGCTAAAATGTAAAATAAAAATAAAAACACTCAACTATTAAAAGTACATAAAAACCCATCCTTAGACAACTTAAAATCTCTAAAATTAACAAATATAAAATGCAAGTTAGACTTGTTTATTAAAACCGATTTGGGCAACGAACCGCAGTGCCTTAACCACGGCCACTGGGTCGTCTCCTAAAACACCCAGCAAGTTAGTCCCCAAGCCTACTGACTGGCGAACGCGGGCGTACTGCGGGCACTCGAGTAATACATGCCGCACAGTGAGGCGTACTGCACATGGAGCACACACTGGGGCCGATTCCCCTCTTAATAAATGATCATGAGTCGCTCGTGTGTGCCCAATTCTCAGCCGGGTGAGTATCACCTCGGCTCGCCGGTTATCCCTGCAGGAAGTTAGCCAGGGTTGTACGCTCTCCTTTATTGCCCGGAGTTGTGTGCCTTCCAAAGCTGTCCAGGAGTGCTGCCAAGCACTGAGTGTGTGTGTGTGTGTGTGTGTGTGTGTGTGTGTGTGTGTGTGTGTGTGTGTGTGTGTGTGTGTGTGTGTGTGTGTGTGTGTGTGTGTATGTATGTATGTGTCTGTGTGTGCCTATGTGTTTGGTGTGTCTTGCAAATGTCTGATACACATTATATTTTAACCCGTAACTGGTAAGGTTTGGTGTCAGATACCCAACTAAAATTTCGATACGCCACTTACACCAGAGGGTTGTGTTTAGGTCTTTGTCCGTTGCTATAGCTTCAAGTCAGTTCGTTCCAAGCTGGCTGGTAGTGCAGTGGCCAACAGAGCAGTAAGCTGTTTGATCTTATTCGTGATTGTTATAAATTCTGGGCATTCCTAAGCCAACCTCACCAGTTGCGTAATTTTTTGCGATATTCTTGTTTTCCGTTTTATAGGTAGTATGGCATCTCGCCAGTTATCTGTCTAACCTAGTAGCCGCGGATGCAGTTGTCATCAAAGCGGTGACCTTTTTTACGTTATCCGTTATTGTTAATTCTGAATATCTATTATCACACCAGTTGTCTATTTTCTAATATTCTCGTTTCCCATTGATAATCCACATATTTTAATAGGCTAAATTGTCACAATTTTATATTTCCTGTATTACATACTAAACCTTTTAATTTTTAGATAGCATGGCACCTAGCAGAGGGTCTATGAAACCTAGTGATCCTGGGTTTAGTGATCGGGCGAGATCCAAGGCGATGGCCATTAGCCATATTTTTCACTCTCATGAATATTAGCCCGGTGAATGCTTATGTAATCTACTGTGGATTCCTTGGGAATCCTGAGCTGACTAGGTTGGAGTACATTAGACGGCTTGCCAAAGAGCTTGTAGAACTTCATCTCAAGCGCCGACTTCTGAACACCCGGTTGCCGCGTGAGCTGCGACTAAACACCAGTACATTACTCCAGATGCCAGTTCCATATGAAGTCAGAGAAGACTCAGACAAGCAAGTAAGGTGAAAGAAATGTCCACCAGGCTCTGACAGAAGAACAAAAAAGATCTGCAACAGCTGCAAGATTCCAATTTGTGGAGCCTGCAAAATTCCTGTATGCCGTGATTGCGTAGAGCCGTGGCTTGCCAATTTGTATGTTTACAATATTTTGTCAAATCGAAATGTGTTTTTCTAAACTTTCATTGTTACTCTATAATGTGATGCCTGAATTTGGTTTACCTGTTTATATAAAACTAGCCAACATATGGATTATGTAACATGTAGCAAATCTTTTAATTAATTTGCATGTGTTCCCAAAATTTGCAAGTTCTGTTAACTGTAATTTATTTTCTGTATTAAAAGTTGTTCAGTGGCATCAATAAAGGTTAATACTGAGATGTCAGCTGAGATTTTCCAATTCCCCTTTAACAGTGAAGTTCAAGAGTCATGGAAATTACTGGGTGTCTATAACCCAACCTCACCAGTTGCGTTACAAAAATATCATCTCACCAGTTAGGGGGTTAAACAAAATCGTTAGAACCAATTTGAAAAACAAAGAACAAGTTAACATTTCAAAAAATATTCGATGTAGGTCATAGTTTGGGCTGCAAAGATTTTCATGAAAGCCTTTATTTCTTACCTTTGGAAGAAACTGCAACTAAACATCAAGTTACATATTTATTTGTCATTACGTTCTCTGCGTTATCCTTTTCACAAACTAACACAGACACATAAAATCACACAGACGCATGATCAGTTTTGGAAACTACTTTTGTGTGAATTCATGGACCTCAAAGCAAGTATTTACAGTGAAGTCTCCATATCTACCACACAGGATGTAAAAATTGCTGTAATACTCCGTTTACTTTGGTAATGGTTAACCTTGTACAATTGATGTTTTTCCTATTGGCTATGTAAGTGAACGTTTTATATCTTTCTAAATTTAGTGCAAGTTTAGCATCTTAGACTCTTGTCTAAATATTGATTGTGTTATTCAGTAAAATCATGAATTATACGGTAGTCTGCAACCGTAATGAAATTTAACGTGGCATAGCTCAGTCTGTAGAGCACCTGCCTGCCGTGCTACGGGTCCCGGGTTCGATTCCCGGCAGTGGGAGTGGGGATTTTTCTCCACCCACGATAATTCCTCATCTTCCCCAGAATATAGAAGTATTAATGAGAGTGCGAATGTGTACGCGATGTAATGATTAATAAACCAACCGAACAAGAGTTAACACATTCGATATGTTCCAAAGGAGAACGGCCGTCGATATGACCAGTGCAGTTAAAGGCGGGATATAAATGGAACAACAAAAAATTGTACGTCCAGATGAGAATATAAACATTGGTACTCCATTTTATCACAGACCAGCCTAGTCTGCTACACTGTCTTTTCTTCGCTCACTAGTTTAGCCTTGGGAAGAGTCTTTCATCTCACCCCTTTGCTCAAAATCAAGAGGAGCAAAGGGAAGTTCACTACGCACTATCATGCATTTGGCTAAAATTTCCCAGTTTCAGTCTGCAACTTTTTTTCGCGAAAGGCGTGGTAGTTGGGCCACCTGGTATAAGAACTTTCTGCAGTGAATTCGATAATTCATTAGGAAATAGAATTACCATTATGAAAATGCATTTTACTATTCATCACCAGGCCTATGCTTCAGTATTCCTGCCAAGCGGTGGATCCAGGACTGTTGCATATATTGCTGACTTCAAGAAGTGATTCAAGGAGAATTAGATTTTTCAGTTGAATAATAATAATAATAATAATAATAATAATAATAATAATAATAATAATAATAATAATAATAATAATAATAATAATAATAATAATAATAATAATAATAATAATAATAATAATAATAATAATAATAATAATAATAATAATAATAATAATAATAATAATAATAATAATAATAATAATAATAATAATAATAATAATAATAATAATAATAATAATAATAATAATAATAATAATAATAATAATAATAATAATAATAATAATAATAATAATAATAATAATAATAATAATAATAATAATAATAATAATAATAATAATAATAATAATAATAATAATAATAATAATAATAATAATAATAATAATAATAATAATAATAATAATAATAATAATAATAATAATAATAATAATAATAATAATAATAATAATAATAATAATAATAATAATAATAATAATAATAATAATAATAATAATATTCTGAGGATCTCCCTAATATTGCTTTTGCCTAATGTACCTATTGTGAATATCCGCAAAGTATCATGCATTTTGTTGAGGAATCTTATGGAAAATTTTCAAGTCCAATATTGGGAAAACAAAGTATCCCTAGTCGAATGCTTTCACCACCCTAATTACAATGGGACGTAAAGCTTCTAAATAAAAAGGGAATACAAAATTCCAGTACGAGCCGAGAGACATCCCTTGTGAGCCCCCAAACCGATACAAGAGGTCCAAAACACTTCGTTTTTAATAAGAGGACATGGAAACAGAAACAAGCGGGAAAAAATACAGTGGCTATTAAATAGGTTTGTGAGGATAATGAAGAATTAATGACAGTTTTTTTAGGAAAAGCAGATCAGATTTTTTTTTTTTTTTTTTTTTTTTTTTTTTTCAAACAACGGGGAAGATATTTGTTAGCGTATAAACCGGTCTCCTCTTCAAAGGAAATCAGGGCTTAGCAACAAGAGCTATGTCCATTCCAAACACATGTTGTTAGCTGCTGTTACAATGCATGCGGCAGCAGTACAGTAATTATCATACGCTGTGTGAGGTAATTATAATGAACGAAGGTTAAAAGAGCGGCTTAAGCCACAAAAAGGAATCACACAACGGTTATAGACATATTGGAAGCAAGGAGGGACAATCAATGTTCTAACTGGAAAAGCGCCAGTCTTGTAGCTCACAAGTATTATTTCAATCACGCCAATTACTCGTATTGAATAACAAAATGAAAATATGTCCACGGTTCGAGTCTCATCACATGCATAAACGTTGTTTGATTGTTCTTTTCATCCGTCAAGGTACAGTAGAGTTCAAATGTTTTCCGACCCACTGCTGTAGGGGAAAGGGGAGAAGACCTTGCTTATGAACTAATTGCACCTGTCCCACGTGCTCAATCAAGAGCTGCATGTATTCGTCGTACGTGGGGTTAGTGGGGAAAAACGAGAAGCCAAATATTGTTCTCTATCTCAACGATATATGTCAACACGATTTGTTCATCTGCACCTATTTTAACAAGTAACATTATTTGTTTTTGTGGTCGCAATAACGATGAAAGATTTTGAACAGTTCTTTGAAGACAAATATTTACTGCATGTGATATATTTTAGTTAAAAGCAGTAATAATAATAATGATGATAATAGTAATAATAATAAATATTTAATTAGGATTAGACAGTATTTGCTCCGAATAATAACGATTAGTTGATTACCATAACTAAATTACTGTTACCGGAAAGATGGAAAGCAGAAGACGCTTACTTCTTAATTAGGCATACTTTATATACCACTGGAACTAATCATACAACTTTTGGAGCAGAATGAAAATAATGCTGGTAATATGAAGCATATGATGCTATATTATATTAGCATATAATATAACAAATAATGGCTGTATATATAATAATAATTTATAGTTGTTTAGAAAATCAGCCATATGTCTTAAAGTTTTATCATAAAACTTCATGTCAAATTACATGCCTGCCTAATAAGAACCATTTGGAAAATGTCCATAACTCAGACTTGTCTCTCCATGAATAGCTTTGAAGCAGAATTATTTTGTTCCACGAAGCTCCCTAGCTAATATTGTGAGTGATGAGAGCATACTCTCAACGTATTCGTGAGTTTTACTTTAAATAAGGATGGCATGGATACTTTATACATGGTGAGTAAAAATAATGGAACAATGCCTATAACCCCGCAGTTTTTTTAAGAAAAGCATAAGATATCAACATGGCCTCAGATTACTAAGATTACAAATAAAGGATGAATAAAGGATGTGAGGTTTCTTTTGTGGCAACATTTCTTTTTTCTGCTCCTCCAGTCCTTAAGCCTCAGAACGTACGAAGAAATATCCTTTCAAACCGCAATTTTAATTTATTAGGAACTTACTGTATGTGTATTGAGCAAAGGAATACTTATCATTACTTCAAACTGAGTAGGTTTTGAATTAAACAATACAGAAGGATAATTCAATATGTGGCTTTGGATTGAACATATTGTGACTTTGTGGGTTCGTAGAATTAAAAGGCCGAGTTGCAGAAATTAAAAATCCCCTTTATTTTCGTAGAAATACACTGTTCAATCCTCACGTAACAACATTAAATCACATAATATCACAATCTTCCAAGGTTACAACAACACTCTTGTTACACAACTGACTCATCACTAGCCATGGCTTCTTTTTATACACCTATTCATGAATTCCAGACTGTTCTGTACAATCACTAGATTTTTCTGGAATCAACAAGCATCTAATGACCTAATCCGAATATTCTATCACCTTCCGGAAACGTCTGGGCCAGCAAGTCTTTTATCTCACCTATCTGCGTTGCCGGCTATCTGTTTACACTAAACGCGCTATAATTAACTGCTTAGCAAGGCTACCATGAAACTTTATCCGCCGACTGTTTTCTTATTTGTGCCGAAACTTTTATGCCTGTTGCCATGGCAAATGCTAAGCTAATAAGGATAACAATGCTTACTTCTTTGCAAATTTTTCCTGAAAGTAATTATTCATGGCACAACTTACAGAAAGACAACGAACTGAAATACTAATGATGAAATGTGTGAGCTGGTACAATTAATGGCGGATAGGCCCATTTTACATTATGGCAGCTTAAATTCTGAAGTGTATTTGTGCCTTCTGCAAAATGAAATAATTCCTGCCTGTGCTACTTTATTCCCTGGAGAAAGAAGAGAAATTCAAAATGATATCTTATTCCAGCAAGATGGTGCTCCTGCACGTAATGGAAGGCAGGTGGTAAATTACCTAAATCATCAATTTCCACGAAAATAAATTGGCAGAAGAAAAGTTGTTGAATGGCCACCAAGATCTTCTGACCTGAACCCCTTAGAATTTTTTCTTGTGGGGATATTTGAAGTGGAGAGTTTACAAGGACCGGCCAAGAGATCCTGAAGAGTTAAAGCGAAGAATTGGGCAAGAAATGCAGCTGATCAGGCGAAGAATGTTGCTGAAAACATTATTTTGAAAAATTCATTTTTACATTGTTTGGCAGTAAATGGAGGCCATTTTGAGCACCTTATGAAGTAAATTCATCATGTGTTACAACACAGCACCGCTAATTTTGTTATGAATGTGTTTTCTTGGTTTAAATTTAATGTGCAGTAATATGTCCTAATCAATTTATATCACAGTTCAAAAAAAGCATCTTCCTGTACGTTCCGAGACCTGAGGATCAAAAAACCGAAAGAAAAATTGTTGCTATTAAAAAAGTCGTCACACCCTATCCACAGCCATAGTAATATGAAAATAAGTTGTTATCTTACAGATTTTCTACAACAACAAAAATTATCACTTCACCGAACTATAAGAACAAAGTTACAAATATGGTTCCATATTTTTACTCACAGGGTTGTCGACATTATTACAGTAGATTCTCGATTATCCGACCTAAACTGGCTCTGGACAAGGTCGGATAACCAAAAATGTCGGATAATACAAAATAAGTTGGAAAATGGAGTAAAACATGGTAGGTGTACTATATTATTAAGACTATTGTTGGTTTTGCGGTATTTACTGAATAATCAAACCAATTCTACATGCAATATTGAACAAAAATAGGCTCCAGATGTCTTTAGAAGAGAAGCTTTTCAATGAAATCTGCTTGACAGCTGAATGACGTTCCCTTTTTGCGAGATTTCGCCATCGACGAAACATCCATACTTCAGATGCACTTGCCTTCGGCTGTTGCTCCACGTATCTTAAAGCGATCTCTAAAGCACTTATACCTTCGGCGTGACTCATCTTCTTCTCGTTTGTTCTTCAATTTCACGTTCTGGTTCATCCACATTGTCAGCACCATTCACGAAATCAACATTATCAGAACCTGTGAGTCCAAACTGTTGATCTGCACACCAGCTACTCACATCTTGAGTCGTAGCGTCCTCACAGTCAGGAATGCGGTTCAGTAAGGAAGCAATGTCAACCATGTCTTCTTGTACTATCTCTTCTCAATTATTAGCATCATCTAACAGTATGTTCCAAAACTTTGCTAAGGTCGCTGTTTGGATTTCTTTCCATTCCTGAGCCACCCAGTATGCGAGTCTCATGGTGATAGAACTTAACTTTTCCACCATGTCCTTGCCACTGTCCATTTCTTCTATAAGAGACAAATGGAGTTGTCACTGATATTTTTTTTTCAATGTTTCCTCCACGGAAACATCCACTTTGTTCCTTTTACTCGCCATATTGTACTCCCAGGAAATGAAAAGAATATCATCCGCACCCAAGCTATACCTGCACACTCACTGAAGAAGGTTCGAGGATGCACTTCCTGCTTACCAAGTACCGGTGAGAGTATGTCGGATAATACGGAATGTCGGTTTACCGAAGGTCGGATAACGGAGACTCTACTGTACTTTGAACATAATTGTAATAACCGAACATTTTAGCTGAATATAATTCCCAGGACCATGGTTAGAGCGGCTGGACGGAGACCAGAAGATCCGTGGTTCAAATCCCGACTAAGAAATTATGGATATAAATACTAAAGCTTTTAGAAACTTAGGTCGATTGCCTTTTTTCTTCTTAAATGCATAGTTTTTGCAGTTTGAACTGTTGCTATAACTACAGCAAAAGGAAAAGCAAACAAAAACAATAAATAAATAACAAATAAACAAATAAAAGTATAATTTTGCAAAACAAACTAGTTTATTTTACGCAGAGGCTTTCAAAATCAACAATTTTGTTCCTTATAGAACCTCTAAATCTGCTGCCCTACAAAATTTTGTTCTATGGGCAAATGTCCAGTTGGCCCATTTGTAAATCTGGACATAGGCGTAATGCAAACTTTGTCCAGCAGACATTTCATGTCTAAAATTTTCAATAGACCTGATGTATTAAACGGGAGGTCAAACTCCTTTAAGTGTATTTGAAAATATGTAGAAACTTGCAAGGGGATGATAAAGCTTGCAGTTATAGATAGATTATAAGATTTAAAATTTGTAACAAATAACGTTTTCCCAACCATTTGAGTTCCCAAAATTGAGACAGTGTATCGTCTGATATCGTATATCGTATATTAATGAGATGTGATATACATACTATAATTGCACAAAACAATAAAATAAGCGCTACGGTTAAGTACCTACCTGTGTTTAACAGTGCATACATATTTTTAGTCGTATTTAAGTAGTAGGAGTACGCCGGATGGAAACGCAGGAAGGCATTATAGGGGTCTTAACGTTTCCCAAAACTTTGGAACACGTGTGAAAGTTTTTAAAGAAGATAATAGCTCTGCCCATTGGCAGCTAACGCTGTTATGAACCATTATGGCCGTAACGGTACAACAGGAGTTGAGCTGTTATGGCATCACCTGTGGCAGTGAAGGTTAAAATACCACAATATAGAAAAATCTGCGGATCAACAGGAACACTTCACTTTGAAACTAGCTTCAGATAAGTTGATGCGAATCTGAGCACAGAATACCTATAACTGATGTCAGTGTCCGGCATGCTGGCGAGAATCGTAACTAAAGTAGTCGCTAGAAAACAGTATCAACAAAATATATTCGACTACAGTTATCTGATACCACCCTGAGTTATCAGAACTCCTTGCTCGCGCTGTGTGATAAAACAGAGAAGTAAAAAAAATTAAGGATCCTCACTTATAACTAATGGGCGTGTTTTGATGACCTAAAAATGCTTGAAAAACGACCTAATAATGATTTAAAAATTCAATGAAAATGATCTAATAATTATAAAAAATTACCTAAAAATTGGATTTCCTAAAAGTTACTAATCAAAAGCTATAAATTATAATTATAAATTAAATATTTCTGAATTAATAGGCATGCATACTTAATATTCATCATCAGAAGGTCGAAAATAAGAGCAAAATTCACGAATTAATTAGTAATTTGCGTACATTTATAATACAATAAATTCATTAGAAAAAATTAAAATCATATATTAAATTAACAGCCATCTACTCCATTGTAATAAATAACTGTGTACATATAAGGTTCTAGAATATGAAGGAGCGATGATTGTCGGCAAGGACATTGTTGTACATCGAGAAAATTTTTTCCACTTCCGCACTGTCATATTTGAATAAAAACAAATCAGTGGATGTCAATTCTTCTTGTATCTCCACAACTTTAAATTTTCCCTGAAAGTACTTTAAATATGCTGCAAAATGTTTTGTATCCTGGTTTGTTTTCTAATAAATTTGTCAATTTCTTTAAAATCTTCCTGTCAATTTCACCAGTCACAACACGCAATGTATTTCCACTTTCTTAACCGAAGCTAATAGCCTTGTCCAGTGGGATGCCCCTTTCTTGAAAATTTTGAATCGTAGATGGTAAACAACCAAAGTTTAACTTGATGTAAACTAATTGTCTCTATCATTAAACACCAGTTGGACTACCTCAATCGCTCTATCATCTTCCCCGTCAAGAGAATTTACAAGGAACTTCACTCTTTGAAAATGTGCACACAAATAAAAACAAATTTCTAGGCATGAGCCTCATCGCTTTGTTATTGGTGCACCAGGGCAACGGATTTGAAATGTTCTCTGCGTACGGGGGATTTGACGAATATCTTTTTAGTACTTGAAATAAGTGCATCTACTTGTGGAAAGTATGACCTCACTTCTTCCACCATTCCGTGTAAGCCATGTGCCAAACAGGACTGCATGTATGAATCATCTCTAGAAAAAATCTTCCTCCCCAAACACGTTTACAGTGTGTAACTTGTAGCAACACTAGGCTTCATTTTCAGCCTAATTGTATGGAACACGTAGATAACGCAATGCACAACCACACTGGTACAAATCAACTAGTTCTCTGACCCAGTAACACAGTTGCAAATCCAAGCAGTGCGAGGTAATGAGAAAGGAAAGTCCGCTACGACCAAGTCAACCAAAACGGAACCCACGCAGCCAAGACTCGTGCCATTGCAAGAGATGTTGCAATTTAAAATTATCATTAAGATCCCAATATGTTTAAAAATAACAGGAGAATATTTTGAAATATTAAAAAAAAAAGACCTTAAAGGTTAAAATAGAGAAAAATTACCGAAAATGTGTCCGTAATGAAACGTCACCGGAATCCGCGCTCTGCTTATACTTAACCTCTCGCTAAACGATCTCACTAAGCCGACCGGTCTCGAAATAAGCACTAATTTATATTAAAGTTTTCCAGTGCTGAAGACTAGATTGGTTTCCATTATGAACATTTTAAATTACCAAAGTTCTTCACATTAATTCATAGTAAACAAAGGCAATATTAATTGTTATGGACAGTCCAATGTTGTTACAGGCCATAAACAGGGTTACTTTAGCGTATTGATTTTAACTCACATTTCTCTAATTTTCATTTATAGGCACATTCTCATTTTTATATTATTTTACACAATGTACCTTACGGTATAAATCAAAGAAGCCTTTATTCTTGTTTATGAATAGCAGGACAAAAATGATAAGCCTAATTTTGTGGAAGTTTATATTAAGTACATATCATTGAACATTTTAATTACAAAGCAGTAATTTCTTAAACATATAATTGTATCCTTTTGAGAAAGTTTTATAAACAGTGAAAAAGATATAGTAGAAAGTTCACATCTTTGGAAAGAATTTAAAAAATATATATTCCGAAGTATTTTACATTAAAGCTTGATTGCCTTATGAAAGTTTCAAATGATTCAACCTGAATTTGTGCATTTTAGAAAACTCAGAGATGTCTATCCTAAAGTAAGGGAAAAGTAATGTCGGTCGTTTAAGCACTAAGCAGAAGAAAAATTAATAACTTGGCAAGCATGGATGACTGCGTATTAAAGTGCAAGTAGTCCATTGGAAATATTGCAGCAAACCATATAGTCATAAAGAAAATGAATTATAGATATCAGACATAGCAAAACTTAGAATCCATCCAGACAAATATGAGATAAATCATTCATGAGAAAGGAGCTGTTGTATATGTTCATCTCATGTAACAGAAATAATACTGTATTCTGACTCCATGGGTAATGAATGAAAAGTGATAAAGCTATTAACACAACATTAAAGTAAACTTAAGCATTATGTTTGGTGTTCACATAATAATGTGATCATGGATAAATATCCACAGGACAGAGTACCTGCCTGCAGCGATGAAGTTAAAGGTGAAGTGCTGAAATATTTCAGTGTACAAGCGCGTTTGTGTTGTGTACAACTCTCTACCGAGAGTTTTATTGAGAGTTTCATACTTCACATATGTAGAAGAATGATAGAATTGTACCACACTAACCAAGTGATGTTAAGGTTTTGCCTACTGCCTTATTAATGATGTTCAAAATACAGGCTCAAAAAGACTGATGTGTTGCATTCACATAACTTTCCGTACTAACTCTTCCACGAACTATTGTTATATAAATTTACATCCTCTATTTCCTTTTTATAGAGCTATACCTGTGAAATATATTTGTTGTAGCTATAAAAATGAGACAGTAACAAAAGGCGATATTCAGATTTTAAAGCAGGTCAGTATTTAATGAACTTGAAATTGACTTTTCTTTTTATATCGATAGAAAAAGCGATAGCGACACATTTTAAAATGCAAATAATAAAAAAAGAGTGTCTCGGAAATAGGCTCACAAAAACTTATTTTACATTAAATTTCAGCTTTAAACAGATCTTTATTTATTTGCAGTGAATGTTTTCCATTTCATACAAGTTACCAATCAAACAAAAATTGCAGAATTATTAAGACATGCATTTCACTTGTCATATACAGGTATCATTTAATCCATATTTGGGCAAATAAAAAGTGAGAAAATCATTTCCCTATGAAAGGAACTTCAGAGTGCAAGTATCTTCCTTAAATTCTTCCTGTTACATCCTTAGAATTTGTTGACCTTTAATATTAGTTTTGATATACAACCTACTTTCCGTTTGACATTTATGTTGTTCACAGACTCGGAATCATATACACGGACATTCTCATTTACATTCTTTTTTAGCTACAGGAAACCTCAAAACGTGTATCAACTTTCCTTTTCCAAACTATCAGTTCATTTCTGGTATCATTAGCGCCAACTGTTGTTCTTCATAGGCTGGAGGTACCATTCTAGCCCCCGAGATAGTGGGTTCACACCCGTGCGGAGGGCTATGAATCGTTTTCGAACATAAACGTTCTTAGCATCGTTTTCTATGGGAGGAAAGTAAAATGGGTAGTACAATCTCGAAGGTTTACAGCATATAAAGGAACCTCAAGCTTGATAAAGTGTTCTCTGAGCAAAAGAAACGATCCTTCAGGCCCAACACAATGGGAACTGATAACGTATTTAAAGGGAATACACAAATAAAACTCTATTTAATATTAATTAGTGCTCATCAATTTTCATGTTGTATTAGCTTAACACTGACTTTAAGATGTTCAGAGCAGTAAAGTGAAGCCAGCTCCTAACATGTGATTAACCCCACTCGATGAAGATATTCTGATGCCTGTGACTACCTAAGGCTAGATATGAATCGATTCCTACTGGATGTAAGTGGGGTAGCAACGAACTCTACTCCAGCCAGTGAATGATGTGGTCTCATGCTTTCCCACCTCCGGTAGGAATTGATTTATATCTAACTTAAGCCGATCAGAGATATGAGAATGCCTTGCCTTGCCTTGCCCCACGTAAATCACGTGCTAGGAGATGGCTTCGTTTTACTGCTGTGAACACCCTTTAGTATGATGTCAGTCTAGATATAGAATGGAACTATAAATAGTGAGGAAAGTAAAAATAAGGCTAATTATAGAAATGTGCGCAGTAATTGGTTAAACGAACTCTCTCAATTTATGGGCTAGTTTTGCAGATAGACTAATTTTCTCTCCTTTGACAGAAGTGCCTTTGAGAATTATAGTATATATTATTTATCACAAAAACCTGTTTGTAGTCTTTGCACTTGAAACTTCTAGAGTGCATTACTTTCCACTGTAAGTACTTGTGTGGTTGAGTATTCAACATAAAATTTAAAGCTAAAATGGGTGTTGCGGCAGACTGACCGGTAACTCAAAAAATAACCAAGCACCGACACCAACCGTGCACGCACCTCTCTCTAACCTCCACAAAAAAGAAAAAAACTCCCATAGCCATCCATTCACTTCCAATCCCTGCTAACAGTGTATCAGTCACCCTCCGAACTCCACGTTCCCGCACCCTGCTCCACAGTTACCCACCACAATATCAGACTTTGCAGCCACTACCACCGACCCCTGCCAGCATTTTAGGTCCAACGATCAAACCGCATTCCATACATAGTTGACAAGTGCAATCAAAACTACAGTTTGGGCTATCTCTCTTTCCAGTACAGTTTTTTTATTTGCCCACAGAAATGCGGGTGGTACGGGCATGGCATGGCGCGGAATCAAGGCTTTATAGCGACCGAGTTTGTAGCGCAGATGAAACTGTAACGCTGTACTCGTACAGTGGGATGGTGGTGGCGGTAATGGCGGCGGCAGAATAGACTAGTGGCTACAAAAAATTCAACATAGCATCCAAAAACCACCGTAGAGGCATTTTATTAGTTAGTAATGAGTGACATCAATTTTAAGCTCTGGCTGGGAAGTCTAAACCAAACCAAACCCAACGTAACCATCCCGCTTTGCCCCGCACCCCCGAACGCCACTCGGCGTGTGGGAGTGAATGGGTGATATTAGTGGGGTGAGTAGGGGTTCTGAAGTGAAAGCGATGTTGGACCGAACGCCGGTGGAGGGGTGTGCTGCAATGGTTGTGTGAGATTGCAAATGAAGAGTGAGAGCGTTGAATGTTGGGGGAAAAAATGAGATAGAAGTTGTAATGGGTAAATAAACTAAATATGCCAAAAATTTGTGCGCGTGCGTATGTGTGCAGAAGGAGTGAGGGTGCTGCCTATTGTTGCGTGTCACCGCGTCATCACAGTCCGTAGTTCGGAGAGAAAGAATGGCGGAGGGGGAACAGGATCGTTTGTAAAACCGCGGGAATGAAACTCTCCCACACCCAACTACAATATGACCAATCCAAGAGCAGGAGACAATCATTCTCGCGCTACACTTTATCGTACAGCAAAAAAATAGCCACAGCTTCTCCCGTCATACATATTGTAAAAAGCCTGGCCTCGAACCAACAATAGCACGAGTGAAAATGTCATCTGTGTACCTCATTTAGAAACGCTTGTATTCAAAAGAGCCAACAAAGCCCTTCTAATCACAAAAGAGGCCGGTAAAACCAATGTCGTTTTGGGATAGAGTTCATTCAGATACCTGTTATTGCAAGGTTCTCATAGGTGATTCAAAATTCGATTGCAATAAGATAAAACTGAAATGATCACTAAAGAGTAATGGTTTACAGTGACAGCAAAATGATTTAGTTCACGGAAAGCATGGTGTTGACCACCTAATTATCTCCTTCGCCCCTTCATTGGCTTGAAACACTTCCTCCCCCAATTTCCTTCTCCCAGCTTTTATTTAATTTCACTTACGGCAAATGTCACCGCCTGTGGTACCGCATGTGTTAACAGAGGACTTTGAACATTATTTCGAAATATTCATATTACATTCACACAAATTCCTCTACCCTCTGTCATTTAGTAGTGGGTAGGTACACAAACCATTCTTTCGAAAGTTTATTTTTTGCTACTTACTTCACTTTCATTGCGATTAAAATCTTCAAAAATGCCTATTTTACACATTTCATTATAGGCATAAAAGGAATAGCAGTAGTGGAAGGTATACCTGCAGTGATTTTAAAATTCTATTTACCTCTACACAATTCAACAAAGAAGATCGACAAAACCTTAAAACAATGATAAAAAGTTGAAAAATTTCAGCGCAACGATTCCAATAAATTTCTAGAGATGATACAAGAAATGAGCTGTGCCTTAAACAAATTTACATTTGTGTACAGTGCGATTAGCATCTCCGACTTAATGTTTACCAATTATATAATATTATACAATCAGATGTTAAAGTGGATTTCATAGAATATTCCCAGTTACTTCAAAATGTACATTTCCCTTCATGCCTTAAATGCCGAATTTATTCGAAAATAAAACCCCCTCTATTATAAGACCCGTCAAAATTTGCGAGAAAATTATAGAAGAAAATTATGCATGCGAACGTTAGACCCAGTCCGTTAATTTGAGACAAGCTGTAATTCCAAAAAAATCCGTTCTTCAGAATTTCTTTGATATACTCGTAGTACATACGGTTATCGGTAGAAGGTTGCGAAGAAAGCAGCAGGTAGCTGAGGGAGAGGGTGAGACATTGGCTTTCACGGTGATAGATAAATTGAGTCCAAAATTAGTTGTTTACAATTCTTTAACCTCTTCAGACCTGAATCTATGTTAGGGAAATGTTTTTGAAAAAATCCATATTAATCAACTGAAATACATTCCACAAAGTGTTTTTTTGGCAAAATAAAAGTTTCCGAAATGTAGTTTACCCTGTAGGATGTGTAGAGCATATGCTACACTGGGACTCAAACACTTCTTTTAACACAGATTACAGATAATGCATTTATTCTGAATTTAAGCATAATTACCATATAGATGTTGAATGAAAAGCTATTTTATTGAGCCTTTAAGTAAATACAAGACATATTATGTGTGTTAAGATGTCATATATCACTTATTTGCTATGGAACTCCAAAAAACAATTGCGATCACTAGTAAAACACAAATAAACTTTACATTGGTTGCACATGGTAAATGTAAAACCCTTACAGCCTGCCACCCTACATCAAGATCTGCTCTTTTGTGTGTCACTCATCATTACTGGCATGTGCATAACATTTTTTGTTCTTGCAGCCAGAGGAGGTAACCCTTGAGTTGCTCGCCGCTTTTTTCTTGTTGCTTCTAATTCCATTTCTTCAAAATCTGGACTCCCATTTGAAACACTTTTCTCATGAAAATATATCAAGTTTTCAGGTACATCCAGCTTGAACATGAAGTAGGACAGTATATCCTTCTTGGCCCATCCTTGCGACTGTGCAGCTTCCCTGTATTCAATCCATGCACTTGCAATGGAGAAATCAAAAATGTAGTGAATAGTCCTTACAGTCCACTTTTTGGTCCTGTTCCTCATAGGATATTTGCTCAGGACCCTATCTAAAAGGTCCACGCCCCCCATATTTTTGTTGTATAATTTTACAACATGAGGGCGAGAATCTGGATATAAGCAGCATCCTTCTTGGACCAACGCCGGCAGTCTTCTATTGGCAGCACACCTGTGTGAGTTGATGCTAAGTATATTGGTCTATTGTCGAACCATTTAACTATCATCATTTGGTCATCTTGACGTACAATCTGATCATGACTACCTCGGCCTTCTCGCTTTAGTTCATTATCTTTCTTAAACTGACAATTTCTTGGGATGCGATTTATCATAATTGTCCCAGTTGCAAAAATATTCCTTTTGGTTTGAAATGTTTCTAGTAGCGCTACAGAGGTAAAATATCGGTCCATATAGATGCATATGTTCTCTGGTAACTCATCGGCCAACCTAAGTACTATTCTACCTCCTATATCCAACTTTTCTGGAATATGGACCTTTTCACATGTTATGCTCTTTCCTCCACCTTCATAGAGCGTAAAATCCAATGGTAAACGACTAAGAGATGTTGCAACAAAATTTTTAGGCCTACTGGTTGTGGTTTCCCACGAACATACTATTTCATCTTCACATGTCCATGGAATGGAATCATCTGCTCATCAATTAAAACTGCAGGTGTTATTTTATTTTCTAAGCAAGCTTTCCTTATCATTTTCAACATTGGTCTTACTTTCCCAAATCTATCTGCTACATTGGTTTCATTTGAAACTGCATTATCATCTACAATTTTTAAGTTTCTAAGCAAATGAAATCTATCCCTTGTCATATTGTCAGCTATCAGTGGATACCTTGTTTTACGCTCCCAGGACATACATATTCTTGGAAAACCAACAAGTACAGCAGCTATACTTATTCCCCAATATTTCCTGATCTCTGTAGAGTTAGTATTCAAATATTTGCCAGTAATAGTCACATATTTAATGTTCGTGCACTCAGTCATGTACTCAAAAAATTCTGGGCCCAAATACCTCATGAAATAGGCAAAGGACTGTTCAACTCCATGATCCATATCAGCACTGAGGTCATCTTCAGTTATTCCTGGAGCAAAGCTGAAATTAATAATAATAATAATAATAATAATAATAATAATAATAATAATAATAATAATAATAATAATAATAATAATAATAATAATAATAATAATAATAATAATAATAATAATAATAATAATAATAATAATAATAATAATAATAATAATAATAATAATAATAATAATAATAATAATAATAATAATAATAATAATAATAATAATAATAATAATAATAATAATAATAATAATAATAATAATAATAATAATAATAATAATAATAATAATAATAATAATAATAATAATAATAATAATAATAATAATAATAATAATAATAATAATAATAATAATAATAATAATAATAATAATAATAATAATAATAATAATAATAATAATAATAATAATAATAATAATTAATAATAATAATAATAATAATAATAATAATAATAATAATAATAATAATAATAATAATAATAATAATTAATAATAATAATAATAATAATAATAATAATAATAATAATAATAATAATAATAATAATAATAATAATAATAATAATAATAATAATAATAATAATAATAATAATAATAATAATAATGATAATGATAATGATAATGATAATGATAATGATAATAATAATAATAATAATAATAATAATAATAATAATAATAATAATAATAATAATAATAATAATAATAATAATAATAATAATAATAATAATAATAATAATAATAATAATAATAATAATAATAATAATAATAATAATAATAATAATAATAATAATAATAATAATAATAATAATAATAATAATAATAATAATAATAATAATAATAATAATAATAATAATAATAATAATAATAATAATAATAATAATAATAATAATAATAATAATAATAATAATAATAATAATAATAATAATAATAATAATAATAATAATAATAATAATAATAATAATAATAATAATAATAATAATAATAATAATAATAATAATAATAATAATAATAATAATAATAATAATAATAATAATAATAATAATAATAATAATAATAATAATAATAATAATAATAATAATAATAATAATAATAATAATAATAATAATAATAATAATAATAATAATAATAATAATAATAATAATAATAATAATAATAATAATAATAATAATAATAATTAATAATAACTAGCTACTTTGTTAAATACAGTATGCCTAAACAATATACTTCAAGATTTGAAAATATTTGAAATTCTAATAGGGTAGATAATTATTAGAAAAATTTATGTGATACATTAAAGTACATAATGAATTTAACCTAATACTGGAAATAGTGCTCTAAGTAAGACTCACATGGTCTTATGTCGCCACATTTGTGCAGGGCTTCTTGCGCTTCTCTGTGTTTCAACAGGAGTCATATTTTCATTGCCAGGTTCCTCCTCACCCCCATCCAAATCTTCTTCCCTTACAGTTTGCTCCAATGGTTGAAGATCATTTTCTACATCATCATCATCATCATCATCATCATCATCATCATCATCATCATCATCAAAATCCAAATCAGAATCATTTGAGGCTATTGCATCCCAAATCTGCATTATTTCATCATTTAGCACTGAAAACAAAATAACCTCAAATAATCAAATAAACTAATACTATTTTAGTTGTCTGTTCTGCACAGCACACTTTTATCTGGACCTATATATGTTGTTTTTTACTTAAATGTAATTATGTAACACTCAAGAAGTTAATTTACAAGAAAAAAGAAATTTAACAAAATAAGCCTTTGTGTACGAATTGTATGACTTGTTTCCCGATGTAGAGCATATGTTACATGACAAAAAGTATTAAAATAAGCACCCTAAATGGTGAGCTATTACATTGCATTCTGTATTTGCTACATTCTCAACGTGTGATCATCAATATTAATGTCCATAAAATGACTAACTAATCATAATTACCTTGTTTATTACGATCCTTGACGTGGCAACCAAATTTCAGCTGTCTTCACCAGCCGTATGCCATCTGGTGACTAGTTTGAAAAGCCAGAAAAAATGAGCATCGCATAGCGGTCACTGTAGAGTACACGATACAACCGACAACTTACTCTTTGCTGCCGTATTCAGCGCGTAAAAAAATAAAAACCTTCTGTGGCACATATGCTACACAGGTAAGTTGTGCGGTAAGCTGTGTCCCAAGTTCTTTAATCCATGCGGTAAATTAAGTCCGCTGTGGTAGGCTTGTTTTACACTTCACAACCAAGCATTTACAACTTCGTTGAAGTTCTGACCAGCTTTCTGTCAGATGTGTATGTTACGTTGTACAGGGAAAAAGAAGTGCATTGGAACAAAACATTGGACAAAGAAGCATTTTTGAGGGAGCAGGTAGTAAAGTTAACTAACTAACAACGATATATTGAAATTTGACTTTGTGAAACGTGTTTCTTTTAAATTTTTACCTATGTGACAAACCTAGCACAACTTGTTCGTACAAACGATTTTAACATCACAAAATGTTTTATCGCACCAACCTGCTAAATGGTTGCACAGTCCCAAGTCTGCACAAAGTTGGAGAGGAAATTTTGTCAAAATTACGATTCGAATTACTCAATTTAACTACCTTGAAAGTTTAGGCGGGACTTGATTTAGCCAACTTGAAAGTTTAGGAGGGACTCAATTTACCTTGTAATGTTCAAGAGGCACTCAATTTACCGAACCCAGACTTTGGCATATAGGTAAGTATCGCCAAACAATTTTGCACCTGGAGTTTTCAAATGGAGCGAGTTACTCTCTCTTTTTTATGCTTCCGATCCATCTCGCACCCTGACTCTAGGTAGGTAAACTCAGTGTGCAGAAAGTTGATTCCCTGACACGTCTATACACTAGGCTATATCATTATCAGTTATATATCACTGCAGCCTTCTACAGGCTCTATGCTTACATTTCACCATCACCATTACAAATAATAAACAATAAACAGGCTCTCGCATAAAACGTTTCTCTTACTTCTAGATGGCAATGCTAGTTTCACTGTTTCCAGTACAGCTCGGACAGCGGTTCTGTGCCGGTGACCTACTTTGTTCGCGCACTGAGGAGACTGAGGAGAGTCTATACCCAAGCGTCACTTGCACACTCTGCTGGCGCTGAAGATGGGAGACAATGCAGCACGGCCATATTTCGCACGATACTGACCATTTCAGTGTACTGCGCATGACCGAAAGTGAGACTGAAGATGGGAGACAATGCAGCATGGCCATATTTCGCACGATACTGACCATTTCAGTGTACTGCGCATGACCGAAAGTGAGAGTACTGTGCATGACCGAGAGTGTAGGCTCGGAAACTGGCTTTAGACTAGTGCGCATACGGTCCTCACCGGCACAAAACCATTGTCCAGCCTCTAAGTAATTGAGTATCCCCACTGACCGGGCAGGTTAGCTATCACCTGTATCCGGTACTTAATGAGTAGGTACTTAATAAGGATCCGTGAGGTCCAGAACATTTTTACAATCCTTGCTGGTATATGCACGTCTACTAGTTCCAAAGAATTTTTTACATGCCAAGTTTTACATGCCTAATAGCAGCATCTTCCAAATTACCCAAGGTATTAGAAGCTACTACATGTTTACTTCTTACTAGTTTAATAAAACGAGTAGCAGCTTTGCTGAAAGTGAGTTTTTCTTGTGTTTTGTCTGTGTTACCGCTAACATGAATTCGCGAAAAAGTTTCAATGTAGGTTTTAAGTTAGATGTTTTCGAATTCCCTGAAAGAAACGGTGTACCAGACATGATTCGTTACTGGCGAAACCAGTAAGATAAACTCTAAACCGTCAAAACAGCAAATCTATCTTTTCACGGACCGAAGTATGCGTTTAAAGACCCTCCCGATATTTCGGATATAATTTGTTTGAAAACAAGTGCTCTTATTTTCGAATATTTTAATCAAATTATTTGAGACCTGCTGGAGTAAATTAAACAATTTCGAAAAGTGTTCCATATAAAGGATAGTTTGAGGAGAAGGATTTTCTTGAGACCATTTCGGTAGCATCTTTGAAAGATATTCAGCTGAAATACCAACTTTGGTGTATATCCGACTTTTTGTTTTTCAGTTATGTTTTTCACAGGCACATGCGGACTTTTTCTAAAAATGTCGTTTGTATTCTGGTACCTTAAGATATGCATTTCCAGTTAATTCTCGATATCGAATTATTTGGTGAAATGCAATACTTTCTCTGTCTACTGGCTTCACTAGTACATGTTAGAGAAAATAAAGAACTCTGATTTACGCACTGGGAGTGAGGTCGGCAGCCGGTTTGGTAGGCCAAAATACATAAGGACTGTAGTGCCACAGCTTTAATTTTTTACCTCAGTGATCTGTGCGTGGATTCATCCTAGGTAATCCCACGCGAAGTTATTAATTTGTGGATCGATTCCTAAGTGCAAGATAGGAACGAATAGGTATACCTGGTGAAACACATAGGTATAAAAGCATTTCTTAAAAGTATTTCAAAAATAAAGTCTGATATTATAATCAGCTTTTTAGTTGTCTCACCATTGTTAGATGCCACATCAAGGCGTACTAAAAGAATGAGCTATTGGATGCGTTGTGAAATACTATTTAAGAAAATAGTCAACGTCTAAATTACAATAATATAATACTAAAACATTTTTACAGAAACAAATTTATCTGCAATCTGATTCTATTTCAATGTGCGTTAATTAAAGACACTGTTTCCAAATTTTAAGTGGGGTCTAATGGATTTCAGTAATGGGAACTATGACACTACTTATTAGCGAGTTCTAGTAGCATGCTCTACAATGATTACTATCCGTTTTGGTCTTTAGACACACCCACCGGCTCCTCAACATATTACAGACTCTGTTTTTTTTTTTTTTTTCCACTATTCAAATTATGCATCAATTACAAAAGTTTCCTTCGTTTGAAATATTTTCTTTGCGACTTCTTAGGTTTACCGTTTAGTGATCCCATTGATTTACATTTATTAACTATAGACAATAACAATTTCTCTGCACGGAACTGCAACAAAAGGAAATTTCTCCTGAAATTGTGCACATGATTTGATTTTTACGTAGGTATATATTTTGAAAATAACCATTATTTTTCCAGCCGTGGGTGTTTGGAAAGTACACTAATAAGAATGATCAAAAATATTTACACACAACACAGATGTCTTGAATAAATTTCACTTTTGTGGTGCACAATGAAAGAATTCTAGCCTTTATAACACAAACATATGTTCAGAGCCAGCCTCTGTGATTTGGAGAGAGCTTATGTCTCTCATTCAAGAGGTCCCAATTAGCAATCACAGCTAGGGTAAACCAGATAAGATACATAGGTTTTTTTTTTTTTTTTTGGCTTGAACATTATTTTATCCACTTAATATGACTTACGTGTTGGTCAAACAAATGTTCGATATTGAAGAATTCAATCTCTATAGTTCAAAGAAGGCAGTAACTGACAGTTATTCATGGCCGATTAACCCAGCCGGGTTGAATGAAACATTTGTGATTGTGACTTACCTGAAGCATACCAAGGTCACTCCAAACCAAAGAGAAGTAGAACCGGCTAAATAAAACACACGGTTCAGCATGGTTCAGCAGACGATTTAACCAAAAATAACGCCCCTCCCTGACAAGAGACCGCGATTGGCTGAAATCCTGGGTTTTGTTAAAGATTATTGGTCAGTAAAAATAGGAGATAACGGAATAGTCAATTGTGTATTATTAAAGTATGATTGAAATGAATTCCCGATAGATAATCCGTATCGTGTTTAACTCAAAGTAGTTGAGAATTCCATCACACGGTATATTTTTGCTTGCTCTACTACATATAGTAAGCAGGGAAGGTATTGTATTCCCCCTAAAATATCATTGTTGAGATTTCATCAGAAATACACATTTTGAGATCACCTGAATCCAAAAGAAGTATTCTTAGAAGAAGACACGTATATGCATGAGTGTATGTATTAAGAGCAAAATCAAAAACAAATGGGAATGAAGTTCAACTTCTTTTAAGGAAGCAACACGAAATTGTTCTAGAAAAGTCCTCCACCCAACATTTCCCTTTACATGGAACGTTTTTCAAGAATGTCGACTTTATAATAATTTGCTCTGATGATTTTGATTAACGTACCATAGGAACAATTCAATGACAGATGGGATTTGAACCACTGATCTCCGGTTTCCGTGTGTTTGCTCTTAACCATTGAGTTACCATGACAACATGCCAGCAGTACATTAAATTCTGCAACTCACTCGCACTTTCCAGGTAAATCACCAGGAAACCTCATATACAATGAAATACATATGTTTTGTGCTGACTTACACTGATGTTAGTGCTTAAGTGTCCTGCGCCGTGGCTTAGTCAGCTAGAGCGTTGTCCTTTGGTTCCCTGCCAAGGAATGCACCCAGAATCGATAACACCCCCCTGGGGGGTATGGATTTTTAGTCCTGGGTATAGGACCGGTGCCCACTCAGCATCTGAGGAAACTGAGGAGCTACTCTAGATAGCGAATCCTGGTCTGAAAATCAAACTTTCCAGCTGGCAGCAGCAGTTTGGGCTGTTACGCCATGTTCGTTGAATGGAGGTAAATGCACTCTGGAAATTTGGAAAATTCACGATATTTAAGATATCTCGCTCAAATTTATGACAGACTTTTAAAATTTAATTATTTATAATCGCTAAACCGAGCGGGATGGCTCAGGCGGTTTCGTCTGTGACCCGCATTTGGGAGGCCTGGGTTCGATTCCTGTGGCCAACCTACCTGACCCATAGGATTTTTCGGGGGCTTTTCTCGGGTCGCCAAGCGAATGTTGGGTAGGTTAATTACATCTCCCGAATTTCCTGTCCCTCCATTTCATCTCCATTATCATTTCACATCATCTCTCATCTGGTGGTATCTTTCAGAGTAGAAGTGTCGGCGAGTGTCTCTGTGGTGCATGGCAGGATGATATGCGCTGAGGAAAACTACTTCCTCCTCCGGTAGGTCGGTTGCCGGTCTCCGCTCCTCTGCTGGTACAATTTCCGGACCGCCTGCCTGAGACCATTGGGGCTCGGCTGCTGGGCTCATTACCGTCCCGCAGTAGAGAAGCGTGTCCGTTGTTCTGGCCTGTCGGCCCAAGTAAACTGTAGGGACCCTGCCCTCTGTACTGTCGTGGCTCCTTTGGTCGGCCGCCCTCTGTCTCCTTCGCCTCATCCTTCCTCCCGGGGGTGCCCCCACTTGGAGGCATAGGAACAATGAGTCCAGCATGGTGGGCTACATACCGAATCCCCTCCGTAATGAAATCCTAATCCTATAGTCGCTAAAACATCTTGGTCTCATAGCGACTTTTATAAGGTAATCTATAATACAGTGCGTGGTATACTATACGATGTTATTTATATTCGGTTAAAATTCAGATAACATTGGGTGAAATACCTCCACAGTAATGTGATGGTGAGTTATATTTGATCACCGGATAACTGTATAAAGCGATATTTAATGGCTAGTATATTTATTAGGTTAATTTATTTAATGGTTTTGTAAATTTATTTTTGGTTTATTAATAATCAAATGTCAGGGAGGAAGATCTTTGAATTGAAAAATTTTAACGAGTTTTTAATTACTTTTTGAACTTCATCAGGTATTTCGTGTCTTATACTCTTGAGTTTGATATGTTAACAATTTGTGACTATGTTTAGATAGAAAAGTATAACTTACACTTAGATATTTCAACTTTAATAATGACAAGAATGTGAGTTAGTCTAGAGTGTCGTATTCGAATCGTTGCTATTATAAATTGAACTTGGCCTTACATGGCATTTTAGGGAAAATGTTAACTGTGATAATCCTAGCTGTGTGAAGTTTGCTCTCTGGAGAAGAAAGCCAATGGAAATTGCAGTTGTTGCGTAGCCTTTCCTTAGATATGGCATTAAATCCAGAAGAGACGCCTTAATAAAATAATCAAGGAGTTTTAAATAAAACTCTTTTAGACATTGAATCCATAATTTCTTTCCGGTGATGCAAACATTTGATGTGTAACTTAAACCTGAGAGAGGTGCGTCAATTGATCTATTAGTGCTGGAGCGGAAGTTTCCTTTTTTTTTTTTTTAATTTACGTCCTCCAACGTTAAGTCACGTCGGGCGGTGAATGATGAAAGGGTGAAATGATGCTCAAATGAGCCCGGGGTCCATGGAGCAACGGAGGGTACGGAATCAGTATAAGTTAGAGACCATTTGGTATCAGATATCATAATACAATATGAAAGTGCTTCCCTGATAGCCAATATTTCCCAGAAGTTAGAACAGGTTTCAGACATGCATTGGAAAGCAAAGTAGTTGGTGTATGTGAGCACTGTGTACACACATCCGTGATCCATTTTGTGGCCATTTGTCAATAAGTGCTTGCCTTGCATGTACTGAAATATGAATTCCTGGAAAATTATAATGTAAACATTGCTTTTGTGGCTATCTGTCAATAAGTGCTTGCCTTGCGTGTGTTGAGATATGAGTTCTCAAAAACTGAAATGTAAACATTTTATTTGTTTCCAAATTTTTTTTCTAATTTCCATGTTTATTTATGGTATTTTGACCATCGATTATGTAAATCTAGATCCATTTCATTTGATTCGTCTAATGTTGGTGGTATGGTAAACAAGTTACAAATTAAGATGAGCTGAAATGAGTTGGAATGAGGAATACTTGGAAGATGAAAAACTGGTTAATATATCTATGACTGTGTGTAACTGCTAATTTTATGTGCGTACGTTGTAATGGGTTATTTTCTACTAAAAACTAGAAGTGGTTAATTTGTTTCGATTTGGAGACGTGGTTGAGCTGCTTTTGAATGCTCCGAGGGCTATACAAAATGCGGATGATTAGATGGGAGTCTAATGTTTGCAATATAGATTGTTTGGCCAATGAGTAACTTATAGATCCATTATCTAATGTTGATCGCATGAGGCCTCTGTAGGAAGAGAGTAAGTCTTTGTGTATTACTTTTCAAATGTGAGCTGTTTATATATCTCTGGATGTTAAGTCTTCAGATGCGTTCTTCACGTAACGATCGGATATGATGACACCGTGTGAGGTTTTCCTCGAGGATTAACTTAAACCGTTCTAGAGTACTGGTATTTGAGATTGTTTGGTTGTTCATGTTAACTATTAGGGGGGGAGTTGATATTTTGCCTCATAAAGAGGTAATAGTAGCCGCGCCGTGTCCTAGCGGTTAGACCACTTGTCTATGCCTCATTCTATTCATCTACCACTCTCACTCTAACTCCAGGCATCAGGCTTATCTCCCATCCTAGGTTTTCCATCTAATCCAGAGTTGCGGTTTCTTAACCCGACGCCTATAAAGGCATAAGAGATAGAGAACCAAGAATTCCCAAACACCACAATACTGACATAATTAGGGAAATTAAAGAAGAAGGAGGAGGAGGATCTAATAGATCTAGATTTGGCTGCACAGAATCTGAAACTGTTGTGATAGTTCATTGCTGGAGTACCTTAAATGTATTTTGTAATAGTGCTCTTGTGGTTTGTGGATTTTTTTTCCTGAATAGAATACAGTTAAATCGTCTGTAATGATATTCAGTAATCTTAATTAAAATTGTTAATTAACTGCTCATAGGAACAAGACAAAGTTTAAGATAGATCTTTGAGGAGCTCTGTGAAAAATAACTTTCATACGAATTTTGTAAAGAGTGGTGTACAAATCCTAATATCCTATGGTCAATAATGTTTTAAGAATCTCTCTCTTCCATGTCGTATCATGGAAGAGTTTTTGTATATTGGGTTTTAACCTCATCGGGGTTGGTAGTGGTGAGTTTTGGTATCCAAAACTCAACTGAAAGGGGCTAAAATATTTTGGCTTTCCAGTGTCCATTTAAACATCTGAAAATAATTTTCTCTATTGGTCTACAATATATAGAGTTGTGCCTGGGTCGATATATATCAGAGAGGCTATGGTTCTTATTACATTTGGATACTGATATTAAAATGACCTGGTGTCACTGAATAGAAAATACCCTTTCTGTCCATAGTTGATTGTAGATAGCTAGACGATACATTTTAAATTCAGGTAATAGATGTTGGTAGAATTGTTAGGGAATTCCATCAGAGCCAGGACTAAATTCTTGCACCACTGAAGCGCTTCAGTCACTTCTACAACGCAAAATTCGCCGTTATGTGGAGTCTTAGAATCAGAATTCACGATATTTCATGAAATTTTATGAATTATCAATCTGTAGTGAAAAACGTGGCGTTATAATTAAAACAATTGGAGTAATTGCCGATGGTTAGGACTTGTTTATATATATATATATATATATATATATATATATATATATATATATATATATATATATATATATATATATATATCCTTTGGATATCTGTGATGGAATGAACTAAATTGGAGGGTTGCATGTAAGCTGGTGTTACACACTATGTACCCATGATACTTGAAATTGGTCCAAGCTTATTTTGAATTAGTTTTGTTCATCACCAAGGAAACAAACCAAAATGAAAAATAATCCCCGATGAGTCCTTGCTACTTTCTATAGTACTACGAACGTTTGCTCTGCACTTGAGATAAAATTTCCTATTTTTTATCGTGAGAGATATATTATGTTTACAAATGTTCTTGGGGAATGTCTAACAGTCCGCTGACATTATTCGTTCCACCCGGAAAGAGATTTGTTCCATTACGGATCCTAAATTCTGCTATTTTCTTTAACATTTTTGAATAACTTTCTTAGCCGTATTTCTATTGACTAATTGGAGAAATTTCTGGGAGCAAGTACATGTTTTATGTTTTCTTTTATTATACTTTCATTCATTTACCAATAAGGTCTGATGATATTCCATTTAAATATGTTAGATTATTTATAACTACTGTTAGAAAATTCCCCGATATAAATCTTGATTGGAAAGTGATCATCACTGCCATGCAAAGGTTAGGTGATAATCCAATCCATTAAATCTGTAATATTAGGTTCCCTCACTGCTATATTTTTTGAGTTAAATGTTCTTTGCACAATATTGAATTCAGTAGGCGTTTTAGAATTAATCAAACTTAAGTGTTTGAGTGTACTAAAATTTCCATATTCTTCCTCTATCATTACTCTGCTTACGTGCCCATATTGTAGCTGATTATTGAAGTCAACCAACAAGATATAAAGTTGTGAGAATTGTAAGAGTGTTAAATTTGGCAGTTACATGTATAAATGTTACAAATACATAACATAAAGAGTAACACTAGTTATAGCAACACCGTTTAGATCAGTTGCAGTTGGAATTTCTTTCTGAGATAGATTGTAATTAACGTGTGGGTAATGTCTCCACATGTATGTGACCAATTTAATTTGTTTTTGATAGAACTAGTGTAATACTTAAGTGTAGCGACATATGAATATACAATTGACATTTTTTAAATTTATACTTTCTGATAGGAAACTGTTAAGATTCCATTGTATTTTCATATTTATTGTTTTAATTCATCCTTGATCTTGAGTGCTGTGAAAAGCTTATTCTTGACTGGCAGATTCCATTGTGACTTCCACCGGAAGTTTCTTTTGGTGTCTGTAACTTCCATGTTTTATGTTCTGCTGTGTGAAATAAGAATATATTTCCTTAGTGTGACAATTACTGCAATGTTGTCCTTTAGGTGATAACGGATACCATAACATTGAATTGGCCGCGCTGTGGCTCAGTGGTTAGACCGCTTGGCTCTCACCAAGGCAGCCCGGGTTCGATCCCAGACGACCGCAAAGTGAGATTTGTGGTGGACAACACGGCGCTGGGGCGGGTTTTATCCGGGACCTCCGGTTTCCCTCGCCATCTCATTCTACCGGTGCTCCATCTTCATCTCATTTATCATCAGTGTCACCGCCTGCGGTGCCGTAAGTAGTAAAAGCGGGCGTTAAACACTACACATTCATTCATAACATCGAATTGAGTTCCCAAAGAATAAAGTCGAATAAAGCTGACGAGGGAACTATCACTATGCCCTTACCTGTAAGCGCTTGAGAGCTTGATGGCATTATCTCTGCTCTATGTGGGGCCTGTGCGCCAAAAATCGAGTGGGGAGTTTAGCGTGCGCGAGGGATTGTTTACCCCTAAGGGCAGCGTCCACACATGGCAAAAGTAAGGAGCGCCGACCCCCACACCTGGAACAGAGCTGGCGAGGAATGTCCAGCGGATACTGGCAAGTGGCTGCATGTGGCCCTTTCCAAGCTTTAGTTTTGGGCGTTGTGGCTCCGCAGCAAATTTGTGGTGCACGTGGTTTACTTATAGCAAGCATTATACCATCAAATTTTCAAGTGTGTGGCGGTGTGAGTACAGTGATAGTTCCCTTTTTGCGCACACTCTTTAAACGATTCTCCAATTAATTTTCTATCAACATAGAAAAGATCACCCAAATTAGGAACTGGGGTTTGTATTTTTCTTAGTTTTTATGGATATGAATCACGGTATTTTTCGTTACTAACCATCGGATATTTGATAAATATAATTAACTTAGCAGTCTCAGAATTTTTCTTCATATTAAAATGATTTTCATTGGAAAAGATCATTTTAGTGAATATGGTATTTTAATTCATGATATTTGACCTTATGTTGATACGTATTTCATTTTATGTTGGTGTGCATATTGGAGTTTCTGCTTCAGGAATTTACAGCACATGTATTTACTAATTGCGAAGTTTTTGGTAGATAGTTTTTAAAGTGAGAGATAATTACTGCGCATGTGTTTACTAATTCCAAATTTCCTGGAGCATTGTTTTCAGGATGAGGTTTATTTATGGCGCATGCGTTTATTGATTCCAAAGTTCCTGGAAGATTGTTTTCAAAGTATAGCTTCTTACTGCATGTATTTGCGGATTTTGAAGATACTGAGGGATTGTTTTCATTGCTAATTTCACTGAAAGAAAATTGCAGTGTCTTTTGAGAAGTAAATCTAGTATTTGGTATGTTCATAGTCTGCCTGTATGTACTACGGTAAGGTTTCTAATCCTCGGGGTAAACGTTCGAGTACAACATATACATGACGCTGCGTTGGGTTTCCTCCGGCTACTCCGGTTTCCCCCATCATTCCACCAGTTGCTCCATGATTCATCTCTTCATCATCCCAGACGTTGGGCCGACATCTGAAACCGGTTATCTCAGATCAAATGCTTCGGCTCCCTCGCTCTCTGAGGAAACCCGAGCGACTCATGGCGCCAATATTGGTGAGGAAGGGAGAGCAAAAAATTATATATAATATATGTATATATATGTATATATATCCTGCGCCGTGGCGTAGTGGGCTAAGGTAGCACGGAAAGCAGCCCGGGTTCGATCTCACCCTTGGGGTGCAGATTTGTCCCAGGTATAAGACCGGTGCCCACTCAGCATCGTGAGGAAAGTGAGGGGCTTACGCTAGGTAAGCGGTCCAGTTCACGAAAACCAACATTCCGGCTGAGGATTGCCGAAATGCTGACCACATATCCTCCCCGTATCGGTTGGGTGATCGCCCACCTCTGCCGTGCGCAAGTGGGCTTGAGGCCGGCAGTCGGGTTGGTAGGCCTTGGCTCTCGGGGGGGGGGGGGCTGCCACGCCAGTGGTTAACTTTATATATACACATCCTGAAATTTATGATTTTGGTGTATGCGGGTTCCAATATTTCTGTTCTAAGGTGAATTATTTACGATGAACGGGAGGCACCTCTATCTTAGCCTAGCGTTCTTCAAGTATATTTAGGTAACTGGTAATATCAGATATTTATTTTGGCTAACATTAGAGATATTTTTTTACATTTAATGAGTATAGATGAATTTACCTTTGAAAAAAAAATATACTCTTATCGTAATAGCATTAGCCTCAATTACAATTGTCTGAAATCCTCCTAGTCGTGATGTGACCTATGGATGCAATATTTTTCATTTCGTCAGTTTTGGCTTTCTTTGAATCAATGAATTCCTGTATTTCCTTTAATTGGAAAATAGAGCGTTCTGAACCACGCAATCTCGAGGCCCATAGGCAACTGGTTGAGAATCACAGTTTCTTGATCAGAGAGATTCCGGGATGAGTGATCGCCCAACATCAGAAGTGAAAGTACAAGAAATGAGGTGATAGGAAAGATGATGATGGAGCAATGGGTGGAATGCTGGTGGGTGAAACCGGAAGACCCAGAGAAAACCCGATCCGGCGTCATGTTGTCCACTAGAAATCTCACTTTACGGTCGCCTGGGATCGAACCCGGGCCACCTTGGTGAGATCCAAGCGGTCTAACCAATCAGCCATTGCGCTGCCCTTTTTGGCTTTCTTTAGGGTACTTAAAATGAAATAATCTCTGTAGTCAGAAGTCTGCATTTTGTTAATTAAAAATTAAATGAATAAGCAGCTTGGATGTTGTGGAAGAAGAACGGAGAAAACATAAATTAAAAAGTCGGTCTTTCTGGCTCTTGTTTTTAAATAAATAATAGCAACTAAAGGCAAATAAGTGGGTATTTATTCAGTGTAGCACGAAATAATACTTAGTGTCCCTTTATGGTTTTTGCTACAAAAAAAAAACAAAAAAGAGTTGCCAGTTGTTTTCAGTGTAATGTATTTGTAGTAGGTGACATGTTTTGCCAAGATTCAGAATTCCGAATTGTATGGCCAATCAAACATTAATTTATTAGTATGTAAATTCATTGTTCTATTAAGCACACTTAAAAACCACTAGTGATTGCTGGGTTTGAAACTGTGACTTCCGGGTCAGTCGGCCGATCCGTAGCCAACTGAGCCACCCTAGTATGTAGGTATTAGTACCGGTGGTGCAGGTATGCCTATAGTATTCACAAATGCAGCAAATCGTGTCTTAATATCTCCGGACATAAATAAGCTGATATTATGTTGAAATTCATTAGGCGAAGGCTTATCCTAGCTGAGCATCCATATGAACTGAAAAAAATATGTTGTTTTTTATGTAAAATTGATTTAATATTAGCGAATAATCTTTAAATTATTAAATTCTAGAATATGAATGCTGTAAGCTTGTCAGGGCGACATAAATTTTAGATTTTTACTCTCTTTGCTGGGTACTTACAGTAAGTAGAAAACGTGTTGCATTCCACTTAAGCATTTAATCCCGGGAATACATGTTGTGAGAACCTCTGCAGGCATATCTTCATTTTTAGAAACGGGTCCAAGTGTATCTTTGTCTATCTGTGTATCTACGAACACCTATGAGTTAAACAAATAAGAGTTTAAAGAATAATAAACCAGAAATTGGAATTAAATTTGAGCATTTTCGAAAAGATTTGCAGAAACATTTCTTTAACACAAATTTCCTTTTTCTTGGGTATTTTGGTATATTTTTTATTTCGTCAAAAATGGCTCTAATGGTTTTAATTAAAGTTGTGAGATTTTCTATTTCCGATATACTTCTTGTTACTGGTTTGACTTTTTAAACGCATACCTTTTTGATGTGCAACTTCGCCACTTTCTCGTGGTTACTCAAAGAGTGATTATTTTCAAAGTCATCACACAGCGCAGTACCCTTTAAAACTACAGCAATTTATTTAACTTCTTATACTGTTGCATCTGTAACTATAGGTATATGTGAGTATTTTCTAACCGATTATGTAAATGCATAATAAAGGCTTTTATCATTAGGAAGCAGATAGTAAAATAAGCTTTCATGATTATTGAAAAGGGGAGAAAGGCATGTCAGTGTAATGCATCAGAGTTTTCTTACTTGAATTGTGGACAGAAGGCAGTTATTCATCAGTAACGGTACTAATTATCGGTTGTAAATAAATAAAACAAAATAAAATAAGATCTGCATATATAATAGCCCGGTTTGTGGAATCTATTACAGGTCTTATTTTGCAAACTTCTTTTTTAACATTATCAACTTCTGAATCAGATCTCAAAAAAGAATTTAAAAATTTTGCAGATAGAATCTACTTTCTACATTAACGAACTAACTAAACCTAAAGATTACTGGATTCCAGCAACCTTACAAATCTATTCATCTAATCTATCTAAAACACTCTTTTTTTCTACTTTACTTCTACACCAACAATATCAATCAAATCTGCATTTCTACTACAGTTTTAATTCTTACAACACGTTACGAAAGACAGTTTCCTACAATTTGAAAATTTCCTCTTCTGCAACTGGTATCCAAAGCTTCCTCCTACTTGTATACACCTCCTAGGGACTGGCATCAGTAGATGGAGCTGGATCATCAGTTCCAGACATCCGGGTAGTTATCTCTCTGCTTCTACATAATCAGTTGCATCTGCCCGCTCTCATACTCTCCATACATATATATTCTCTCCTGGTATTCTATTTTGACTATGGTCTTTTTGTCTTTCTGTCTTCTTTCTGATATTCATAATTGGCGTCTTCTATTTATGGCTGTGCGTTTTAAATTAGGTCTTCAAGTCTTCAAGTGTGGTAATCTGTATCTTCAGTTTCTCTTGGTCCTATTTTCCTCCGCCGATCTCTTAAGTACTGTGACTGTGGGTTCATAGAATTAAAAGTCCGAGTTTCAGATATTCCAAATGTTCTTTATTTTCCGTAGAAATACACTGTTCAATTCTCATAACAACATTACGTCACATACACAACACAATCTACCAAGGTCGATGACAATAACAAACGGCGTTCTGATTACATCAGCTCTCGTTACAACAACACTCTACAGCTGTTTACTGCTTACGACTGACTCTTGGCGAGTCGTCACTCCCTTAAATACCTCACTGATAATTTCTAGACTGTTCTAAAACAAACCAGAAACCGAATAATCTCTATCAATCAAGAAGTCACTAGAAATTTCTATTTACCTCACATATCTGTGTCGGCAAGTCTTTTATTCCCGGCGCAATGTTTATCTGCTTATGCAAGCTCTTTATCTCTGTGAAACCCTATCCGTCTATTTGCGCCGAACCTTTTATTCCCGTCGCCGCGACAGTACCTAATATTCTTTTCTCGTAGATTGAAATGTTCTTACATTTCTTTCTTGAAATATTTTGTCGTGGGTCATATATTCCTCTACCGCCTTAATGGATATTATATGACACATATTTGCTACATACTCTTCTGCATCTCTTAAGATGTTCCATAAACATTTTCCTTGAAGTTTCCTTCGACCATCTTCTACTACTTCACTATATATATTGCACTCAAAAATAACATGTTCAGGCGAATCTAAACAGTTACATTGCTCACATAAATCTGAGTTTTTCTTCCCTATTCTTTTTAAATATACATTATATAGGACATGTCCTGTAACAAAGTGAAAAAATCCTTTTCTTTGTTATATATGTTCCTATTTTAGCCTCTCTTTAATGTCCGGAAATAAATCATTTACTCTTCTTCCTACGTGTGCATTATCCCACTCTTCTTGCCATTCTTGTAATAAGTAATTTTTCACTGCTTTCTTATTATTGCATCATTTTCCTATAATTTTAAAACCATTCCCATATTCTTTTTTCGTTAGCCAATAACTTGCACCCTTTAATCTAATGATGTAGTCAATGGGTCAAATACCCGTTACTATTAGTAGAGCCAAAGTAGATGGTTTTTGTAGCTCCACTTCTGCGAAGTAGTATTTGCCTCTGAGTTTTTCGGATTAAATTTGCGTACGATTTGATCCTTAACCTATGTGACCATGTAATTGCGCTATATCCTATTATACCTATTACAAAACTCATATGATCTATCCTTGCTGCTGTTAAAGGTATTCCATAGGGCTTTTGTACAATTGATGCTAAATTTATAATGACATTTACTGCCTTTTCTCTTACGTACTTCATATGGCCGTTTTAAAGTAATTTTCCATCTAATTCTATGCCTAAATACTTAAACTTTTGTGTATTTTTATATTTACATTATAGATTTTAATAGTAGCGTCTCTTTTGACTTCTCCCTTAAACATCACATATGCCGATTTATGTGGTGCTAATTTTAAATAATTATCGGTTTTATAATATAGTGGTTATATAAGTAGTTAATTACTTTATTCTCTTAAGAAGAAGGGATAAAGTGAAAGAACCACAGGAGGTTAGAGGCCGCAAGCAATAAGGCAACAGGGATGCACGGAAGTCTCTAACAGTTACAGGCTCGAAGATCCTCCCTACTGCAGGAGCTACATAGAGAGAGTGATAAAGAGACTGGAAACTCTCTAATGTCCAAGAGGAGTTTTCTTTCATTTTAGCAAGCATCCGGCCCATCTGTGCGGCACCGCTTACGCTACGAAACCCAGAAGTGCAATTGAGAAATGAGAATAAATGGAATGAAAGGAAATCGTGGTAGATGAACTCCAGCATTCCCTCAGCGTTGGTAATTGATAGAAATCAAATCCGAACTTCCCGAATACGAGTGTCATGCTGCCATGGAGCCATCTCAGTCGATATTAGCGACTATTAAGGCACAATTTACTATTATTTGTCATTATTTCCTTACGACTGAATTCATACAGCAGCTAAGTATGAACAGTATATAAGGCTTAACGTTGGTTACTGCTGCTGGAACCACTATGTTTAGCAACCATTAGTAAGGTACTAGTATTTCCATACTATACTACTTCTAGTATATACCTACTATTATATAAACAATACTATGCAGTATGCCTACTTCATATTCACTGTACCATGCTTTCGCTTTATAGTGGGGCCATAGATTGACATATATGTCGTTCGCATTCATTACAATGACATTGGTGTTTTTCCGCTGCACACCAGGTAAATGACCCGTTCAAGCTAAATTTATCAGTTGTGTAATACCTGTACATTTCTACGTAATTTTCAGTTTGAGTTGTAAATACTAAAATTTGTTCACTATGAATCTCTGTGTTCAAGAAATTTGTATTTTATGTGCATTGCTTTTGAATATTCTTATTATTTCTGCGGTCCCTGACTTGTGATTGATCCACTGACATACCCACCGATAATTTCACCCTGTAATAAATAATGTTTATGTGCTATGCATGCGTAAAAAGCCGAATCGTTTAAATATATGTGCCAACATTCTTAGCAGAGATTTCCAGATATTCTAGTTCCAGTTAGAGAGTCTGTTAAACGTTTGGTTAATAAGTTTCAATAATTCAAATTCTCTTCAAACATATCTTTAATATATGTTGCATAGAAAATGGTTGTTTCAGAAATTTCTACCCATGCAGCTGCTGAACTTTTAAAATTGAAACCTTGCAGAGTAAGTACAGTTTATGAATTGAAGCCACTTGATAACAAGGAACGCCAGGAACGTCACAATATAGCTGGACATCACCTCCAACACTTCTTATAACGAGGTTTAATGCTCATTTTCAAGTTCATATCGTTTATGAATAAGAGAATATGGGAGTCTTAGAATAGAAAGCCATTAAACACGAGGCATGTTTTTTAAGTCAGCACCGTTTTGCAATTCCGCCGCCGGAGCGCTATGGTCGGCGTTCCGCGCATGCTCGCTGGTTACCTACATCTCTTGTCTACGCACTGACGCCCTTACAGTCTGATTCTTCATTGTATACGCTGGTTACTGAGTGTTTAAAATGCCTCCGACAATCGTGACTCCCACCGATTGTGAAGTACGGGCTGTTATACGATTTCTTAGTGCTAAAGGATATTCATCGTGAGATCTGTGAAGTTTACGGACAAAACATTATGAGTGATGGAATGGTAAGGAAATGGGTGAGAGCATTTAAAGATGGCAGCACAAATGTGCATGATGAAGAACGGAGTGGGCGTCTTTCCGTCGTTACTGAAGATTTGGTGCAGAAAGTGGACGAAAAGGTGAGAGAAAACAGACGCTTTACAATTTCATCATTGTGCGACTATTTTCCTCAATATTCTCGTAGTTTTTTGTATCGCATTGTGACCGAGAACTTGAAGTACCGGAAATTGTGTTCACGTTGGGTTCGGAAAATATTGACGGATTTGCACAAAACCCAGCGTTTAGTCAGTGCATTGACTTACTTTGAGCGGTACCACAATGAAGGTGAAGATTTTTTCAGACCAAATTGTTACTGGTGACGAAACATGGGTGGCCTACGTTACACCAGAATCGAAACAACAATCCATTGAATAGCGATATTCATCATCACCCACAAAAGTGAAGTTTAAGCAAACAATTTCTGCCCGCAAAATCATGTGCACAGTTTTTTTTGGGACAATTATAAGTTATAAGTCAGAGGTTCTACTCCCATTAGTCCTGGACCCGTAGGACCAGAACCTAGGCCTCTCGGGTTTTTTCCATAGGACAGTACCTATTTTATAAACTGCCTCATGCACACGGCAGACAGGACGGAATTGGATACGCCACTTACGCGCCAATCCAAAATGGACCGGCTACCAAATAACCTTGGTAGGGCCGCCAGTGATCTAGCACACCAGCTACTAGCTCTGAAGGCTGGTACCCGGACTTATGAGGCAACCCTCTACCCCCTTGGATGGCCGTAGCCTGGCCGGAGGTACCCAATTTCTCGTGGGTGGCGGGAACACACTGCCACCACGAGACCAATCCAATCCGAACAACTTCCAGAGGGAGGGGCTCGAATTTTCGGCCCGAGGTTCCTCTAGTAACGTCAGAGGTACCATGAGTGCTAAGGGTCCGCAGCGCCTGCACCACGGCAGCTGAAGGGGAGGGATCCCCTCCCCTACAGGAAGTTTTTTGGGACAGAAGAGGAGTATTGCTAGTGGAGCTTATAACTCGTAATGAGACAATCAATGCAGCGTCTTATTTTCAGACGTTGAACTATCTGCGCCGTGCAATCCAGAACAAAAGACGTGGCAAGTTGAGTAAGGGTATCGTTTTGCTGTATGACAATGCCCGTCCACATGTGACTAATCGGACCAAAGATCTCATCAAATCTTTTCAATGGGAAACTCTAGATCATCCTCCATACAGCCCTGATCTGGCGCCCAGCGAGCAGCATTTGTTTCTGCACTTGAAGAAACATCTGGGCGGTCAGCGTCTTCAAGACGATAATGATGTCAAAACAGTTGTGGTACAGTGGTTAACACGTCAGGCGGCAGAATTTTATGAGGAGGTTATTCAAAAACTGATGCCACGTTACGACAAATGCCTCAATATTCACGGAAATTATGTAGAAAAGTAGATTAAGGTACAGGCTTTCATGTAAAAATAAAATTATTGCGATATCTATACACTTCTTTTTTAAATTCCAAAACGGTACTGTCTTAAAATACATACCTCGTATAATAGTGCGTAGAACACGCATACGTGCGCTCACTGGCCCTCAGTAAAATGAACGTACCGTAAAATGACGAGAGTAGAAACTACATATATATATATATATATATATATATAATTAGCTCACTCTTATGTTCTCCAATTATGCATTTAACGTACCTTGTCTTAATATACTTACGGTTTTATTTCATAGATGCACCTCACAAACGTCTATGCTAGAATCTGTAGGCTGAGAAGCCTATTATTAATAGGAAGAAGTTCACAGTCTTCTGAAAGTTCATCTAAAAGAGCAGATATAACCGCTGTTAGTTAATGTTAAATTGAATGTTTGAGAACTGCTTTGGACGTACACTAATCGCCCAGTATGATGAGCAGTCATAAATCTTTGTATGTTTACCTGCACAGCATCACCGATTGATTAGGAAAACCGTGTTCAGAACTATACTACCGACCACTTAATGCCACCTGAACAATGAACACTAAATCTTCGAATAATCAAATATGAGCATGTCAGACAACGTGTACCTATTCTACAGCATGCACATCTCTACGGAAATACAGAAGCTTATTCAGTGGATATCGAATGAAGACCAAGAAAACAACACTAATACCCGATTTCGCCAATAGATGTTAAGAATTAACACGAGTTTAACGATAGTTAAATGAAAAACAGTATATCACCAACAAGTGTTAGCTTAACAGTCGTGTTAAAGCTCTTGTTAAACTAACAAGCCAAATTTCTGTTGTTAAGTCCTTAACAATTGTAAATAGTCAAGATGGCAGGCCTGAATGCGCTGTTGATGTCTATTTGCTATATTTAAGGCCGTCTAAATGGCATTCGTAGTAGAGTACGGCCTATGAGGAGAAATTATTTTGAGGAGCTATCAGAAGAAAATGTTCTACAGAGGTATAGACTGTTGAAATAAGTTGCTATGAAGGTTACTGCGGAAGTACAAGAGAGATTAGAGCATGCATCGAAAGGAATATGCCGATCTCGCCTTTTCTTCAAGTATTAATAACTTTGCTATTTTATAATTCACTGAATTATGTGGTTAATACACTGTCCAACTTCCGTCTTGAAGCGTTCAAGTCACTCGTAACTTGTCCTTCTTCGCACCTCGTTTTAAATTTACTTAATACTGACGAAGTTGTTTCATGGTTCTAGTAGTGACACATACATTTGAATTAAATTTGTTTCCAATATTTTCTCACGCGACATCTTTCTCTTTTACATTCACAGCATCCGTCCTGCCATTTTCCATGATGTCCTTACACTTCGTCACCAATTCAATTAACAATTCTTTCCCCATCGATAAAAAATTTGTCTTACGGCTTTTCTTTACGATTTTGTTCACCCGCCATTTTTCAGCTATGAGCAGACGAAAATGAAAACAAAAGCGCATCGCAGTACGTTCAGAAAATAATACGACTCATACACATCCTTCTATAGCAGTAATATATACAAGTCTCTTGGCTTTAACAAGTGTTTGTTAACATTTTTAGAAAACAGGTTGCTGAACTGCAAGAAATTTAACAGTCGTATTGTGTGTGAACAAATTGATACCATTACATTCGCAGAACACTTCATTCTGAAAACGTTCTAACCCTCGTAAATATTACATACAGTGTAATAATACACACGTCTAGTGTGCATTTGGTCCATCTTCTAGGTTGTGTGAGGGTAGCACACTTAAAAAGCGGTCTGCTTTCTAACCTGAGGAGCCCAAGTTCAAATCTTGACTATGGGGTTGCTTAGCACACACATTCCGAGTTTTATCCTCTTCATTAAAATGTAAACGTGAGGTATCTCTCATCTTATTGGACCTCTGACTCCACTGAGCAACATTTTATCAATTTCTTTAGGAGCACTACAGACCTGATTTGTTAAAACGAGCCTGTACACGCAAAACATCAAAAAGAAACTACACAGATTGTGGCAATAGAACATTAACCAACCTTTTTAGTCACACTATACCTACTCACTGTACTGGTTCACAGGTCATTCTACATGCCACAGAAACAACTTGATACGTGAAGTCTTGTTTGTCCCTGAAGAACAGATTTTATTCAGCGCTGCAAGATTTAGCGAGGTTCTATGACTATAATGGTATGACAAGCGTCAGGTTGGGTGATTAAAACCGCCACCTGTGAAAACTTTTGTGCTTATGTCCCAGAGAGAGTGTCTCCTGGGAGGGAGCCGTAAGATGAGAGGAACTAGAGCTGGCCGGGCCTGAAGATATACGACAGCAGAAGGCAAAGTCCCTGACAACGACATATCAAAACTCCCCAGCAGCGGCTCGTACAACCGGCCCCCCTCATACCCGTAAGCTACACATTCCTTGAGGGATCCCGGACTTGGAGGCCTCCCCGATCCGGAGAACAAGGATATACAAGTTGTACACAGACATTCGTGATGAAATGTAAATTTAAATGAAAAATTAAGCAAAACGGAGGATCGCAAAATTGGGGGCTGTAATTCTCCTTCCTAGCATTTGCCCAACAACACGCAAATTTCCCCGAAAAACCCATGGGTTAGAAAGGTCGGCCGCTGGAATGAAACCCAGACCTCCCCAATGCGGGACACAGATACTACCTGAGCCTCGGTTCGCTAGGTTCTGTCATTGTTTATTTATATTTTTTTGTTTGTAATTTACGTCCTCCAACGTTAAATCATATCGGACGGTGAATGAATTGGGTGAAATGATGCTCAAATGAGTCCAGGGTTCATGGAGCTTAGAGTTACCCGACATTCGTCTTGAAGGATATGGGAAAACTCCAGAAAAATCCTTATCCAGGAAAGTCACCCTGACCAAGATTCGAACTCGGGACCTCTTGAACGTGAGGCAGACAGGCTACCACAACGCTACCAAGGCGGCCTCTGTCATTGTGCATAGCCTTTTGTGTTATATTTGTATTTGCAAGTTATTCCGTGAAAGGAATAATGTCGTTGTTCCAAACTGTTAAGCATATTTCACATGTCCTGTTTATTCTTATCAATTAAGAATTTATTTAAAGAAGAACATATATTTGAGTATGTATGACTCTCCGCACTCCATAGCGTAGTGATAACGGGCCAGCCCCTAGCGCTGCAGCGACGGGTTCGATACACGGTACCGCTGTGGGTTATTCTTTTCTCCCCCAGTGAGAGGTCTAGTCCGAGGTACATTCATGCTCATAATGCCAACAGAGTAGCTATTCTAATGGAAAGATAGTGGTAAACAAAAGTATTAGCAGTATGGATAATACTACATTCCGTTGTGTTTTTACTTTAAGCAGGACAAGAACAAGAGCTGTAAAGACAATTCTAACGTTTGTTTTGTGCTTCATTATCGCTAGCTAAGATGAAAGCATTGGAGATAGGAATACTTGCGGATACAGCTACAATTAGATGTCTAGCGTGCATCACCGAATTATTACTGAATTCCTAAGTCATCTGCCTATGACTGCATAACGTGTAGGTGAATTAAGCAACATTCCATAGGTTCGTATATCTATGTGAAAGCATGCAAATATTTGGAAGGAAAGAAAGTATGCAAATTCGAATTGGAAGCCCAGCGGGTTTAGTACAAATCACTGTTTTATTTGCACAGTTGCATATTTTGGTAAGAGACTTGAAAGTCTTTACAGTTAGTTACTTCGAACTGAATAGCTAAGTCTATCAATGGATCAGAGGCTCAGACATGTGATAATTCGGCTTTTGAGGTTATTGCCTTTCCTTCATTCTGTAAAATTTTCACCCCCCATTCATACTCGGAGTAGTTTGCCCGCAAGCGTAGCTTACACTATGCATCTCAAGACCAGTTTCCGTCACTCTGTTGCTTATTATTAGAACCCAGATTTTTAGTTAGAACATTCCTTTATTTTAGGTCACTTATATGTTTAAAATAGGTTTCTTCAGATTCTTCTTGATTAAAATAGGGGTTTTAAATGTTTCGTTTGTTTATCAGTACTTATAATTTCCCTTGTCTTCTACTTATTTGTCAGATTTATTCAAAAGCTTACTACACAAAAGTATATAATATCAAATATATTCATCAAAGGACGCACAAAATAGAGTTTAGTGCTTGCTTTCTAGATTATTTTTGGCATTCCAGTAGATAGTTACATACTCCAATGTTCTGGGGTAAACGATTTCTATTGTCACGTAACTGATTCTTGTATGACGAAAACGTTCTTTCAACAGGGCATGATGTCATTGGAGAGCAGACCATTGATGCCAGTACAGCAGGTTCTAGGGGTAGCTTTCCTGTATGCTTTTCTCCCTGCAGTACTGAGTTTATGATTTGCATGTCTTCCAAACCAGGATTTCGTTGAATAATTTTCCGCAACTTCGAAGAACATGCATCTCCCACTGGTCCAGGTATTCTTTTTGTCGAAACATTGTCGATGATATATAGAGCATCTTCCAGTGGCAAATTTGTAGTTTCCAATGGGAGAAGAGGTTTTGGTATAAAATCAAAATGAATGTTAATATTAGGTTTTCTTATAAGTATTCAGCGTCAGTTTTCAGTTGTTAATAAACAATCACAAAATGGAGATAACAAAGTTTGAACTTTGAGTCCTTCTAAAAAACTACTGGAAACACGATTATAAAGCCATTCCGCAGCTGTAAAAGTATATGAAGTGGAAGGAGAAGTTATCGTTAGTGAGCGTGTGGCACAACGATGGTTCCAACGTTTCAACAATGGGCATAAAACACTAAAGATTTACCACGTTGTGGAAGATCTGGAGTACGGAATATTGAGGATACACGCCAAGTTTTAGGGAAAAAAAACTCAAAAAGGTACTTGTATGCTTTTAGAAGAATATCATACATTGCCACATTAAGACACTTCAAGAAGCATACAGAATCTGTAGATCTGTACCTCATGAAATAACACTTCAACAGGTTGAACGTAGGATGGATATTTCTATTGCCATCTTATCCGTAATATCATGTATGATAGATTTATCAGGAGAATTGTTACTTGTGATGAAAATGTTTATATTACAGAAACCCTCTGCCTAGAAACAGTGGCTTGATCCACGCAAATCTGCCAGTCATAGTTAAAAAAATTAGTTCTGTCCCAAAGTAATGAGTATCTGGTGGAACACTGCAGGTGTGATTCACTGATAGTTTTTCCAAACGGGTGTGGCGTTTGATGCGAGGGGTGGGATGGGGTGAGAGGATACCAAAAGAAGTCGAACTTGTTGAGAGACGACAGAAGGAAGCAATGTCCTCAATAGCTACAGATTTAAACTTCCCGGTGGCGGTTCATACAATTGGCTCCCCTCTCTCAGCGGGCTTACAATCACCTGAAGGGCCTGGTTCACGGAGACGTCCAGCGATTTGAAGTATGAAGGTTTAAAGAGAGAAAATTCCCTGCCATACACGCCGAGACTCCCGCAGGCACTTAGAATCTTCAACTACCAAATCAGGATGTAAGGTGAACTGAAATGATAAGTGAAGCCCCCCAAAAAGACAACGAGTCATTAAGATCTGGGAATCGAACCTTGTCGAATATGAACTGCAGAAACTAGTGCATAAGCCACCCTGGTTGGCCTTAATAAACCATCTCTAGGCCAAAAAAAAAACCAGATTTACATTTAGATATGGCAATGATTTCGTGATCCGCAGAAGGTTTTCTGTGGAAAAGGGATTATTATTAAAATGACAAATAGGATTATAGTTTCCCACCAATAATGTATGCCCGTTAAATTATTTGAGTTTGAATATACTATAAATAGTGAAGTATATAAGTATCCGATGTCGTACCAAACTACTCAGACATGTCACTTTCTTTCCCCTTTGTTCTTCGTATCTTCGTAAGTACTCGCTAATATTGCAACCAGAGCAATACCTTCCTAAAAGGAGTGCGGATACGTGCGTCATTTATCTACAACTGTGAATGGCAACATTATTAGCATACTTTGCCTCTGTGAGAAACTGCAACAAATTTCACCTGTTACACACACTTGATGGGATGAAGTGGATATAGTTACTTTAGACCAAGGGTATTAATGGAGGGAGCGCGAGGTATAACCCACCCCTCTGTTTTTTTCTTGTACTGCAATTGTCTACCGCCCAAGAAGCTCTGTTCTCTTAGCACTGTTTCGCCGTAAAGTTCGACTACCACCAACACACGGTTCGAGAGGGAGAAGGCTGGTCCATGACATGCCACAAATTGGCGTATTTACTTTTGACTTCATTTCGAGAATATCTTCTTCCTATATTTCTAGGTAGTGTAAAGCATTTGTATTGCAATTAGTATGACCATTTCCTCATAAGCAGTTTCTGTATCTGCAAAAAACAAACTCGATATTTCTAATTGGAGTCTGTGTGTGGTTTCAGGCTTAATTACTGTGCTGCTGAAAAGCAATCTAAGCCGCACTTGGTACGGTACAACCGAGAGGGATGGCTCAGGAGGTTTCGTCTACCTACCTGAGCATGGGTTTCTGCGACTTTTTCTGGGGTCGCTAGGCGAATGCTGGGTAGGTGTCTTTCATCTACTGAATTTCCTGTCCCTCCGTTATCATTTCATATCTTCTCCCATATGGTGGTTTCTTTCAGGGCAGAAGTGTCGGCGGGAGTCTCAGAGGTGCATGGCAAGATGATATGCTCTAAGTGAACAATTTTTCCTCTGGCTGGACGGACTCCGGTCTCCAGGCCGGCCTAGTGGTCTGATTCAGGAACGCGGCTGGTGGGATGTCAGTTGTGTCAGCCTGCCTGGAGTCTTCCTTACTCTAGGGGGAGGCCTCCGGTCTCCGATTTTTTGGGGCCATGGTAGGTGCGATGACGATTGTCCTGGCCCGCCGGGGAGTTTCTCTCTAGTAAAGTGTAGGAACCCCGCTCACTGTACTGTAGTGACTCCTTGTTGTTGGCCGCTCTCTGTCTCCCTTCACCTCATCCTCCCTTCTGGGTATGTCCCACTTGGGGCATAAGCACAAAAGACCACTCTGATTGAGGTGCCAATTCCTCTCCGAACAATTCAATCCAATCGTATTGTACATCTGTAAGGTATGGTGTGAACCGTTTTTTGACTTGTGAGACACATACACTGTAAAATCGAAGGAAAGAACAGATAGTTTTATGAACTGCTTATGCTTAAGTTCTGATGTGTTTCTGCTGTATTCTTACATTTTCGTTACCAGAGTAGGTAAATAGAATGATCGAGAGTTACTAAGCCAGGTTATTGCACAATCACAAAGGTGATTTAGTGCATCAGCTAAAACAGCTGACTCAGTTAAAGTTGCATGTTATGTGAGTACTTTGTTGCTCCTATTGTCTTCTGTGTTTTCATTTATACACGAGATTCTATGGAGTGGTATATTCGTTCTCTTAGGAATCCAGTCCAAGGACTATCAGGAACTCCAGTCCGGCTACTCTTTCGGAACATGTGCGAGGCAATAACGTGAGCATCGATTCCTTTCATCGGTTTTCTAGCGTAATGTTGAACGCAGTAATATCAATGCGGACTTCCATCAATCCAAAATGTAATAGTTTAAAACTATAGAAAAAATTTAAAGGTCTATGAATCTATCCATCTTTACTTTCTTTACCACCTATTTGTATAACTGGTAACCATAAGAGATGACCAAACCTTTACTATACGAGACATGTAGATATCTTCAAATAATTTCTAATTATGATCGGCTGTTTCCGATATATCCGTTGTAATTAGAGTTTTCCAAATTCTCACTATTCAGATGTTTCTCACAATGTCATGTAATTATTTTGGAATTACAAGCTCAGCTTATAGCAAATATCTGACTATTAAATCAGTTTGCTGACCCTCTTGTGCCTTCAATAAATTGTAGAATGACGCTATTACTGCAGAAGTGTTTCCATTGGCAGACAGAAAATTGAACTTCTATAGCAATAGATTTTAGAAGCTATACCTCTAAAATTGTACGAGTACATAGAGATATTCATGTGAATATTACACATATGATATTTTTTATAATTTGTTCTTTTTCATTCCTTTTAAAATTCTTTAAAATTTCAACTCAAAAACTGCAAAAGGCAAAGACAGTCCAAAACTCGAAAAAGTTGTAATCTTTCTTTGGATGAGTTAGCGACTAGCCTGTTATTTCCTTTGTTAATTTTATTTTTGAATAAGACCTTGGTGTTATTATTTTCAACGGCCATTTTAGTAAAGTTAGATTTTCTAAAATATTGTATCTGTTATATGTTTTTGTTATATTACATTACTCTTCATTCTATATTCTTTTATATCAGTTACGGTTTTGGAGATGTGAAAGCGAAATTCTTAAATGCAGTAGAGTACATAAATGAACATATCCTATAATTATGTTAAACTTGGTTACTTTGACATAATGAAAATTGAGAATTAGTTGATATTATTCGTAGACATACACAGGTATACTTCATAATAAATGTTTATATCGCCTGCAGAGGAGTTTGCCAACTCTAATCAAGGTATTTGATCATATCAGCACACTGATGTTGCAATAAATAACAACTATATAGATGAGGTGTAGCCATACGCAGTGCATCTGTCCTTGTATTATTGCGAAAGAATTTTCTCAAAAGGTGCAGTTTGCATAAGCGTAATGACTGTATTTGATGAGCATAAAGGAACCTGGTCACCATATGTCAAATCGGTGACTCCAGGGACCAACTGTAGTGTTAAAGCAACAGATGCATAAAATAAACATGTTAATTATTGGTGCAAGCCTCTCTGTTCGCGGCCATCATTAGAAGCAGGTGTTGGTCCTTCGTCTCCATCAGTTTAGAGAGAGGGGGAGAGAGTACAGAATGGCCGTCGGTGTAAATCAGTGAACAGGGGTTGGGTGAGCAAGTGTCGGACCTGATGGCTTACTTAATGTTTAATGCATGCTGCTGTTGCTGCTCCTGCAGTTGCTAGCCCGTGAACCTGAACAGGCTGTTAGCCATCTTGTCGGCATCCACGTCATATTGACTCGAGATTTCCACCACGTTCTGCCATCTCGAAACATTTGAATTAATGTGCGACTCCACGCTACATCATGGAGTGTACAGTCCGACACAGAAGCTGCGGTAGTCGGAGAAATACCCGTTGGACTTGTCCCTTAACTCATAAAGAAAGTTACATTTTCGTACCAAATTAACCTGTTGTCCTATTCCATGATTTAAATGCGGATCAGACCAACGAACTGTTTCGCATCCAATACTTCTGTGACAAGCCTGTGTTTAACGTTTGTAATTATGTCCAAGTGACACCCCTGTTTGACTTCTAGAGAGCGAAGACGTATCTATGTACTTCCTTTCAATTCTTAATAAAAACATACCTTCATACCTAGTTACATAAATATACAAATAAGGAAAGAAAACTTAATGCATAAATACCACAACTGTATTTATATTACTGATACCAATTAATTATATAGTGACATTAAATTCAATTAAATACTTAAAGAAGTGTACAGATGTAGAAACACTGCAGAAATATTTCCAGGAGTTGTTTCTTATATTTTGTGATACGAATTTCTAGATTATAAGTAATGGTAAGATATTATTAGCCTTGAACTGATAACGTCCTATTACACACAGACACACACATACGCATACAAACACAGAGAGAGAGGGAGGGAGGAGAAAATTATAGACTGAAAAGTAACACAAAATGAAACCCTGTTTCTTGTAAGGCTGCCCCATTGATATGTGTTGTTTTGTGCTCTTTTTCCATCCTGTTTTCCCTATTAACTTGCGTACACCTCCAAAGGGAAGACAAACATAATCTCTGTAATGCACGGTCAGATGATGAAATCGACTAAAGCACAGATATATACACGTAGCTTAGTCATCCTCATAGACAGATTTTATGCCGAATGATCCTCCTACCTATTCTTGATAAGAGCTGGCATGCATTCCAAATGCATTAATTCTCTTATGTAATATGTGTTATGCTCGACGATGCCAAACTTTAGTATTTATACTAAACGGCCTCATTAAATTACACCTATCATTAAAGTATTGGTATTCAACCAAGCAGAAGTGGCCATGTAACATTGTGAAAGCACAAATATCGATTATTCTCGTTTCGATCGACAACGGTAGTAGCTCCAGTTTAGAAAAAAGTCAGAATGTCTGACACTAGTAACAGTGGCTTTGAACTTACAGCCCCAAAAATTACGGCAAAAGCAGTCGATGTTACCAATAACTTGTTGCCATAAAAATCAAGAAAGATGTATGAGAAATTATATTCATGATTCATAGATTGGAGGACATCAAAAGGTATAAATTCGTTCTCAGAAATGTTTACTTAGTGTATTTCGAAGAATTGTATAAAAATATGAAATCATTAACTTTGTGGACTAACTATTCTATTTTGAAATCAACAATCAACATTTTTTATTCAATTTGTCCCAGTTTGTCTATACTTTTGATACCGAAATTAAAGGATTTCAATAAGTAAAGAATCATGATGGATTTCAAAGAAATGTTGGTTCTTTGTTACAACGCGTGCAGGTGCATTGGAGTCAAATAGCAGTTGGGGGAGAATAGTTGTTTTAACAAAAGAAACGTAAGAAACATTGTTCTTAGCAGATTTGTAAAGGGTAGCACTTGACTTTGTTGAATGCGGTATACTTCGGACCCTTAATAATGGCATGACAAAATAGTCACAAAGGGAATATTTGGTTGAATAAAGAGGGCTTCCAGAAAGTGAAAGCCACACATACACCCACGTGCAGCTGTGAGGACAGTCTTCGGCGTCAGGCCGATTAGGGTAGTCCTCTTCTTCTGTCTTGTTCGAGGGCAGACCAGAAGGGATGAGAGAAGATATTTGTCGGTTTATACATAACTAATTAAGTATATCGAGAAATAAGCATTCTGCCTACAGTAACTCTAAACAGTGATATATTGGTAACCCTTGGTCGGCAGCTTCAAGTTCGATGTTCTGATAAATAGAAGCAGTCAATAAACCAGTTTGAAACGGGCATTCCAGTGTCATTAAAACTATCCTTCTCATACATATCCACGCATACCCGGAGATAAACCTCATTGCTTTACCCTCAGCTAAACATTATTGTATCAAACTGTAGCGTCAACGTGGAACTGTGTGCCACCCATTTTATTATTGCTTCAAACCGTCGCCCCAACGTGGAACTCTTTGCTGGCCAATATTTTTGCTTCACTTTCTTTTAGGTTAAACTGCGTCACACATTAACAGCGTGCTACGTACTGCGTGCTACGTCTCACGATTTTAACATATCACCCAAACCAGAAATGAATACTTTGAAATGAAATCTTTAATTTAGATATATGATCTAGCATAAACAGTTGTATGACTGACCTTAGCCTATATACGGCTAGTGAGAAGAAATGATTAAGTTTCATCAATTAAAGTCGTATGAAACTAGACTGTAATGGTAATTAAAACGCTCGCTTCGCTCGATTAATAATAATACTCGCGTTTTAATTACTTCCATTAAAGTCTCCTTGCATAATATACTATTAATGCTATGTCTAATAAGATAGGAACTTGGCATTTCTCTTGAAATGTATTAAGATAAATGGTAATGACTAGTTCGTGTAGTACAAGAACCTAATACATGACATTAGTCATCGAGAGGTGACTGTTACGTGACAGTATTGGACAGAGCTATATAGGAGAGGGTATAAGCGCTATATGGTTAAATAATGGGTTTACAGAAAATATACGCAAGCAGGAACACTGATAAACATAATCGAAATATGATTTTATGAAACAACTTTATTTGACGGTTAAAAAAGTGCAACTGACACGGCTGTGCTTATATTGCCTCAACTAATAAATATTGGTACACAATGAGAAACTAGCCATTACATGCATGTCCTGTAATGTAGTCTACTAAATAAGATGAGAGTTCAGTATTACCGTACCATTTAGTGGACTTCACAACAGAATTGTGACATCGAGCGTAAAAAAACCTAGGGACCGTGACAACTACTGTACAAGTGTATGTTTTGTTTATATCTGACATGTCAAAAACAGGTTCTACAATTTTTTTGGTCAGATGGGGCAGTGCTGCTTTTATGATATTTTATTTACATTATTTTATTTTGTTTATTTCTCTTAACATTTAACTGGTGCAATATAGTCATACAGAAACAAGTGCTTCATAGGAATTTTCATGCTCACGCGGTAAATCCTCTAACATACTGATATTTGCTTAAGTGAGGTTTTCTACAATTGTGTTATTTCTTCTTTCGTTCTAAAGTTAGTATTACGGTGTTTGGTTTCACATTAGATAGACATCTTTTTTAATTAATATTCGCAAGGAACGGATATGTGGTACCGTTTTCCAGTTTCCCAGAGCTGAAGTCGTAGACTGCCTCGTACTAACAGTAACACTAGTCACGTCCAAATCCATTGTCAGAAACACTGTAATATCGTCGGCTTAAGCTACAGTAGAAAATCTGAGTCCTGAAAGGAAATTCTGGAAATTATTTGATCCAATTGATAAAGTAACTGCTTCAGGACCAATGGAAGCAGAATTATGGGATATCCGGAACGAACTGACCTTCGTACAGCAGTGGGGCAGAAAGCCAGCTAATGAGCTGCAACGCATCGGAAATGGTATTATAAAGCCAGTGTAGATATTCCACAAATGCGTTATGAAATCTATACTATTTATAATGCCTCATGCTTAATTAAGCATGTAACTCTTGACAAACGAACGATAAAAATTTAAGGCACCCCTTGGCGATTATCCTGACAAAGAGTGATTCTGTCACATATTCCGCATAGGTCATCAAAAATAGAACCACCAAGCATTCCATATTTCTGTGCGAGGAGCCAGATATCTGAAAGCAGTGGTCGCAATCTGTTAAGGTTCACCTGCACCAAACATGTGTAATATTAAGCTAGTTAACCAATTGAGGCTATGGATAACCACTCGAAGAATGTACTCCTCTTGGTTATAGGTGCCATAACTGCCATCTTTTGCAAACCTCATCAAACATTTAAATTTCAGAATGACATTTACAACATCGATAAGGTCATCAATAACGAAGTAGTTCGCCTCTGTAGCGCAGAGGGTGGCGTGTCTGCCTCACGTCCAAGAGGTCCCGAGTTCGAATCTCGGTCAGGATGAATAACCTAGATAAGGTTTTACCTGGAGTTTTCCCTTATCCTGAAAGAAGAATGTCGGGTAATGCTCTATGTGCTCCGGACTCATTTGAGCATCATTTTATCTATTTAATTCATCGTCCGAAATGACTTAACCTTGTAAGGACGTAAACTTACAGGAAAAAAAAGAATGAAAGAAATGAAAATTCGTGTACCAAACAACCGTATAAAATTCTTGAGAATTTCTGTCGAGACCAGCAGTTTTGACACATTTGCCTTTTAAGAGGCTGGCATAAACTGTTTTGCGAAAAGCAACCACTAGTTCATATGCTATCTTAGAACCATGCAATCTAATAGGATTGGGAAAATAGTGAGTGAAAAGAGCTCCCTTTGAACGGCAAAAAAGTTCGTATAGAAATCTGTCGCTGTGAACAGGGTTCATTTTGCACCACAAATGTTTAAATTCATCCGCTTTGTGAGAAAAAAGAACTAAAAAAATCAGTATTATATCATTCACTTAAATCTAGCTTTTATACACTTACGATCACTTTAATAGTTTGCCTGAAGTAATCGGGATATTTGAACCAGGTTTGTTATATAACCTTTGATGTACACAGAGTAATATGTTGTCACGCCGATCATAAAACTGGGACCAGTGTGAGAAGCTAGGTAGTTCACACGATCCGGCCACTGACGTCACAAAGGCGGTCTACTGCTGAATTCAGAAGTCGGGAAACAATGTAATATTATAGTTTTGCCGCTATATGCTGAGGATTTTTCATTTATGCTATTCCAGGAACTGCGAGTTCGAAATCCTTATGGAACATTTCTACCGTGATTCAGGGAGTACTTGAGGCAGCACTTGCTTCAGCGTCTATAATTTTAGCAGCAGTTTTTACTTAGATTAGAAGTTTACGGTTTATTACGAGTTTTTGAATATTTAATGGGAATTGGAATAATATTTAAAAGCCTACCAGTCGAGTGAGTGTCTATGTGTCAATCGGCCAGCAGTTTTGGTGAGAAATCAATTAGTCTGACGAGTCGTTTTGTGAGTAGCAAAGCAGCGTGAGTTGGTGTGCTCAACAGAGCCATAAGTAAACAGCGCTACAGTCGCTTAGGCACTAATAAAAATGAAAGTAAGTGTAAGTTAGCACAATGCTGACAATTTTGCTACAAATAAAGTGAGTTCTGTACAGCTTAGCATTGTTGTCATTTCGTCACAATGTTCATTTTAACTGTGTAGAAAGATGATCCACTTAGAATTGCACATGATTTTAACTTCTTAATTGTAACATTTGAGTGACAGATTGAACCTTCACCGTGGAAGTATAATAATGTTTTTTATTAATAACGTCTACAGAAAAAATCTATGCGCATGTTTATTTTCATCATATTATGTATGTTACAATTAGCTAATAGGTATTTAAAGAGCTTTCAAATCATGTTTCTAAAATAGCATCTACGAAGAAAGTAAATTCTTCAAATCATGTTATGTTATATTATTTAAATTACCTTTATAAGAGAGAAAGTTATTACTGAAACCACATATAAAAACGTTATCGATAATTTCATAAAGTGAGCCCTTCTCAAACACAATGTATACCTTCTTAAAACGAGGGTATTTGCAAATATTGTATTTTCTTGCAGGAATTGAATGGCAGTACGGAAATAAGTGTCTTGAGAATAAAATATGGGTTCACGGGTGTATTATTATAACCGTAATGTTGCATGAATATAATTTAAATCTGACTTAAACATTATTTACGAAAATGGAATGTAACTTACACGTCAAGTGTGTACATGCCGTCTCAGCTAATAGGTACTGGCATGTAATGTGAAGCTAAGAATTACGTCCACGTACTGTACTAAATGTTACGTTCGGTATTACAGTAGACTTTACAACACAAATGCGATATTGTATATCAGACACACGTAGTGGAAGTGACTAGTGCTGTACAAATGTGCGTTTTGTTTACATCTGTCACACCACGAAAAGGTCCAACAATCGGACACTATAATGTGAGTGAGGCAGTTCATCTGGAAGTACATAGTAGAGTACCTATAACACCACAAATCATAATTTTAATTTAAACTACTTAAGTAAACTAAAATCAAATTTAAACAAATTCTCTTTTTAAAATTAATAAATTTAAAGGCAATCAATGCAATATTAACAATAAATTACAAAGCTCCAACCACACTTTATTCCCATTTTCAAAAGGCTTATTTTGATTCGGGGTCTCTGCTTTCCAATTTACTGCATTCTTTTATTATTTGCGCACGCAGTATACATTTCTAGTATAAGACTTGGTTTTATACACACTGCTCCAAAGCATATCATAAGTAAGAATTGAAAATGGACAGCTTTTGTCGTTTATAGGAAGCTTAAAATTTTCGCTCGTTCGTAAATCATAAGGTTTTATTCTAAGTGGCAAAATGGTGGAAATTTGTTTGAAATATGAGCAAGCTTGTTGCCTTGAATATATTTAAGGTAAGCTATAACTTTGGCAGAATTCCACAACCAGTGGCTCAACCAGTCTAGCTGTCCATAACAGCGTTGAAGATAAAAGGAAACAGATTTTTTTAAAAAAAAAAATCGAGGTACGTTTGATTTAAAATAGATTACTCAGTTTCTATAAGTAATAAGGTAAACTATGATTTTTTTTCAGATCCTCAGTATTTTGGCCAGATTAGTTAAACCGTAAAATTTTCTAATAAGGTTTGAAAACATTGTAATTTTTAAGAGGTACAAGGTAGTTTGGTCCAGATGTACAAAAGAATGTTATTCATATATTATGGGTAAAACATACGGTTTCACAATAAGATTAGGGGATTTTCTTTAATATACAGGATATTCTTTATTTACCAGATTCTAAATCGGGTGTGCCAGTTTTGTTAAAGCTATACCAAACATACTTCTGCTGACAAAGGTTAGCATAGCTGTAAGAAATTTGATAATACGAACACGATACCCAACCCCTCCCTCCAATAATTCAATTTCAAAAGATTTTAAACCTCCCGTTTAAACCTTTGTGCTGGAAGTCATTAAAATCTGACCACTCACTAAAAATGACAAAAGTTAGCCGTGATAGTACTTTCCAATGTATATACAAAGCTTTTGTATATACTTTATAGTCCATGCGCACCCCGTATGTTTAATATTGGTATACTAGTAATGTATTTAGCACAAGATGACATTTTGCATTCTTTTTATCCAAGAAACAATGTGTCAATGAGCACGTTAAGATATACATTTGGCAAGTGCAAGAGAGCTATAAAAGTTTATCATGACGGAAATCTGCGCATTTGCAGCAAATATGTCTAAGCTGATCCATTTTCTTAGAATAAGGCAGGAATTTAAGGACGCTTAGATAATTGTGGATTAACTTCGTAAAAACACAGATTGTAAAAGAAATAAACTGAAGAATTTACACGCCGGATAGTTGTATATTAAATCATTAAAAATAAGTGAGGTTTAGCTACTTAGTTATTTTTAATTATTCTTAATTATTCTTAAAATGTGCTAAACACGTTCTAACAAACAACATTTTATTTACTGCTACAGAACTGGAGCATCAAGAAATCTTTAAATAAATTAAATATAATTCCAACAAGGATATATTAAAAGCTTAAGTCGCCCACCTTTGTGGTATGGGGGTAATGTATCTGTTCACATTCAAGAGGTCACGAGTTTGAATCTCGGATGAGGTAAGTAACTTCGATAAATTTATAGGAGTGTTTTCTTTTATTGTGAGAACAGAAATGTCCAGTAGCTTAAGAGCTAGTGACTCAAACTTATTTAAGGATCATTTAAACTGTTTCGTTTACTCAGTCCACATATGGTTCATCCGGTTAAAGGATGTTACTTAATCACAAGAAACAGTTACACAAACAAGGTTAGGTGTAATGTGCTTTAAATTGGTTGAAAGTATCATAGGGCGAGCATTTTTTTTTTTCCGAACGTATAGCTTATCGAATAATTTGCTGAGGCATAGCAGTGACGGAATCGAGACGAGATAGTTGTCTGTACATGGAACGCGGTGCTCCCGCTGTGATAGTTACGTATTCACAACAAGCTAGAAACAGTTTACGTCATTGTGACCTGAGGATATAGCTATGTACGTTATTCAGTATATAAAGTTATATTATACTATATGCGATGTACGGTAAATACAATTTGAGTATCTTACCACAAACAGTTATCTATCTCTAAAAGTCTGACTGTGAAATGTCTGATGATATTGACAGGTTCCACAAAGTCTGTTAAAATAAACTCTGCTTCAGGAACTGACACAGATCACATAAAACAAAAACTTAAAAACTTTGATTCAGAGGAATCCTGGCATTACTGAAATGTGTGAAATGAAACATCTTTTAAATTCCAGTAAGAACTGTACAGGTCCAGTATTAAATAATAAGAAGTATAAGAATATAAAATACTTTAAAATTGCCCCTACGACTTCATGTGAGTAGAGAGAACATTTTCTCGGCTTAAACAGGTTTAAAGTGACAATCGTAAATCATATGCTTTTCACAATTTCAGAATGTTTATTTTCGTTCAGTGTAATAGGATTGGTTTTATGAAATAGAATGTCTTTGGTTCTATATACTAATCTTTCTATGCATATACAAGAAGTTTCATATTGTGTTTTGTTACTATACATAGTGTATTTTATATATTATTAATACTATGATATTATGTCCTATACTTGAATGGAAATATTAATGCGTTTGTATGTTTAAACATTTATGAACAGATTGTTTGAAATTTGTAGGAGTTAAATTTATATCCGCTATGTTCCATTAAGGAAATATGCCTTGCTCAGCTTTGCAAAACATGCACTCAGCGTCGGAGTTTGATCCCCGCCTTCTAGGCAGTACTAACCGATAAGCTTCGAAATCCGTTCGGGAACAAAACTGCTCCTCCTAAACATAATATTACATTTTCACGCTAACAATTCCAGTCAGTGGCGTACACCGTAGGTAGAATACATCATCAATCTCGCACAACTAAATAAGAGAAGCTTCCCGTTCTTAGAGGCTTAGACAATAAACCTGATCATCTTTATACAACATGCTATCCGAGCTATACATAGGATGCGATAAATTAATATGCAGAAATTTGTAGAGTAGAAAAGTATTACAAAATAAATTGAACGTGGAGCATGGCGTCACAGATGTATTTAAATTACAGGAGCGCTGCATGAACTTAATTAAAATCTCACTTTACGAAACATCATCATTTGTCAGTCAAAATGAAACGCAACCTACACGAAAAATGTTTACGTACTGTTTCAACTAGAAAGTGCTGGTACACTAATCATTACATGCATGTTGGGAGGAAGACGAGCGTTCGGTATTACCGTAACATTCAGTTGGTTTCATAACACAAGGTACCACTGAACACACCTAGTTACATTGACTATAACCGCACAACAGTAATTTCTGTTTACGTATGGCATGTCCCATACAGGTTTCACAGTTGTAGGGTTCAACATATCGGAGTTAGCCTTCACAAATGTAGCTGGTCTTCTTGTTCTGTCTTCAGAATATTTATACTGATACAGCCAAGTTTCCTGCACATTGTTTCTCCAGATGCAAGCATCTGCTCAATTATATATGTTACTATAGATAAATAAAGATCAAGGAGACATTTAGTTCAAGTAGTGGCTCCTAAATCACTTTTATTTTGATGAGATCAGGCCATGTGTGCTACGCTAGGTCATTAAGGGCCGAAGACACTTAGATAAGTTAAGCAATTCGCACATTAGACATATACTGAAAGCTGCGTTTTTATTGCACATTTTTAATTTCCCCATAGCACAGTAGCCTGCGGTGTGAGGGAGCCAATGCTCGATTCCCGGCACCGCCATGAGAATTTTTGCGCTACTGGAAAGCTTACCTCATAATACTCTCATAAAACACTTGGGGTCCATTAGAGGAGCGAACTAATAGACAAATATTAAACTTATTTGTGATACCAAGCATGCAGAACACTCATCAGACCACCCGCAGTTATATCTAGTTTCTCATTTGAAATAGTATCTTCCAAAGAATAAACCACAATAGCATTTGTAGTCAAATTCAACTTTGTCTTGTAAATATACCGTATTTTGTCGCGTAATTCCGTCTTTTTTTTTCCTCGAAAAATTGCTTGAACACACTGGGGAGGGAATTATGCGAGTGGTGCTAGGAATTCAGTAAGGAAGGGAAACCTTGTAGTATTATGTAAAAGATATATAGGTATACAATAATTTAAATTTTGTCGTGTAGTTTAAATACTTCGATATTATGACGACTTATAACAAACTCACTTATAAACACATCTGCAGCTACACATTTCAATTTTACGATACGTTGTGACAATGGTAATTCGAGTATTTTTTTTTTTTTTTTTTTGGCAAGCACTGCATCCATTGTTGTCCTTGACAAGCACCACTGGATCGATTGTTGTCCTTTTCAAGTCATTTGAAGGCCGATCCAACAAGAACGAACCAGGAGAGAGAATTATGCGGGTTTAATAGGTAAATAATTTTTAGTGACGAAAAATCATAACGGAGGGAAATATGCGAGGGAGGGGGTGCTTATGCGACAAAATACTGTGACTTTGTGGGTTCGTAGAATTAAAATTCTAGTTTTCAGAAATTTAAAATGCTCCTTATTTCAGTAAAAAGACGATTTGTACAACCCTTACAGCACCAAAATTACGTAACATGCACAAACGCAGTCTTTAAGGTCGTCCCGTTCCACTGCCACACTTAAACAAACAAAAGAATTCACTGCGGTACACTTCAAATGTCCACACACTACAATTACTGCACAGCTGCAAGTCAATTAACCTCTCACTAGCAAATGACTCAACTCACACCTTACGAGGCTTTTTATATCCCAGCCATTGTTCTAGAATGCAGTAGACCGTTCGATAACAATCACGAGGGCAGCGGGAAATTCCAGACTACCCCTGGCTCCTTCTCTCTCTATTTCTCACTCGGCAAGCGTTCAGCGCTGGCCCACGCGCCGGCTGCGGCTTTGCAGCGGCTCCAACCAACAATGCAATCGGCGACAATACGGTAAATACAACTCTGCCCTCTAAATGTCCTTTATCAAAATTTGTGGGATATTTATGGAGACTGCACAGATTTATGACTTCATCTCTTTATTTTTCTCCCAATACTCTTTTCATTATTTCTGACAGGCATTGTTCTTCAGGTTGCGCCAAAAATAAAAGTCAAAATCACTTAGAAACAATGAGAGAAACAAACGACAAGCCTAGTCACTCATGTTGAAACAATTTCTTAATTTTTCCTATACACTTCTTTCCCGAATAAGTAGTGCCAAAATTTTATTGAAACCAGCCATATAATTTCTATACCTCTGTTAGCTGATTAAAGCATTTATTCAGAATGTGAATTTAGTATCCTTTTCCAATTACTGTGAAATTGTAAAAAAGAAATCGTTCCAGTTATAAGTTAAGCTGTGTTGAAACCAACTCCAAATCTCATATAGTAAAGAAAAGAATTTTGCAAACAGTTTACTCTTTTATTCACAACTCCAATAGCCAGGGAAGTTTCCAATTTTATGGAACCTCACCTCGATAAAGTATATCAATAGTATAGTGAATTAAAGCTCTGAAAAAGACAATCCCACAGGAAAAAGCTGAATAATTTGCCGACTAATCCGACGATTTGATTCTTATTACAAGACATTTACACGAAAAGGCATTCCTCTAAGGCAGTGGCCGACAGATACCTCGCTGTGTGACATATCTGCGGGCAAATTTGCTCGCTGATACAATATCTGTGAAAGGAAAGGAAAAGTAAAATGTTTCCACTCAACGTCAAGGCGAAACGTCAAGGCCTATACTTGAACCGAGTGCGCATTATTTGTAAGTGATATTATATAGCATTAGACACTATTTGCAACCAACTACAAACTTCCAGTATCACAGAGTTAATACTAATGCATTTTTATGAATTATAACCACCGTAAAACAGTGTGATAAAGGTTTTAATTTAATAGATTCCATGGAAAGCAAGTACCAACAAACACAAAACACATAAACTGCAGAAATTATTGAATACAGTAAAACGGCTATGAAACTTTCATGAACACTTAAAATGTTAGCACTACATTTTTCCATTTATAACCTTGAAAATGGGTTACTTTTAACTTTCCCTCTCTCAGCCTCTCTAAAATTCTTCGTTGCAATGCACAGCTTTATAAACTTCGATTTGCACTGAACCTACCAGACAGTACCATGTGTAGTACACCATTTCTTGCATCGCTGACCTATCCAAACTTTATTTTATTTTATTTATTTATTTTTTAAACATTTTTCCGCACCTGTCTCCCCAATCTTTTTTGATATTCTGAGCCACAATATATCTATCACAGAAGCGAAGAACCTATCTAGTCTACATCATAAGTTTGATTTCTATATTGTGGTTTTCAGATCTTCATACAGGAAGAGAGTTCTTCACATATACATGTCGATCCGATTATGCTCAGCTTCCTGGCAGCAAGCTTGTGCAGCGAGGTAACCGTGTTTTGGAGACTCTTCTGCAAGAGGAAGGTAAATTATTGATTTGAAAGGTGTCCTTCATATCTATATAATTTTATAATTTCATTGCTTATAATTGCAATGACAGTGCTTTTTTCAATATCCATTAAAAGAATGATACAAATATGGAGAAGTCGTATTGAATGTTTCTAGCATCTTGAAATCTTTTATCAAATTCTTGACTTACTTCTTAAAAGAAATGCAAAAACATTCAGTAGAGTTTAGGAAAGCATAGGAGTTGGTTCATAGTTTTTCTTACTACTTTCTTGTATCACCACCATGACCAATACATGAATTTCAATAAACATTGTCACGGGCCACCATTTTTACTGCACTTAAGTATGTGCCACTATGTTGGTCCAAATTTACGGTGATTTACGCTGCTGCCCTTTACGTGGAACTGGCTCTTACATCACAAAAGTAGCAACTGCCGACCACTTGACAAACGTAAGCTTCTTTCTATCCTCCAGAAACATATACAGTTATTGGAAAGGTAGAGTCAGACTGAAAAATTCATTGCCATAGCCAGGATTTCAACTACGGATTTCTCGGTCTCCATCAGTTGCTATAATCACTAACCTACCATGGCAATGTGCCAGCATGACATAACATTCTCCAACTGACTCGCAATTTACTGGTAAACCACTAGGACTTCTAATATACCATGAGAAAACAATCTTACTGTCGACTTACAGTGGTGAAAATGCTTTAGGTTTTAGGCTTTATAGTTTAGACTACTACTACTACTTTTTCCCACTAGTCACGTTTAGACCAGTAATTGTTCGAAAGCCAAACACTCAGCTAGGAGGCCGTACATAAGTGGAAAGAACTCCTTGGTAGACTGGCAAAACTGGATGCGAGCGGTAAGTATAATTTTTTAAAGCCCGTTATCTTATAGGAAGTAAAAATGAACTTATTCTTAAGTATACATTGAAACTACTAATCATTTTTAGATATTATAAAAATAAAGTTCAAATATATAACATTGCCAGAATATGTATTGAATTTGAACAGCATTTCTGTGAATGCTATCTGGAGGAAGACTGCCTGGCAGTGGAGATTTAAACAAGAATCAATTAATTGGTAAGTAGTTATAAATTCTAAATGAATAGGACAATATTACATTTCAATGAAAATTCCACTTAATGATGATGAAAATACGAAATGCGCAAAACAATCCCGTGCATAGTTTATCTTGTACCTCATACCGGTTTTAACATCGGTCGGTGACGAGTATTCTCAAATTTTGCCTCGACATATATTATACAGAAGAGATATAAGGGGATTAACATGGGTTAATTTATCTTAAAACAAAAGATACGTGCTCACAGATACATAGGTGTAAATGAATTAAACACAGATACTCCCCTTTAACAACTGAATGTCTACAGACACCAGAATAGCTCAATGGTTTTGATCCTCTGCTCAGGGTCTTTAGTTTTATTCCTGACTCTGAAGTGGCTGTTTTAAGTTAAATCTATCCAGGTTTGCATCTCTCAGTAGCTGCTGTGAAGCATCCTTGAGCCTCAACATGGTTTGTAGTCCACGGTAAAAGATGTAGATCCTCTCATTCCCTCATCCGCATCCTTACCATATAATCAGAGGTAACAGACTCCGTCCTTTGAGTATTTCCATCACAGAAATGGATTCCGTCATCACTTGGTAGTATGAGGTTACTCCTAAAGATCACAGGGCGGGTGGAGAAGATCAACTTAATTTCTCTTCTGATTTAAATTAATAAAGCATGTTCCATTAGGATTAGGATTACTGTGGAGGGGAATCGGCAATGCTACCACTCTTGATCTATTGTATATGTCCCCAAGTGGGGTATTCCCTGGAGAAAAGATGAAGTAAAGAGCCTCGATGGTGCTGAGGGCAGGGTCCCTAAATTTTTACATAGAACCTCTCCCGGAGGCCAGGACAACGCACATCCCCCTACTGTGATTTGGGAGAGATCTCAGCAGCCGTTTCGGAGACCAGCAAACGACCTATCGGAGAATAAAGTAATTTTCTCATAGCATATCATCCTGCCATGCACCGCCGAGATACCCGCCAACACTTCTATCCTGAAAGAGACCACCTGATGAGAGATTATATGAAATGAAAATCGATATGAAATGGACGGACAGGAAATTCGAGAGATGTAATTAACCTACCCAGCATTTGCCTAGCGACCCGGGAAAGCCCGCAAAAACCATGGGTCAGATAGGGTGGCCATTGGAATCGAACCCAGACCTCCCGAATGCGGACCACAGACGAAACCGCCTGAGACATCCCGCTCGGTTAAGTATGTTCCATAGTAAGATCTGTGACGGTATGGTATATGGATTGCCAACCATACAGATACTGAAACAAAGCACCAACCTATTTTCATCTGTATCCGATATGAACAATTCCAAGTGAGCAAAATTTGAGCACACAAGTAGCATTATGGAAAAATAAAAAAGTAATCTGAAGCATGAGCTACATTAGAGCCCATATCAGAATGTGCTTATCAGTACTTTATCGAATTAAACACCAGTTTTGCTTTTAGTAGAATCGTCCAGTGTCTATTTTACTCTGGAGTATCTGTCAGTAAACAATCGATCATAACTGTGCAATGCTACTGGTCTTTCAAACGATATGCATCACTAGATTAGTCTGGGATTCAATCCTGCCACTCCTACCCAAGTCATTAGACCGAAGGCAGTAAAACCAAGAGGGGTTGCTGTTTATTACCACTTTGCGTTCGTTGTTGGTTGCCTTACGAAGGTTTGTAACGGAATCAATTCTTTTGAGAGGTCTCAGTCGGTTTGCCGTTATCCATAAACTAAGCGCAAACGCTGTTATTTTCTGTCTATAAATATAAGAATATTGAAAACAAATTTGCAACGAAATTCCCAACCTTGGACTTAGAGTAACGTTGCTTAATTCCTCGATGTTTTAAAATGAAGTTGTGTAACGCTTTCCGATGGACAAAGATAAGTTAAATATGGATTTAAGAACCAATGCGAACGTTCTAGAGCATATTTTACCTGAGCATTTTATGTATTTTGAACATTTTTATAAATATTGTTGCGTATATGGGCTGAACAAGATATGGAAATTAATATAATCATTGTCATTTAAAATTAATTTCTTGTGCCTTGAGTTTCGGCAAAGCTGTTTGTTGATGGTTAATCTTAAAGTTTTCTGACTGACAAAACATGTGGTTTGGACTGGTGAATCACACATCCTGCTGATCAAGGGAAAATGCACAGGTGGCCAGTAACAGCTCTCAACATGTTCTCAATGATATAAATAATGACTGCACAAGATGGTGCAATATTTCTGAGGAAAATAATAGCTAGCGTGGGAATTACTGATTTGGCTTTTGGGTAGGACCGCAATTTAAGCTTGGTTGAGTTAGCGCTCGTGTGAACTTTAGGGTGGACTTTAGGCTGTCATTATGCTGTAGGTCTTTATGCTGGTAGATTATGCAGAAAACATGCGGTAGATCACTCATTAAGTCTAGTTTCTCCGGAGTTCATGCTGGTCCTTAATTCAGGCCCATCATGCCACCGACTGGTGCTGAATACTCTACACTTTGCATCCTCAGCTATATACAAACAGATCTCCAAGGTAAGCCCAGAGGGGTCTTTGATGTACTAATGTAATTATCAACAGCATTCCACCCCAAGTCTCTTCAAGACTTCGGGAGTGACTTCTCTTGAGGAACCATCATTAGGTTATACTACATTGGCATTTTATAGAACCTTGTGTTGTCTCTATTTGTCTATCGTTAACCCATTTGCAACAGATGTCGGACGCGCCGGCTTCTCTAAAAATTTCCGTTGAGAAGTATGGTTTCGATTTCGGACACCCTTAATTAAGTTACCTCACCACCTATGTACTCGCAGCATATAGCCGAGTCACCGGTTTCTCACATTTAAGGTCAGAAATATGGTTTCGATCCTTATACCTCAATCCCCTATCTTCTTAATTTTGCTTAAATTCTAATTAATATAACAATTGGTAGTCTTGTCAAAAATGTTATTTCCAGAATTAATTATGTAGTCTTTTGACTCCGGAATCCTTTCGGCATTTCGCTTAGCACAGTGACCTCATGCACCTACCAATAACTTTGCTAACCCTCCCAATCCAACCTCACTGTTTTACTTTTTTGCAGGTGTAGAATGACTTTATTCTAAGTAAATATTCTAATGTCATTCACCATTTAGCTTTACCATCTGACCCCCTATCCTTTCAGCAACGCTCCCGGTTGCAAAGTAGACTGTAAAACCTTAAGGTGAAACGCCTTTAAGTACACACAGTCTTATCCACAACGTGTAGTCTAAATCCCCCGGTTTACATCCCTATTTGCAGCAATATATAGGAATTAATTTGGTCGCAATGACTCCTAAATTGCATAATGGGATTCTTTAATCTTAATTCACTGAATGACATTCTAATTCTGACATATAGAATACAATAACGATATACAATGATTTTGTGAACTTTCGTCTATACAAAACATTATTATCATTATTGCATTTATATTTACCTTTCATTAAATTATTATAAACTATTTATTTAAAAGTTATTTTTCAGCAGCGGTTCAGTGCTCAGAAAATCTTCCGTTTCATTAACGTTCATTGAACAATTCGTTTCGTAGCTATGTCCTTTCTCAACGAGCGCTGGAGTAGAAACAATTGGAAAGCACAGCAGTTTTAGCTATCTATTGCACACTTTAGGTCTACTGACTTTCAGAATAAAATATGAATTTTGTCTCTTGGTATTGGGTTGTCAAGAAATTAGATAAAATTTATCCCACAACTCTTTTAACCTTTCTATCATTGTAGGAATTCTGAGTAATAGCTTTCAACGTGAATGAGTTACCAACCCAAAGGCACAACCCCCTACCAAGAGGTCAAGGGACCGCAACAAGACAATGAAAGTCCCTAAAAAGAGGAAGAAGAATAACTTTTCTAAATTTGCATAATTGGTTACCATGAAGTAAAAGGTAACAGTTTAAACCTAGTTGGGTGTGTATAATATGTTTTCATTAAAGAAGTTATCAGAGATTTTGAAACTTGTATAGATTACATATATGCTATAAAACCGACTTGACCACAAGTGCATATATTAGTGATTAATTTGTACTACAGTGCAGTACGTTCCGCTATTTCACTAATAGTGTGTGGACCGCTCAAGATTACGCTTTATCAGCCATCAATGTCAACTATCTATTCCTGCTTACTACGAGGGTCGGCTGATAAGTCCCGGACCTTACATAGAGATGGCGCGACTGGGTCATTTAGATGGATATCATAATATAGTTTAACTATGGATTAGGTTTAATCCACATTTACAGGTAAATAGCTTGTTTAGCAGAAGGATAGAGTGGACAAATTCTCTCAAATACTTAGGTGTAAAGCTGGACAAGGGCCTAACTTTTCGGGGTCACATCCAGGAGGTGACTCATCGGGCATGCGGAGCTTCGGCTTCGTTATACCCCATGATGCGCTCAGGAATGCCGACACCCCTTAAGTTGCGCCTTTTTCAGGCTTTAATTCTTCCCATCATGCTTTATGCTTGTGAGATCTGGGGCATGGCCGCAGGATCATATCTGCGTCAAATTCAGCGTGTACAAAATAGATGTCTCAGGGCTATCTATTCTGTTTGCTGGAGGTTTCCCGTGAGATACCTTCATGAAGCCTCATCTCTCCACTATGTGGAAGATGTCATTAGGCGCCGGGCCACAAAATTCTACGCGAGTTTGCCTCAACATCAGAGCGCCCTGGTTAGGTCTCTAGGGAACTACAGAGCAACCGAAAGACGCTACAAGCTATACCGGCTTCCCCGCATGGCGTGCGGGCACACCCGGTAACAATAGAGTACTTATTTCAGCCTAAAATCACTACTGTTTGAATTGAATTTAATAGACAATCTAAATTAAACTCTTCCTGAAAATTATCACACCAGCGGTGCTAACATAGCGTTGCACCCGAGTTGGCTACCAAGAGGAGCTACGGCTACCTCCCTTCTTTTCTTCTACATTATCTCAAACCACCAACCTGCAAAACCCCACATTCCCTGTCATTAAGTGGTTAAGTCCGTGTAGGACAGGTACACGAATGACACACATCGTGCTGACCCTCAGTCAGCCGCCAGCTACTTGGATGAATGAATGAATGAAAATAGCTTGTTTAGTTTCAAATGACAGCATTTTAAACAAGACAAGTGTAGAGGTTTCAAGAAAGTGGAAAAACGAGCAATGATTAAATACTTCCATTTAAAAGGCCTAACGACCTAAAGAAATCAAGAAGGAAATGGGCAGTACATAGAACGATTCTATCCATTCATATATAATGATTAAAAGGTGGGTTGCAGTTAAAATGGGACTTACGAGCACCAGTGATGAGCCTCGCTCTGGACGCCCTCTGGAAGTCACAACTCCAGAGATCATGGAAAAACATTCATCGTTTAATACTGGAAAACATCAGATTAAAGTTTTTTTGAGATAGCAGAGGATGTAAAGGTTTCAAAAGAACGTGCGGGTAATATTTTAAATAATGTTTTGGGCTTTCACAAGGTTTGTGCAACATGAGTGCCGCGTTTGTTGTCTTCTGATTTGGAAAGACAGACTGTTTCTGTGAAGAATTTGGAGCTCTACCATAAAATTCCAGTCAATTTTTGACACGGTTTATTACCATGGATGGAACTTGGATATATCACTACACTCCAGAAAGTAAATCACAGTCAAAACAGTCGATTGCGCCAGGTGAACCAACTCCTAAAAGGGCAAAGTCAATTTTGTCAGCTTATGGCGTCAGGTTATGGCGAGTGTTTTCTGGGGAATATTTTTATTGATTTTCTGAAAAGGGGTATAAGTACCACTGATAACTACTACGCATGCTTACTACAAGGTTTGAATGATGAGGTGAGGTGAAAAGAAAAAGACCTCATTTGGCAAAAAAAAAAAAAAAAAAAAAAAAAAGTGTTTCTTTACGACAATGCTCCGGCCCATCGTTCAGTCATTTCAATGGAAAAAATGTGCGAATTAAAGTTTGAATTGCTTTAACATCCACTCTATTCTCCAAATCTAAAACCCAGTGACTACCACCTGTTCCCGAACCTCAAAAAAATGTCTTGTAGGACGAAGATTTTACAGTAACGAGGAAGTCATTGATGAGGTAAACAGCTATTTTGGGACCATGATAAATCACACTACAGAGATTGTTTAATTAAATGAGAACACCGATATGAAAAATGTATTGGCCTTTCTGGAGATTATGTTGAGAAATAAAGAACAACATTTTAACCTTTTTTTTTTATTGTGAGGCCCGGGACTTATTAGCCGACCCTCATATTTGTGCTGTGAAGACTTTTATTCATGAGCTTTAAGTTGACACTCTCTTCAATTGTCCTTGTGTATCACGGATTGTGGAAAATTCTTCAGTTTATTTCCTTTAAATGACAAGGAAGTATCGGTGGCCTACATGTTGGAAACGTGCAATATGTATTCAGAATGTTGAGATTATATTAAAATAAACTAGAAATTATGACTAATGTGTTAGTCGTACGAGGCAGGAAATAAAAAAGGAGCTATAAAATCAGATAGTAAGCAAATTTTGATCAATACCTATAATTTTTTCGCAGTCAAATAGCACACTATAAATTGTGAAATCCAATTATGTCCGTGTCGGGCGTAATACAGAGAACTGCTGCGGCTTCGGGTGTTTGATCCCATAATGTGAATAGAATACTCATGTACAAAATAAAGCACAAAAATGTGTAGTTCTATGAACTTCTGGTACAACAAATGTTTAAATGTAGGATCTACAAAAACAGCGGTAGATCTGTGCCGCTGAAATAAAGCAGCCTAATTATTCACTCCATCGGACTGATATTCTGTCCAGCTTGGAGGATATATATAACGTTTTAAAGAAAAAAGGTTTGTTCAACGAGACTTTATTGAGTTTGCAAAAAGCATTGTATAAAATTAAACTGTGTAAACAACTCTGGGAAAGTCTGATGGAAGGGCGAGACGTAACTAAAGGATTCTAAGAAGAATCTAAGAAAAATCCAAAATATAAGAGCTTCCGGTTCCCCTATTATTTAATTAAATGAAACGTAGATAATATAAATCATACCAAAACAAAGTGTTGGAAAGAGAAGAAATGACTGCATTTCCACTACGTACCCAATAGGTAAAGGCCAGCGTCTTATAATCTTACACGCTGGGCGTTCAATTGGTCATTTACAAAGCTCTGCTAAGTTTAAAATCCAAATCAAGCAGACTGTCACAAAAAATTCATAGAAAAATCTTTCAAATCGGTTTATTAATCAGTTGTTAACTATTATCCCAAAAGTGCTATAATTATTGATAACACATATTATTCCATTCAAATCAACAAAGCTTCGATATTTAAACAGTAATGCAATCACGGCTCATGACAATAATATTGAATTTGGTCCGCATTTCTACAAGGCTGCATTATACGAACTATTAAATGTCAAAAAAGACAGTCTCAAAATGTATTAAATAGATGGCATAGCACAAATTCATGGTCACAGTGTAATTGAAAACCCTGCATATCATTACAATTTAAATGTAATAAAACTTATATGGGTGCAAATAAAATAAGATGTCGCAAAACATATCATTTAAGCGCAGTGACGTAAAGATTCTGATTGATACTGTCCACCTCTATCTTCAATTATTATTGCATTATAATCTGGAGTATCATTTCGTGATGTTACTGTCTTATGATTTATATAACCCTCAACTCGGAAGGTTGGGCTCATTAAATCTTTATGCTATAAGCCACTTTAAATAAAACCCCTGAGGTAGTGAAAGGTTGATAGCTTGATAGCTTCTACTCTTACTGGCATTTGAAGGAATTGAAATAGAAGGTTACAAGGTTACAGAAATTAAAACTATAATAAAATGAACTTATATATACATATATACATTAATATATACGAGGGCTATTCAATAAAGAATGATCACGTATTTTTTTCGACAACGTACCTTTACTCATCCTCATAACTTTGATGGTCCTTCTCAAAATAGTCTCTCCTGAATGCCATGCACTTGTAGCAGCGTTTCTGTCAGTCTTCAACGACATGCTGGAAACCATTTTTGAGAGATCCTTCAAAATCGCCTCCACAGCCTTCACCACTGCTACTGATGATGGATAATGCCTCCCAGGAAAGTTACCTATCCAGGTAACTCACGCTAACCGAGATTCGAACTCGGGACCTCTTGAACGCGAGGCAGACATGCTACCATCTACGCTACCGAGGCGGGCATTTTTGGTTTGCATTCGTCATTACATTTGCACATTAAAATGCTGATGTTATTTAGTTATCTCTCAGAATGACATGGGAGGGGTATGTAATTTTATAGCTAATATAAACAATTCACTGTCGTTTCGGTATCATCTCAACTACCTTTTCGAAGGCTTATCTCTATTAATATGAAATAACATCGTTATATAAAATAAGGAGAAAGTGGACAGAGAATGGCATGTAAATGCAACGTATCATATTTTTCTATTTACGAAAACTAAATGCAAGATCAAAGCTTAAAATATAAAATTGGGCAACCCACTTGCGATTGTTTCACAATTTTTAATTGATAAATAAAGCATTTGATATGACTAAGAGATAAAGCTTCCGAGGGCTATAGAAGCTCAGTTTGTAATAAAGCGGTACAAATTAAGAAAAAGAGAATCTTTTTATATTTAAGATAAATTAACTGCTTTGTTCAACCTTAAACGTCAATACGTCAGCGCGTTCCTGATATGGAAGTATCAGAAATTCAGTCCTGTTAATTTACTGCATGTTTAACAATTTCTAAATGTAATTGTGTGGAAGAAGTGTTTGGTAATATACGTGAGTGTTGCAATTGCGGATATACAGAAAGATTTCTTATAACTGGAGTCACGCAAAATCATTCAGCCATGTGAGAGGTCTTTCCTGTGCTGTTCCACTTTCATTCGATCCCGAGAAAGAAAATTCACAAGTGTTACTTTATTCTGTGTGCAAGAAGAAATCCATGAAACTCCTTTTGTGGTTCTCAAGATTTAACAGTCTTCTTTAGAGCAACCTTCAGATTGGAATAGTACTACTACAAGGCACTCTTTCGAAAAAGCCTACGTGTGCCATTATAATCTATGTAAGCCTTTGCAGTAGTTTCAACAGATATTTGTTGTATCTAACAACAAGAAAAATAAAGATACCTAATAGATTATTCGCGAGCTGGTCCTTAAAAGCTGGTCTTTAAATTCCATATTCTTCCTACGTCATCGTGAGAAACAATGATTAGCGACATCATCTTTAAGTTACAAATGTATTCAATAAAACCAGCTATAACTGATATCTCGTAGATGGCTAATTTCAACAACAAAAACTACTGGAACTAAATAGCGCATTTTAAACAGATCTACATTTTCTGTGGAGCATGTTTTTCTCTGTTCCTTGTGGTGCATCCGTTATACAAATTATTTTATAATCAAGAGGGCTTCATAAACTATTTACAGAGAGGTCAATAAATGCACACATTTTATTTGTCACATAAATATCTTAGAGAACAATGTAAGTGAACTTGCATTAATGTATGCAAAGGATTTTAAACAGAATTGCAAGGGAATTTTGGACAAATAAAGACAACGAAAAATATTCTTTGTAAAGTGTAGCTTCGAATTTGAGAATTATTTGAAAAGTCTTCGTATCTTATCTTCGGATGACAGAAAGCATAAGTAGCAAGATTGAAGCTTTACCGGCATTTACCGAGTGGGATGGCTGAGGCGGTTTCTTCTGTGGCCCGTATTCGGGAGGTCCTGATTCGATTCCAGTGGCCGACCCACCTGGCCCATGGATTTTTTCGGGTGTTTTCCTGAATCGCCAGGCAAATGTTGGTTAGGTCAATTACATCCCCCGAATTTCGGGTCCCTCCACTTCATCTCCATTATAATTTCATATCACCTCTCATCTGGTGGTCTCTTTCAGGATAGAAGTGTCTGCGAAAGTCTCGGCGCTGCAGGGCAAGATGATTTGCACTTTCCTATGGTAGGACGTTCGCTGGTCTCCGGGCCGACCTGATGGGTGAGATGCCGGTTGTACCTACTGGCCTGCCGGGGAGTTTCCAATTGTAAAACGTGGGGACCGTACTCTCCGCACTGTCGTGACTCATTGAACTGCACGTTCTCTGTATTCTCACGCCTCATCCTCCCTCCCGAGGATGCTCTACTTGGGGGCATATAGGCACAATAGTGCCAAATCCCTTCCTTACAATTTTACCCTATCCTATCCGGCATTTCATGTCTGAGTTATGATGTTCAAAAGCACAAACATACTTTTACAAATAGGCACACACGCACATATCCTTCTTCAAATGCTGCTTTACTGTGCTAGCTTCTAAACATGCCTTTCCGCTGAAATTCCGTTGTAGAATTTCCATAAACTACTGTACCGTTATGTATACTAACACTCATAAAGTGTAGCACATAACGGAACACACTTGTTTATGTTGTTACTAACAAATCTACTTATAGAACCACTACCAATGGACTGGCGATGAAATAATCGACCTAAGGATAGCAGTCAATGAGGTAAACTTCCGAGCGACTGAAAAGAAATATTTCAACTGAATCTTGTATATCCCTGTCCCACTACTGTTTTCTTAATATCGGTCGTCTTATTGCCATACGATACTGGAAATAACTTTAGCTTTTGCCGTTATGCAGCTGATGAATGCTCTCGTATAAATGTCCTAGCTCTCGTCAGTTAACACATGCAAATAATCTTCATTCTTTTCTGTAGAAGGAATAATAACCTTCAAAACGTTTAGCTTTTCTTTGTATAACAATCGTAGTTTCATAATGGGGGCTATCCAAGCCACGTTTTCATTTCACATCGATTTTAACACCGTTTAGTTGTTCGCTTTGTGTCTCTGAATTGCTTTTCAGGCCAATCGCATAGATAACTGATACCGGAGACAAAGGTTAGTTACCCGAAGGGGGAAATGTTGGGAGGGAAGAACAACATCGTGGTCTAGGGGAACGGGCCACGTTTTATACACGATAATGTAGGTGGTAAGTATGAAGCTGCGCATTAAATTTTGCTTTCTTTACAAGTATCCATATTAGGGCACACTCAGGTGCTGAGAGCACGTTGGCACTCACTTTTATTTTGATAACGTCTCCTATAGAGCGGTCACAGTAACCGCATTTGTTAAAGTGTCTAGCTTTGATACTACTTTATGGGGCTGAGAATTGGTGGTTCGAGTCCCGCCTCTGGCATGGGAGTATCTGCATTTTAAAATGTGAGTGGGTGTAGGTGTGGGTGTATAGGTGGGTAGGTATATCAATCAGTTAAAATAGGAAAGGTAATAGCACATCAGAGAACAAAAATAGTTTGGGGGGAGGGGAAGGGCTCGATATAAATAATTGTAATATAACGTGTATTTTTAAAAATAACAGAGGGATGTAGTTTGACATATTTCAAAGCTATTCGCAGCAACTTGTCACAAGGAAATAAATACCTGTACAGTTTAGTACAATTGCCATTATAGGCAGAATACTATTATGATGCTTATCGGGCTACTGCATGGGTTGTAATCTATGTAGTGCCAACAGTGTTCTTTTATGACTTATTTATGTCTTTAATGAGAACAATTGGTTTTTCCTTTACCAGTGGGAAATATAATCTTAATTTATCAGAAATGAGTCTAACAGTTAGTAATCAACCTCAACCTAAGTGGTTTCACTTTTATTTTAATATCATGTCCTTTTTTTTTTTTTTTTTGTAATTTTACGTCCTCCAACGTTAAGTCATATCGGACGATGAATGGAATGGATGAAATGATGCTCAAATGAGCCCGGGGTCCGTGGAGGTTAGATTTACTCTACATTCGTCTTTTAGGATAAGGAAAACCCCCGGAAAAAACCTTATCCAAGTAACTCACCCTGACCGAGTTTCGAACTCGGGACCTATTGAACGTTAGGCAGACATGCTACCACCAAGCTACCGAGGCGGGCATACCATGTACACCACTTTATTGCAAAATATAAACAATTTTGTCAAGCAGCGTGAAAGCTACCATTAAGACGTATACTAGAACCTTATAGTTTTATGAAAATGAATAACCAAATGTTACACAAGCAGGAAGAATATCCATTGTGGTCAAACTGGGTTTTTAAACAGTGAATAGGGTATTATGTTTACCTTTATTTTGTTTATGCTCATTATTCTGAGAGGGCATTTTCAATTAAAATGTATGTATTTTAAGCCAGACAAACTTTACTACTGTTAGCTGTAATATATTCCCTTTAATGTTTAACAGATTAAATGGTACTCCTAGTGCCGTGAAACAATGAAGTAGCTGCAGACACCAGAATATAAACCAAGTGTCTCGCAATAACACGGAGGCGCTTTTATCAATGGCGTATTGACATGATACTGACTGCTCGGCACAAGAAGGCAAGAGAGAAATGAAGGGTAGAGGGATTTGAACTGTTTATCTGCTCGGGTAGTGTATCTGTTTACTAGGAAATGAGTGTATGAGATTGTATGAGACATTTATTTTAGTATTTATTTAAAGTTATATGTATTAAAAATGGGAAAGGGGTGAATATAAGAAGAAAGAAAGTTTAATTATGGTTTGTGTTTTTAAAAAGAAATGCTATTTACTGTAGTTTATTAGTATTTTATTTTGGTGTTTGTAACAGTATTTTTGTGTTCGGAGGAATTATAAAGAATTATAAAAATATAAAAAAAAAATGTATGTAGTTGTGTGATTGGCCGAAGTAGTAGTGGTGTGACGTGGTATGACGTGATGTGATGACGTGCCAGTGGATCGGCCAATCACAAAATAAAGCGGTAGTAACTATAGAGACAAGAAAATGAATAATCTTTATAAAAGTGTTAGAATCTTGAGTCTTGCTTCAGAACGATGAAAGATGTTGCGGTGATTATAATTGTAAAGGAAAGTTAATAACATTCAAAAAGTGTTATTCGATATTTGTAATAGAAACGAGTGAATCGTAGTTCATATTATATAATTAAATAATATATTACAAAATTGGACTCATATAAATTTTATTTCTGTCACCAAAAATCCGCATCCACACCTGAGAAAAGATCTCATGACTCTTATTTGATCAAAACTCGACTTGGATCTTACAAAAAGTTGGCGTGCTTCCTATCGGCTGCGAGTGGAGAACAAATATATTCCCGTTACATGTTGTTTTTGTTTATTTTTAGTAGGAATAGTTTTATTATCTTTAAAAAGTGTATAAATTGTATAAAAGTTAATAAATGTAACAATTTGGAATATTTATTCCCTGGCTTGAGAAATTAGGTGCCAGGGTATGGTATTGGAGATTTTTATTTATTTATGTGTGAGAGTGCATATAGGTCAGCCATGTTGCCAGATCTAATGCTTGTTGCTGTAAATGCAGTGACAGTATTACGTGTGAGTGAGTTATGTGACAACACTTTCGTATTTTGAACAAACCTGGCATCCTTGTCATACTCGGAAGGCAAGCTTAAACACCGTGCGGTCGCAAGCGTTACACATTACTCTAGCTTGCCTTCTTGTCCTGCGCAGTCAGTACAATCATATTTCAAGTCGAAATATGAAGACAGAATTCTAAGGTGCATAAGGTGCTATGAAAACAACTCCAGAATTAGGTATATCAACTTTTTCTCAGAGTAAATATATCTGGGTAACAAACCATATATAAGTAAATTATCACCTAAATTTGTTTAAGAAATGAGACTATGTAAGCAAAACGATGCTTTATTTTTCTGTGAATGCAGCATTCAAATGCCTGTATCCTTGGTTTTATTATATGTTACTGTTTCCATCATGAGGAAATAACCATGGCGGAGCATAAAATCAAGCAAAACTATCATTTGGTATGGTTCTATTAGATCAGCATACTTGCAGTCCCAAATAGTACATGTTTTGTTTATGGAATTGGTTATTTTTTATTTTTTATTAGAAATTATAAAAATATATATCTATGTATATAGATAAATATTTTTCTCTTCCTTATTTAACCGGTTTTTATTGTTTCCGTTTAATTACCTATCTGTTTTCTGTAGTTTCACACACATACACTATACACATAAGCACCCATGCCCAGGGCGGGACTGGAACACGCGACCCTCTACGCTGTGGAACGCTAGAGACCACGTTCTAACGACCATGGCTACGAGGGCCGGCATTCATTCAAATACTGCGTGCTTTCAAGAACTACCATTAAATGTATCACGAAAGACAAACGATTGGGCACTTAACTGTATGTTCTAAATCACGAATATGGCTTTTGAATAGAAAAAGAAAACATCTGTTGCTTTAATTATGTGGACCTAATATTTCAACTTCCAGTATGCGCAATGTGGCATTCCTGTTTAACGTAGAATAATTGTGCTATAAAAGCTCAACAATTTTCTGCCCCGTTTATGAAGGGATCAGATATGCATATTTCAGAGAGTTGTGCTACCTGAACCAGTAGACAATCTGGACAATCAAATTTGTTGTCTAAATCCACGATATACCGGCAGACTCTCAACTTTTATTTTTCAGCGGGGATTTAGACTACAGATGTGATTCTAAAGAGCCTTCATTTATTTTATAGGTTTACCACATTCAAAACCAATTTTTTTTAATTTCTGATTTTGCATAAGCTTTCGCAGAGAATTCTTTGGAGCTCATTGTAACTTTCGTCCGATGCAAGCTTTTGAGAATATGAAAATTTACTTTTCTTTTATCAAGAATGGGTCTCTCTTCCCTAAAACTATTCACAAGATGTACACCGTTTGTCTACAAAGAACACGAACCGCAGTGAACTAGATAAAAAGCACCGCCTTGGTTCTCTTAAAAAAATAGAAAAAATACTATGTTATCACATAGGAATCTTGCATGAAGATTGTGTACGCTTGAGTATAGCAATTACGAATTAGATGGGTAACAGAACTGGTTTGAAAAAAGCACAGCGAACAGCAAGTAATTCCTAGTACAACAGCTATGCGACAAAATTAAGTCTTTGTAAAAAATGGGCTATTACTGTAAGTAACTAAACAAAGTGACTATTGGTATCTAAACCACGCTGCATACGTTAATAAAGCGTATACAGTTAGCTTACTATAAGTGGATAAGCAATATGTTAGGTTATAGGTATTGGTAATTGGTACCTGAATATGCATCCAGTGACTTTGTTTTTATTTTCGTGTAATAGTTTTCCAACATAGGCATCACACGATTTAGTACTCGATGTTTTCTGCGCAGTCGTATTATCCTGCTCCTTAAAAGGCTACACTGACTTTATCTTCGTTATTCATCTGTCTGTTATGTGTGATTCCTGCACATTTCATTGGCTGAAGTGATGCGTTCATTGATATTTAGCAAATATCCAAGAGGCGCCCCAGTACCCCTCTCACTCTTCCGAGAATAATCACTGCGTTATCTGAAAGGTTTGTATTAACAGAGATAAAGCCAGGGTAACCTTTTGAGCAGCACGACAACTGCACTGCAAAATAAGTAATACATATCAGTATAGATCACCCCTTTTCTTCTTCACTGTTTCGCACTTTAGGATCTTCCTTTTAGGTTTAGACGTTCCATGAGCTGCAGAAAGTATTCGACGGTTGCACATTAAGGTACACAATGTTTTGAAGATGCAAAAATGAACATTAAAATGTCAATTAAATGTACTTGGGCTTCCTTTCTAATCTCTTTCTCTATTAAAGTGTTAGTTGTTGATAACACAAATTGTGAATAATTGGATTCATAGGAATCGCCAGTAATTCTTACATTTGTTATTGGTATCTTAAGACTGACCTTGGCAGTTGTTATTGCGAGGACTACCGTACTGTTTTACCGCTCCCAACAACCTGCTCCTCGCTCTCGGGGAAAGTGAATACGGATGGTTTTTGTGAGCCACGCATACTTGGAAATGAAATGTGTAGTGCTTAAAGACCGCTTTTACTTCATACAGCACCGCAAGCGGTGACACTGATGATACATGAGATGAAGATGGAGCACCGGTGGATGAGAAAACGGAGATCCCGGAGAAAACGCAACCGAGTGCCGTCTTTTCCACCGCAAATCTCACTTAGTGGTTGCTTGGGATCAAACTCGGGCCGCCTTGGTTAGAACCGAGCGGTCTAACCACTCGGCCATGACGCGGCCTGGCATACTTGGGTAGGGACCAACCTGAAAGCATAGGTACTATTCTTATTAGCTAAAGTTATTACTTTGGAAAATTAAATAAATATTGCAGTAGTGCTGTGCATTACGTTGTCCTGAATTACCATTACAAATATCTGTAGTTTGCCCGCACCGGTAGAGTAGAGGTGGCGTGTGTGCCTCTGGTTCAAGAGGTTCTGAGTTTGAATCCCGGTCAAGGTGAGTTATCCGCATAATGTTTTTTCCGGGGTTTTCCCTTATCCTGAAAGATGAGTGTCAGGTTGCTCTTATGCTCTGCGGACCCTGAACTCATTTGAGCATCGTTTAACCCAATTCATTCTCGTCTGCCATGACCCAACGCTGGAGGATGTAATTTAAAAAAATTGCAGATATACCTCTAATTTTGTGTATTAAATTACTTCTGTACATTCCTTTGTGTAACATGCATAATTTAATTATAGAACCCTTTCAGTTAAGGGGAAATAAATAAATAAAAAAAATATGGTGTGCGTAAGAGTAAATTCATCAATATACTTAATATGCTTCATTGTGTATCATTTAATATGACTATCTATTTATACCTTTTAATATGGCATATAAAGAAAGTAAAATCAAATATACAAAATAACTCCGATAGTATACTTTATTGGAGCGGACGAGCTCAAAGGAAAATTGATAATGATGAGGGAAGAATTGAATGAAGAGGGTACTATGGGAGATTTAACAGAACGGGAAGCTGTAATTAGTGGAAGCAGAGAGGGAACCGGATATTAGGCGATGAGTATGTTGTCATTAATATACCCTCTTGTGATGGCTATTTTAGATAGCACGAACTACACTAAATGTAAGATATTGCAATTTTTGTGATGTGCTGATTTAATGAAGTCAAGAAATGGTTTGCAGAACACTGCGCTAGGAACTTAGTAATTTCAGTTTTGACTATTACATTCGTAGCTGATACCTGACGTGGATAAATTTCATAAATGCAATCCCTTTAAACGGTAAATTATAAACCATGTAACAACATTTTATTTAAGTTATTCTTTTTTCTTTCTGATTCACAGTGTTTGTAGGCACTATATAAACACAATTCTTCTTGAAACAAAATACAATGATTATACAATGTTCAACGCTCAGTTCCCTGATGATGGCAACAGAGTGCGTCGTCGAAAGCTTGGGGTGCGATTTAGCATTTACCTGGCTGATCTTCCGAGCAAAATTATTCATGTTTGTAAATTAGCTGTGAGTTGTTGATATGCCTTAAAACAGATAACTAATGTGCTTTGGTACTTGTGCGTATTCTCTTGCTGAGAGACAATCATTCCCCAACACAGAAACCTTTCCCGAGTCCAGGAATCGAACCCATTACCTCACCGCAGTGAGCAGGGGCTTTAGCGACGAGCTATGGGACCAGTTACATTAGTTAGATGTTGTTTTGAAGCTCTGGTCGTACGTTTAGCAAGGTCTCCTTTCTGTTGGTACTCTATCCCCTTTACTGACATACTTAGGCAAACCTTTTGGCGTCCGGGAGTAACTAACTTTAACGAAGGATGGCTTGCGTGGGCCACCTGGTATATACTAAGACTGTTTTAAAACGTGTTGTTTACCTTCTTTTTGTTTCGAAAGCTAACGCACAACCTTTTATTTGTCTTCATATGCAATCCTCAAACATTCGCTCATTATAATCTCGCTGGGCCTTCCCTCAAATAATTGTAAGTTCTTATAGGACCTCTCGTCCTGTACCACTGTACATGCACCATATAAGACTTAAAATGTCTAGTTGTGAATAGAGTACGTACAAATTTAAAGGTAGTGTGTATCCTATTAATGTGTAATTCTTCAACGTACTCTGTCCAACACCCTTGTAATTTTTCATACTACAACACTATAAAATATATTTGCTTAAAAACATAATTTATTTAAAAAACTTTAATGTGGTATCAGCTACTATCGAAATATTCTTTATTATTAGATTAAATTTTTGAAATGCCATTTTGAAAAGTATTTTGTCATTAGAGCAGCTTCCCGCAATATCCTAGAAAAATTGCGGAATTTCAAGGCCAGTATACTTATATCCATTAGTGTTTTAACTTCTTTTCATTTTGTTTCTTCTATCTTCCTTGGATCTGTAGTGAAACCTGTCATTAAAAGAAGATGCAAAGATTTTTCTGGTAAAATACAAATTATTGGAAGGAGGATGATTAAGCAAATGGATGGTTATATATATATATATATATATATATATATATATTGGAATAAATAGTTTCTCTATGTTTTTATTTATTTAACCGTTTTTATTGTTTCCGTTTAATTACCTATCTGTTTTTCTGTAGTTTCACACACATACACTATACACATAAACACCCATGCCCAGGGCGGGACTCGAACCCGCGACCCTCTACGCGATGGAACGCTAGAGACATACGTTCTAACGACCGTGGCTACGGGAGCCAGCAGTATGTTAAATCAAAGCATGATATAAGAAGCCTGAGCCAAAACAGTCCAGAAAAATAGGGCCTTAGCAATTGATATTAAAGAAGGTTATCTGTAATCAACGAGGCAGCTAATACTTTAGAGCTTTGAGAATGCCAACACTGTGGTACTGTACGCTTGGAAAGTCACGTAGACAGAAATGCTTAGGTTTAGAAAGGAATTGGAAGCTCTTAGAATTCAGCTAGTGCAAGGTGATACTTGAATTTGTATGAATTAATTGTTGATCTGATAGGTTAATATTTGTATGAACATTGGTAAGTATAATGATGTATTTGGCGCATGGGTTATGAAAGCCGTGAATTATAAAATCAAATTACTTGCTGACTCACCCTTGGGCCGAAAATGTGCCAAGTGACACGCGTTAATTAGAAAGATTCAGCGGTTAATGTAAGAAGCTTCCCAAATAATATGCAAAGGACTGAATATTCGCATTATTATAGAAGAAAATTAATTGTCTAAATCAGGGTTAATAGGAAAGAAGGCTTTTGACCAACTTGAGCTCTATTAGTTAACTAAACTGATGTTATTCTGTCACATTTCACTCGCGAAATCCCGAGTCTCTTACTAACACGACTGCAACAGTTGGCGGCCGAGCAAATATCAAAGGCATTAAAATTGATGCAGGAATCCACTACATAACTGATGCACCAAGGGTCGGCATCAGGTAGATAGAACAAGTTTCAAATGAATAGTTTAGACAAAAATAGGTGGATCTTTTTTAATTTATGTCCACCAACGTTAACTCATATCGGACGATGAGTGGAGTGGATAAAATGATGCTCAAATGGAACCAGGGTCCGTAGAGCTTAGAGTTACCCGACATTCGTCTTTCAGGATAAGGGTAAACCCAGAGAAAAACCTTATCCAAGTAACTCACGCTGACCAAGATTCGAACTCGGGACGTCTTGAAAGTGAGGCAGATACGCTACCATCCAAGCCACCAAGGCGGGCAAATAAGAGGATTGAGGAGAGAACGTCATGCTAATGTAATCCGTTAGATATTTTTAAAACAATAATTTAACAGAAACGAAATACCGATGCAAACAAATAACCAAGAGACTGACCCCGTAGCTCAGTAGGTAGAGCACCTGCTGCCATGCTAGGGGTCCCGGGTTCGATTCCCGGCGGTGCGGGTGGGGATTTTCTTCAACCAAGATAATTTCTCCATCAGAGTCTGGAAGTATGAATCAGAGAGTGCGAATGTACGCGTGATCTAATGATCAAAAAACCCAACGAATACGAGTTAACACCTTCGATATGTCTCCAAAGGGGAACGTCCGCCGATATGACCATTGGAGTTAAAGGCGGGGTATAAACGGAAAACACACACACACACACACACTCACACACAGGAACGAAGAAAGATAGAAATAAAATAAAATGAGAGAGTGAGAATAAGTTCAACAGATAACAGGTTAATATAACCAGTTGAAGGTCGTTATTTTAACACACCGAAAGCTTTCTAAACCTCTTAATTTCTTCAAGAGGTGTAGGTAACTTAAAATGATATATTACAGGATAAACGCTCCAGGAGGATGGGATGAAGTGAAACCACCAAAGGAGACAGTAATCCGCAGAGAGTCAGTCGCGGAATTTCCTCATAGTTCCAGGATCGAAGACCCGGGCCAGTGCTGGAGCTTCGATGAATGGCTCATCAAGCAACCCTACAGTGTCTACTTGGTGCAATCTGTCCGGTATCACTACGAAACATTGATGTCCATCTAAAAATACAAAAAGGAAACAGAATGAAAGGGGAATAATAAATAATGATTAGGAATGTGAGATTGCACGCCAGCAGTCGATTAACAAGCAGAAATGACCACCATAAAATACAAGATCAGACAGTGGACAGTCAAAGAAAATCGAACCTGGGAGCTCCCCAATGCAAGGCCTCAACTTCTCAGGGAGCCATCTCGCTATTTTCCAACAGCGGAAATTTAAACCATAAAGTTAACCATTAAGATTGTTATACCAAACATGCTACAACATTGTTTCACTTTCTGCTTAAAAAGTAGTTCCCGATACAAACTGCACAACTTTAAGCATATTTATTCAGAAATAGGCGAGAATGTGAATCCTAGTTTATTTTACATGCTATTTGAATGGATAGTGAATGGCTATTATTTAATTCTGTATAAGCTTCTACTAACAAGGGAACTATCACTATGCTGATACCTCTAAGCGCTTGGGAGTTTGACGGCATCATCTCTGCTCTATGTGGGGCTTGTGTGCAAAAATTCGTGTGTTGAGTCCAAAATACGTAGGGACATACTGTCATAATAACACGGCTTTGTACGGGGAGGATTGTTTACCCCTGACGGCAGCGGTCTGCACATGGCATACGTCAGGAGCGTCATCCCCCACACTCGATACAGAGCTGACGAGGGATGTCCAAGTGGCCGCATTCTGCATTTTCCAGGCTTCAGTTTCGCGCGTTACGTTTCTACTCTGTATATGATTTTTGGTGCACATGGTTTATATACAGCTGGTATTGTACCATCAAATTTTCAAGTGCGTATCGGTGTGAGTGCATGATAGTTACCCTGTAGTGGCGAATATTCTTCTGAAGTCCAAAATGGACTATGGGAATCATAAAGAATAGTATTAATCGTTTGTGGAAGTATTTACTACGTTAAAAATTAAGTTATCGTTAAAAATTAAGTTATCATTTAAAAATTCTTCATACAATATAGTTTATATAAAAACTTCAAACTATTATGCGGAAAGCCTACTTTTCTACTTTACGCTAATGGAAGTAAACCCAAAGAGCTTTGTTTCACTACTCGCATTTAGAAAACTCATAGAGGAGATAAAACTGATAGACATTTTAAAACCAGACGGTATATGCCGGTCTTGAAAACTTTTTCATATAATTGGGAGAACCATCTATGACGACAGCAATTTGAACATGGAGTGTTGAAAATACCAAAAAATAAAAAACACATATCATGCAACCCTTAATGTCACAGAGGTAAGATGTTGGTCTACAAATATAATAATTTCATATCACATCCTTTATAGGTACAAGACTGATAAATGAATGAATGAATGAATGAATGTGTAGTGTTTAACGTCCGCTTTTACTACATACGGCACCGCAGGCAGTGACACTGATGATACATGAGATAAAGATGGAGCACCGGTGGAATGAGATGGCGGGGGAAACCGAAGGTCCCGGAGAAAACCCGCCCAGCGCCCTGTTATCCACCACAAGTCTCACTTTGCGGTCGCCTGGGATCGAACCCAGGCCGCCTTGGTGAGAGCCAAGTGGTCTAACCACTGAGCCACAGCGCGGCCCTAAGGCTGATAAAGGAAACGAGTTCGGTTATTATTAAAAGGCTAGCCCGTATAGCTATATGCTCGATGTTCCGTACTCTTTGCTATATCATTGAAAGAAGCAATTAAGGTGTCACCCCCGAACATCAATCAAACTAAAACGTGAGAAATATCTAAGTTTGCGAGGACAGGGACCATACGTGAATCAGAAACCAGAGCTTATTTAAATAATCATTGCTAAACATCGTTAACAAACGTTGCTGCAAACATTGGTTACCAATTGAATGAAGGTGATATAAAAAAATAAACATTCACCTCTTCTGCCTCAGAAACCTCAGCTTATACAAAGATTAATTATAGCATTAAGGAGAACACGCGAGCGAAGCGATGTTGGTCGCAAACTCAGGATTTGGCACTACTGCAGAATGATGTAGGTATGTCTTGTAAGTGATACTGATTTACATATATAGGAGTACACGCACAGTTTAAGAAACAAGGACAGACGTCTTAAAAGTGGTTGATGCCACAGGAAAAGTAGCTTATCCGCCACCATAAGAAAAAAACGCATCATTACTCGACTCTTTTGTTCCTGAAAAGTAGGCCATTTTGCCGTTGGACATAAATAATCTCTGCAAAGATTCGAACTATATCTACTGTAGCCAATATGGCAGGTCAATCAGAAGAATAAAGTTAAAATTTGCTTGACAAAGCGCACTATTCTTCAGGAATAATGACTCCAACGTAGAGTCAAAGATATTATATTACAATCTGTTTGACTATCGATTACCTCGTAGATAGTTTAGTCCGATGTTCGAGGTCTCTTTAGTTGTCTGAAAAACAAGACGTAACGTAACAGCCAATCTCATCTTACACTTACACTTACTAAGGTTTTTTTTTTTTTGTGTAAAGGAATTCTTAATAATTTTGCAATTTAAGTCGACTTTTTTCTAAGCTAAAAGATAAAATTGGAAAGGACAGTTGAAAAGCGCTTAAACTAAACAGTTCAGGTTTGGCATGTTTTTCGAGTTTACTCTCTAGTTTGTGAAATAGTGAACAAGAGTCGCTAAATATAGCAAGAAACCAACGGCAGAGGACCGCTCTCCATCTACAACAACACTTCGTGAGTTTCCAGGTAATTGATTAAATATTAAACATTATGAAATCACATAACCTAACAATAGAATAGGTTAAGAAAAACAAATGGCTGCAAATAGCAGCCAACAATGCCCCCTAAAGAACGTTAATCATACAGGCACGCTAAAACAACTGACAGTAACAAATCCAAAGAACGTAAACAGAAGAGACTCCACTACAGTAATGACAACATATCACAAAGATATTGCATCTCAGCAAATAATATACTCAAAGGCACTACAAACGCCACCCAACAGAGAACAAGCAATTGTTATTGAATCTAGAGTGAGCATTTCAATTAAGATTATGTTGTAGTGGTAGGTAAACTTACGGACCCAGCAAATATAAGATTTATATCAAGAATATCAAATGGAAGAGTTTGCCTTTATACAGCAAACAAGAAAATAGTAGAGGAGCTTACGACCAAGCATCAATACATAGTAATAAACAACGAATCATTGCACTTCATACCTCTACTGACAAAAAATAAGAGAATATTCCTATCCAACGTGTGTCCTGTTACCCCAAACAAGACCATAGAAGAAAGCCTCCTGAAACTAGGTGTACATTTATCATCGCCTATTGAGTACATACGAGCAGGTATCCTTATACCAGGTTTCT
>CM060948.1:143187543-143195376 GCA_030765055.1 Mantis religiosa
CCTCGCACAACTACGTTCCAAGAAATCTAGTTGAAAATAACATCAGAGGAAATATGTTAGTATTCATCCAAAAGTTCCTAAAAGATCGAATAATTCAAGTAAGAGAAGCAAATGCCATATCGAAGGAAGTCCCCATGACAAATGGGGTCCCACAAGGATCAGTAATCAGCGTAACACTCTTCCTGGTAACTATAAATAGTATGCCCGCCTCGGTAGCGTGGTGGTAGAGAGTCTGCCTCACGTTCAAGAGGTCCCGAGTTCGAATCTGGGTCAGGGTGAGTTACCTGGATAAGGTTTTTCCGGGGTTTTCCCTTATCCTGAAAGATGAATGTCGGGTAACTCTAAGCTCTATGGACCCTGGGCACATTTGAGCATCATTTCACCCATTCCATTCATCGTCCGATATGACAACGTTGGAGGACGTAAAATTACAAAAAAAAAAAAAAAAAAAAACTATAAATAGTATAACCTCCAAATTAGACTTCCAGTGAAACCATCTCTTTCCGCTAACGACCTCCTATTTTACTGTAGAGACAAAAATCCAACCACAACGAATAAAATGTTTCAAGATGCACTTGATAAAACAGTGATCTTGTGCAAACAAGCTGAATTTCAACTTTCAGCAACGAAATGCAAACAGACGACATTCTGAAGGAACAAAGGAACAAATACTCCCATCCAACTTCTCATAGATCAAAACATAATACCAAATGTAAACACGATTTAATTTCTGGGAGTAATATTTGACCAAAAATTGAGGTGGTTACCCCATATTAAGACTCTGAAAGATGACTGCTTACGTCGAAATAACATACTTAAAATATTACCTTCAAACAACTGGGGGACAGATCAACATGTGCTAATGTGCACCTATAAGTCAATCATAAGCACAAAATTGGATTACAGAGCTATTGTCTATAATTCAGCAAAGCCAACAGCACTTAGAATGCTAGACACAGTTCAAAATTCTGCGTACGAATAATTTTGGGAGCTTACAGAACTAGCCCTACCACTAGCTTAAAAATAGAAACAACTAAGTATAACGTATGCTCCAAACAGCCGCAACTCCAAATTCAGGCACCTATACCTATGTGTTTTCAAAATCTCATCAGGAACAAAAGTTACTATCTTCAAGCAACCTAATGCCCTTTTACCTAAGGGTGGAACAATACCTCAACGAAAACAATATCTTCCTCCCGAAAATATCACCTAAAATAATAGTAACCGATATACCACCATGGAAGATCAGAACCCCCGCCAGTCAACAATGAATTAAAAAGGTATCCTAAAATCTCAACACTCAAATCTGTATATCAACAAATCTTCAAGGAGATTTGCTCCAAATACCCAGAATACACACATATTTACACTGATGGTTCAAAAAATGAAATTGAATGTGCTTGTGCAGCAGTCTAACCCACACATACAATGTTATATGCCTTACCTATATTTTATACAGTCTTCTGCTCTGAACTCTATGCTATTACACTATCATTTGAAGATATTAAGAACAATGAAAGTGATTCTCAGTATCTAATTCTCACTGACTCGCAATCTTCCATAATGGCCCTATAAAACCAAAAAACAGTAAAAACCCAATAATACGAGAAATCCAAAATCTGTACTCGTAAATTCTATCGGAATTAAAAAGTGTTACCTTAATCTAGATCCCATCACATCAAGGAATTCCCGGAAACGAACAAGCTGATGCTGCAGCTAAAGAAACAACTCATCTACCAATACAAGCAACAGACATCAGTTCTCCATATACCGACGTAATCACCTACCTCAAGAGAACAATACACCTCAACTGGCAATCCACCTGGTTAGGGACTTCTACCAGCAAACTCCAAGAACTTAAATCATCTTACAGAGAACCATATCCAGTAACAAAGCTTAAACGCCTACAACAAACCTCCATTAACCGTCTTCGTATTGGACACACAAAACTTACCCATAGCTACTTACTCAACAAAACACTAACTCCTGTACGCAACACTTGTAACGTGATCTTCACTGTCAAATACATTATACAAGAATGCAAGAAATACCAACAGCAGCGAATAGTAGCCAAAGTTCCCAGTAAAATCACAGACGCACTTGGAAACCATATATATTGTAAAACAATTTTGTACTTTTATAACATTACGGAACTCTGTAAACTGATTTTATATGAATGCTATTATTATGTAACTTCAATGTTAAGCGACGAAAAATAAATTAAAGTTACGTACGAGACTAGCGAGTTCTGGTGATTATCATACTCTTGAAATTTGAGCCCTCGGTACTAACACCTCGGGCGTTAAAGTTCTTTCCTGGCTAATAAACGTCAACTTCCTTCGCAAATCCCATAAATAACTGTTTTCAATATGCTGCTCAAGTACTTCTAAATCCTTAATACTAAATTTCTTTTGGAGAACTGCGTTCAACAAAATGTGAGAGAGTGCTCGTCTAGATAGCGCTAATGGAAGGGTATCTGCCTCACGTTCAACAGGTCCTGGGTTTTAGTTTCCGTCAGGTCGTTACATGGATAAGTGTTTTTTCGGGGATTTTTCTTATCCTGAAAAACTATTTCCTAGAAACTCTAAGTTCTAAGTCCCTGCGCAAATATGAGCTTCATTTCACCCATCTCATTCATCCTCGGATATGACTTAAACTTGGGGGACATGCAATTTTAAAAAATAGAAGAAAAATCGGCTTGATTTATCAATTATAAAGCTATTAAAATTGTTTTACAAAAAAAGATTTAGAATCGATGTTTTTTCTAGACGTAAGATGATATTGGAGGCCATGTTATGATTTGTTTTTCAGATAATTAATGAAAAAATGAACATCGCAATTAGACATTTACGAGGTAATCGACAGTCAAAGAGATTATAGTATAATGTCTTTGCAGTATATTGGAGTAGGCATTGCTGAGGAACAATGAATTTTTGTCTCGCAAATTTTAACATTACTCTTCTGCTTAACCTGCTCTATTGTCTCTGGTAGAGATAATTCCACTCTTTGCAGAGATTATTTTTGTACAATGGTAAAAAGCCTACTTTTCAGTAACAAAAGTGTCGAATAATAATGTGTTTTTCTTATGGTGGTGGATTAAAAAGTGTAACCAAGACTACAATTTACGAACACGTTAACTATTGCTAATTACAAACACTAAAATGGCAATAAGTTCCCTGTGATCTATCCACATAAACGTTTGTAAATTTACACTTGAAGACTGAAGTAAGGTATAAACTACTACACAAACCAATATGTCAAATATACACTACATAACACATATGGCTGAACTATTTTACTTTATTCTATATACAAATGAAGTAAAATATATAATATTCAAATTATTTTACTGCTAATTTTCTTGCAGATACAAGGGGAAATGGGAACAAACCACACTTAAGCTAATAGTCCAGCCTTTGAATTGCTCGTCGCTATATTTTTTTTTTCTTTTTTACATTCACATCCTTCAACGTTAAGTCATATCGGATGACGAATGAGTTAGGTAAAATGAAGCTCAAACTAGTCCAAGGTCTACAGAGCTTAGAGTTACCTAAACGAAACTCGTCTTTCAAGATAAGGAAACCCCAAGAAAAAAACATTCTGCAGATGACTCACGCTAACCGAGATTCGAACTCAGTACCTCTTTAGCGTGAGACAAATCTACCGTTTACCCCACTGAAGCACGCAGGTCGCAATGTGACACCATTGTGATTACATTTTCTTTGTATGGTAAAGAGATAAAAGCGAATCTGATGTGTTCCACTCACATGGCATTGTCTCTCTTGTTCAGTTGCTGTTGCACATTTATTCCTCTCCTATTTCGTATTAATCGAGACATTTCCCGAAATTAACATGTTGCCAATTTTCTTGCAGTTAGAAAGGGAATACGGGAATATTTTAGACTTAAAGGATAGTCATGTCTTTTAGCAGCAGGCCAGTATTTAGTGGAACTGAAATTGGACTCCCTTTTGCATGATTAAAAAATTAAAAAGTGAATAACGCTTTACAAAAGTTTTACACATTAAAAAAGGATTTGACAAAAAGCATGTGTTTAAATCAGATCAACATTGTTTGGTTACATACCAGAAAAGGCAAAGTCATCCAGATGAAGAGAGCTTTTGGGGAAATTTTCTGAGAATATAAGATAAGCATTTCATTTGTCACAAAGATATCTTAATCAACAGTGTTAGAGTCATTTTGCAAAAGAAAAATATCTTGGAAACTGTTCCATGTAAAATTTAGTTTATGGTGGACTGGGCATGTTCAGAAAATCTTTGCATCGCGTACTTGGAAGGTGCTGAACTTAAATCCAATTTTTTATTTAATCGACATTCCATTTTTGAGTTATGCAGACGCGCACAGGGATACACATATACTCGAGCGCGCACGCATATTATGCATAGACTATTTTCTAAAATAGTTCCTTTTTTTTAATTCAGAGGGTCTTTAAAGGTGTATCTCCAAATGTTGTCTAGAGCTAAATACCTATCTTATTTGCTATAGGTATGACGTGGTGAAAGTAAGAATCGTAATGTCATTGGGTTGGGCAAGAAGTGGCCACAAATCAACATGTCATTTTTTACTAAGCATCTCTTATATTTTATATAATAATCTAGCAGCCGTATTGCCGTTGCCGATTCTTGGATCCAAGCATAAGATTTTTCTTCTTCAGTTGAACATGATATTGGAACTAGGGATTCACATCCGTATATAGCAATTAAAGCAATAATTGAAAATATTTACGTTAGCATGTAAACGGTAGACGTATTACTTATTATCTGTAATAACTAAGGAGAGTTTAAGCCAGGTCTAAGTCTTTAGGCACACAAACCTTGTTTAACGTGAGTCCCCTGTATAGCAAACTCTAACACTACTTTGAAAGGAAAGGAAGTAAATAGTTGCCAAAAAAGTAGCAAAATGCTGCTAAATGATTGTTGCCAACGTATGGAAATGCAGCTGACCGCTAGTTGCTAATTATCGTAAGTCTACTTAGAAATAAACTAAATCAAACTTAATCCCGTCATGAATAAGATGCCTAAGTTTGTTAAAAATGAAAACCTGGAACAAACAGAAAGAAAGAAAGTCTTGATAACTATAATACACTAATTACAAGTTTCAATTTTATCCTAGTGGTCTACCGGGGAAATATACGAGTCAACTGGAGAATTTAATGTCAGCAAGGCACGTTGGCCATGGTAGCTCAAAGGTTAAGAGCGACTGGACGGAAACCAGTAGATCCGTGGTTCAAATCCCGGCCATGGCATTGAATTTTTCATGTTGACTCTATCCATCAATACCAGAATGTCAATTCAAGAATTTAACACTATAAATCATAATAAGCTTTCCTTATTTATACAAAATACTGGATTTAACTGTGTCACAAATGACCCTAATGAATATTATAACTCATTATTACAGTTTATAAAGGAAGGGGTTTCAGTCTGATCCTACAGGTGCAGACAGGTTGTGTCAAATAAACTGACACATAAACCATGGGTTAATAGTAACTTTTTGACTCTAGTTAAAAAGAAAAACTTACTGTATAGCAAAACAAAATGCAAATTTCCCTCTCCGATAGTAATTGAACTGTACAAAAAGTGTGCAAATGAAGTAACTAAAATGAAAAGGGAACTTCAAGAAGCATATTACTCAAATAAACTGAATAACTCCTATGATCCAAAAAAGGTATGGATGACAATAAACGGAATCTTAAGAAACAAAACCCCAGTACATTGCAATCAAATAGAAACAATAATGGTAGGTAATCAAAAAATAGTAAATCAATTAGAAATATGTGAATCTTTTAACCAATACTTTGTAAATATAGCTGATCAGTTAGTGAAGATATGTATAACTACACAATATACTCCACCACCTTATAGTTCAGTACCAAATAGTCTTTTTCTATATCCAACAGATAATAATGAGGTTCTAAAATGATAGCAACAATAAAAAACAAAGGTAATAAAACAGATAATATTTTATCAAATGAATTGTTAACAAAGTGCATGTACAGTTTGGTTCCACACATTGTAACCTTTATTAATTTATCACTTAGTTCAGGTTCTGTACCTGATGGTTGTAAAATCACACGAGTTGTCCCAATTTATAAGACAGGTGATAGAGTAATTATGGATAATTGCAGATCAATAAGTATTATTCCTGTATTTGCCAAAATTCTGGAAAAAGTAGTAAAAGTTAGGTTATTACAGCATCTAGAAAAACACAACTTTTTTCACAATCATCAGTATGGATTTATTAACAAATCTAGTACTCTTGCTGCCGCGGTAGATATTATCGTACCTATTCAAAGAGCTCTGGATAGAAATCGTTTAGCTGCTGGTTTATTTATTGACCTAAACAAGGCTTTTGACACTGTAGATCATACTTTATTACTAAATAAACTTGAGCATGCTAGTGTAAGAGGACTTCCTCTCAACTTGTTTCAGAATTATCTCAGTAATAGGAAACAATTTGTAAATATGAACATTTCCAGTTCTCTATCAGTAATTCATCATGGTGTTCCACAAGGTTCTGTATTAGGTCCTATATTATTCCTAATTTTTATAAATGACATAGGATGTTTAAGACTAAAAGGTAAATTGACTATGTTTGCTGATGATATATGTTTGTTATATATAGATAACTCTGAGCACCAGCTGATATATGACATACAGCAAGACCTGAATGCATTGAATAGCTGGTTTAAGGGCAATAAGTTAACATTAAGTGTCTGTAAAACAAAATATATGTTATTTCATAAAAGATCATACGTACCAGTAGTAAATAACAAGATACATGTTGATAACGCAGTGATTGAAAGAGTAACAAAAATCACATTATCTAGGTTTGATTCTAGACAGTACGCTCACATGGAAGGACCATATGATGCATGTAAAAAATAAGATTCTTCCTGTGTTAGCTGTAATTCACAGGCTGAAATTCAAAGGATTCAGTGTAAATCATTTACGAAGTATCTACCATGCTTTAATTCAATCTCATTTGGATTACTTAAACATCTTATGGGGTAACTCTGTTAAATATTTAATTCATGACCTCGAAGTACTTCAAAATCGTGCCTTGAAAATAATCTACAATCTGCCCTTTAGAACAAACACAAAAACACTCTACCATGTAACTAACATTTTACCATTACAACTAAACATAGAGTTGTCCTTGCTAATATATCTCCACAAAATAAAAAATAATCTTCTAAAGTCCAATCTAACATTTGAAAGCTCCTCACATATATATAATACAAGAAATAAAGGAAACTTAACAAAACCAACAGTGAACACTTCTACTTATGGCCTGAACAGCTTAACCTCACACGTTATCAACTTATATAATGCACTGCCACTGGAACTGAAAGGCTACAGGAACATAACAGGTTTTAAAAGGAAAGTTGCTGAAAATTTACTGAAGGCATATATTGATAGCTGATAAAGTGTTACACATTTATAGTTGGTTTGAAAGCTGAACTGTTTAAAAATTAATATGGATTAATGTCCCATAGAATATGTAGCTTCTATTTTTCTGTAAGTTCTTTGTTACTATTATTTCTTGAGTTATAGTGAATGTCTGTATCTTTGTATGTTTCATATATGTTATTCTTGTACGGTAATTCATTCCTACTCTAAAAATGTAATATAAGTATTGTCAAGGGCTGTTTGCCATCATTTTATATATTTTTGTACTGTTCCCTAGCATGAGCTATGGCTCTGGGAACCTTTTCAGATAACAATAAATAAAAAAATAAAAAATAAAGATAAAATGAAAGAAAGAATGGAATGAATAAATAATAAATAAATATAAACAAATAAAGAACGAAAG
>CM060948.1:143196376-143201376 GCA_030765055.1 Mantis religiosa
AATTCAATATATTCATTTTTTACATCCTCGGATGTTTTAAGTAGGCCTTTGTATTTATATGTCATACATTTATTAATGATCAATAACATTTAGCAATGCCCCGAATATGGACCAATCGCGGTCATTTATCTAATACGATTCTTGCAAGGGTGCGGTTTTATCCGATGGTAAAATTCAGAACCTTAATAACATTAGCATGCAGTGATTAAATTACTATATCATCCGATTGTGTTTTGATCCAAATTCTTATATTGTAAATTTCCAAATTATATTCTTGAAAAAAAAATGTATCTTCGTTGTGCTCTAATTTTAGATATTTTTGCGCATAACTGTTTTTTCTTGTTGGTAGCATTGTTTAGAGTTCCGTAACATGGTCGATTGATCATTCATTTTATATTCCGTGACATGATAGCTGACTGATGTGGATTTGATTTTTAACATTACAGATAAAAGAGTAATTAATATTTATACCATCTAATACATTTCATTAGTGCATTAGTCTTTAAAATCCTATTCTAATTACGGGCTTCATCAGATGAATTCGTAGCCAGCCCCTAGTGTATTACTTATGATAAAAAGTGAAAAAATTTGTAGTCTTGATATGGGGGTTATTTCTTTAAAATTTCCGCTTTGGGACCTTGAACCTAAATGAGAATTTATATCACTTTTCCATTCTCAGATTTCTATTTCAATACACATATTTCTGCAAAACAAAGCTTTTTCTTCGGAAAACTTGTAAATTTCCGATACAAATTCAACATCAAGCTTTTGTGTTCGATACTTTACATTGAAAGTGGATAGAAAAAACAAACATTTCGAAATATTCACTAGTTTGCATGCATATCCTGAAGCTCTGCTACTGCCTTATTTTCTGTCCTTCATAAAAAGGTACCTTCATATTCAAGAAAAATGCATTCAAAGCAACGGTAATTTTGAATAAGTAGAGTCAGACTGAACAATTAAATGCCGTAGCTGGGGTTTAAACTACGGATCTCCTGGTCTCCATCCGGTTGCTCTTAACCATTGAGCTGAAGTACTTACAGCATAGTAAGTCGCTACAAAAAGGTGCGTACCTCATTGTATATGGGAACCCCTAGTGGTTTACCGGGAAACATACAAGTAATTTGGAGAATTTAATGTCATGTCAGCATGTTGGCCTTAATAGCTCAATGGTTAAGAGCAAACGGACAGAGATAGGTAGATCCGTGGTTCAAAAGCATAATATGGCACTGAATTTTTCATTCTGACTCTACCTATTCAGATTATAGCCTACACACGGCTAGTGTGGGAGAACAATTAGTTTCCAAAAATAATTTTATATTTAAAACATACTAACATAGTGTATTGACGATTTTCAACTCAGAGAGCCTAGTTCAAGTTCTTAATAAGTGGACCTGCTTGGATATGAGTTCGTTATAGAAATTGAAGACGAGTACCTTTCATCCCTTTGGAGTTAGTACTTATTTACTATTATGATTCTCTATAGTCTATAGTCTATATAGATGAAATAATTGTGTTTCTCGTGACTGTATTCCTTATTTCGAAATTATATGCAGCTCTCTCCTTGAATCTTTCCGTTATTTTGCTTTCTTTTCTTTCCACCTTTGTTTCTTCTGTTATATAATAGATACAAAAACATATTTTAACAAAAGTTCATTTTTGAACCCACAGTGTCCCATGCCAAAAAACACAAGGAAAACACATTGAGGATTGGAAGTGCAAAAGTGAAAGTGTCTATTGTTGTTAATGTTCCTTGTATTTTATTTATTGTTGTCAAAATATTTCATGATTTATACACGATAAACAGCTAATTTTAATAACACCAATAAAAATGTATACCTCTTTTTCAGTAGATTCTCCAAAAATAAACCCAGAAGCTAGACAAATAAGTAGAAAGGGTAATATAATTAAGAATTATATTGGGGATGATAAGAGCAAAGACGTGGAATGTTATTTTAAAATTATAGACTAATTGTACACAAAGTATTAGGCAGCTAACACTTAAAATGCAAGGAAAGTATGTGGTAATTTATGCACTGTAAACAGTATGTATATTAAGATTTCGACAATTATAACAAATTTCTCGAAATTACCCTTTAACACGTGAATGAAGTAAATGATTTTGTCAAAAACATAAATTTGAGGCAGATATATTTTTATACTCTGCTAACCTGCTTATAGAAAGTAGGAGAATTGCTTTGTTATTTTTAATCAATGACTAACAAACTGGATACTATGCTAAGGGAATCAGGGCTGAAGTTAATACAAATGTCCGTGGTCTCTTGCTAGATGAGTGGATTATAATTATAGTAGCTACCTAATTTAATTAATCAGAGTCAGAAATTCTCAAAGGCCAGAGCTTGTATCTGACAATTTTGAATTTTTTAACTAAAGCCCTATAAATACAGATCAGTACTTTGAGGCTCAGGATAATCTACAGGTTTGTGCATTAATTCCAACCCTCTGGCGGAGGCTAGTGGAAGTAAAACGCAAGGAAATTAGTGCATAACAGGCTGATGTTGGTCATTCTGGGGTAGCGCATCCACAGCAGGATTCCCTCGACTTTCATGTAATCCTCTTAATAACCTTCAGATATCCTTGGAAGACCCTTGGCATTGTTCACTATACCCGCCATGGTTTCCACTGACCCTCCACTTTTACAAGGGTTGTATGTTGCTTTATCGATTTTCACAATAAGCTTCCTGAGCAGCAGATGAGGCAATATCGTTCCTAATCGCATTACTTCAACAGCGGTGATTTGCTTCATTTCTTACATGGCGGCACAACTCTGAAACCAACTCTATTTAATGGTACTGTGATGCATAACAACGTAATTTTCACTACAGAAAGTCTACAAAATGTTACAGTATTAAATAATTTGTTAACATCCTTATACAAACTAAAAGCTATTGGATTGCTTAAAGCAGTATGTTCCTATGCTATAATAAACATGTTAATTCCGGAATATATTGGCGCAACACCTTGTATTAAATGAGCTGAAAATTGGTTTTAGCTTGAATTTACATCACTGAGATATTCATTTCTGGCATTACTTCCCCTCAAAATTCTCCATTTTTAAAGGATCACTAATACAAAAATATGGCACGATTTAAGATATTAATGTATTTAAAGCTTCTTAAGCACATTTTGTACACATCTGTAATTGGGAAGGGACATTTTTATTTTCTTTCATATAACTCGTTTATACTAAATTAAAGAATACAAAGACAGAAGGAAATTTCTACACTAATTTTAAAGTTTTTATAAAGCTGTGCATGGACAGTAACTAAGGCCAGGTGTATAATAATACAATAAAAGTAACTGAATTAGCAAACACTGAATTTTTATGAAAACGAATATACAGATATACGGTATTTCGGTGTGTTTAAGTGTTCATATTCGTGTATTTGTTTGAGCACTAAATGCAGAATAATCTAGTAACTATTTAAACTAGATTAGTTTGTTGTATGTAGGTTTTTCACATCCCAGTAGCGTTAGACAGAAAGCGATAAAATTGAATTATTCCTATTTTGTTTACTATAGATATTGGAACTTTATCGTTACTGGGTAGTATCAAAATCTCTCTATTGCTCTGAAATAGATCTATAATTTCAGTTTTATTTTAACTTCCTCTACTAGGTTCATTGGTTAGGGGAAGTATTCAATTCCACCCCAAAACTCGATTTGGAAATTTTGCCAGAGACACATGTGTGAGGACCACCTAAATCTAAAAAAAAAAAAGATATATGTATATATTTTTATATAAAGGTCCGTCCACGATTGTGCGTGTGTGTCTGTGCCCGAGTATCCGTCTGTGAAAAACGTAACTCAAAAATTAAAATCATGAATAACAAAACATGATATTTAAATTCAGCACCTTCCAAGCATTTAAAAATTAGATTTCGTAGAAAGCTCTTCCAACGCAGAACACCATTTAAATGAAAAAGTTTTTAAACAATTTTTATTAGTTTTTGAAATAGTGACTTTATTTCAATTAAAATAATATGAGTTTAAAAATTTTCATGACAAATGAAATGTATATCTTGAATTTTCTGGGAATGTCCTCAGAAATGTTCTTCATTCTGAATAAATTTTGCACAACTCGTAAACCGTAAGAAATAGACAAAATTTTAGTGAACAAAAAATTTAGTGCAATGAGCCATTCCGGCGGTATTCCTTATTTGTCTCAATTTTCCAACACTTAAACTTTTTTCAAATAGGAAGTCGTTATTCATTCCGTATAGCTTGCCCATGCAAAGCAATGAAAATTAAAAGCCATCACATGTCGACCTGCTTTAAAAAATCTGACTATGCTAAAATCGCTTAAATTCTACTGTACAGTAAGTACTGTAAGTTTACTGTAAAGTCTCTCATATTGCTTTAAACTTAGTAGAAAATTAGCAACAAATGAAGGTTGATGTCGAGTAATATATAGTACACAGAGCAGTAAGTGTTTGTAAGTATACTTTGTACAGGAAAGAGAAAGTTGTGTGCGGGGGAAAATCACATTTTTGCAGTTGCGTTACACATAATTTTAAAGTATATAGCAAGGATGTTGCTAAAATTACTAAAATATATAGCAAGGATGTAGCAGTGATATTAAATATGAAACATGAGTGAAATGTAATATTATTATATAGCAAACTCAACACATAACGCAGCTGGTTGTAAAATATGTGGTAAAATAGTTTCATGCAGTGGTAAGTCACTCAGTAGGTGCAAAAAATGTAAATACCTAACAATATTCCATTGCTAAATCTTAATGAAGTTTCCAGAACATTCAGTGAAAAAAGAAGTTACGAGATTGCTCACGCTGTTAGAAATGTCATGAGATTCGGAAACCAGGATCAATAAGACAGTAAACTAAGAAGCAGTTATTTCTGTAACTTCTTTATTAATATTACTAATTATTTCCTCGCAAGTATTTTCCAACAATATTGTAAATCTAATCAGTAAATTAATGTATTAAATTGGAAACAATTTTGCAAGTAATTGCAGAA
>CM060948.1:143206376-143208876 GCA_030765055.1 Mantis religiosa
ATCTACCTACCTATCTACCTATCTACCTACCTATCTACCTATCTACCTACCTATCTACCTATCTACCTACCTATCTACCTATCTACCTACCTATCTACCTATCTACCTACCTATCTACCTATCTACCTACCTATCTACCTATCTACCTACCTATCTACCTATCTACCTACCTATCTACCTATCTACCTACCTATCTACCTATCTACCTACCTATCTACCTATCTACCTACCTATCTACCTATCTACCTACCTATCTACCTATCTACCTACCTATCTACCTATCTACCTACCTATCTACCTATCTACCTGACCTATCTACCTATCTACCTACCTATCTACCTATCTACCTACCTATCTACCTATCTACCTACCTATCTACCTATCTACCTACCTATCTACCTATCTACCTACCTATCTACCTATCTACCTACCTATCTACCTATCTACCTACCTATCTACCTATCTACCTACCTATCTACCTATCTACCTACCTATCTACCTATCTACCTACCTATCTACCTATCTACCTACCTATCTACCTATCTACCTACCTATCTACCTATCTACCTACCTATCTACCTATCTACCTACCTATCTACCTATCTACCTACCTATCTACCTATCTACCTACCTATCTACCTATCTACCTACCTATCTACCTATCTACCTACCTATCTACCTATCTACCTACCTATCTACCTATCTACCTACCTATCTACCTATCTACCTACCTATCTACCTATCTACCTACCTATCTACCTATCTACCTACCTATCTACCTATCTACCTACCTATCTACCTATCTACCTACCTATCTACCTATCTACCTACCTATCTACCTACCTATCTACCTATCTACCTACCTATCTACCTATCTACCTACCTATCTACCTATCTACCTACCTATCTACCTATCTACCTACCTATCTACCTATCTACCTACCTATCTACCTATCTACCTACCTATCTACCTATCTACCTTTCTATCTACCTACCTATCTACCTATCTACCTACCTATCTACCTTTCTATCTACCTACCTATCTACCTTTCTATCTACCTACCTATCTACCTTTCTATCTACCTACCTATCTACCTTTCTATCTACCTACCTATCTACCTTTCTATCTACCTACCTATCTACCTTTCGATCTACCTACCTATCTACCTTTCGATCTACCTACCTATCTACCTTTCTATCTACCTACCTATCTACCTTTCTATCTACCTACCTATCTACCTATCTACCTACCTATCTACCTATCTACCTACCTATCTACCTATCTACCTACCTATCTACCTACCTACCTACCTATCTACCTACCTACCTACCTATCTACCTACCTACCTACCTATCTACCTATCTATCTATCTATCTATCTATCTATCTATCTATCTATCTATCTATCTATCTATCTATCTATCTATCTATCTATCTATCTATCTATCTATCTATCTATCTATCTATCTATCTATCTATCTATCTATCTATCTATCTATCTATCTATCTATCTATCTATCTATCTATCTATCTATCTATCTATCTATCTATCTATCTATCTATCTATCTATCTATCTATCTATCTATCTATCTATCTATCTATCTATCTATCTATCTATCTATCTATCTATCTATCTATCTATCTATCTATCTATCTATCTATCTATCTATCTATCTATCTATCTATCTATCTATCTATCTATCTATCTATCTATCTATCTATCTATCTATCTATCTATCTATCTATCTATCTATCTATCTATCTATCTATCTATCTATCTATCTATCTATCTATCTATCTGTCTATCTATCTGTCTGTCTGTCTGTCTGTCTGTCTGTCTGTCTGTCTGTCTGTCTGTCTGTCTGTCTGTCTGTCTGTCTGTCTGTCTGTCTGTCTGTCTGTCTGTCTGTCTGTCTGTCTGTCTGTCTGTCTGTCTGTCTGTCTGTCTGTCTGTCTGTCTGTCTGTCTGTCTGTCTGTCTGTCTGTCTGTCTGTCTGTCTGTCTGTCTGTCTGTCTGTCTGTCTGTCTGTCTGTCTGTCTGTCTGTCTGTCTGTCTGTCTGTCTGTCTGTCTGTCTGTCTGTCTGTCTGTCTGTCTGTCTGTCTGTCTGTCTGTCTGTCTGTCTGTCTGTCTGTCTGTCTGTCTGTCTGTCTGTCTGTCTGTCTGTCTGTCTGTCTGTCTGTCTGTCTGTCTGTCTGTCTGTCTGTCTGTCTGTCTGTCTGTCTGTCTGTCTGTCTGTCTGTCTGTCTGTCTGTCTGTCTGTCTGTCTGTCTGTCTGTCTGTCTGTCTGTCTGTCTGTCTGTCTGTCTGTCTGTCTGTCTGTCTGTCTGTCTGTCTGTCTGTCTGTCTGTCTGTCTGTCTGTCTGTCTGTCTGTCTGTCTGTCTGTCTGTCTGTCTGTCTGTCTGTCTGTCTGTCTGTCTGTCTGTCTGTCTGTCTGTCTGTCTGTCTGTCTGTCTGTCTGTCTGTCTGTCTGTCTGTCTGTCTGTCTGTCTGTCTGTC
>CM060948.1:143211376-143213876 GCA_030765055.1 Mantis religiosa
ATCTATCTATCTATCTATCTATCTATCTATCTATCTATCTATCTATCTATCTATCTATCTATCTATCTATCTATCTATCTATCTATCTATCTATCTATCTATCTATCTATCTATCTATCTATCTATCTATCTATCTATCTATCTATCTATCTATCTATCTATCTATCTATCTATCTATCTATCTATCTATCTATCTATCTATCTATCTATCTATCTATCTATCTATCTATCTATCTATCTATCTATCTATCTATCTATCTATCTATCTATCTATCTATCTATCTATCTATCTATCTATCTATCTATCTATCTATCTATCTATCTATCTATCTATCTATCTATCTATCTATCTATCTATCTATCTATCTATCTATCTATCTATCTATCTATCTATCTATCTATCTATCTATCTATCTATCTATCTATCTATCTATCTATCTATCTATCTATCTATCTATCTATCTATCTATCTATCTATCTATCTATCTATCTATCTATCTATCTATCTATCTATCTATCTATCTATCTATCTATCTATCTATCTATCTATCTATCTATCTATCTATCTATCTATCTATCTATCTATCTATCTATCTATCTATCTATCTATCTATCTATCTATCTATCTATCTATCTATCTATCTATCTATCTATCTATCTATCTATCTATCTATCTATCTATCTATCTATCTATCTATCTATCTATCTATCTATCTATCTATCTATCTATCTATCTATCTATCTATCTATCTATCTATCTATCTATCTATCTATCTATCTATCTATCTATCTATCTATCTATCTATCTATCTATCTATCTATCTATCTATCTATCTATCTATCTATCTATCTATCTATCTATCTATCTATCTATCTATCTATCTATCTATCTATCTATCTATCTATCTATCTATCTATCTATCTATCTATCTATCTATCTATCTATCTATCTATCTATCTATCTATCTATCTATCTATCTATCTATCTATCTATCTATCTATCTATCTATCTATCTATCTATCTATCTATCTATCTATCTATCTATCTATCTATCTATCTATCTATCTATCTATCTATCTATCTATCTATCTATCTATCTATCTATCTATCTATCTATCTATCTATCTATCTATCTATCTATCTATCTATCTATCTATCTATCTATCTATCTATCTATCTATCTATCTATCTATCTATCTATCTATCTATCTATCTATCTATCTATCTATCTATCTATCTATCTATCTATCTATCTATCTATCTATCTATCTGTCTATCTGTCTGTCTGTCTGTCTGTCTGTCTGTCTGTCTGTCTGTCTGTCTGTCTGTCTGTCTGTCTGTCTGTCTGTCTGTCTGTCTGTCTGTCTGTCTGTCTGTCTGTCTGTCTGTCTGTCTGTCTGTCTGTCTGTCTGTCTGTCTGTCTGTCTGTCTGTCTGTCTGTCTGTCTGTCTGTCTGTCTGTCTGTCTGTCTGTCTGTCTGTCTGTCTGTCTGTCTGTCTGTCTGTCTGTCTGTCTGTCTGTCTGTCTGTCTGTCTGTCTGTCTGTCTGTCTGTCTGTCTGTCTGTCTGTCTGTCTGTCTGTCTGTCTGTCTGTCTGTCTGTCTGTCTGTCTGTCTGTCTGTCTGTCTGTCTGTCTGTCTGTCTGTCTGTCTGTCTGTCTGTCTGTCTGTCTGTCTGTCTGTCTGTCTGTCTGTCTGTCTGTCTGTCTGTCTGTCTGTCTGTCTGTCTGTCTGTCTGTCTGTCTGTCTGTCTGTCTGTCTGTCTGTCTGTCTGTCTGTCTGTCTGTCTGTCTGTCTGTCTGTCTGTCTGTCTGTCTGTCTGTCTGTCTGTCTGTCTGTCTGTCTGTCTGTCTGTCTGTCTGTCTGTCTGTCTGTCTGTCTGTCTGTCTGTCTGTCTGTCTGTCTGTCTGTCTGTCTGTCTGTCTGTCTGTCTGTCTGTCTGTCTGTCTGTCTGTCTGTCTGTCTGTCTGTCTGTCTGTCTGTCTGTCTGTCTGTCTGTCTGTCTGTCTGTCTGTCTGTCTGTCTGTCTGTCTGTCTGTCTGTCTGTCTGTCTGTCTGTCTGTCTGTCTGTCTGTCTGTCTGTCTGTCTGTCTGTCTGTCTGTCTGTCTGTCTGTCTGTCTGTCTGTCTGTCTGTCTGTCTGTCTGTCTGTCTGTCTGTCTGTCTGTCTGTCTGTCTGTCTGTCTGTCTGTCTGTCTGTCTGTCTGTCTGTCTGTCTGTCTGTCTGTCTGTCTGTCTGTCTGTCTGTCTGTCTGTCTGTCTGTCTGTCTGTCTGTCTGTCTGTCTGTCTGTCTGTCTGTCTATCTGTCTGTCTGTCTATCTGTCTGTCTGTCTATCTGTCTGTCTGTCTATCTGTCTGTCTGTCTATCTGTCTGTCTGTCTATCTGTCTGTCTGTCTATCTGTCTGTCTGTCTATCTGTCTGTCTGTCTATCTGTCTGTCTGTCTATCTGTCTGTCTGTCAATCTATCTGTCTGTCTATCTATCTATCAATCTATCTATCT
>CM060948.1:143218876-143450146 GCA_030765055.1 Mantis religiosa
TAGTAGTAGTAGTAGTAGTAGTGGTGGTAGTAGTAGTGGTAGTAGTAGTGGTAGTAGTAGTAGTAGTAGTAGTAGTAGTAGTAGTAGTAGTAGTAGTAGTAGTAGTAGTAGTAGTAGTAGTAGTAGTAGTAGTAGTAGTAGTAGTAGTAGTAGTAGTAGTAGTAGTATTACGGGACGCTAATGGCACTCGTGGTAAAGATATGCATTTGTAGAGGAATAATTTGACTATCACAACTTTTTCATAACGCTAGAATTCCGTAACATTAATTACACGTACTGCATTCGCTTTGCTTTCTCCAATACGTTTTATGTTTAGGTAGTTTTCACCACATTCTTGGAAAAGCTTATCTTTCAATCTACAGAACCTTCATTGTGACAAGGTATTGAAAACCCAAAACTCGAAAACGGGCCACCAAAATTTTATTTGAAATGAATAATGTTTTAAAGAAACCTAAATGTTTGTATAGTAATTTTTCGGTATAAATCTAATGGTTTACCAGTTAAACCCAAAAGAATAACGTTTCACTGGCGGTTCTCAGAATGTTCACAATATGTACATTGTTATTATTGGGGAGAAATTAGCTTATCACTGACGTTCGTGCTGCCACGTGGCCGTCTCAATACATTGTTGCCACCTTTAGTAGTCGTTTGTAGCTCAACAACAATATCTGCAAAGCATAAAATTAATAGAGTTCTGTGCTAACACGTAGAGTTTTTAAATCCTTACAAAATCACTACCAAACATTTCGCTAAATGAAGCATTTTGAAACAAATGGTCGAATCACCCGTATAAGTGAAAATGAGCTTAAATTTCTATTAAACCCATAATGATACCTACCATGCCTCCAGCGGTAATGCAGTTTTACTACCTGACTGGCCAGCCACTTGAAGAGCCCTTGTCAGCTGATAGCACTCCTTAAGAGTGTCAACCACAGGGTAATTTCTTACCAACCGTAGTCGTGTAATTATCTTGAATATATTGTACTTTAATCAAATTCGTTCATTTTAAGATAATAAAAATATTCGAAACATTTTTCATGCCAAGGTATTTGGAATCTCAGAATTTTCTTTGCATCTTTAAAAATTTCGAACTTAGAAATCAAGTTTGGTATAAATCAATAGTTTTTGTTCTTAAGTTATGCTTTTCACAGAGACCCACATATACACAAAGGTATTAAAAACATATATATCTTATGAAATCCCCATACTCAATTTTTGTGTAGAATATTCTTACATGTGTTCTAGGTAAATGCATTTTATAATGATACTGACATCGCAACAAACGTATTTACAGCCTTAAAGTGAAACCAGCTCCCATCAGGTTATTTAATGCACTGGAGAAGATATTCTATTCCTCAGAATATCTTCCCCACCGGAGTAAATTACGTGATAGGAGCTATTTTTCTGTTGTGAAAGCCTCAATAATGATGCCTGTCTAACTATAAAATGCATTATAATGTTAGAAGAAGTAAACCTTCACTTTTCATTATGTTAAGCAACATGAATGCTGCAACAGGATATAACCACACTTGCACGTGTATGTTTTCTTGTATGACCCTTGCCAAGCCTCACTGTCCAGTGTTGTGACCATATCGTCCGGATGTAGCAATCGGAAACACAAACCCTCCTGGTACTACGCACACCGTCTTCCAGTAGTTGTGATCTTGGCAGCATGTGAATTTGAAGTGACGCGTTGCCAGCAGGAGGTGTCGACCCATCCGGTCGAGATTCTGGGGTTGTCCAAAGCATGTTAGGCACCAAAACTTAGACACCGATGGGAGAGAATATGATGACTTCAAGTTAACTGTATTCCGGAGTACCGTAGTGTTATTTACAACATGAGAGTGGATCCTGAACCATAGCAGTTTGACATAAAAAGATAAAGTGGATATGCTAAATTATTTGTAACTAAGAATCTGTTGAAGGGAAAGTATTCACGCTTTACCTCCATCACATGTGATCTCGAGCGCATATTAAACCAATACACTATTTAAGTGGTAGCCATAGCAAATTCACTTTTGAAATTTCTACAAAATGTGCTGCATACAAAAGCAAACGATGAAGAAGTAATAAACAGTAAAGAAACTTATGTCTTCATATAAATAAGTATTTCACAATGAACGTATACTATTTGTATTATGAATACTGCATGTATACACACGTTGTAAACCTGTCATAAAAATGAAAGTATTTTAATTTGAAAATATACATATATAATTTTAGGTGTAAAAGGTTCATAAATATTACTATCTAATTAATTATACATACAAATTATTTCTCTGAATGAAGGAAATATCAAAATAAAGAAAATGCAGCATAAAAATTCAGGACTTTATTTTTGAAACATTTCGAAGATTAAACCGTAATTTAGTACGTTGAATGTTGTGTCACATTCATATTGGTTTGTTTTGACATGCTACTCACTTCCTCTGCACCACATGTTTACACCTAAGCTGTTTCATTAGTATCTAAGTTTCGCTGAATATTTCTTTCATCCAGAAAAATTATGTGTATATATGTATATATAACTATGAATAACAAACATATGTCTTTTGCACTTAAAATTTTATGTATATATTTTTAAATTAGCATACTCCTATTTCATATAACAGATTTACAACTCATTTATATATATGGTATTGATAACCCAGATGTTTATTTTGAAATACAATGTTCATTGACTTAAGCTTTTTTATTGGTTTGTTTCTTCTTCGTCGTATGCTTTGGTTACAGAAATCAGTAGTAAATATATTTTGTGAAAGTCTCAAAAGTAAATCTCAGTGGCTTTCACTTAAACGCTGGCTGTATTGGTAGCAGGTGCACTCATGGTCTCATGTGATGGAGCTAAAGTGTAAATACTTGATGTGCATTTCATGTACTTTGTTATTCTAGGTGGACGGTTTTCTTTCAACAGGTCATTGATTACACATAATTTACTGTAGAACTGCAACGGAACGGGACTGACTTTTATAATGTAAATAACACTACGGTACTCTAGAACAGAGTTAACCTGGCGTCATCCGTCTCTCTTCCATCGGGCTCCAAGTTTCACTGCCTGGGATTGACAATTTCGAAATACGAACTATTCATAGTCCGCACAGCGTAAGTGTCCACACGCATTTGATACAATGTAAACTGCAAATATTATTTATAGAAATATATTACTTCTGTTAACAGATATGTATTTTTATAGCAAATCCGGACAACAGTCCATCAAGGATGTATCCAATTTGGCAATATTGCATTCAGAAAAAAATAATAGATTAATTGCAGGTTTATTATTATTATTATTATTATTATTATTATTATTATTATTATTATTATTATTATTATTATTATTATTATTATTATTATTATTATTATTATTATTATTATTATTATTATTATTATTATTATTATTATTATTATTATTATTATTATTATTATTATTATTATTATTATTATTATTATTATTATTATTATTATTATTATTATTATTATTATTATTATTATTATTATTATTATGATTATTATTCATAACAAACATCTGCATTTTCCATTGCCTAACTGATCATATCTTTAGAGAACAATCCGTTACATATTTGTGCTAGATATCGTCTCTGAGCTTGAAGTGAAATTACTTTACCTAAGTCAGTGAGAGCACTGATCTTACATTACACCGTCAAGCAGCTAGCACTTTTCATTTATAACTCGCCATTAACTGCAATGGTCACAACGGCGTCCGCTTTTTTCCCCTGTAATTTACATCCTCCAATGTTGTCATTTGGGATGGTGAATGAACTGGGAAAGTAATGCTGAAATGAGTTCAGGGTCCATAGAGCTTAGAGTTACCCGACATTCATCTTTTAGGATGAGGGAAAACCCCGGAAAAACCTTATCCAGGTAACTCACCCTGACCGTGATTCGAACTCGGGACCTCTTGAACGTGAGGCTGAGATGCTACCATCTACGCTACCGAGGCGGGCGTTCTTCTTTGGAACATGTCGAAGGTGTTAACTCGTATTCGTTGGGTTTTAATCATTAGATCATGCACACATTTGTACGCTCATCCATTCTCATTCTGAATAACAATCAATCATCTTGTTTGGAGAAAAATCCCCACCCCCAGCCGGGAATCGGACTCAGGACCCCTCCCACGGCGGGCAGGTGTTCTACGACTGAGCTACGGTGCCAGCCCAGCTAGCATTTTTGTGGTATGTTAACAGATGCAAAAGCATAGATTTTACATCCATTGTTTGGTGGAAACCTGTACTTTAATGAGGTCTATTAAAGTGTAGCTATAGAGCATGTTCGATCATAAAAAAATATGAATGAAAAGTGATATGTGTTTATGTGTGTGTGCGCGCGCGCGCGCGTTTATTATGAGTTTTTACTCCGTCGCACGGATTTCGACCAAATCTGGCGCAGATAATCTTTGACACAAGGCAAAACTACTCTCTAGCTCAGAATTTGATATCCCGGTGTATTTTTCACAGCTATCTATTTAGTTATATGTAATGTCTGAAAAAGCTCGCAAAACCATTTGTATATTTATCAACGATAGTCGGAATGTTAAAGAATATTAAGGAAAAATATCTGGGTCTTCTCGTCCCTTAATAATATCTAAGTCTTTTTACTTAAATTTTAAATTCAATTTCAATTAATATAAAACAGAATTTACCTCGTCCAACCATTCATACCAGCCTTTAATTAAAAGACTAATGAATTATAAATAAAATCAGAACAATAAATTCTGATCTCAATAATGTTATTAATAAATGCTGGGCAATGCTAGGTATTTAGTAGTAATGATATGTCTTAATTTTGCACTAAATTTAAATGTCTCTAGGTTATAAGGTAATATTTTTAAGTGTCATCTGATATCTTTAGAAAGCTAAGAAAACTAACATATGACGCTACCATAAATTCCTGTTACATAATAACTGCCGAATGATAACCTAAAGTGTTTCTGCAAATAGTAATTATAAAAATAAAAATGTTAACCTTTTTAAAAGTTCTGAAATAGTGTTATAAGTGACACCTTGCTTTTTAACTCATACTTCACTTTTGTGACTCATACTTCACATATGTACACCACCCTTTTGTCTGATCGGTGTTTTTATTTAATTATGTTTATCTTTTGTTCTATGTACGTTCTAAGTGTATTATTTTCATTTAAGTGTCTTGGTGATCACTTTCAAATGCCTCCAAAGCAAACAGTTGTCTATTGGGATGTAACCCATTAATGTAGGGGAGTTTCAAATATTCGATTGAAGTTTAACTACAGGAAGCGCCGGTTATTTTACTTTAAATTACAACTGCAAAGAATAATGTGTTGGTTCTGTCTCATGTGTTTTCAAAAGTTAGTGACAGAATATAGAGACATTAGTAGGAAATCTATGGTAGAAAATATGTAAGTGAAGTAAACGAAGTTAATACGGGCTTTATGCTATTTGAATGTGTGTTGGTGAAGACTGTGTTTTATAGATTAACGTACTTTTATACAACATATTTTGAATATATGTATCAATAAATCTGGTGCTCATCGGACTATCTGAGGGTAGTTATTCCCTTGCAGTGCACCTACAATTCCTAAGGCTCCCTTTGCTGGGTTCTAATGGTTCATCCGTCACAGGAAGCATATTTTAATGGCATAGCTTCTTCTCCACATTTCAAAGCATATTACCAAGAGGGATGGCTCAGGCGGTTTCGTCTGTGGCTCGCATTCGGGAGGCCCGGGTTCGATTCCCGTGGAAAACCTACCTGCCCCATGGGTTTTTTCCGGGAGTTTTTCCGGTTCGCTAGGCGAATGCTGGGTAGGTTAATTACATCTCCCGAATTTCCTGTCCCACCATTTCACCTTCATTATCATTTCACATTATCTCTCATCTGGTGGTTTCTTTCAGGGTAGAAGTGTCGGAGGGAGTCTCGGTGGTGCATGGCGGGATGATATGCTCTGAGTGAAGACTTTATCCTTCGGCGGGACGGACTCCAGTCTCCGAGCTGACCTAGTGAGCCGATTCAGGAATGCGGCAGGCGTGATGTGAGTTTCGGAAGCCTGCTTGGAGTCTTCCTTGCTCTGGGGAGGCGACCTCCGGTGTCCGAACCGGCCTCGTGACTGTTTCCGGGCCACGGTAGGTGGGATGACGATTGTTCTAAAATCCACCGCCGAGGAGTTTCTATCTAGTAAATTGTAGGAACTGCGCCATCTGTACTGCAACGACTACTTGGGGTTGGCTGTGCTCTGTCGTCTCTCGACTCATCCTTCCTCCAGGGCGTGCCACACTTGGGGACATAGGTAAAAAAGACCAGTCTGGTCGACGTGCCGTATCCCCTCCGAACAATCCAATCCAATCAAATCAGAGCATATTGCATCCGAGTGAGCTGGTGTAGTCTGAATAAAATTGTCGATAACGCTTCCTTTTTGTGGCTAAATGTGATTACATGTTCAAAAAAAAAGCCATTTGTTCTATTTGTCTTTCGTAGATCATGGCAATGACACTGCTAGGTACTTTATTAAATTAAGTATTTACAGGTTTTAGTACTTCGCAGGCTGAGTAATGCACAGAACCCTTCTGCAAATAAGGTGCTTAACGATCCAATTTTGTCTGCTAGCCCTGTAAAAAGCAATCAGTTATCAAGTTGATGTGTTACACATTTAGCCACTTCGCGCATTACAATGAAAGCTGCTACGGTAATTCACTTAACTACACTAACCAAATAATATTACAGATTATGAGGCAATTATATCCTATTCCAAGAAATGGTGATATAGGTAAATGTATGCTTTATTCTTTATAGAAAATAAAATAAATGTTTTAAAGTTCCTACTGTTACCTAAATGCCCGAACAAGCTAAGTTTATGACATATGCTCTTATTCTCTGAGTTTTCTCGGGGAAAATTGGGATGTCACATACCCCTAGGCCAAAGAAGAAGCACATTTTCCTGTAATAAACAGCGATGCAAAATCCATTCTGATAAGGCATGATTGTTTAGATTAATACTGATTATGATATGTCATTAACGGAGAGATACGAATAACTAATGGCCGCAGAGTGTGTGTCTCAAGTTCAAGAGGTCTCCTGTTCGAATCTCAGTCAGGGTGAGTTATCTGGATAAGCATTTTTCCAGGGTTTTCCCTTATTCTGAAAGATGAATGTCTGGTTACTACAAGCTCTATGGATTCTGAGTTCATTTGAGCAGCATTTCATTCATCTTCCGATAGGACTAAATGTTGGAAGACATAAATTAAAAAAAAGCAAATAACTACTGCATTGATTAAACATAGCTGATTGTTGTGCATTTTCTCTTCCATAGATTCATTCCTTTAAAAACCAAAATAACATATATTGAGGGAGAGGGAGAGAGAGGAACTTCACCGAAGTCGATACCTAATCCGTTTTTACACTATAACTTCATAAATGTAATTGAAATTGTTTTTTCAAATCCAAAATACTACACCCCAGGCCTGAAACGTCCCCTGCCCAAATGTCCTTTCCCAATTGCTTCATTTCACATATATTTCCATAACCTATTACGCTATAGTATATAGTATGAATGGATATTACAAACAATGGAAACAATAGTTGTGATATTTGCACTCAAATGTCTTTCCCAATTCACTCTTGTACTGACTATTCCTAAAAACGCTTATTTTTCTATCTACTGCATGTTAATCAAAATAATCCTTTGTAGAGACTACTTTACTATATATTTCCTTACAGGTACATATAAATGGGAGAATGCAGTAAGTTTAAGCGATAGTAAAATAGCTGGCCGCCTAGTAATACATTTTATATTCCATTTCATGGCCAAGAGATAAAAATATCTTACGTGTTGCACTCAAATGTCTTTCTCTAGTCTTGTACAAATTATTGCTACAAACGCTTAGTTTTCTATTGAATGTTAATCGAGATCTAAGGCTTTGCGGAAATTATCAAAATTGCTAATTTTCTTTAAGCTTCAAAGACCTTAAGGATAGCTGAATCTTTTAAATGAGCTGTGCCTTTGTGAATACTTTGAAATTCCGTTTTATTTGATTGGCCACGCGATAAATATATTACGTATTCTTTTGATAATATTATAGATATTGTAAATTCAAATAAATAACAAAGAAAATTTTAGGAAATAGTTTAATAAGAATATACTTACATTAATTGTGTCTTTTAACACCTGCATATTTCTTTGGTAACAATAGTTCCTTGCGATTTATCCTTTACGCAAAGACCACCTAGAATGAAGAGGCCTCGACATAACATTTGCAGAAAATTTAAGGTAGGTATATCTGTACTTCATTTGTCGGTCGCGGTGTTTTCAGAAAGCGCCAGCCATCTATTTTTCTCGCATCGCTTTTAGGTTTTTGACTTTCAAACGCTACCCCTGTCATTACCTCTTTGGCTGAAAATGTATTGATGGTATTCTGAGAAGCCGTTATGATTGGGGTTACACGTACAGCGAATTTCAGCATTTGCCTCTACGGAAACAACGTGACCGAACCCCTCCATTCTTTCTACAATGTCTTAAACGCCCAAGCAATCCAAATGACTTAGAATTAGCTGTCCGTTTACTACAGAGCGACGATGTCGATGTAGGGCAACTAGATGAACAAGTGAAGAAGACTTGATACTGACACAGATGATTTTCTACCTGAGAGAAGAGAAGAAAATTCTGACACGAAAGAACGTAACACAGAAGGTGAACCTATTACTTGAAGTGCCTTATTCTACGAGACGTGTCTGTAAAGTAATGTCTCCAATTTTATTTAATATAGAAAACATGTTTATTGTTAATGAATGTTACATTGATGGAATGGCGGAATTTACAACTATTTTTCAACGTAATCACCATTGCGATCGATGTACTTCTGCATGCGCTGTGGCAGTTTTTGTATACCCTTGTCATAGCACTCTCCCGCCAAGTTGCGCAGGTAGCGCTCAACCTCGTTTTTCAAATCATCGTCGGTCTGTAAATGTGTTCCACCCTGATGTGACTTCAACTCAGGAAACAGATGATAATCACTAGGTGCTAAGTCTGGACTGTCCCATTCTAAATGGGCAGATCAGCCGTTGCATGTGCAATATGGGGACGAGCATTGTCGTGATGAAAAATCATTCCCTTCGTCAGCATTCCCCTCCTTCGATTTTGAATGACACGTCGCAATTTTTTTAAAAGTCTCACAGTAGCTAAAGGCGTTTATTGTTGTGCCGGTAGGCATAAACTCGCACAACAATACACCTTTTCTGTCTCAGATCACAATGACCATCACTTTTCCGGCAGAAAATGTCTGTTTGAAATTTCGCGGCTTCGGCGAATTCGAATGCAGCCACTGACGAGAACGTTCTTTTGTTTCTGGTGTTGTGTAGTGCAACCAGGTTTCAACACCAGTGACCATTGAATCTAACAATTCCCCGCCCTGTTCTGCATAGCGCTCCAGGAATCTGTGGGCAGCTTCAACACGTTGCCGTTTATGGTCTTCAGTGAGCATTTTGGGGACCCACCTCGCACACACCTTGCGATAATGCACATGTTCGGTCAAAATCTTGTTAATCGTAGTCTTACTGACTTCAGGAATAAGTTCGCACAGCTCGCGAACTGTCGCACGCCGATCTTTAAGCTCTTCTTGCTCCCCTTTTGCAATTGTTTCGGCTGAAACCAGAACGCTGTTCGTAATGGACGTCTGTACGTCCGTCTTTGAACTCTCTGACCCACTTTCGCACGTTTTTGACGTACATACACTGTGGCACATAGACTTCGCATAACTGAAGATGAATTTCAGTGGGAGTAGTGTCCTTGGCACTCAAAAAATGGATCACTGCTTGCAACTCGCACTTGGCGGCGGAAGTGATAGGAAGCTCCAACGCAAATGGCTGCACAGCCAAGACTAACGGTTGAAATGGATTTGTTGTGGTGGGGATTTGAAGGGGTGAAACCAAGCTACACGCCAGTGTTGCCGGATCTTGCGTAATAGAGTTCCTCACGGCTCCAGCGTCTTGGAGACCTTATTTTACAGACACGCCTTGTAGTTAGGAAGGAATGGAAACACAAAGTGGGACAAACATTGTGAAATAGAGTTAATACGTAGAACAAGTTCGCATAACCTTTAGGAAGTGCAAAAAGTATTTTTGTTTGGAACACAGTAGAATGATATGCTATCAGTACTTCGCGAGTTTGGAGTTGTAAAAAATATATAGTGTAAAATGGGAAAGCAGGGTGGAAAAAGGAGAAAATAAACAACTATCATGTATTATAATAAATAATAATTGCTTATATGCTCTATTTTCATGTAGTAAATGTTTTTACTCTTTCATACCATATTTTAACATCTGCTACCCTTTTTGTTAATACTACACTTTCGTTTGTGTTAATCTACCATTGATATTATGAGCATTAAAAACGAAAATAAAAAGTAATGGAAAGAACCCTTTTTAAAAATAATATTATACATTCAAAAATATCAATTGCAGTACCTAGTTAAAACGTTATTGACGCCTACTAGATACCGCGTGACCGACCGTAATGAAATTAAAGCGCAACCGACGTAGGGTTAAAAAAATGTCCATGAATTAATCTGGTGTAGGTGAATCTTCTGGAAATTCTTCGTGTCGCAACAGTTAAATTTGCCAAACTGAAAAACAAGGTCTGCTGTTTAACCGGCTTTTCGTTTTAAGTTATGCCGTTCACAGAAATAAACGCACGCACACACACATATACATACATACATACATACATACATACATACATACATACATACATACATACATACATACATACATACATACATACATACATACATACATACATACATACATACATACATACATACATACATACATACATACATACATACATACATACATACATACATACATACATACATACATACATACATACATACATACATACATACATACATACATACATACATACATACATACATACATACATACATACATACATACATACATACATACATACATACATACATACATACATACATACATACATACATACATACATACATACATACATACATACATACATACATACATACATACATACATACATACATACATACATACATACATACATACATACATACATACATACATACATACATACATACATACATACATACATACATACATACATACATACATACATACATACATACATACATACATACATACATACATACATACATACATACATACATACATACATACATACATACATACATACATACATACATACATACATACATACATACATACATACATACATACATACATACATACATACATACATACATACATACATACATACATACATACATACATACATACATACATACATACATACATACATACATACATACATACATACATACATACATACATACATACATACATACATACATACATACATACATACATACATACATACATACATACATACATACATACATACATACATACATACATACATACATACATACATACATACATACATACATACATACATACATACATACATACATACATACATACATACATACATACATACATACATACATACATACATACATACATACATACATACATACATACATACATACATACATACATACATACATACATACATACATACATACATACATACATACATACATACATACATACATACATACATACATACATACATACATACATACATACATACATACATACATACATACATACATACATACATACATACATACATACATACATACATACATACATACATACATACATACATACATACATACATACATACATACATACATACATACATACATACATACATACATACATACATACATACATACATACATACATACATACATACATACATACATACATACATACATACATACATACATACATACATACATACATACATACATACATACATACATACATACATACATACATACATACATACATACATACATACATACATACATACATACATACATACATACATACATACATACATACATACATACATACATACATACATACATACATACATACATACATACATATGAGGAGGCCGTGATATTCGTGGAGGAAGAATGCGAGTGAGTGTGCTCTTGATTATTCGGTGTTAGTGGCGTGACTTTCAAGTACTTGTTTGTGTTCGGCATTTCATAATGTTTTTTGTGAGGCTGTTTCTTTGTGGGCGTGTTAGTTGAACCGGGCATTGCTGAGTTACAGAGTTTTAAGGGAATTGACGGACCCAGACATTGTTCATGGATTGAGAAGCATAGAAACTAGTATTCAGGAGGCCGTGAACCGCACGACTAAATCGAGAAATACAAAGTTATATCTTAATTGGAATGTTTCGTTTGAGTTAACAAGGAATAATAAACAAGAGATTTCAAAATGGTGGATGAAGTTAGTGAGGGTATTGAGAGAGCCTTTAGAATGCTCTTAAATGTTACGGAGGCTAGTAAAAACTTGCGTCAAGGTTTGAAGCAGGATATTGTGAAGTCGGTAAGTAGTTTACGTAAATATTTTACAAAAATGAAAGACATCGTGAATCAGAAGGAAAATGAAACCGAAAGTTTACAAATGGCAGTGCAGAACTATCAGGAACAGTTAAGTGTTGGCAAGAGAGCGAGAATAGCATCACAAGTGACACCTGGGGTGATATCTTCCGAACGGGTTGTGGAGCAATTTGGGGTAGAAAGGAGTTATGCTTCGGTGTTGACTGGCGCTGCACGTACAGGGGACTCTAAGTGCTTTAAACTGCTTGTTCGGAGCAAGAATAATCAAAGTGTGGAATATATAAAGACACTGGTGAAAACTAAGGTTAATCCTGTAGAGATGAAGGTTGGTGTTCAGTCTGTAAAGGCATTGAGGAACGGACAAGTTCTAATACAATCGAACAATAAAGCTGAAGTAGATACTATTTGCAACAATATAAATAATAAGTGTGGAGAGGAGCTTGAGGCTACCGTCTCGAAGAAAAGAAATCCAAGAATAATTATTTTCAATATACCAGATGAGATAACAACGGAGAATGCTGTGGAGGTTTTAACAGCACAAAATACAGAGCTGGAGAATTTCAGCACAGAGATTCAGCCTAAATTTTCCTTTCATGATAGGAAAAAGAATTTGAATTTGGTTGTTGAAGTCACTTCAACTGTACGGAGGGAAATACTTGGCAAAAGATTAAAAATAGGATGGAATATGTGTAACTGGGATGATTATGTCAAGGCTGGGCGTTGCTTCAATTGCTGTAAATATAATCATCATGCGCAGGACTGTAAAGGACAGCAAACATGTCCAAATTGCGCAGAGAAGCATGCTCTAAAGGAATGTACTGCTAACAGAGCTGCATATAAATGCATTAATTGTGTAACGTATAATAAATATAACAGAGACAACAAAGTGTCAGAAAATCATTCTGCACTGGATACGAATTGCTCCTGTTATCAAGCAACACTTAGGCGGCTAAAAGACAATACCGACTATTAAAATGGATAGATACAGATTAACATGTTTTCAGGTTAACTTGAGACATTCAAGGATTGCGACTGCTAATTTGGTACAGCTTGTGAATGAAAAAGCTATAGATATAGTATTTATTCAGGAGCCCTACTTGATTAACAATAAACCAGCAGGTGTACCATTACATTTTAGAATATATACAGTTGGTACTACGGGTAAACGAGCAGCAATATTTATAAACAACAAAAATATTGACGTAACTACCATTGGTCAGCTTTCCGACAGTGATTGTGTCGTTATACAGGTTGTATATAATAAGAAAAGATTTTTTGCAGCTTGTATGTACTTTGATGGGCACTTGAATATAGAAGATGACATTAACAAGATTGAAAATATTCTCCAGCATATTAAAGGAAAGGGTCTGATAATACTAGCAGATAGTAACGCCAGAAACAAACTTTGGCATGATATAATAACTAATCAGCGTGGTAGAATATTTGAAGAATTCATTACAGCAACAAATTTACATATCATGAATGAAAACAACGGCTTGCCAACTTTTGAATCCCAAACTGGAAGGAGTTGGGTCGATTTGACTATCGTTAATGACAAACTCCTTAGAGATGTAAGGGAATGGACCGTTGGAGAGCAAGAAAGCTGCTCTGATCATAAGATAATATCGTTCACAATAGGAAATGCAATCAAAACCCAAACTCGTACATTAAAGGGAATTAAATATATAACTAGACCAGAAAATTATAAGACATTTGAGGAAACGTTGCCACGAAAGCTGACCAACAATTTTAATTGTCTGGGCAATGGACAGAGTGTGGATGAACAGCTCGCCCATAAAGTAAAAGAAAATAATGTTGAATATACAATTGAAATGTTCTACAATAGTATGGAAGCTGCATGCAGGGAAGCGTTTAGAGTAAGCAGGGGTAAGAAGCAGGCAATTAAAGGCAAATCAGTTCCCTGGTGGACCATTGAACTAACCATATTGAGGAAAAAGGTAAATGCATTAAGACGACGATATCAACGAACTATTAATAATGAGCAGTTAAGAGAAGAAAGAAGGAATCAGTACTTGGAAGGTAATCGGCAATACCAAAGGAAAATAAATGACGAAAAGTTTAAATCCTGGAGGGAATTTTGTAATGTAACTGATGGGACTAATCCTTGGACTGTAGTCTATAAGATCGCAGCCAATAAAATAAGATATCAGAATTCACTTACTACATTGCAAAGAGAAGATGGAACCTACACTGAAGATATACCAAGCACATTAAAGTATATGCTGGAGAACTTCATTCCGGAGGATAGGGTACAAGATGATACTGAACGACAAAAAGACCTAAGGAGGCTTGCAGAGGAAGTAATTAGTACCCCAGATGACAAGGAATTTACACCTAATGAAATTTGGGTTGTATTAAAAAATTTCAATCCAAAAAAGTCACCGGGAGAAGATGGAATATCTAGTGATATTCTGTTAAATGCTTTTAAAATGTTCCCATATTTCTTTACAGCAATATATAATCAATGTCTTATGGAAGGAATTTTTCCAGAAAGATGGAAGCGTTCATCTATAGTTCCTATAGTAAAGCCAGGCAAAGAAGATAGTGTAACGATAACAAAATATCGACCAATCAGCTTGTTGAACATATGCGGTAAAGTTTTAGAAAAGTTAATGATAAATAGGATTGAATATCATATTAACACGAGAAACCTTTACAGTACAAGACAATTTGGATTTAAAGCTCAGAAAAGCACGACAGATGCAGCAACGGCGCTGAAGGTATTCATTGAAGATGAGCTAAAATCTTTTGGTTATGTTGTTTTGGTGAGTTTGGACGTGAAAGGAGCTTTTGATGCATGTTGGTGGCCTAGTGTCTTAAATAACTTAAGAGAGATGAAGTGCCCAAGAAATTTGTACCAACTTACAAAGGATTATTTTAAAAATAGGAAAGCAACTCTCTCTACGAATGAATTCAGGACTGAAGTACAGGTCCAGCGAGGCTGTCCGCAAGGATCTTGTTGTGGGCCTGGACTTTGGAATATACTATATAACTCTTTGCTAAAATTGGAATTTACAACGCGGACAGAGGTAATAGCATTTGCTGATGATTTACTTGTCATGACAAAAGGAAAAAGTATATTAGATGCTGAAAATTTTTCAAATCAGGACATAAAGAAAATTGAGTTATGGGCTAAAGAAAATAAAATCCAATTTAACGACTCAAAATCAAAAGTTTTGGTAATATCAAAGAAGAAAACTAATCATAATGAAGCAATCAGCATATATCTGAACAATAAAACTCTGGAACAAGTGGATGTTATTAAATATCTTGGTATTTACATTGATAGGAAGTTTAGCTTTGATCACCACATAGATCAAGTACATGACAAAGCACTACGACTTCTGCATAATCTTTCCAAGTGCGCAAAACTCACTTGGGGACTGGGAAATAAGGCGCTAGAAACTATTTATAAAGGCGCAATAGAACCTATTTTAACTTATGGTGCTCCTGTGTGGGGATTTGCCCTAGAAAAGCAGAAGAACATTAAAAAATTCGAGAGGATTCAGAGATTGTTCAATATAAAAATGACGAAGGCATATAGGACAATTTCTTATGATGCATCTTGTGTTATTGCCGGCATCCAGCCAATTGGTATAACAATACAAGGCAAAATAAAACTGTATAATGATATACACAGTGAACGTGACTATGATGCACCCCTACCACCAAGCGTCTGGAACCATCCAGCAGAACGACCTCATATAAAAGCAGTTGAGGATGATGGGGCATACGTCTTTCAAATTTTTACGGATGGGAGTAAATCAGATGAAAAAGTCGGGGCTGCTGTAGTTCTGTACAAGCACAATACTGTAATTCGACAACTGCAATTCAGGCTGGATGGAAGGTGTTCAAACAATCAGGCCGAACAACTGGCTATTTTGAAAGCACTTGAAGAGCTACAAAACATGGCAAATACGCTGAACAAAGAGAAGACTGTAGCCATATTTACAGATAGTCAGGTGGCACTATCCACCTTACAAAACAACAATAAACACAATTATATTCCTGAGGAGACACTTAATAGACTAGGAACTTTAGAAAGAAATCAGTGGACAATACACTTTAGTTGGGTGAAAGCACATGCAGGAGTTACTGGTAACGTGCTAGCAGACATATTAGCAAAATCAGCTGCTGAAGACATCGAAATAAAGACTATTTACAACAAGGTACCAAAATCTTCTTTGAAAACTGAAATAGAGAGGGCAGGACATCTACAGTGGCAACAGAGATGGAGCAGTACAAGTAAAGGAGCCCTTACCAAATCATTCTTCCCTTTGATAAAGGATCGTCTTAAGACAAAACTACCATTAACAGCGACATTCACTGCAATGGTATCAGGACATGGAAAAACTAAAGCTTACTTGTATAGATTTCATATCATAGATGATCCCCAATGCACCTGCAATAGCCCACAGCAGACCGCAAACCACCTCATCTATGAATGTAGAGACACAAAACATCAGAGGGACAAGTTGATTGAAGAAGTACACAAGAATGGAGGAAATTGGCCAGTGTCAAACCAAAACCTTATAAATAAACATTTGAAAGCTTTTTGTATATATGTTAATTCAATTGACTTGTAAACAATTTTTATTTTAAAACAATACGTGAATTGAACATTTAAATTCTAATATTTAAAAAACTATTGTAAAATAATATCAAAATGTGATTACTATTTATAATGTATCTATGTAATTAAATGCATGTAATGTTACTCCGTAACGGGGCATGCTGTTAAAGTTCAATAAAATAAAAAAAAAAAAAAATACATACATACATACATACATACATACATACATACATACATACATACATACATACATACATACATACATACATACATACATACATACATACATACATACATACATACATACATACATACATACATACATACATACATACATACATACATACATACATACATACATACATACATACATACATACATACATACATACATACATACATACATACATACATACATACATACATACATACATACATACATACATACATACATACATACATACATACATACATACATACATACATACATACATACATACATACATACATACATACATACATACATACATACATACATACATACATACATACATACATACATACATACACACACACACCACTCGGTCAGGGTGAGTTACCTGGATAAGGATTTTTCCGGGGTTTTCCCTTATACTGCAAGACGAATGTCGTTTAACTCTAAGCTCCATGGACCCCGGACTCATTTGAGCATCATTTCACCAATTTCATTCACCGTCCAATATGACAACGTTGGAGGACGTAAATTTTAAAAACAAAAAGAAAAAAAAAACATACACACATATACACACCCGTACACACATTGAGAGAGAGAAACAGGAACTAAAACTGCTTTTTGTATTCAGGGGATCTGAAAATTCTGAATTATTTCCCTTGAAATCTCCATATCCGACTTTTGGGAGGAATGCAGTATGTGCTCTACTTTACTATGTATGTGATTGAAAAAGTAAAAACGAATGACTTCCTATTTTAGAATAGTATAAGTATTGGAAAATAAAAAGAAAACAAAATTGAAATGAATACCTTGGAAATGATTATCTCAGAAAAAAAATCCTTTGACAAAAACTGTGTCATCTTTACAACAACACTTACATTTTTAAGTTGTAAAATGTTTTCCTATCTCTTACTGTTTACCGCTTAAGAGAAAAAGCATTCAGAATGAAGAGGTAATCAGGGACTGTTATCACAAAATCCAAGATATAGTTTCATTTGTCCTAAAAATGTCTTAAATACATGCTACTTTATTAAAATGCATTACAGTCATTTTTGAAAAATGAAACCTTTTGAAAAATGTTCCATGTATAGGTCAGTTTGGGGTGAAGGATTTTTTTTTTTATGTCGCACTCTTGAAAGATGCTGAACTCAAATAACAATTTAGTATTTAGCGGACACACACACACACACACACACACACACACACACACACACACACACACATACACACACATACACACACAAAAAACATACAGAAACATGGAAGGGCTCGTGTGTAAGTTTTCTGAAGATCTTTTTTAATTTAATGGACTCCTAAAAATGTATTTCCGGTGATTGATATCGGATTTTTTCGATAAAAAGCTCTATTTCCCTATGTAGTAGAGGAAGTAAAACTGTTGCGGAGAAGCTAAATGGGTCATCTATTGTTATCATTAGAAAAGCTTTAGTTTCTCTATTCTCCTCTAGTGCGCTTCTAAACGCTGCATGCACGATTTGCAATATCCAAAGCAACATCTGAGTTGAACCGCATTGCATTAATCTTTACTCCACAGTGGCCATGCGGTGCCTACTTGGGTGTTTGCTAAATGCTATCCGTGGGATTTGACTAGCGATTAAACGAGTCCCAATTAACTAAAACTCAGAGTTAATTGAGGGAACTGTTCGAAAATCAAAACACATTTTTGTATATGTTTACTATCTCTCAACTATTTCAGCTAGCTAATGTACTAGATACCAATCGAAACTGCAAGTGTCCTAATCAAACCCGACAAATGAAGCTGGCTGATGACATTAATTACATTAATTGCATGGTCATCAGTACTGACACTGGTGAGAGCAGTCGGTGAACACCGCAATTTGGGAGACAAAAGATGACTGAAGCTGCTCTAGTCTACATGTGTAGAACAAAATTAAGGATAGTCGCTTGATCTGCCGACCTTGCAGATTCGGTGTTACATCACATGTCGAATGAAAGCAAGATTTTAGCGCAAAAAGTGACAAAATATTCTTTCAAAAAGCAATATTCTCATTTATTATTATACTTGTTGTGTCCTCTAATTAAACAAATGCGGTACTCAATGTAAATTTTAATAAGTAGTGCCGTAATATGCAATTATCTGCAGTTTTGAGAGCTTTCTCGTCATTTACCACTTATTAGAGCATTTATTTCCGTATAATCAGATGGTAGTCTGTACCAATTTGCTCTGGTAATTGCAGGTTGACTATACTTATACTGCATTACTCTTTTAAGTTTATTTATGTGTACGATAGCTTCGCCTAATATTGACAAGATGCAATATGGACCGTGCCATGGCCGAGTGCTTTGACCACTCAAATTTCACTGAAACGGCCCGGGTTCGATCCCAGGTAACCGCATGTGAGATTTATCGTGGACAAAGCGGAGTCGAGGCAGGTGTTCTCAGGGTACTCCGGTTTCCCCGCCATATCATTCCAACGGTGTTCCATCTTCTTTAATGAATCATCAGTGCCGCCGTCTGCGATGCCGCATGTAGTAAAAGTGTTCGTTAAACGCAACAACAAAACGACGCAATATGTTGCTTATCGTATTTGTTCCACGTTGCAGTCACAGAAAGTCAGCATGAATCTCTTAACCATGTAGCATAGCTGGTTCAGTGACCTAAATTACAAACAACAGCAACATCTTTTGGTATACATATCCAGGAAAGTGTAGCAGCAGCCATCAAAGCATCGTTCAATATTCCAAACATAACTAATCTGTCAACAAACAAAGAGATAACACTATTCAAAGTAGCAGTGGTACAAGTCATAACATATGGAATAGAAATCATATGGGAAAACTTAAAATTGGTGACCTAAAAAAATAGAAAAACGTTAAGACAATGTTGATGAAACGGATCCTAGGAGTGGGAAAAATAGCACCATTTCGACTAATGTATGAACTGTTGAAAGACAATTATTTTATAGAAGACATCCGACTACAACATTGCCTACCATAAACAGGACCATACCAGGAAATGATCAACATCATGGACCGAAAGCAGAAGGAGATAGACCTGGATTTCTACAACACGCTGGCCATGATGGAATACAGCTGCACCAGAGACAGGAGAAAGCAGAGACATGCAACAACACTTTTAGAACACGGCTTTCACCATAAGATATGTGTTATCAAAAACTTTCACGAACCGAGTGTGGACAGTAAATGTATGTTAAGTGGTTAACAATGCAAAAGTATCACATCATAGAATGTGAAAAAAGAACAAAATCTATGACAGACTATATCAAGGACTAAAAAAATAATTACTTGTAGATATTATTGTATAAAACTTGTATATTAGTGCACTTTTCACATTAATAATAATAGCTAGTTCAATTTACGCCAAACATTAGAGAGACCTATAAAGTGCGTAAATTAAATTACTTTCCATCTTAATGGTGCTATCAGCTTCCAGGATCATGCCTGCTCTGCAGGTGAGCCGAAATTTAGTCCAGTAGGAGTTGTTTTACAGGCCATGAGGTTTTTGCTTTTATGCACTCAAAAACCATCAATCCGGGCCGTATTTTGGACCCGTGATCTTGGAATCAGTAGGACAGGCGCCTAACCAACTGTCAGCTAGACCGGTAACATATATGCTGATTCTGTGTACTCATGTACACGAAACATTTGGCATCAATGCAGCACTATCACATGGAAGTACCTGGTCTCATATCGTTTAATACCTATATGTACAACTCTTTAGCAGGCACACGGAGAGTAGAGCAAATGTATAAGATGTATATTATATGTAGGTATATGTTCACGGCCTTTTTAGTGTGGTTTTGGCAAAATTTATAATCTGTCTGTATTCAAATTAAAAGTCTACATCTATGGCCAAGGAAACAAACATAAATCATTAAGGGGATAGACAGCGCAGTCCAGAGCCCACACATGTTCTCCCGTAGGAAGAAGAAACTTAGTCGAGAATCACGATTACGAGATGAGACAGTGCTCCACCGGATGTTTACGTCATTAGCAGCAAAATGCGAAACGAAAACTACACATGTTGATAGATCAGAAGCAGAAGACCTTTTTTCCACTCCAGCTGTTTCCTATATATAGGAATTTCTGAACTAAAAGTAGTGTCGAAGAACGCTGCTTCAACCTACACATTCATTAGAAAGTAACTGTCATTATGTTTAATTAAGAGATACTTAAGCGATTATCCGCCACTGCTTATTGTACAAATACGGAAATATCATATTGATTCTTATTTTTGAATGCTCAATTACACTCTGCCAAAGCAGACAATAATGGTTTTGTTTCCTTAAGTGTCTACATCATTAAAGAAATGGAAGTATGTTTTTAAAGAGCTCTATATTAGTATGTGGCAATTATAAAGATATATTGCATTTGTATGCCAATGCACATTTGGTTGGTTTCCACCTCTATATACAATTAAGATTTGGAACGGGATTATGATGATGATGATGGGAATATGGTGTTCTCGGAGTCTGCGGCGATCATATGTAGCAGGAATTATGCTCACCTGATCTCGTCCCGCGTTGTGACTGGGGTTGTGGGTTGTATTCATCCCTCCTGGATGGTGTCGATGAAGCCACGAGCTGCTACGTCTTCCCGATCTGAATCTCTGGTTCAGATCTGGCACTCAGAAGTATCGATGTATCTAAAAGAATCTCCTGTGCTGCTTCAGTCGTTACATGAGAACCCTTTTATCAAGCGTGGTCTAGTGGTGGACAACACGGTGCTGGGACGGGTTTTCGCCGGGACCTCTGGTTTACCCCGCCATCTCGTTATATCGATGCTCCATCTTCATCTCATGTATCATCTGTGTCACCGCCTGCGGTGCCATATGTAGTAAAAGCGGGCGTTAAACACTACACATTTCATTTCATTTCAAGCGTGGTCGCAAACGAAAGAATCATTTAGTTAAATAAACTCAGAAATAAGTAAATTTTATTTAACTTACAGACATCGAAACATTTTTATACAACACTTTACATAAGAATGATATTATTCGATGCAATGTTCTGAAAATCAGTTTTAATTATTATTAATATTTTAATCCTCTCACTTCGACATTCCACAATCCAAAACACTTCTGTTCTCTTCGAATTTATGCAATCGAAAGACCCTTTTTTCCTAGCTGTTTTTCCAAAATTTTAGCTTTTACCTTCCCTCGTTGCCATCACTACCAACCAAACTTAATTTTTACTGGTCCACGTCACACATTACATAATCTATTTTTAAAATTACCAATCATAAAATATTCACATCCTATCACATGTTGCGTCATCTCGTTACCTGCTGAATTTTAGCAATTTCCTTTCTTATTCATTTTATCATGTCCATATCAATTTTTAAACCACATATTTAAACATATTTAAGTATTTTTCAACTCTCAAGGCCTAAACCAAAACAACCGTTACAGATTATACAAATCTTTAATGTGGGAAAATTATTCTACCATTAAGTTATGTTCCAAAAATTTTGAACATAATAACTATAAACTTATATTTAAAATCTAGCTCAGAAGGGTATGATAGCGTAATAATAATAATAATAATAATAATAATAATAATAATAATAATAATAATAATAATAATAATAATAATAATAATAATAATAATAATAATAATAATAATAATAATAATAATAATAATAATAATAATAATAATAATAATAATAATAATAATAATAATAATAATAATAATAATAATAATAATAATAATAATAATAATAATAATAATAATAATAATAATAATAATAATAATAATAATAATAATAATAATAATAATAATAATAATAATAATAATAATAATAATAATAATAATAATAATAATAATAATAATAATAATAATAATAATAATAATAATAATAATAATAATAATAATAATAATAATAATAATAATAATAATAATAATAATAATAATAATAATAATAATAATAATAATAATAATAATAATAATAATAATAATAATAATAATAATAATAATAATAATAATAATAATAATAATAATAATAATAATAATAATAATAATAATAATAATAATAATAATAATAATAATAATAATAATAATAATAATAATAATAATAATAATAATAATAATAATAATAATAATAATAATAATAATAATAATAATAATAATAATAATAATAATAATAATAATAATAATAATAATAATAATAATAATAATAATAATAATAATAATAATAATAATAATAATAATAATAATAATAATAATAATAATAATAATAATAATAATAATAATAATAATAATAATAATAATAATAATAATAATAATAATAATAATAATAATAATAATAATAATAATAATAATAATAATAATAATAATAATAATAATAAATAATAATAATAATAATAATAAATAATAATAATAATAATAATAATAATAATAATAATAATAATAATAATAATAATAATAATAATAATAATAATAATAATAATAATAATAATAATAATAATAATAATAATAATAATAATAATAATAATAATAATAATAATAATAATAATAATAATAATAATAATAATAATAATAATAATAATAATAATAATAATAATAATAATTAATAATAATAATAATAATAATTAATAATAATAATAATAATAATTAATAATAATAATAATAATAATAATAATAATAATAATAATAATAATAATAATAATAATAATAATAATAATAATAATAATAATAATAATAATAATAATAATAATAATAATAATAATAATAATAATAATAATAATAATAATAATAATAATAATAATAATAATAATAATAATAATAATAATAATAATAATAATAATAATAATAATAATAATAATAATAATAATAATAATAATAATAATAATAATAATAATAATAATAATAATAATAATAATAATAATAATAATAATAATAATAATAATAATAATAATAATAATAATAATAATAATAATAATAATAATAATAATAATAATAATAATAATAATATATTGGTATTATAAAGAAAAAGAACAACGAAGGCCAAAAGCAACGTATTAAGTTCACCGTTGCGCAATTTTGAATGTATACTGCTACTTCTACACAAATTTTTGTGGTCTAAAATAGTATATGAGAAGGTATATTAAAAATTATTTTATTTTGCTCATAGGATTGCTGCACCCAGCTTTCAGCCTCTTTCCGCAAACATTCTTACTCGAAATATAAAGCAGCACTTTCAACAACCGCTCATAAATAATTACTACGTCTAGAAATATTTAAATGTGTCTTTGAAAACTAGAATTCTGTCATTAGTATGAACATAGATATGTGGAATGCAATGTTTTAAAACATCGCTTCAAAGCTAAGCTGAAACGCTTCAAGAGAGAAAAGCAGCAGATACAAAAACACCTAACGATACTTGATCATAAACATGGTACCCTTATCTTTAAATGCCAGAGTTAAAGCACCACATAAACCCGCAATATGGCTTCTGGAATCAGAGGTTCTCCACAAGACTGAGGTATTCCTTAATGTTCTTCAAATGATGGAGGGATCCCTTCTTACGGCTGCTTTAAGGGCTGTAATTCGTACTTAGATAAAGCGACAATGAAAACGCAGTCCTCGTAACGATAGGTCGTTTGCTTAGCTGGGAACATTACTCCTATAAGAGCCCATACGATACAACGGCTTTATAAGATGGGCATATTTACTGAGAGAAACTCAGACACACGTGTGCGAGACCGAATCGATAATGTGTGTGGAAGGTAGATTGCCTTTCATAATGGAGATCTGTTTTTATTGCGTGTTCCGGCCTTTATTTACTCTCTTTATCGCTTAAGGGAATATCCCTAATACACTGAAGTCGACAGGAGATTTTTTTGTTTGTATTGTCATGAGTAAGATATCGTATTAAAAATAATTGAATCAACCGCACTTACAGGGTTGTTTGAGAAGTGCTAAGTTATTTCTATGGTTAGTCTTGACCGAGAGCTAGACTTGAACCGAACGACAAGCTGCTGGTGTTGGAGTCACGGTAGAGTTTGCTTGTGGAACCATCTGCCCCGCCGTATGGTATGGTACGGACCCTCAAATAAACCTCTTGTTGAGAAGTAAACGTACGGGAAAGGATTCTTCCAATGGCAGGATATATCTGGAGTAGTTAGGAGTCCCCACTTTATCCCAGTATCCACTCTCGTGTGTCCTACGCTTGCAGCTTGCAACTCGCATTCCACAGGTACCGAGTTCGATTCCCCACGACTAACCATTTTGACCCATGGATGGTGTGGTTTCCCCGAGTCTGCATCTGAGCTATAGGTATGTACCGTACTTTGCTACAGAGGTTCGGTGAAAATGCAGGAGTTTTTGGGCTTCCGAGAAAGACATCTTGGGTGTTGTAATATTAATGCTGACTGCTTTATTTACGCAATTGGTCACAGTTTATAAAGAATTACATATTGGCTCTGTGTTATGAGAAAATATATAAAACTTCAACTTGTAGTTTATCTGAAGGTCATGCATGTTATAAAGTAAATAAAATAAAACATAAAGTAATTTTCTCTGCAAATTAGAGGAGACCCACTCAGAACAGAATTAAGTGGACATTTTCCAACACCTTCTGTTTTGTTTTTCTTTAACTAGTTTATCAATGTCAGGGTGTAATGTATGCGACATTTGTAATCGAAGGCTGCATGCTAGATTATGATCCGACAAGGTGCTTCGGTGTTTGGTCTTAGCTAATTTCATAACAGAAAAAAAAAAAATTGTTCGCACGCATATGTCGAGCCAAACATGCACAATGTCCGTGCGGCAAGTGAATACAACAACAGAAACCTGGTTTGGGGGACATTCTTGTAAAAATCAGCCAACTCTTTTTGTGTGTATATTTGTCCTTCAATAAATTGTCACATTGTAAATTTCACACTTCCATTTGGTACGTGGCAGCTCAATTGTTGTCATCGAGTGTGCTACACCTGACTGAAACTTCAGATTCTGTACTAACAGTGCCATTTATATAGGTAACTTGGTGCTACACGGCTCTTGCCTGACGTCACACGCACTGCAGGCCCCGCTCCCGGCTGAAATACGTAACAACTCTCGAAGCTGTCTTCCTCTGGTTTAAACTATTAAAATGCGAAATAGCAACGGTTGTAGCCAAAGTTAGTATTAAAAGTAGATCTAATAGAAGTGTTAGTTTTTCTTTTCAACTTAATAACAATTTTTTTCAAATACAAAAGTTATTGATAGTCATGATATTACGCCTTTATCCGCAACTCTCTGCGTAGCTGTTTGCTTTCGTTTTCTCCACTCAGTACTTCAGTTTAACGGCTCATAACACAGACTCTTAACACGTGCTGTTCCAAAGAAGACAAAATCGTTCTCTCCGTATTGTAAGGATTTGCCAAATGGAATGATGTTCCTCATGAGCTGAGTTTTATAGGTACTGAGTATTTGTGAAATGAGTCCATTGCGTGTAAAATGCCTACAGCATTGGATACAGCATAAATCTGAATGTAGAGAAATTGCTTGTGCCAAAGATACCTTATCAATATCAGTAATGGCATTATTTAGCAGGAAATGTGTAGAATGTGTCAGAATTCTATTACATACTCCAGGGTTTGCAGAGCAAACTTAATAGACAACATTTTGATAAGGAAATCAAGTGTGAAAAAGTGATATGTCTATTGTATAATAAATGATTTAATCAAATTCAACTTTCTCCTACCCGACGGGCAAATCAGTATGATAAGATGATTATTCTGAGTTTTTCCAGATTCCAGATAATTCCACTGATCCCATTTCACATTCACAAAATTACTGTAGGACCACAAATGTGTTTCTTCCAAGGTAAAATGTATACCAAGGTAAGCTCTTAAGTGAAAGAAAAGTTACGCAGGCATCATAAATGTCTATGTTTTGTCTATCATAAATTATATTGCTGCCGACAGCGCTGCCTTTTATTATTTAACCACATTACAGTCCTCGCCCCCATCGTGGTTAATTTGATTTAGACACCAGGTCACAGTAAACGCTGTTCAGATTCCCAGAAAAGTTACAAGCTGAGTTACTCATTGCTCTTGTTTCTTTGGTCTATAGGATGAATGCCAAAATAGATCGTAAATTTAATATTGAACACGGAATTTACTTTCTTGTCTGTTTCCTTCAGTCTTGTCCATGAAATTCCTAGGTAAGATTACAATGGCTCTTGTGTCCGGGGTGCAATGTGTAAATATGCTAATTTTTACTTTCTCTACTGCATAATTAAGGGAAGTATTGCATGTCACTTAAAAATTCGATTTCAAGATTTCACGGTAAATACATGTTTTTAAGTCTCTAAATCTAAAAATAAGAATTTTTAAAATCGTGTTCTTGTGCAGCGTATAAATCAAAATGGTAAATTCGGTGAAATATCAAACTTTGTATTTATGTTTAGAAGATTAGATGCAGCAAGATTTCGAGAACGTTCCCAAACAACCTTCTTTTTATATGGAAAATTATTCCAAATATTTTAATTTTCTCAAAGATGGTGCTAATTATTTTAGTTAAAATGCCGTATGTTTTGGATATTTTCATGGCAAACGAAATGCATATCATAGCTCTGGAAGTCCCTTTATTTTGGATTACTTTTGCAAAACTAGTAAATCACACGAGCTAGACTAAATCGATTTACATAGTTAATGTTATATATATAGTGAACGTCCTCCAACGTTAAGTCATATCAAACGGTGAATAAAATTGGTGAAATTGTGCTAAAATGAGCCCAGGATACATAGAGCTTAGAGTTAATTGACACTCATTTTTTAGGACAAGGGAAAACCCCGGAAAGCCTCACTCAGATAACTCACAGTGAGGCAGACATGCTACCACATACGCCAGAGGCGGCCAAAAATATATCTTGCTATAAATAAGCAATTGATATAGCATAACAATTTTTGTGTGGATATAACCATTTTCAAGATATTCCTACATCTTGGTTCTATTTTTAATACTTACACTTTCGATAAACAAGAACTCCTTATTTATGTTTTAAGTCAGACAATGCAAAGAGAATGGAATGTCCAGGTCATCACAGAATGACAATTTCTTACAAGAATTGATCGCTATTTATATAAATGAAATCCTCTATTGCGATTGCGTCTATAGAGAAATCGCAATAAAATCATTTCTACAAACGTTTGCTTCGATTAATGTGAAATGGATATAAGAATAAGCATTTTAAAGAATGGTTTGAAAGAATGAGTAGAGAAGGCATAAGTGCGGACACATCAATTTTCCTAACACTTTTCATACATTTTGGTAGTCAATACCTATTTTTGGTAGTGTATACCTTACATTCAACCCAAACATTTCAACACAATACGCGTATTTATGTCCAATGAAACTACATAATTAAAAATATTAATGTGAGTCAACCGAAACGTAAATATTTTCCTCAATTTTATAATTGAGTTAGGTACTGTTGAGGCATGTCACACGAGGATTTTCAACCGAGACTCCTCCCAACCATTCCTTGCAAGAAAATGCTTTTCTTATTTTTCATTTTATGAAAAAATATCCATCACGATGATGATTAAAATATATGTTTAAGAATTGCATAAGTAATAAAATCTATATGTTGCATTTTCTCGAGTTATTTTTAATTCTATAATTCTATATCAGTGATAAACTGTAGAGATATTCTTTCTCAAAATGCATAGAGCGTATTAAAGTATACAATTTATGACCATGGCCTTGCTTTGTAGAAAAATATGTCTCTAAAAATTACTATAGACAAATGCATCATATTTACAGATATATTGTGCTACATTTTTTCTCTAAGGATTTAAGATTGAAGTTAATAAAATGTTATGAAATAATACGTAAAACTAGCGGTAAGTAATCGCAAGTTCTTCAAGAATGCTTTGCAGATAAAAATTCGACATCCCAGTTAAGAAAGTTGTCATTTTCACTTTTACTTCATTTTGTAGTAAATGTGTCCTATTTGTTTGAGTATCTTGAAGAAGAATCTGTTGGCTATGTGAAATGAAAGAGGAAAGAACTCTCTCGTACTACACAATGTATTAGCAAGATTGCAGTGTGCATTGTTGCAGCCCGGCTGCAATTTTACTCGCTTCCTCTTGAGTCATGGGTGCATTTGCAAATTACTTCATTAAGCAAAAAATAAACATCTCCAGGGCCTAGAGCAATCGTTTGTTCTTGGAAGAAAAATAAAGAAGTGTGTGCCGTATGTATTACTTGACTGCTACGTATATTAAAGTAAAATGTCGATAGAGTAGCTTAAATGAACAGTAAAGCTTTAAAAGTTGGGATCGATATTTGATGGTCATCAACGTTCAGCACATAGAAGAGAGCGTTTTCGTAACATTATTTCATTCAAATGCCGAGTTTTGATATCAACCAAAAAAACATTTAGCAATTCAGTGAATATCAATCAATCACGGTTGCTTATTTATAATATGCTCGTAAGGAAGGGATTTTTAGTCATTTAGTATTAGCTGTTTATATTATCGAGAGAAAAAACCAAAACTCGTGTACAATTTCCTTATGTCGCGATTAAAAGAAGAAATACAAGGATGGAAAAAATAGTTACAATAAAACATTAAATTAACTTACTAAAGTGATTAAAAACAGATAATATTTATACTGTTTGTGTTTTTCTTTATGTGTTTGTCGTCGTGCTGTTTTGGCAAAGTGAACTTTGAATACTTATTGCGAAACAAATGAGAATTTCAAATTAGCAGATGCTCTGGAGGTGATAAAAATAGACCAAATTCTCAACTGATAAAAATGTGGGATAAACAATCATGTTTGGTTGAAACCTGTCGTTTCATTGCTTTTTATTGTTCAAAAGTAGTAGGTATAATATATTAAACGTGGAACAGTCAATTTATTACATAACGGTGTTACATCAGTATGAGCTGATTAATAGGTCACGCCTTCCAATTGTGTTTTAATCCATTCATATACAAATAGCAACAGTCTCTAAATACATTGTGTATTTTGGAAAGTATATTTGTCGTTTTCTGACTTTGGTGTAACCTGTGCTAATTTTTTTATCATTCTCAATGTTTCGTCAGTAACATTGATTAGTATTCCCTAAAAAATTCTACTTTCTCATTAATTTAATAAATACTCGCGCTTCTGAAGAGCATTTCTCAGAAAACGAAACTCAGATTAATAGTAAACTTAGTATTTGAGTTCAATAATGTATGATGATGCGACAAAAATACTTTGAAGAAATTGCCCAAACTATCCTTTGCATGGAAAAATTTCCCGGAATATTATGTTTTCTGCAACGTGTTTCTAATGATTACGATTAAAATTCATATACTTAATACATTTACTTGACGAATAAAATTGTAGATTTTAAATTTTCTGGGATCATAATGTAAAAATCTTCGTTCGGAAGGAACTTTAGTGTAACTTTATATAACTAGAAGGCATACGTTAAAGCACTCTACAAATAATTTATATCCGTAAAACACAGAAATTATTTCAAATGATCTATCTTTCGTGTCACAAATAATTTCCCAGTTATCTGTTATTAAAATTTTCAATAGCTTTTTTAGCTTACAACTTGTTGTTGATATTCAAGTATTTTTCAGAATGTAACGAAAAAGTATGGAATTTAAAGGTCAGCATAAATCAACTCTCTTCTCTTGCCCACATTCTACACCGAAATGTGTAAGGAAACATTTCTGCAAATAGTATTGGATTAACGTGTAGTAGATAGAAAACTAAGTTTTTCTGACAATGTTTGGTAGAAGCCACATAACAATGAACTATAATGGGTAGTGAGAATCATGTGAATGTAGCACATTAGAGTTGTTTAGAGTTGTTCCGTTTCTACCGAGCAACTTTAAATTTTCCAGACACAGTAAATACGTTAATGAAACAATGGAATAATGACTCCAGGGGCGACGTTGCCAAAGCTCGCGGAAATGTAACACATGTATAGGAATTCAATTATTTTAAACAAAACAACATCAAAAAAGTTGCATATCGTGGTAATTTTAGAATTAATAGGGCTGTATGTACCTTATTTTCGTTACTAAGAAGGTCGATTCGAATATCCATGCACAATGATGTATAGTGAATAGGTATAATGTATAGGCATGATGAATATCTTAGAGATTTGGAGCCGAATTCATTGCTACAGCGAGTGACGAACGACCTCACAAACAATTAATTCTAATACTAGTGCTGTACATACTTATTACGAAGTTGCTAATTACTCCTCTGATCAATGAGCAAGGTGGCACAGTGGTAACGTGTGTGACTCGTATTCGAGAGGTCGCGTACTCTGACTTGCGTGTCTTGTATCTTCCCAACGCCACTTACACGAATGCTGGTGTGTTTAGCATTATTTTATTTCCGTCATTTCCATTTAATCCATGGCTTCATCATCCTTCAGGTATGCTTTCACGCTCTTGGTTTATGGTGATGCCGGACAGATGACGTGGACGCTTGCGCATTGTAAATGTTGTTCTTGGCGCTGGGTGGCGTTGTCTGGTCGCTATCCTCACCTGGGGAGACACTTGTGGACACCGAATACGGATGTTAGCGATTGCGCTACGGGTCTGTTTTTAAAATATTTTTAATTTTTATATTAAAATGATTAATTTAATTTAATTTAATTGAAGAACTGTCAACACGTTCCTGGTCTTTTTGGAGTGTGTGTTCAAGCACAAGCGCATTTCCCTCATTTCATCCCTTCCTGCTGTGGTGTTTTAGCCTGGCAACGCGATGTTTTCCCTTTATTCTTCACTCCTTTATTCCTCTGATCACTATGGCGCCGGAAATCTTTTAAGTGGCTGCTATAGTGCCCAATTTTTTAGTTAAAGTGAGTTAAGTTTTACTGATTCCTCCATTATTTTGCAGGCCAAGCTCAGATTTCTTTTGCAAGCTTTATTCATTGTCAGGTTTGTGTGTTTTATAATAATTGACAGGTACAGGTAAATAAATAACTTGCTATTTCAAATACAACGTACTATTTCTAAACGGATTTAATATGATAATGGATTATTGTTGTATAGCTACTTACTGTTAACCAAACAGTTCTAAAGCCATTAATTATTTGTAGATTCAGAACCTGCTTCATTGCCTCGGATTGAATATAGCTCCAGCTAAATAAAAAAGAAAATAATTTCGCCAAACGTGGACATCATATTTGCTCTTATTGACCTAAAATTATATAGCAACATTTAAAATGTTCAGGATATAATGAAGTTACAATTGGATTTGGATAACACTTATAAATGGCGCTTGGAAAACAAACCTCATTTCAACGTTAAGAAGTGTTAATGTTATTATATTTACCGGAAGCAAGCACTACTTAAATTCTAATTCTAATTTAGATAATTTTCCGCTAGCTAGAATGAATTCCATCAGAGATTTGGGGGTTACGATGATCTAAAAGACGTCTTTTAATATACACATTTCAAATATAAGCAATAACTCTCTTAAAAAATTGGATTTTGTGAAGTAACCTGGAATATGCCTCAGTTGCATGGTCACCTATGTTTAAATGTTATAAGTCAGGTGAAGCAAATCGAAGAAAGTTTCTGAGTTACTTAAACTATAAAGCTGATCGGGTATTCATTTATAATCAGTATATTCCATATTTCCTATCGCTAAACAAATTCAAAGTCCTGCGCCAAGCCGTAGTGGGCTAGAGCGTTGTACTTTGGTTCTCTGCCACGGAATGCCCCCTGGATCGACCCCAATACTGAGGGGTGTGGATTTTAAGTCCTGGTTATAGGATCGGTGCCCACTGAGGAAATTGAGGTAGCGAATTCTGGTCTAAAATGCCAAATTTCCATCTAGGGGTGCCGCGATGCTGACAGCTCCTTCCGGTATCGGTTGAATGATCACCCACCTCTACCTTACGTATGTGGGCGTGAAGCCGGCAGTCAGGTTTCCAGGCTTAGGATTTGGGTTGTTACGGCATGGGTTATATTTATTTAAAAGAATTCAAAATATCCTCACTTACTGATCGAAGAATAGTTACTGATGAATTATTTCTGTATAAAATTATGAAAGGCCTGGTACGTAGTGAAGAATTACTTAATTAAATAAATTTTAATACCAGTACTATAAATTTCAAAAACAGTCAATTACTTCAGTTTAGGACACCAGAAACGTCATTGCAAAAAAATTCTCAACTGTGGCCTAAACCAGAACTGGATCATAGTTCCGCTTACAAGCAATTAAAGAAACAATTAAATAGGTACAGGGATTAATCGCATGTGATTTTCATCGAATCGCACGAAAAATAATTTCAGTGTAAATGAAAACCTTCAGTTTAAGTTTGCTTTAGTTAACTTTGTTTATTTTTTTATTTATTTGATCCAAAATGTTCTTCGATACTTTTCTCTTTTAAGATTCGTTATTTACGTTGTATGTCTTATGCTGGCACAGTTTCCGATGTCTTGTCTTTAATAATATGTTGTCTGTTTTTTAGTCTTAGTTTTTTCTTTTTCTTTATGTTACTTTCTGTATTGCATTTATATTTGTATGACCATAGTCATAATTTTTATTACACTTTGCATTTTTCTCTTTTTACCTTTTATATCTAAGCCAGTTTGCATAATTACTATGTATTCTACTCTTTGTAGCACAAACAAATAAATGTATAAAAATATATCATGCTTCTGCTTTCACTCTTCATTTATGGCATTAGAAATAAAGGCTGCCCGCCTTGGTAGCGTAGAAGGTAGCGTGTCTGCCTTATGTTCCAAAGGTCCCGAGTTCGAATCTTGGTCAGGGTGAGTTATCTGGATAAGTCTTTTACGGGGTTTTCCCTTTCATGACAGACGAATGTGGAGTAAATCTAAGATCAATGGACCCCGGACTCATTTGAGCATCATTTCATCGATTTCATTCATCGTCCGATATGGCTTAACGTTGGACGACGTAAATGAAATAAATAAATAATAGCTATGATTAAGTTGCCTAAAAATCTGAAGAAACTAATTTAACTACTAATTTTCACCCCTTTTGAAACGATATCGTTGTGAGCAGGTATAGGCGCATATAGAAATTTATCCTCTAAACAAATTCACATACCATTGATTCCATTATTTGCTTTCTTTGTACGTGTTGTAGAATTTCCACCGTTTAAAGCCGAATTCCTATATTTTTGCCTAACAACATTACCTTAGATACATGTTAAGAACGTTTCTAATTAGTGTTACTTTGTGACAATAGTTAGCAGGATCCAGTTATACAATTCAGAAGAGAGCAACTTCGATTACTCTCCACATCAAAATCACTAACTGATGTCTGTGGAGACCTGAAAATTCTGGTATATACGAGGGTTACCTTTAAAACATCTACAAAAAATAGGAAAAATATGTCAGCTTGTTTTGGAAAAGAAATATTTTATAAATTTTTAGAATGTTTGGCAGAAGTTTTATACACTTTTGCATGCATTTAAAGCCACATTTAAAGCCTTTTTTCACTTTAAATTTGGTGTCTCAAAAACGTGGCTTTTATAGCTTCAGTAACTGCTTGAAGTGATGAAAATTGCTGTAAAGAAAAGCATAATTTTGAACTTTTTTGAACAAAAGAAACACCTAACCAATAAATTAGGTAAATGTGGGCACTGGACATTCATTCGATATCAATTTTGATGCGCTGTGAGAGAGTTGGCATAGTCCTACTGAAGAATTATACTATTTTCTCAGAAGTTTATATGAATTTCATTGATGACTCATGAAAAAAGGAAAAACAAAATTTGCATCCCATTCAGCATTTTTTCTTCAATTATCTAAAGCACGAGTGCTTATAGAGAGGACAAAAGATTTAATCCATCCCTATTGTTCTTCTACTTTGCTTACCGCAGAAGCTACGATTCTATTAGCACTGTGTCGCCGTAAAGTCTGACCACTCACAACAACGGTAGTGGAGGGCTAAAGTAGGAGTGTCATATCACCAGTCGGAAATTGCCATGCCTGATCTGGAGTAATGGTGCATCCCAAGAAATAAGCGATCATTTTCTTGGAAGTACTTTGTGAAGAACTGTCTGTTTTGGCATTCGGTTCATCTTGAAACAACTAGACAGTAGATGGTTGCTTAGTTTTCGGTACAAGCAAATATATCCCAAGTTTTATGTCCTATTACGTTGATGTGTGCGGATTTTTCAGTTCGTTGGTGTAACTTTTGAGCATTTGTTTGCGCTAATTGACACGAACGTTTTTATGAACTTTGGCGAAATTATATAGGGAAACTATAAGAATTTTAGTTAATTGATGGAAATTAGTAATTTCTCCACACTAGCCGTATATAGGCTAAGATGTTTGATGGATAGAGTCAACATGAAAAATTCAATGCCATGGCCGGGATTTGAACCACGGATCTCCTGGTCTCCGTCCAGTCGCTCTTAACCTTTGAGCTACCATGGCCAACGTGCCTTCCTGACATTAAATTCTCCAGTTGACTCGTGTATTTTCCCCGGTAGACCACTAGGGTCTTCGCATCCGAGATACACCGTTTGTGGCGACTTACTATTGTAAGTACTTAAGTCCCAGGCTTCATCATTTAACTCTTATTATTTTAGTTAATTGATGGAAATTAGTAATTTCTCCACACTAGCCGTATATAGGCTAAGATGTTTGATGGATAGAGTCAACATGAAAAATTCAATGCCATGGCCGGGATTTGAACCACGGATCTCCTGGTCTCCGTCCAGTCGCTCTTAACCTTTGAGCTACCATGGCCAACGTGCCTTCCTGACATTAAATTCTCCAGTTGACTCGTGTATTTTCCCCGGTAGACCACTAGGGTCTCTCGCATCCGAGATACACCGTTTGTGGCGACTTACTATTGTAAGTACTTAAGTCCCAGGCTTCATCATTTAACTCTTATTATTTTAGTTAATTGATGGAAATTAGTAATTTCTCCACACTAGCCGTATATAGGCTAAGATGTTTGATGGATAGAGTCAACATGAAAAATTCAATGCCATGGCCGGGATTTGAACCACGGATCTCCTGGTCTCCGTCCAGTCGCTCTTAACCTTTGAGCTACCATGGCCAACGTGCCTTCCTGACATTAAATTCTCCAGTTGACTCGTGTATTTTCCCCGGTAGACCACTAGGGTCTCTCGCATCCGAGATACACCGTTTGTGGCGACTTACTATTGTAAGTACTTAAGTCCCAGGCTTCATCATTTAACTCTTATTATTTTAGTTAATTGATGGAAATTAGTAATTTCTCCACACTAGCCGTATATAGGCTAAGATGTTTGATGGATAGAGTCAACATGAAAAATTCAATGCCATGGCTGGGATTTGAACCACGGATCTCCTGGTCTCCGTCCAGTCGCTCTTAACCTTTGAGCTACCATGGCCAACGTGCCTTCCTGACATTAAATTCTCCAGTTGACTCGTGTATTTTCCCCGGTAGACCACTAGGGTCTCTCGCATCCGAGATACACCGTTTGTGGCGACTTACTATTGTAAGTACTTAAGTCCCAGGCTTCATCATTTAACTCTTATTATTTTAGTTAATTGATGGAAATTAGTAATTTCTCCACACTAGCCGTATATAGGCTAAGATGTTTGATGGATAGAGTCAACATGAAAAATTCAATGCATGTTGACTCTATCCATCAAACTATAAGAATAATTATCACAGCCAAGTGTTCATGCAAAAGCTACTGCAGCCTGCATACGCCACTGCTCACTCAAGCCACGTGTCGATCGTGTTCAATTGTTGCTCACATCATCGATGTAATTTAAAGAATAAGAACCGGTTTCGGTGGACTTTCACGTAATTCATCACTGTGGATGTATGGTCACACGACATCCAGTAAACCAACTATAAAAGTTTTCTTCTAGTTTCATTACCAAAAGTTGAAAAACAAGATTTTATGTACTATCTCGTTAGATTTTTAGGTACTAAAGTCGTTAAAATCCTTCATATGAAATGTGATTTTCTTTCACAATATCGCCAAGTTTAACCTTTCACCATAAACAAACTACACGGTCAATTTTTAAACATCTGTTTTGACAGATAGAAAAAAAGTAAAATTCTAATTAAAATATTAATGATATACGAGTATCTCAATAGAGTCATCTAGTGAACAATTGGAAAAACTTAAAAGCTGAGCCTTGTCTGGCTATGACATATCACAGAGAATATGTTGAAAGTCGATAAAAAAAGCTGAAGAACTCATTAAAGGTATGAGAATTCATAGCACATACATGTCCCACTTTCAGAATACATTCGGAAGAGGTCGTTCTTAATTTCTGCGCTTTAACTATTGAACTAGGCCCAAATGACCTTGTTGTCGACGGGCCCTTAAACACCACACACTCACTCACTATTGAACTACGCGTTCCAAAAGTAGGTATTATTGAATTCTTGGAATAGATTTTTTCGCAGTAACAATCTCCGGTTACTCCCCAAATCTTTCTTCGTGATCCTTGCTATTTGAGAGAAGCATCTCCTCAGCATTCTCTCAAAAGCTTGTTGATGCTATTTCTTAACAGCTGCAAGGAGATTGACCCTGTTCCTTTGTTCACGCCGATGCTCTTTCTTCCATTGATGGTTTTGCTACCTTTTCTTGGTTGTGGTCACCTTTCATTGAAGATTAGCATCTACTGGGTTGTCTTCCTTGAGATGGCTTCTTTCAAACGATAGCTGTAATTGTTTGTTTGCTGCCCTGCTATTTTTCTTTGACAAGGCTACCATTCTGCTATCGGCCATCTGATCAGTTCACATTCCTTTTCCTTTCTGGTCCGTTATCTGTGTCTTAACATAATAGGAATCAACACTTTACCTTCACAAGACTTAAAATATTCTGAGCCATCCTGCAGCTATAAGCAATTCCAATGTTCAAACTACAGCAAAATTTGTTCTCTCAGCACGGACATTTTCCAGACAAAGGCAAAGTAATTAACATTTGTGCTTGCTTTCCACCAGCTAGTAAAACAAGCTCACACTTGGTTAAATTATTTTTTAAAAAACTGTTTTTCACTATTTTGAAGAAAACCTTAAAAAATGTAAAAGTAAGAAAAATTAGCGTTAGCAGATAACAGTAAAAACTACAACAAAGTACACAGAATTGAACATGGCTGTTAGAAGCCAAATATTTAATTACTTCCCTAAATCTTGGTAAAAGGTAACTTTGTAACTTACCACTCGCTTTCTTAAGTATCATTTATCATTCTAAATGTAGCACCTTCATTTTTGCTCCCTTACTTGAAGTAATACCAAACAGCCCATGTACTTTCATTACTTATAACGCGCAGTAATATATATATATATATATATATATATATATATTATAATATATATTGTTACTGCAAACCTATACCTTTACATCGGTAGGATTTTACCATTACGGCTTGTGATAGTGTTTATTATAGCAGAAAAATTAAAGTTATGCACTATCGGTGTAGTTCAATCCTCATTTCTTCTCGCCGATGCAACTCCAACAGTTGCCATTAAAGTATCATATATTTTGCATATAGGTATAAGAAATAAAATTTATGTCCTGAATTTCCCGCGAATAGCTTACCTTAATAGCTTAAAAGGTACCTACTTAATCTTATTTAACTTTTTATAAATTGTTATAACTACAAAACCTTACCAGATACACCAAAATTTACACCTGAAGCACCGTATCACCCTATCATAAGCCGTTTTCGATATATTCTATACAGTAAGTTTACTCTATTCCCAGCTGTGAGTCTTCCAATTAACATGCTTGATATTTGTTAACATTCCTTCGATTTAAGTTGTTATCTTTCGTGGCATGCAAAGATAGACCCGCTTTTTATATATTTACTTACATATCTTTCAGGTCTCCTATTCTTATAGCGTATTATTTAATAAAAGCACATATGTAAATGTTTGTAGAGGTAGACATAAAGACGTTGTAAGAATAATTTACCAAGAACGGGTATTAAAAGGTCATAACGCATTATATTTTTGGACCTTTGATATTTTCTTACAAAACAAGGGACAGCAGATGCATCTGAGGTATTTGTGAATAGTTGGTAAAACCAAGTTTGTTTCCTAAAGAAAATCAGTCAAACTCATACAAACATAGGTACAAGATATAAGTTTTTCCAAGGACAAATCTCGGAACATTTCAGCTTATCTTCTTTGGCCAAACCTAATATTCATATCACACTGCGTATAATCATTTCTGTAATAAATATGTGTATATTTCATAAACTGATTTCAATCACAGTTTTTTGTTCTTCGTGTTCGTAAGCGTCAAATTTTCAATAACTTCATTTATTTCGTTAATATTGCATTCAAACCTAGCTTCATTATCTTCACAACAAGCGCTTGTTGGCGAAAAAAGCTACTGAATCGATAGAAGATGGTAGGAATTAAAAGCAGTATTTCTGTAGTAGCAATGTTGATAATTTCAGCAAAATATATGGAAATGGAGATCATATGAATTAAATGCTTCCAAAAACAAAATATGCATAATAGAGAAAATGTCATTGTTTATCAATATATGAGTACCGGTGATGTACTATCGGTATAAATTTATCTCTTTGGTCATTTCAATATAAATAAGCTGACTCGTTACTTAAAAAAAGCAGAACAAAACAAAATAGAGCCAAACGGCTAGTATATTCGTAAATTGTTTATCAGTGATTGGGAGGTTTCCCAGTCCCTGGACACTTATGGAAGATGTAAGCCATCAGATGGGAGAGGGGTCGATTTGCTATCCGCCACCGGGGAGTTATAATTTGAAGCTTTATAGGGGTCCTGCTCTCTGCTTTCGTCTCTCCTCAGATATCCTCACTCTTAATATCGTCTCATTAAAACGGGTTCTCTGTCAGGGGTATTAGCATTAAAATTAGGATTACTGCGTAGGGGATTTGGCACTGCGACCAATCTTAATCTATTGTACCTTTGTCCCCGTGAGAAAGGATGAAGAGATGAGACAGAGGGCGGCCGTACCAAGGAGCCACGGCAGTGCAGAGGGCAAGTTCCCTATAGTTTACTTAGATGGAAGCCTCCCCAGGTAGGTCAAGGGAACGGACATTTCCCACTACTGCGGTCCCAGCAGCCGGTCACAGACTAGCAACCGATATACCGGAGAAGGAAGTGGTTCACTCAGGGCATATCTTCCTGCCTTGCAGCACCCAGACACCCAACTACACATAGGGCCTGAAAGAGACCACCAGAAGAAACATTATATGAAATGATAGTGCAGATGAAATGGAGGGGCAGTAAATTTGGTGGATGTAATTAACCTACCCAGAATTCGCCTAGCGACCCGGGAAACCCCTCGAAAACCCCATGAGTCAGGTAGGTCAGCCGCGGGAATCGAACCGGAGCCTACAGAATACGGGCAGGGGCATAGGCATAGAATACCTAGGATAGATCGAGGTACCAAGTTCCCCCACGAATCTTGTCATAGAGTCACAGCAAAGGAATTTTCGAGTTAATATATTGCTAAAATATCATAAGTAAACCCGTAAGAAGTTAGGAGCCTGAAGCAGATATTACCTGATGAAAATCATAACGTTGATTTATTAAGGCTATTCCATTAATATATATAATATATTATAAAATATAAGCAACTTCTTATTTGTGTTGTTCAAAATTGGCTGTCACCTTCGCAGTGTTAAACGAATGAACAATCGAATATGTTAGGAATCCCAATCAATGTTACCAACAAGGGGAATGAGAAAATATTTAACCACAATATTAAGCTAAAACAAGAACACAATAAAGACACACTGGCTTTACATTGATTTATAACAAATATTTCAAAGTTCGAAATTCAATGAATCTGCAAACTGAAATGTACACTGATAAGCATTACTCTTCTATAACGAGCTGACTTTTTATGAGATACAATATAATTCTTGTAAGCATATTAAAAGTAACCAAACATACATATTACTTCACGATGTAATAGTTGGTGCTTATGTTTTTCAAACTAGACCGAATTTATAGATAAGGTACCTTTGTAATAACTTATAAAATTATTTAAAAGGCTATCCAAGCAAATGTGGCAATCTGAGTACTTTTAGCGATCCCAGATAGCCTAGATATCCTAGTTTATGACAATGACTTTAAATTAAAGGTTGACTGGTGTATACAGTTTTCATTAGATTTGTGTTTTTCTTTGGATTCTATATATTAAGATCTCACATACATAAACAGGCACGCACGCACACGCACAGACACTCATTCATATTTCCAGACTCTGTGTATGGGACGGAATAATCTAAAATAAAGACAAATGTTCATCCGTAGCCCGAAATTGAACCCCGAATCCCTCATGCAGCATGAAGGGGGCTCTACCAACTGTGCTGAGAGCTCTTAACCTCTACTGGAATTTTCTATTATAATCCAAATTGAATGTATTTTTGTTAATTAACTAGGTAATTAATTTATATTGAACTAACCAATGAGGATTAAATTATATCGATAGCACATTACACGGTGTTCATAAACTAGTAAACGATAGTATTTTTCAGCAATATGCCTTTGTTTTACTTTTTGGAACATTTCATTCTTACAGCTCCGCTTTCGATTCGCTTATTTTACTGAACCCATCAAGATTATCAATCAGAAATGTGGCTTATTTTTTCTATAACTTGTAATGAACCAGATGAAAGAAACCAAAAAAAAAAAAAAGGTCAAACCGAGAAAGATCTTATTTAATTAACATTTGCATAAGAGCAATATTAACACCAATTTGTACAAATTACTAATCACTCATTCTATGATATGCAAAACAACAGTGTTAGTCAAAAATGTTATACCTGAATTTTTCTGAAAGATCGATTAAAAGGAAATATCTGTAATATTTGATTTTGTGGCTCTTTAAACCTTCAATTTACAGAAATTTAAATTAAAACAACATATAGCTACTCTGCTTCAAAACCAGACGTAGGAGATTCTTCAGACCCTATTGGAGCCTTTATCTTAGTTACTGGAATAGGTGACAGGAATTTAAGAAATAATCTACCCAAGACTACAACCATAGGTCCTGAAACGGTTTGGAGTTTTTATTCCACGTCAACCAATCAATCAAATTTCCTATCATTCCTAAGTGGAACATAGGGCTCTCAGGATACTTCTCCATCTGACTCTATTCCTGGATAGCTCCCTGATCTCACTCCAGGTCTTCCCCATCTTCTTGGATTCTGCGAGAACTGTTCGCTTCCAAGTTATCTTGGGTCTGAAAATTCCTCGGCTGCCCTGAGGGTTCCAATCCAATGCCTTTCTAGCGGGGTCATCTTGAGGTCGGCGAAGTGTATGTCCCAGCCATCCCCACTTCCTATACCGCATTTCTAATTCAACTGCTTTTTGGTTTGTTTTTGTCCATAGGTTTTCATTAGTTATCTGGACGGACCAGAATACTTTTAATATGTTTCGTAAACATCTATTAATGAAAACTTGCAGTTTACTTATGATTCTTTTAGTTATTCTCCAGGTTTCACACCCATATAAAAGTGCGGATTTAACATTAGAGTTAAAAATTCTCAATTTGGTGGTCTTTGAATAAGCAGCACTCTTCCATATTGGTTTTAGAAGCCCAAATGACCTTGTTGTCGACGGGCCCTTAAACACCACACACTCACTCACTTATTCTTACATCCACATCACTATCAGTACCACCTTGATGGGAAACTATGCTACATAAATACGAGAATTCCTTCACGCTTTCAATTATGCCGCTGCGCAGAGTTAAAGGGTTGGATTGAGTGGCACCTATTCTTAATTCCTTGGTTTTGTTGATATTGATTTGGAGTCCCACTTTCTGTGCTTCCTTTTAAAATTGTTGGAGTTTGGCTTTAATATCTTTATAAGAGTGAGCCAAAAGGTATGTCATCCGCGTAGTCTAGATCTTCTAGTCTGCCGGAGAGTCCTCAACGGATTCCTCTAGACGTATTTTACTCCACATAGCCACTTCAAAACACCTATAGATCCTTGAGTTGTATCATGTATAACTTATCGATAGATGACGGTCGCAGTGCACAGAAATTGCAAAACAGAAGGATATGAGGCAATTGAGAAGAAGGTCTAATTTGGATGTCCAAAACAGATAGTACTCAAGGCACCTTTATTGCTAAAGGACAAATCTTCTGGAACAGGCTAGAGCTACTGGACCTGAATTCCTATGTTGTGTAAAAGAATAATAAACAACAGCTGACTGTGGGAATAATACAGTTTCTTATATTCTCCTTATATACTACTACCACCACTGTTTCCTCTAAGAGGGGTCTAAGGTATGTTAAACAAGTTTTTATAACAATCAGTCGTTTCTTCTTGAGTGGAAAGGCAACATATATAAACGCTATGTGATCTCCCATGACTTCCTCTGCTCACCCTTGAAACGCTTATTCTTCTTTTAATTAATGTTAATCAAAATATTCATTCATTCATTCATTCACTCATTCATTCATTCATTCATTTAATGTGAAAATTACAGTACTATAAAATGTATCAAAAACAACACAAAATTAATTAGAGAACAAATGATATCTCAACAAAATAAACACAAACAAAATGGCAACGTTGGTTCACATGTACGTAAGTCATTCATTCAACTATTGGTCATAAATAATCACAGGATAAAGCAAAGCTTCCATCAGAAGCTTATTTTTGGTCGCATGGCCTCCAGGTCTTAAAGTGATCCTATGTCACATGATTCAGCTATATTTACTCGCAATTACATCGTAAGAACTTGAGCCCCAGGCTTCATCGTTAAACTCTTATTATTTAATAATTCTCTATCAGCAATGGGATATGGGAATGAGATAGGCAAAGCTTAGTTGGCATCTGATGCTGATAAGTTCGCATTTAAACAAGATGGGTGGAATTATTGGATTAGAATGTCTTTAAAACTGCTTCCCGAGTATAGAAATATCCATTCTTAACAGCTAGTTATTTCGTTATTGGCGTTCTCAAGACTTAATGTTCAAACATCTCTCAAATCTTGAACTAATCACCTGCCCATGTGGCACAGAATTGTAGAATTGGACAACTAGGGGGAGAATACTAGAGCCTCTAGTGGTTTACCGTTTTTTTTTTTTTTTTTTTTTTTTTTTTGTAATTTACGTCCTCCAGCGTTAAGTCCTATCTGACGGTGAATGAAATGGGTGAAATGATGCTCAAATGAATCCGGGGTCAACAGACCTTAGAGTTACCCGACATTCGTCTTTCAGGATAAGGGAAAACCCCGGAAAAAGCTTTATCCAGGTAACTCACCCCAACCGAGATTCGAACTCGGGACCTCTTGAACGTGAGGCACACACGCTACCATCTACGCTACCGAGGCGGGCATTTACCGGGAAAATATTAGTCAATTGGAGAATTGATGTCTGGACGGCACTTTGGCCATGATAGCTAAATGGGTAACAGCGACTGGACGGAAACCAGGAGATCCATGGTTCAAATCCAGGCCATGGCATTGAATTTTTCAGTTTGACTCTATCTATATCCTATGAAATTTATGCCCAAATTACACGAAAAAGGACATTAGAATACTTCTTCATCTTCTTCACCTTATCCCTAGTGGTACAACTATCGTGGTGTTAGGGGATTCTTGTTCCTCTGTCCCTTAAAGCCGGACCTGAGGAACCGAAGCTTTGAATCCGGTAGAGAACCAGGATGGGTGATCAGCCCAATGCCTGGTGCGAAGATGAAGTAAGTGTATGACATATATGAGGGTCAGATGAATGATAGGAAAGATGATCGGGCAATTTGTGGAATGCTGGCGGAGGAAACCGGAGGACCCAAAGAAAACCCACCCAGCGCCATGTTGTCCACCACAAATCTCACTTTGCGGTCGCTTGGGATCAAACCCGGGCCGCTCTTGTAAGAGCCAAGCAGTCTAACCACTCAGCCATGGCGCGGCCCCATTAAGAATACACCGAGTATAATTAACACTTACATTTTCCTAGTGCAATTTAGACACGAAAAACTGTGGAATGTTCTTATCGAAGGATTCTGAACACACTAATTTTCTGTAGCAGCTGTTTATTGCATAAATTCCTTATTTTTCATAAACGAAATAAATTATGGAATTAAGGAAAAATATGGTATATTTAAAACGCTGCTATGAAAAAGAATATTTCGCAGCCTGTATAGAATGCGATTTATTTTACTAGTTTAATAATGTATTACAAATTACGTGGTTACCGAACGGAATGGCTCGGCCATTTCGTCTGTGGCCCGCATTCGGGAGGTCGAGGTTCGATTTCCTTTGCCGACCTCCCTAACCTATGGATTTTTTTCGGGGGTTTTCCCGGGTTGCCAGGTGAATGTTGGGAAGGTTAATTACATCCCCCGAATTTCCTGTCCCTTGATTTCATCTCCATTATCGTTTCACATCATCTCACATCTGATGGTTTCTTTCAGGGTAGAAGTGTCGGCGGGAGTCTCGGCGGTGCATGGCAGGTTGATATGCTCTGAGTGAACCCCTTCCTTCTCCGGTAGGTCAGCTGAATTTCCCTGAACCAGCTGCTGGGACCGCTTCCGAACCACAATAGGAGGAAATCCGTTGTTCTGGCCTACCGGGAGGGGTTTCCATCTAAGTAAAATGTAGGTAGGGACCCTACCCTTTTCACTGTAGTGACTCCTTGGGAGGTCTCCCTCTGTGTCCTCTCGCCTCATCCTTCTTCCCGAGGATGCCACGCTTTGGGGCATAGGTACAATAGATCTAGACTAGTCGCAGTACCGAATCCCCTGTAGTAATCCTAAATCTTGGTATAGGTATATATATATATATATATATATATATATATATTAAGTAGCTATAATTAGCTATTAAGTAGCTATTAAGTTTTAAGCCGACATATGTAAGAGCATTTGACTATACTTTATGACAAGTTTCGAAGGGAGGATTTAGCACCCTAACCAATGAAAGGTCTTTGGCATCTATGCCTCTGACCGAGAGGTCCCGGAAGGGTAGGATAAGATAAAAGTTATTAAGGGTGTTCAGACCTGAGAAGAGACGACAGCAAAGGGAAGGGTCTCTAGAAGCTACAGATTGAAGCTTCCCGTAGGCGGCTCGTAAAAGCGGCTCACCTACGGTCCCCTAAGAGTTTATTCCGGGACTTCCCCCAATTGAAGAATGCAGATTTACAGAGAACAAGTTCATGTACTATGCAGTTCAATACTCCCGCCTATACTTAGAAAACAGCCAATCAGGATGAAATATAAAGTGATAAGAACTGAGGCGAAGTAAAGAGAGGGAAAATGATCCTTCCCAGCTTTCCATAAAGACCCGGGCAAACCCTGAAAAACCCCATGGATCATGAAAGTCTCGTCCCTAATGCGGAGCACAGATGTTTCTCCCTTGTTATCCCTTTTGGCGGGCAAATTTTATCTTTCAATAGTTGTTCTATACTATACGTCATTGTAATAGGGTATTTTACATCAATTACAGTAATTTGTGATTTGGATTAGAAATTAATAACTAATAATTCATGTATCACCTGTACTATGAGTTTCAAGAAAATTAACCTTCAGATGTATCCTCAGGACTCTAGAGGTTATTACTTGTCCTTTTTCTCATTTTACTCCCACTTTGGAAAAAGTAATTAAGATTTGCCACGAATGATCTATGTAATATTATTGGAGAGCACACATACATCTGCAAACACACACATAAACATAGTCAAACGGAACTCTAAATGCACATTTCTTATTTCAACATAACTCTTTTGATTTCAAGGACATGCATTGTCCTTGCTCGTTTTAGTCCAACTTGTTCTTAAAACAGCACAAATACCCATACCGAACTGTGATCGAGCTTCTGATTCATAATTGCTCTATCGTGAAAACTGGGCTTTTACTCATTTGAGGATTTATATTAGGTATAGGCTGTTGTCAAGTGCATTGCTTAAGTGTGTTAGGGCGAATGAATGTTGACATTAGATATATGCCAAGTCATTGCATATTTTTAATTCGCTTTAACCTACAGTAACGCACAAAATTTATTTTGATAAATTATGTTACACAAACTATTTAATTTAAACACGTTTTATTCTGTCATTAAACCTAAGCAAACGTATATTCAAATAATCTTCAAAATACATGTAATATATATTTTATGTACAATTTCACTTCTGTGAGAGGAAAAAAGAACTTAACAATTACAAGTATTTAATGTAGTTAAATAAGCATTACAAATTATGTGCAATACAATAAATTGAATAATTATGTTCTATAAGCCATAAATTGTGCAATACAGTTAAGTAAATTATGTTACTACCAAGCTTTAACAAAAATTAAGGTTGATTGACTCAAAAGTTGTTATTTTATCCACGTTAAAGCTGCACCAATCCAACATTTGTAGCTAAAATTGCGTTTTGCATTAACGTGACGCAAATTAACAAATCTGATATTAAACTCAGCAATAACAAAAATGTCGAAGAGAAAAGTAACGATATTTGAGAGCAACCTAATATTATAAATTAAGTAGTATCTATGAGAAATTTAAATATATTTATGTATGTTTTATAGCTTTTCCTGTTGGTTTAACGGTATATTATTCATTTCGTTTATTTTATGATGTTTTATGGGGTGATTTTAATGTAGTATGAAATCTCAGAGAAAATAAATTTAAAACATTATTGTTGTTGCTATAAGTATTATTATTATTATTATTATTATTATTATTATTATTATTATTATTATTATTATTATTATTATTATTATTATTATTATTATTATTATTATTATTATTATTATTATTATTATTATTATTATTATTATTATTATTATTATTATTATTATTATTATTATTATTATTATTATTATTATTATTATTATTATTATTATTATTATTATTATTATTATTATTATTATTATTATTATTATTATTATTATTATTATTATTATTATTATTATTATTATTATTATTATTATTATTATTATTATTATTATTATTATTATTATTATTATTATTATTATTATTATTATTATTATTATTATTATTATTATTATTATTATTATTATTATTATTATTATTATTATTATTATTATTATTATTATTATTATTATTATTATTATTATTATTATTATTATTATTATTATTATTATTATTATTATTATTATTATTATTATTATTATTATTATTATTATTATTATTATTATTATTATTATTATTATTATTATTATTATTATTATTATTGTTGTTGTTGTTGTTGTTGTTACTTACTTTTACACTATAATAATCGTAAAGAGCGTCCAGCAATAGATTCCTTCGGTCTTGTATTCTAACCGATAAACTTCTGAGACAGATGACTAAATAAAAAAAGCTGGGCGAGGAACCGTCTCTATAAACATCCAAATCGCAGCCTAAGAGTGTTCCCTCGTTGTAACCACCAATATGTTTACAATAGCTTCTGTTTAGTTAAAACAGTTTATAGAAATTGCAGGAATGTGCTCTGGAAGGGTGAGATTGTATGCAGGCGTTTTCTGAGATGACTATTATTTATTAAATCTTTGAATGTTACTTTCCAGCAGATATTTCTTACATTTAGATACATGTGTATAAACTAACCCTTGCAGCACAGTTATTAATGAAGTTTTCAGTGTGCCCGTGAGTAATCAATAGAAGAGTGTGGGTGCTTTTATGGTCCACATATCAGTAATAAAGATACACACAGAAATATGGTAAAGTGATGGCTCCAATAAGTACAATTTTTGCATATGAAAGTGTATTAATTAGACATAAAACCCAGGTAAAGTATTAGCAATCTTTGTTTGGTTATGTAGCTAACAATATACCTAATTTAAAAAGAAGAGTATTTAAGAAGAGTATTTCTTATGAGTATACAAATATCTAGAAGTAAAGAGAGCGATAATGTTAGAAAAAATAAACTTAGATCAATTGTGCTTTTATCTAGCTAATATTAAATGTCATCTTTAGTTCTATGCCATGTATGAGAAACAGAATTATTAGACACCAATAAATATAGAAATCGTTAGTTGTCGATGTTTGTTTACGTACTCCAAAATATAATTTAGAAGCATAAAAGAACAATACAAAAAGTAGTTTAATAAGTGTGCATAAACATCATATTAAAAGCAGAAAAAGGCATTTTATCAAAACACAAGGATCAGCATAGGGCATTCGTTACTGCCATATTCACTTTTATAAATGGCTAAAGTAAATTTGAGCAATTGTTTCTAAATATAATGTGCAGTATTTTTTTAGTCTGGAATAAAAGTTGTTAAATATTAAGATGAGCGTTTTATCATTTAATGTTTTGCTAAAATAAATATTACAATATTGATATTTTCAACGTAATTTGCAGATACTGTCTTCATGTTTTATTTGTCTCTAGTAAATTTGTCGCGCTGATTTAGTTACTAGAAATCGTAGCGAAGGTGTATAAAAGACTTGGGGAAACTGTGTCACAAGATACCAACATTAGCTGGCAAGCCAAAGGGTGAATGACACCCTTCTGGGAATGATCTCCTAAAAGAAGGAAGGGAAGGACTGTGGGAGGGCTCACGGTCTCCTCTCCCTCTTGTAAAAGTCGGTTTCTTTCCTTCCACCCAACCGGATGGCGGGCGGGAGCAGGCTTAGTTGCCGGGTTGGCCACAAAACGTTGGCGGGCCGTGGCCACGATACAAACCGCCGAGCTACGGATTGGAGCCGAGCACACGAGAGTCGTGGGGGAGGGAGAGAAAGAGAGAGGAGGTGGTGCATCGAGACAAGCGTCCGGCCGGCTGGGGGCCGAAGGGAGGGATAGCGCCGTCATCGTCCCACACGTTCGCGACGGGATCGCTCCATCCCTTTTCCTCCCAAACCCGCATTATAAAACAGGTTTTTCAGTCACACCCGCGCGCACTCCACACATTCATACGTACGCACGTCTACACACATGTACGAAGGGCCGGCTGTAAAAAGAGGGAGGTGGTAGTGCCGGCAATAGGCTAGAAGGGGAAGCGAGCGAAAGGTGGAGGGGGGTCCGAAGGAAAAAGTCCTCTGCTCTCGTTCTGTCTGTCAGAGTCCATCTCGACGTACTACAAGATACGTCAATGCAGAAGGACGATATATGACGAACGCGACTAAAATCGATGAAAATCGAAGACAAGCGCAGGTGGTTTCTCTAAGTGTACGAGAAGTCGAGACATCCGAATTCCAGACCTGTGCCACTTTATATGATTTTGAGGAGAGAAATTCCGCGTGGTAGACGGAAGTTTGGAAACTTTGTTCCGTGTTTACAGCAAGGCCACGACAGCGCACTTCGGCAAGATTCGGTCTTCTTCGCGCTGTATGTGGCACATGAGGAGCGTGTGAAGAAGAAGTAGAAGAGAGGGCGGGCGTCGCGACGACCCTACACCCTCCTCCCTGTGGTAACAACGTGACGTTGAGGTGAGGCGCGCCGCGTCTAGCAGCGCCGCAAAACCATCCCCTCTCTCCCCGCCGCGCCCCTCACATCCCCTCTCTTTCTCTCCGCTTCCCCCTGTCCTCTCCGCCCCTCTCACAGCCGTCGTCACGGGTTTCTCTCACACTCTGCGTACCCAATTTTTTCCACAACTCTCTTCCGAAGTTCAGTGGGACGTACATACGTCGGACGCGCCGTCAACCGTCGTTTGTGTGTATGTGTGGGTGCGTGTGTGTGTGTGCAGGAAGCAAAGCTAGCGTTGTGGTACTATTCCTTTTCCTGAAGACCACTCACTCCAAAGATCCACGACAGTGTTTCACACGAGTTACATTGTTTGCAATTCTTAAAATTCGAGACATATTTCCGCGATTGTTGGCGTCTACAGACATGTGTGACGAGGAAGTGAGGCACGAGCGCACTGTTGCTTAGCAACTTCCCGAAGAACGATAGCATCTTCTGCTGTATTGTCGGTTCTTCTCTTTTCTTGGTCGGTCTGTGGTGATTTCCTCAATGCATCTTCCGTCACCGTACGATCTGGACATACACCAACAGTATCGACCGGCATTAACATTAAGTAACAACAACGTCCTCTGTGGTAGCACCCACGGCATCAGCAACAGAGACAGCAGTGTTGACAGCAAGAATCGTAATCTGGAAAAGGTGACCAAGTTCGGGGAGAGCCAGGAAGCGTTGCCGGCAATGTCTGGCTCGGTCCCCGCCAGCTCGGGCGAGGGGTCCCCTGCATCAGCTTCACAAACCACCGTTCCAGGTACGGATTGGCTACACGAAGCTCTTCAGGAATACCATGGCGAACTTGTGCAAACCGGGAGTCCGGCCGTTCTGTGTTCGGCATTGCCATCTCATTGGCGTTCCAACAAGTCTCTTCCGGTGGCCTTCAAAGTTGTAGCTCTGGACGATATCATGGATGGTACCCTGGTGACAGTGAGAGCGGGAAATGACGAGAATTTCTGTGGAGAACTTCGAAACTGTACGGCTGTCATGAAGAACCAAGTAGCAAAGTTCAACGACCTCAGGTTCGTCGGCAGAAGTGGTAGAGGTAAGACCTTCCGATACCTTAAGCATCCCCTAGGTTGCCATGAGTTAGAATCCTTGGCTTTAATTGCACGCAAAACTGTTTGGTGGCGCATGTTTTTATTTGCAGTTCTAAAATAATGTATAGTATGCTAAACATACTGACAAAATAACCTTTAAATAACCATCTGCATGTTAAAAATCTGAGAAATTAACTCCGGAGAAATATAGCACGTGTCATGCACGTGGTCTTCGCTGGATTCAGTGAGCTATTTTAATACCGACGAACTGTTATTATTACGAACTAGTTGTCGCACTGCATCTACTTTACTTCATTGTGCTTCTTTCAATAAGGCCAAAATCGGCATAGAAGTGTGCGATGTCAGACTGTAAAAGTAAAACTGAGAACAGTCTAGGATGCAGTTACCTTCCAATCATTTTATCGTGTCCTTTTCGTTTAATATGGTAAAATGTTGCTGTGTTGCTTATCGCAGAAAAAAAGTTGCTACCATTATCTTCTTTGAATACTGAATTAGATATAACGAGGGTGAACTCCAGGCTTTCTGTTAATCTATATATTACTTAAAACTTTCCCTTTTTCTTCAAATAAACTCCACTACGTTAAACATCAACGAGATCCCTTTCCCGCAGCTGCGAAAGCATATTTCGGTATGCCCTGAAATCCCATCGAGGAGATTCGAATTCAGGCCCGCCACATAGCAACCATTGCACATGCGCCTTCTCCATTTAGAGGTCATGTATCAATTCAAGCCACCCTATTTCAGAGAAAATAGGTATTTCATAATAGCTGCACTTTGGTGGCCGGTATAGATTTCTCATTCCCTCTGCGCATGTCTATTTATGTATGCATGTGTATATGTGAATCTAATGACAAATACGGAAACATGAAACTAACAGCACATGATTGTTTATGCATTGTTGAAATGAATTTTTGTTATATGATTTCCGTTACATTTTCGTTCCTTCTTTAACGATTTTGCATGTCATTAGATTTAAAGGCTTTCGAGATTAATGTTGGATAATTTTAAGCTTAATGCTATGTTAAGGAAAATGGTTCACCTCCTTTCAACCTAAAATTCAAATGACAGTTTCCTAAATTAGAAAATAAGTTTCTCCCCTCCACGTTGATTTTATGAAACACTTCTAACTTTAAGGGATCACTATTGTTTCAGTGTAAAATTAAATTTAAAATCAAGGTTACATGCTTCCGAAGGCATAAATGAAAGTCCAAGGAACTTTTATTTATTTATTTTTATAATTCGTTTATTTTACGAAGTACTTCTTATTCACCCAACTAACACAGCTTTTAAAAGCTTCAACAAAGCTTTCGCATTAGTAAATTCGTTGTGACTGTAAAAGTGTCTTTTAGCACAGTCAGAAAATAGCGCAAATTACGAAAGTAAACATTTCTGCAGCTGCTCATCTTTATGACTATCCATAAAATTAGATTAAAAACTGGTGTTCTGCGATTTCGGCTACTCCGTTAATAGTCGATATTCCTAAAAATTTCAAAATTTACCTAAGAGGTTTCAACTAAATTTGATGAAGTTTTGATTGAAAATGCTGCTTAACATTAAATGCCTGATAAATACTCTCTGTTGAAAGGAATTTTGTTACAATATATTCAGTTTTACAGTATTCGCGATGCGTTGCTCACCACGCAGTTTTATTTACATCAGAATATTTTATAGCTCTAGCCAAGGGCAGAATAAAGTAGCTAAATTGACTCCTAAACCTAGGACAATACCAGAAAACTAGAATAAAACTGCTGGTTACTAGTAGCAGTAAAACAGATTTTCCCTCGTTGCAATTGCTACTGGGTTATAAAACCCTTCATATGGACTCCTAACTTTGTCTCTAATACACTGAAGTAAACTAATGTACAACGCAAAGGAAGAAACATTTGCAATTTGGTATGCTGAAAAATAGAAAAACAAGGAAAAACCTGCACATATTTGTTGTATTTATTTAGTGAACTAAAACTAGTTATAATTCATTTTCCGTATTCATTACAATTGGTATTTACATAACGCAAACTGATATTTACTCCAATCAGAAGTGGCAGAACTTTGCGCAAGCATACCTTTAGTAATTAAAGCAAACTGAAATTGAAATAATGTTGATTGGGCAAAGTAGCAAAAATTTCACGATTTATAATGAGAAAAGATTTGCATTCACTTTTTAACACGACATGTGTATGATCGAGATTTTAATGCCAATTTCTAAGTTGACGTGTCTCAAAATCGATATGAAGCCATTTTCTGTATTTAACCTGATCCGAATTCAGCCAATTTAGCTAGTTGTCATAAATAATTATAGCTAGTCGGTCGGCTATTGGCTAACAAAAACAATAATTCCAAAGTGAAATTTGCATTCTGTTATTCTTTAACTTTGAAGATAAATGCGTTGCCATTATTCTTCAATGATCTTGCGAATTCAGTACAGATTAAACACGGTCAGCTTTTGCATGTCAATAACTACACACGTGGTTTATTAATATGTACTTCAATTACTTTAATGTATTCAATATTATTTACGTTTACATGTTTAAGTGGAATGGAAATGAAACTGATTTCACTCTCTTTCAAGGAGATTGACAGAAACATATTATGAAACATATAATGAATCGGCTATTAAACCTCACGATTTTAGCAACTCAAAGTGTGAATTTGATGATACGTACTAAGCAATATCTGAAAACATGAATTTTATTAATTTCTGTTTGCTCTTCAATAGATACATAGGATTTCAATGCGATTTAAATGCAATAGACGTTCACATATCAATATTTGATGCAGTTTACGATCCGGTTCTGTTCTCTAGCAAATCAGATTTACTATTCAATTCAAACTACATCTTCGTCATGTAGTGAGTACGGACAGTTCAGTAATATAAGATCACGCCATAAAACATTTTTCATTAACTAGGGCTTATCACGAAGAGGTAATTTTAAAATAAAAAGGCTAATGGAAAAACTCTCTTGGTACTCCTGCCTTTGAAAACTAAACACTTCTTCTGAATATGTTTTTCCTCTAATAAATGCCGTTTTGTTGTATGATGTAAATATTGAAATCAGTTGTCAATATACTGTTTTAGAAACCAAACTTGCCTCCTATAAAATAAATGCCTCCTTCAGTAATACTTTTCTCAAGGTTTGCTGTCGGTTAAACATCGATTTTTATCAGTTGGCTTTTGCCAATTTTAACCATTTTTTTTTAGAGAATTTCATTAGAGACTCATAAAACATATAACATTTATTATGATAAGTTTGCAAATTCAGTAAATACACTGCTTTGAAAATCGTGTTATATTTTAATAGGAAATATTTCTATTTCATACATTTTAACTAATTGTTTTTTTACAGCACATGTTACAGTATATTTTAAAACAAAATTTGAAATGTTCTTCCAATGTTTTAAGCATTGCAGCATGAAAGCGTTTTCTGTAGGTTTGTGTGAAGTATTTGTATTTCCGTTGGAGGAATACTAAGGAATAATCTGAACTTTCTAGGCAGGGCTTTGTTATAGAAAATACCACAAATATATTTTTAAAATGGACCTTCAGTTTTAGATGCTTTGAAATATTTATTTTATTCTTTAGCGCATCTACATTTCTTTCAATATTCATTTATGTCACAATTTTATTTTTTCCCAGAATATCAGGATACGTTTAATCCTCTTTTTCCATTACTTGTGTTATTTAAAAGTGTAGCTCATGTGGAGTCCAATAAGCTATAGATTGCTGTATTGTATCGGGAAGCTGATTGTACTGCTTTAATTAGCCAAGAATTCGTTATTTCAATGTTTTGTGCTAACGTGCAGTGCCCCATTGAATACAATCGCGTTTGAATTGTATGGACGTGGCAATTATTGCGTTTTTTATCCATTCTGCGAAATCCTAGTGCTGATTCTTTTGTTTGTGCTGACTTTGACTGGTTCCGGAACTATGCATATTTCATATTAAAATTCCTGGAATTTGAGGCTTGCATGAAAATAATCCCCATTAACTCTTTAATTCAATACACAAGTTTATTTCATTATTGGGAAACTCTTTCGAAACACGAAATAATAACAGTCTTGGGTGTATTTTAGACCTCAATGTAAGAATGAAGAGCACAAACAAGCACTTCCCATCGGAAAGCTTTTGATTTATAAATATATTCCTTTTCTTATATCTAGATATACTGTTACGAAATGCCATTTATTTAAATTCTCGGTTTGTAATTTCGAATACTACACAGAAATTAAACATGTTCAAATATATTTATACTTCCTATTATGCACTGAAATTAATTATGAAATCTATACTTAAGCGTCTTGGAATCTACTGCTTAAACGCTTTTTCATTAAATGTATAGTAATACACAAAATAGAACTCCGTTGAACAGTGATAGGAGGTCTGTATTAGTCGTTTGCATAGTCATTCATTGACTTTTTCCTTTTGTTGCACTGCACACTGTGATATCGGTCACAGGTTAGGTTGCAAATTTTGCAGACACACGCTTCTTCCGGCTCATGGAATCTCTCGATGACACAGTGATATACTGAATCCAATATGTAATGAAATAGCATTTAAATAAGTTTCACTTTGCCTAGTATAGGTTAGAGGATGTATTGTACTCCACCTAAAAGCTCGATATCGTGATTTTACCGGAAATACGATTTTGACCCAAGTATATCCAAAAGGCTTTAAATAGACTTCCATGTATGAGCGTATGTGTGTGAACAGCGTAAGTATAAAGGTACAAGACGAACGGAAACAAAAAGGAAATAAAGAAAGAAAATCAGCATACCCAAAGCATCCTTTACATGAACAATTTCCCTAATTTTTTAATTTTCCCAAAATATTGGCTATAAAACTTCGATTGAAGTACCAAGTATTTGAGATATTTACGCGAAAAATAGAATGTGTACCTATCTTGAATTTTCTGGCAATAGTCTATGAACTCCCCCTAGCCCGCCTCGGTAGCGTGGTGGTAGAATGTCTGCCTCACGTTCAAGAGCTCCCGAGTTCGGTCAGGGTGAGTTACCTGGATAAGGTTTTTATCCAGGGGTTTCCCTTTTCCTGAAAGACAAATGTCGGGTAACTCTAAGCTCTATGGACCCTGGGCTCATTTGAGCATCATTTCACCCATTCCATTCATCGTCCAATATGACTAAACGTTGGAGGACGTAAATTAAATATATATATATATATATATATATATATATATATATATATATATATATATATGAAGTCCCCTTCATTCGAAAAGAACTTGGTATTTTCATCCATAAGTGGTAAGGATAACAGATAACAAAATAGCTACTGTTAAAAAAATACATATTTTTTTACTCACACCATTCATTTCAAATAATTTATGTTGTGACATTATCCATTTCCGAGACATCGGTTATAATTGGTTTGAAGTTTTTCAATAATGGTCTCGTTTTGAAGTACTTTCGCTACTCAATTGCTTCTCGCGATATTGTGGAAATACTATGGAGTCTTAAAGCAACATATAACAGCACATATTTGAATATCTATCACTTCGGAGTCGTCTATCTTCCCGTTCTCTACAGAAACTACTTCTGTGAATGTTCATCAATTAATTTGAAGCAGGTACAAAAATAGATTTTCGTAAGTTAAACTTGCAGTCGATATATAAAAGTAAACTATCATGGGTGGGGAAGGTAATGTAAATATAGTACAACGAAGTTTTACATTAATATACAATCCTTAGACAACCCCGAATGTTGCGCGCGCATCCTCCACTCCCACATAAGTCCTTTGCTACTAAATGAATTCCAAGTTTAAGTTACGAGCATCGCTGTGTATATGTTCGGCACATCTTCCAAGTTTTCACGCTGTATAGAATTTCATATAAGAGTTAGAGGGTAGAGGAGAGAAATTGCCATTGGTAACCACGTAGATTTCTCTTTGAGGTTTCATCGATGTTTTCCTCGGCCAAATGCTGAAGGAAATACATGGATGAATCACAGGCTGTGTAACCAATATGTCTCGATATCTGACGATGTCAGAAACTAACATATCGCTGATCCTCATTTCACTCTATAATTTGTTTCAAACTTTCTTTTGCACAGATTATTGTCATTAACATGGGTGGATTAAGAGAGGCAAATATCGAGTATTATTTCCACCGTTTTAAATCTTGTTCTTAAAGCCAAAAACGATGTTTTATTAGAGTCATCTCCGAAGTTTTCTCAAATATTTCAACAAATTCTACATAGTTTACACTTACTTCGTTACATGTTAAATTAAAATATATGGAAAATTAAAAATATGGAATGCATTAAAGACCAAACATCACTTTTAAATAACTTACCTTCCGATATTTCAATTATGCCTTACTAATCAATAAATGTTCAACTAATTTTGTGGAATATTTAGGACATCATTCATGGATTATGAAGTTCAGAATTATAGCGTTTTTAAACATACCCTTAGATATAAAAGCTGATATATTTTACAGTTGAAGAACATTCATGAAAGAAATTTCCATATTTAAACCCCATTTTCATGCCTTTTTGTTTTATATACGCTTTTTATCTTACGCTTTACTTATTATTCCTTGCTTTCAAAATAATAGCATTATTGCAAAGATAGAGTCAGACTGAAAAATTCAATGCCATAGCCGGGATTTGTACCACGAATCTTCCGGTTGCCGTCCAGCCGCTCTAACCCTTGATTTGAAGTTTTCAATAGTGTGTCTCGTTTTGAAGTACTTTCGCTATTCAATTGTTTCTCGCAATGTTGTGGAAATACTATGGAAACTTAAAGCAACATACAACAGCACATATTTGAATATCTATCACTTCGGAGTCGTCTATCTCCCCGTTCTCTACAGAAACTACTCTGAATGTTTATCAATTAATTTGAAGCAGGTACAAAAATAGATTTTCGTAAGATAAACTTGCAGTCGATATATAAAAGTAAACTATCATGGGTGGGGAAGGTAATGTAAATATAACACAACGAAGTTGTAGCTCAAGGGTTAGAGCGGCTGGACGGCAGCCAGAAGATCCGCGATTCAGATCCCGGCTATGGCATTGAATTTTTCAGTCTGACTCTATCTTTCCAGACTTTAGCCTACACACGGCCAGTATGAAAGAACAATTAATTTCCAATAGCATTATTGTTTGCTTCTTAAAATTGTCTGTTTTTAAAACTTTCCTTCTAGAGCCGAATTAAATTTACCCACTTTACCGTGGATTTCTTTGCACATCAAGTGTCAAGTGTGAACAAACTTAACCTAACTAATTAAATTTGAAATACACTACTTATACACTAAGAACAACATAATTTATAAAATAAAAACATTGTCATCATATAATTAATTTCATTTATTTTTGCAGCAAATTCAAATAAACCCCGAGCATTCTAATAACAAAATAATTTTACCTACACCAAAAGTATACTATAAGTAAAACAACTTATATTGTTAATAAATCTAGTTTGAATGAACACCACTGTAAAACTAAATATTATGCAACAAAAACTTCCATTATATTTGTAAACTTTTTTTTTTTTTTTTTTTTTTTTTAGATTAACAATGAATTTTGAACAACTGAAAATTATAACTGACAGAATATCAGTATGTTCGCTAATATGAACCATATCTACCAAACATTCTAATTAAATTTCTAAGTACGTTGCATGTGATAAAATTGATAAGGTACATACTTCAGGTATTTATGTTGTTACGTAGTAAAAAAAATAATAGGAGGAAGTAAAAGGAAGGATTTTCGATTCCAGGTGACCGCAAAGTGAGATTTGTGGTAGACAAGACGGCGCTAGGTAGCGTTTTCTCCGCGTTCTCTGGTTTCCCCCGCCAGCATTCCACCAATTGCTCCACCATCATCTTTCCTATCATTTCATCTCGCCCTCATTCGGTCATCCACTTCCTTCACTCTTTTACCAGACATGGGACCGATCACCCATCCTGGATTCTCTCTCTCTCTCTCTCTCTCTCTCTCTCTCTCTCTCTCTCTCTCTCTCTCTCTCTCTCTCTCTCTCTCTCTCTCTCACTGAGCCGGAGATTCCCTTCTTAAACCCGCATAAAGGTTGAGAGGAACAAAATACCCTGATAAGAGGACAATTAAGGAAGAAGTTGGTGGAGGATTATTAATTTCATTCACTTTTGTGTATGTTTTAAATTTTAGAAAATTTCTTCGTAGGCTATGTTTAGATTGAGTGATGTGTGCACTTTTGTCAATACCAATAAGAATATATTATTATTATTATTATTATTATTATTATTATTATTATTATTATTATTATTATTATTATTATTATTATTATTATTATTATTATTATTATTATTATTATTATTATTATTATTATTATTATTATTATTATTATTATTATTATTATTATTATTATTATTATTATTATTATTATTATTATTATTATTATTATTATTATTATTATTATTATTATTATTATTATTATTATTATTATTATTATTATTATTATTATTATTATTATTATTATTATTATTATTATTATTATTATTATTATTATTATTATTATTATTATTATTATTATTATTATTATTATTATTATTATTATTATTATTATTATTATTATTATTATTATTATTATTATTATTATTATTATTATTATTATTATTATTATTATTATTATTATTATTATTATTAATGCAAGTTTTCATGAGCATTTTACATTGAAGACTAGTGTAACAACATATCGAAAAGTACATTTCCCTCTTTCTCCAACACGAACGAAACACCCAAAATGGACTAAAATATACCTTGACTAATTCTCCGAAATAATATTTTCCGTGTAACTTACTAGCTTTTGTTTGTTACGATGAATGTGAACGCCATCTCTTTGAAACGTACTTGAAATAGCGTTCTTTGCTAAAAGCCGTGGGGTGTCGCAAAGCGAGACGGGACAAAGGGGAGCGGCCAATGAATGAATTAAAGCGACAACTGTCTCTCTACAGATAAATGTATATTTACCTCCTTGACTAAGGCAAACTTAACTCACCCAGTTAACGCGGCAATAAGCCACTCATTTATCGTAAGAAAATTTGGCATGCGGTAATTAAAATTTTTGCAAAATCACTCTGTCCTTATACTCCACGTACATGAGAGAATATGTGACTTAATGTCCTATTTACAGGCTTTCATGTACTTGAAACCTATAGAGTATAGAAAATATTGTTACCAAACGTCTGTCTCTTAATGCATTTATTCAGTAATACCAACGCACTTTTCGCTACGTCATTTCTTTGAGCGGGATTATAGCTTATTTTTAGGCTTATTGTTACTCAGAATGATATAGTGAAACATAAGGATACTTAAACTAATTTCATAAAACGATTCCATTTAGTAAAAACACATGCCAATATGCATTTCAATTTTTACCGCATATTTGTTGCAACTGGAAGTTTTCGTGTGGGATACAAAGCTGTTTTATTCATATCCTGACCTACAAATCTAACTTTCATGGTGAATTCTTTGAGCCCAACTGTTTTCCAAAACAGATAATATACTACTCACCATAATTGTTGGTGTTTCAGATATTTGAAAAAAGAGCTTATTGGGCAGGCTGAATTTTAATTCTTCTTTTCTTAAAGCAAATAATGAAGACAAACCAACCAGAAACCATAATTGAGGTCATGGTATATAGGTAATATAGCGATTTTGGCCATTTTTTACACTGTCACTTCTCTTTGCTTTAATACTCACTTCACTTAATGAACTAGGATGTGCTTTCGCTGAGACTTCCCCTAACTCAAATTATCACTTCACGAATACGAGCTAGTGCCATTTCCTCTAGCACTTCCCATTCTTCGAATGGTAATACAATACGCACGACACAGCCTCTTCTTCCGGACAGTTCTCACTACAAGTCGCCACCATCTTCACAAGTTCGGTCGGAGAACAGCGGTTTTCATCGCATCAGAAGCTCACTCGCTGTATCTTGCTCTCCGTCTTACTCACTCACTCGAGATTACCTTATTCTCGAATCCCTTAAGCCAGCTCCGTTGAGAGTTTCCAACATAGTTCAAAAACTTTCGAAAGGTCGAAACATCTAGAAGATTATCTGACGACAACGCTTATTGTGTTTACGCTGAGCGTAACATGCTGCTGTTTAACGTTCCGACTGTCTGGTGCCGACCTTTCTATATTCTTGACCATAGACGATACGTCAAAATATCTTTCAGATATACTGGATTATAATTATTATTAATTTTATGTGATGTGTTTTGGTAATCTGAATATTTTACCTATGATTCTATTGTAATTGAAATTATTATTTGTTTTTGTTCTATTTAATTAACGTTCTCCAGCGTAGTTTTAATCGCACTATGATTGAAATGGATGAAATGTTGCTCTAATGAACCTACGGTCCATAGAGTTTGAGTTACCTGACGTTCATCTTTCAGGTTAAGGGAAACCCCCGAGAAAAAGATTATCCATATAATTCACCCTTATTAGATTCAAACTGGGACTGCTTGAATCTGAGGCAGACTTGCTACTCCCACGCTACAGAGGTGGGCATTATTTATTCTGTGCTATTCAGTGAGGTATCACAGAAGTGCCCGATTCCTAAACCTAATGCTTGATTCGAGAGCCGTGTCCACTTCTGTATCCAAATTGTGTTCTATATAACACAGAGGAAAATGCTCGTGAGGAAAAAAAAAAAAAAAACCTTCAATAATGGTTTTCCTTGTAATATTTCCCCTCAGTGAAGCGACTTCATGTGCATGCACATTCTTTATTACTGTTATCTCTACAGCACAATTTGCTTACATTAAGTAATGTAGGTACATGTGTGTATGTGTGTGTGCGACATTAGCAAATATAGCTTATAATTTCTTTACTTTTCCAAGAAATGATAATATTTTTTGAGCAGTATGCTTCAGTATAACGCCAAGATCTGAAAACGTAAAGCAGAGAACGGAAACGTTGAAGTTGGATTTGGAACCTCGCTATTTTGCATCTTTCAGCAAATCTGTCTTGGTTTATCCGTTTCAAATTTTCATTTGAAGCCACGTTATGTCGTATAGTTACTTAGAGCTACTTTTAAAACAGTTTAATGTTTTGTACTGTGATGTTGGACACAAGCAGTTGAATTTGCAGATCTGCTCTTCTGGTTTTATGAGAAGTGTCATGGTACATGCAGTGCATGAACTGGCGTGTTTTTTCTTCTTGAGCCACATACGTGCCAAATGGGCGGCAACTTTATATATTGTGTCTCAAATTAAAACAATCCTGTTGTAAACGCATGGGAGGGAACCAAGAGAGAGACAGACATGCTTTGGCTCTTAGACAATCATCAAAATACATTACCTAGCTGTACGCACTTTTAAATACGTAGCAGTTATTAAACACAAGAAATGTGACTGAAAATTCTGTTATATAACACAAGATGTTTTAAAATATCTTTGTTTTTTTTTTTTTTTAAATTACTAAGTTAGATATTCTTTACTTCTGTATTAAATTTGGTCCTGCGGCTCTAATTATGGTTAGTTTACCATCTTCTTTCAGAAAGCTGCTTCAATCACAATGCAGCTATTTCACTTATATTAGGAAGCGGCTCCATTAATAAAACAAATTACTCAAAATTGTATTTTAAGTACGCTTTAACTTTTGGCTAGCAGAAAAATTATTGCTTTCCATTAAATAGCTCGAGAACGAGATTTGGTGAGAGTGGCAATTTTAAACTCAATGCCCTTGGGTACATGTAGGTGTGTGTGTGTGTGTGTGTGTGTGTGCGTAGGTGCGCGCGCGCGTGTGTGTGTTAGTAGCGAAACTATAAAGCTGATATTTGGCTAAAAGGAAAGAAAGAAGGAAATAAAGAACAATAGAAAGAATGCGCTTTAGAAAGAAGGGAAAAGGAAATATACAGAGAAATTAATGAAGGAATAAATCTAGAAAGAAAAAAAGCAGAAAAGATAGAAAAACTACATACTGAGCCGGATATGTTTAAGGGACTATAGCTAAGATTTTCAGGATAATTCAAATGTGTAGTGTTTAACGCCCGCTTTTACTACATACGGTACCGCAGGCGATGACACTGATGATACATGAGATGAAGATGGAGCACCGGTGGAATGAGATGGCGGGGGAAACCGGAGATCCCGGAGAAAACCCGCCCCAGCGCCGTGTTGTCCAACACAAATCTCACTTTGTGGTCGCCTGGGATCGAACCCGGGCCGCCTAGGTGAGAGCCAAGCTGTCTAACCACTGAGCCACGGCGCGGCCAGGATAATTCAAGCTCAAGTTACCGTTTGCAATGCAAAATCCTTCTGCCTTTATATTCATCAAAAACTGATCTAACTATTTTTAATAAAATACATATTTGCTTTTTGAAAAGATGAAATTGTAGTCCAGAAAAAAACATTTCGCTAGTTGAAATGTATAATTTGTGTTAAAGAAATATTGTCTTAGCATTAGCCACTTCCGAAATCCTCTGTTTTCCCCGAAAATTCCAATAGCTTAAGTAACACTTTTTATTTATTGGAAGTTACTGTTCCAGACCTGGAAAACGGTTAATATTATGTTTTATCATACTAGAACGTTTGAAGGAGAGCCTTATTCAGCCGCGTTCAAATTGACTATCAAATCCGATGTCCTGATTGACAGCACACACTCTACAACCTAAGCCACAGCAGTGTACAATGGTGGTTTCGTGCAGTAGTTATCGATCATGGCAACCTTTCAGTCAATTGCATGCTTACGTTATTTTATATAACATCAGTCCGTTACCAGACATAGCGTGTATTATAGGTAGATTTTAGGAACTCTTCTTTGGTTCTATTGCTAATCCTTAACAAAACAAAAGCGATAGAAGTAGAGTCTATTAATTGATTTACAATACAGATATATTCTGTACCTACGTAAAGGGTGGAAAATAAAGATAGGGGTGAATTTTGAAAGTCTTAAGTAGCCTATAATTTTTAGTCTATCTAAAAATAAACCTTCAAAATATTTCTCAGATTGGTGAAATGGTAGAAATTGCTACATTAAATTTTGGAGTTATAACTAGGATAATTTATTATAATTGGAGCAACTATAATTGAAAATGAAAATTGAAAATTGAAAATGTTTTTCATGAATTGTAAGAACTTTTTTCCACACCCAATAGTACAATCATACAATATCTTCACAAGATGCGTTAAACAGCCCAGGTTTCTGCTTTAGGAGGTGTAAATGTAGCGGCAACCTTTAAAAGTCATAAGGCTGACTAATGTTCTTGTTTACCTAAGGATAAAAGAAGTATTTATAAGTTAGAAGTTAAACTGGGGATTGAAAGTAGTGATATGAATTTTGTTTTTTAAAGTGATAGGGCAGGTTATCTGCTTTTACAAACTTTTAAATGTCATATGCCATTTTTTAAAAATTGTACCAAAAATATTCGTTAATAACAAAGTTCAGAAAAATCGGAGGGAAATATGATGCTTGAAAACGATATACAAATTCCCCAAATCATTAACTGTACTTTAAAAAGCTCTAAGCCTTCCCATTTACCACGTTCGGACAGAAGTCCTTTAGAATCTACTATGTTTGCAACAAAGTGCAAACAAAAAGAAACCTGTGATATTTGTTGAGATAGGTACTTGAATATGGAAATCTCTATATACCTGGTCCGTTTGACAGAGTTCTAAACTATGTTATACACTATTTCGGTTCTGAAGAGCAGTGAATAGCCAATAGTGATTGATCGTGGTCAACGGGGCACTTGATAGCTCAAGAAGTTAAATGCATGAAATCCGAAGAGCATAAACTGGAGCAAACGTGTAGTGCTAAATTTGGCTGTTTCCTCTGTAAAAACCTTAATGCTACTCTTATTGCAACCTAAAACCATAGAGAGGCAGGAATCTTGGATGTAAACATTCCATAATCTTTCAATTTTTCTATAAGACTCTCCCACCCTCTCTTATTACTACTAAGTATCTATGCAACAACAGAAAACACGTTTATTCTGGAAGGATCGACCTGGTTTATCTGTGTTAGTTTCCTATCTGGCCGTTTTGATGAGTGATTTCTTTGTTAGCAGGATTTTCAGGTCGAGAAATGAAGTTTACTACATAAAATATTAATTGTGAAACTCAGAAAACAAGAGAACCTGGTACATTTAAGAGGAAACTAGTGAATTCTGAGATCACGAAACAATTTAAATTATGCAGCTTTAATCAAATACACAGTTTGATAGCCTTTCATTGAAAATAATCTCAAAGGCTCTCAGATGTCTTCTAATCAACTTTACGCGCTTTAATTCCTTTATTTTTTGCAACCAATTAGCATTAAGGTTATTTCGCCATTCAGTGCTAACTAAGCATATTATCACATGTATAACTTGTAAAACTAAATGAAGGGCTTCCGATATTAATAAAACCTGACGCTACAACTGTTAGCCTCTGTAGGTAGTTACGTGTCTGCTCACGTTCAAAATGTCCCGAGTTTGAATCTCGGTCAGCGTGGGTTATCGGGATAAATTTTTTTCCGGGATTTTTCCTTATCCTGAAAGATGATTGTCGAGCAGTTTTAAGCTCTGTGTACCCTGGGTTCAAATGAACATTATTTCACCCATTTCATTAATCGATTGGAGGATTAAATTTAAAAAAAATATATAATAACACCCAAACACTCTGATTCACACGCACACACAAATTATTGCTTGAAATGTGGACAGTACATGATGTTAATAACTACATTATCTATTGTGCTGTGTACTTTAATGTGGTAATAAACTTACATAATGTACTTAAATTTCGATCCAAATTATAATTTTTATTTTATCAGAAGGCCTCAATTATATTTCCAGAAAGTTTGAAATCTTTGCTTTGTTTACATTACAACAGCATGCTTACTTATCTAATTCTATGAAACTGCATATTTGTAATTTCTAATTTCTAATTTTTTATATCTTGTGAACTTCAATTTCAGTTTACTACTTAGAAAACAAGTATATTACATTATACTAAACATTTATAGTTAGGTTAAAGTATGAAAAAGAATCGAGAAATGTTGCTAATGTATTTTTATTCACAATGTAATAAAACTTTACCACACATTTCAATTTCAATTCAGAAATGTAATTTTCTGAAAAAATTATGAGAAAAATGAATCCTAAATGATTACATTTTTATTTGTAGTAAGTACTACGAGAATAAAGCTAAGCTTTATACAACAATATTTGTAAACTAATAATTTGTTCTTGTTTTTATTCTTAGTGAAATAAAGTAGGTAAAAACCTTAACTATAAACAAGATATATCCCAATGAAATGTATCAAATTTGTGCACTGCCTCCGCCATTCTAAAGGAAATATCTCCTTTTTTCGGCTATTTTAAAGTTAGCCAGTCGACTCATATATTCACTAGCATTGTTCTTAGCAAATATTTTACAGAGAGGTAGGTAAGACGTAATACTTTAGGCTATGAAATGTGCCATTTATAACTTACTAAAAGAACAACGCGCAAAGATTCTCATCACTATGAATTATTTCTTCTATATCGTGATCAGCAATGTGTTGCTACATCCTTTTCAGCAGAGAGGCTTCACTTTCCCTCTGCAACTGGTCAGTTTAATTGTTATTGTTTCTGAGCACAGTGAATGAGCTTAATTAACGAGCGAGATTGCTCTGCGATAATGTGTGATCACATTCACTGCCCGCCTCGGTAGCGTAGATGATATCTGCCTCACTTTCAAGAGATCCCAAGTTCAAATCTCGGTTAGTGACTAACCTGGATAAGGTTTTTTCCGAGGTTTTCCCTTATCCTGATAGACGAATTTCGGGTAACTCTAGCTCCATGGACCCCGGACTCATTTGAGCATAATTTCACCCATTTCATTCATCGTCCAATATGACTTAACTTTGGACGTAAATTGAAAAAAAAAAAAAAAGGTTCCAATAGGAAGTTCGGGATTCGATTCCCGTTGACCTCCCCATTCTGACCTTGGCGTTTTCCTAGTGTTGCCTGTTGGATAGGCGAATTTAATGTGTTTTCTCACATACCACGGTTTCCTTTCCATAATTTCAATTTCATTCTGGTGCATTCTCATTTTTCGGGTGGGCTTCTCAGTCTCGTGATGTATTAATGTGCTGGACAGATGGCACGGATACTTGCTGAAAGGAAAAAGTATTTTCCATTGACCCTAGGGAGCTGCTTGGTCAACAGATCGTTTTTCGTTCTCTCTAGGTAGCTGCAGCAGTGGAATGGATCTCCGAGCCTGTAGCTGTTAAGGACTTCCGCACGTCTCTGTGGCCTGTAGCCTTCTGTGGTTCCCAAACTGCAGAGTGTGCCCTCAAATAGGCATAGGACATATTAGAAACATTTTATGAGGACAAAACGAAATATTTATCTAAAGATATAGAAAACAATTAGTGATGAATGTTTCCCATATACAATAATAAAGCACTAGTAATGTAATAATTACTATAAATTATATACTTTGTTATTATTGTTGATGTTATTGTAAATCTAACACAAATTTCCAGACATTAGTTTATAAACCATTTTAAATTGCATTGGGGTATACAGTAATTCTGGTTACACATTAGTTATCTAACAAATATGGACTGCTAGCTATACGCATAGTGTTTCTTAAAATAAATGTTTAGTTTAGTTCTCTCATTTAGTACTTAATTGAAAAGGTACTTTATCACAATATGAGGGTTTGGATTACTGCCTTGTGTTAAACATTTCAATAATCAATAATTTTATTTTGTTTACTTTTGCATTACAGCCATTAACTTTAATACTAGTTATGGTTGCAGAAACATTTGTTAAATATAGGTTGGTATACACAAATCACTGTAAAGAAAGGCACTATTAATAACATTACTAATGTGTTATTTTGAAGTTTATTATAAAATTCATTTTTAAATGCTACCAATAGAAAAGAAAATAATTAATTTAAGGATTTATTTTTATTCTAGCTAAATGATTAGAGTGAATTAGCACAACTTCAAATATTTTCATATGCCTATTTAAGCTTCTCAGTTCGATTCTCGGTCAATGTGGGTTTTCGGAATAAGGTTTTTACCGGGGTTTTCCCTTATCCTGAAAGACGAATGTAGGGTAACTCTAAGCTCCATGGACCCTGGACTCATTTGAGCATCATTTCATCCAATTCATTCACCGTCCGATATGACTTAACGTTGGAGGGCGCAAATTAAAAAAAAAAAAAAAAACAGATAAATAAAATATTATTCCTCAAGAAATTACTTCAATCTGACTATTTCCTTTTTTATATTAATTTATTGTTGTATATGCTTAATTTTAGACTACATTGCTTCAGCCATATATACTATGAAACTTCTAAATCGATTTACTATTCTGTTTTAATTTTAAGCAACTCTGAATTGCCCTGAATGATCAAATGTAATTTTTCTAAGAACAAGTATTTATTATAATTTTCTGGGTTATGGGAGTTATTGAATACATAAAATGGAATCCCAGTGGTAACGTTATGAATGAATAAAAAGCCTCCATATATTGGTTTCTTGTCTTCATACTGTTGAATTTGATGCAAATATTACACTTTTATTCTTACAATCACTGACTGGTTGTACTGATATGTGACTGTTCATAGAACATTGAATTCATCAGCTAAAAGTCTCTAATTAAACGTATGCAAATTGATCGCAACCTAATTGGATACTGCAAACGGTTAGCTCGGTCAACTAATTAAAGCTATATTAATTGCACACGACAGAACTCCTACATAACGTTGCGGCCTATTTCAGAAATTTAAAGGACCTATTTAATTTACTGTGAGAATTGTTTCCCCCCACTTTCTTTCAACATCAATTTACCATCAGCACCATTTCTGTCAGTCTATAGAGGGTTGTGAATTAACCACAATAGGACATCCTAGCTTCATTATTTACTGTTTACTGACACCTCAGTAACTTCATTTTCGCTTTCTAATTTTAAGTATCTGATTTTACATTTGTTATGGAGCGAATAACTGTAATTCTGCAGCTCTCCCTGTATTGATATATTGTACATATAGCTTTATAACTAATTGTTAGTTTTACATTGGCATTTATTATGTAAAGCATATAAACCGCTTCGAATATCTTGAAAAAGCTAGTGGTTAAACAATCTTCAATATCGTTTCACAAAAGTAGTCCTGTTTATATTGAAAACATTTTGAAGTTGCCGGCCCTCGTAGCCATGGTCGCTAAAGCGTATGTCTGTAGTGTTCCGCCGTGTAGAGGTTCGCGGGTTCGAGTCCCGCGTTGGGTATTGGTGTTTATGTGTGCAGTGTATATTTGTGAAACTAGGAAAACTGATAAGAAAATAAACTGAAATAATGAAAAATCGGTTAAATAAGGGGAAAAAAAAGAAAAAAGAAAAATATAAATCTATATTACATAGATATATTTTTTAATGCAATAAATAAAAAAAAGTTCATTTACTAATCTTGTTGGCTTTTCGAGCGACTGTTGTCACGATTGTAGATTTGTTTTTTATTTATAAATTTTACACTTTTGGTTTTCAGACTTAAACATGCTTGTTATATATGTGACGGATTCTATTAGAGTCATCTATATTTTTGATGAAAATTAGTTATAGAGATGCAATGATGATACCACAATTTACAGCAGTGCCTTCAGTTTGCAACGTCAGCAAATGTGAGGAAATCCTGTTTGAGTAATTGGGATATTTAGTTTACTTTCTGCCTAGGAATCACAGAGGAATTTTGCTATGCACATCAGTCGTGTTTAGCTTTTAGCATCATCTCTGAAAAAGAAGTTGGTTTGCTCAGAATGTGAATAGAATATACTAAAGTTTAAATTAGAAGAAAAAGAGGCAGTGATGCCTAAATAAATTTACGTAACAAGTATAACAGCAAGCTAAATTATACAAAAACTACATTTGTCAAGAACATTACTTTTATTACTGAAAATACTGAAAATTACTGAACATTTTATTATGGAAATAAAATTATACCTACAATACATAATCAAGACCATGGTATTCTAATGGACGTTTATAGTACTTAATTTTTATATTATACACTCGTATAATAAGTTAATTTTTTTTTCAAAATATCTCCTAAGTAATATAGTCCATTTATTAAATTCATTTTTGCATTGTTGTAAAACATTTACTTTGGGTGCTATATCTTACCAAATCTACCGTTCATGTGACATTGAATATTAGTGTAAAATCTAAGAACGATTTTCTTGATTTATAACAAAACTAAAACTAATAAATATTTAAATTTAAAAAATATACATTTGCATCATTTAAGTACACAATAACAAGAGCTTAGGTATCGTGTGTGACCCGCTTTCGGGAAGTCGCGGGTTCGATCTCTATAGACACGTAATCTGATTTGCGTTTTTCGTAGTTTAATCCTTGTCACTCAGCTGAAGTTTGGTGTGCTGGCTCATATACCACGATTTCCTATCAATAACTTCCATTTCATTAAATTTTCTTCCTCTTTTAAGTGTGGTTCTAGGTTCGTCGCCTAGTATATTGACAGTGTTATGTAATACATGTAACGCTTTTTATAGACCATTTTCTGAGCTAGATATGAGAACTTGATCGTCTGCAAATAATAAAGTATCTAAATATCTATTTCTAATTATAAAATGCGAATCTAATTTTGTCTGCCAATCAAATATGGCATCGTCAATATAAATATTAAAAAGTGACGGTGAAAGTGGATACCCTTGTCTTACTCTTTGAATAATGTAAATATTTGAGGTAAACATGTCCAAGAGAAAACTGTTCCTTCTCCTTCTCTTTCTGCTTCTTGTAAGTGGCTACTTTCCAATTGCTCACAACAGTCACTAACTGATTGTTGAAGGACTGTCTTGTGTTTCCTTTGTTGGTCCCATTGTGGTGTTCTGTAGTTCCTTTATTGTTGTTAAAGTCGTTTGTCTACCTCATAAACTCAGTGTTATTTTGAACTAAGATACCAACGGAAATGCTGAAATAAAACATTGTCATGTATTACACTTGTGATCTATTGTCCGGCAGAATTTCCTGGTTAAGAACCGAAATGCAGAGAAAACGCTTACAGTTTTTTTCCAGTCAAAGAATTGAAATTTAATTATATTATTAATATCATATATTCTTATACTTCTGTAATTAATCCTTCCACCACTTACGCTCACCCATTTCGTTTGCTTATTATGTGCTAATCACCATGAGGAGTATACATGATGACTCTTCGAGAAATTTTTCCGAAATATTAACTTTGAAACAAATTTTCACTGTCTACACCATATTTGTAAACATATACATATGTTGCACTTCTTACTCGTGTATCTAAATCAATATCATAAGTGACCACAGTATATAAATACACATTTATTTTTCATGCTGTATATACAGCAGGATTTACATTTCCACTTATATTCAGTTCCTTAAATACAAAATATATTATAATAACAAATCGATATAAGCGTAGTTTAAGACTGAAAATGTAAAGTTAAATTGTATTCATTGAAATATGATATTTAATATTAAGTCAGCACTATTAAGAAATAGTTAATAGTTATTATCCGCTGTTATAAACAACCTCCTTTGTATTTTAAAAGGGAACAGAAATACCATGTCATATTTGTTAAACTTACATAGCAGCTGATTTAACAATTACAGCTTTATTCAGTAATATGCTGTAATAACAGGCTAATTTATACTTTAATTTCAAAAATAAAGAAGTAAACTTATCCCATTATGGATATCATTGACGTACAGAAGGCCTAAACATATTTTACTGACTTAAGACTAGAATTAATCCTCCTGAGGCTTTCCTTTCGCCTAAATGATCTGTGTGCTCTATCTGGGATTTTGTAAACGCGTGCATTAACAAATCTGGGGTATTAACATTAATAAGACTTTCTGTACCCTTTCACATTTGACGGCCCCGCCGTGGTCAAGCTCTCATCAAGGCGCTCGGGTTCGATCCCAGGCAACCGCATATAAGACCTGTGGTGGACAACACGGCACTGGTTTCGGGGTTTCTCCGGGATCTTCGGTTTCCCCCGCCATCTCATTTCACAGTTGCTCCATCTCCATTTCATGTATCATCAGTGTCACCGCCTGCGGTGCTGCATGAAGTAAAAGTGGGCGTTAAACATTCATTCATTCATTCATTCATTCATTCATTCATTTATTTTTTCACATTTGACGTATATTCATTATGTGCAATAATGCTGTACACGAAAATACTTTCTAAAATCGCTAAAGCTGGTTAGTATACATTCGGGTACACACACACTTCAGAAACAGATCTTTCTTATCAGTTTCCTTGGATAGTAAGTTAACTTGGAAACAAGGGAAGAGTAACATTTTAATTAAATCACATTACTCACCAAAGAAAATTAAATATGCAAAGCTGAACATGCGAACAACGAATTTTGAGAAAACTAATACTGGGAGGTTTTAACTGAAACCAAATTGTATTTTTTGACATGTTCTAAAATTTTTGTGTTGCAAGACAATCTATAACTCCCAAATTCTCATGAATACGCACAATAAAGAATAAAGATTTCAGAAACATTTCCGAATATTTTAATATGTATTATTAATCATTCCATTGTTTCAAATTCATGATATTTTAAATCAAATTACTGGCCCGATTTTGAGAAGAAATAAAAAACGAAGTTTAAAAATATTTTAGATTCAAGCAATTTTTTCATTATTTTGTTTTATTTTGAATCCCTAAAGTTTGTCCTTATTAAGGTAAGGCACCACTAAATTTTCTCTCTCTTCAATTTTCAATCCTAAAGCTAAAATTGGGTACAGGTCTAAATCATAAAATCAACAATTGTCTTAAACTGAAATTTTCTATCTTAAAGGTAATATTTGAAACCTTGTGTAGTTAATACAACGTATACAAATTCTTGTTAATCAGAAGTTTAAAAGAAAATTAAATATAAAATAATTTACTAAATGAGTTTAAAATACTGACTTAAAGCCTTTTGAATTTTAATGTTCATTGATAGTGAAAACATCGAGGTTTCATTAAAACACACTTTTGAAATTCACATGCTCAAATGTTCTGGAAATTAAAATAAAATATATCTATACAATGAGTAGGCAAAACGCATATATTCACTTTTCTTGTTATACCTACTAAAAGATCTGGAACAAACTTGAAATACAGGAAAACAGGAGGTTTTACAATGATTTATAGACGTAAAAGATTTAAGCAAGGTATATTAACCTTCTGATAGGTAAGATGGCAAAAGAATATGTTTTCATAAATAGATCTAAAACTATTCAGAAGCAAAGATTTTGCAGTCCAATAGTTCATAAATTCATTTGTTCAGTGATTCCTGCTTTGGTTATAGCATTTCATATTTATCAGGCTTTCTTTACTTTTTATGTAACACAGAAAGAGGTAATGGGGGAAAGGAGGGAGGGAGAGAGCTGCTTTTTATGTAATGTATCGGTGAAATTCGAAAAGCCACGGTGTGCAAAACATTCTGTTAAAATTTATGTCACTTATTCCAAACAAAAACCAGCAATATTTGCCCATGTTTAAGAATTCTAGCTTGTCTTATTAGTCATACATAAGAATTGAATTAACTAAATTTCCTGTTGTAACAAAAATGCCCCACATGTTACACTTTTAAACATTATTTATATCAATAAAGACTAGGTGTTACGCCAGTGAATTAAAAAAAAATCTATTGCATCAGATATTTTACACAAACTCCTGTTTTGTGTTAAACAAAATATTTCTTTTTGTATCTCACGGAACTCTTGCGTTTACAAAAGTTATTAATTTAATTCTCAGTACTAGAGCGTAGCTTTAAAAATTATTGTACTGAACTCACATGACTTTCTCTACTCTTGTACAAACTGTTCTTACAAACGCTTATTCCTCTATATATTTCATGTTGATCAAGATAAACATATGAATAAAATGTCTTATCGCATAGTTTGCCCTCTAGTTATAAGGGTAATAAATGAATGAGTATGCTTTAAGCAATCTGCGGCCAAGGAATAAAAAATAGATAATGGCTTCATAATTTAGAAAGCCGTAAGTATTTGAAAATTCTTTTGGAATTTAAACCAGTGGCAACAATACCTCATAAGTCCTGAGCTCCACGAGAGAAGAGTGAGACAGAGAGAGAGAGAGAGAGAGAGAGAGAGAGAGAGAGAGAGAGAGAGAGAGAGAGAGAGAGAGAGAGAAAGAAAGAAAGAAAGAAAGAAAGAAAGAAAGAAAGAAAGAAAGAAAGAAAAATATCAAAAAGTGTTTGAGATAAATTATATACTTCAGCATGACCTACGTTTTTCGTGTAGCGGTCGAGCCGTGGCTGAGCAGTTACACCACTTGGCTCTCACCAAGGCGACCCGGGTTTGATCCCAGGCGACCGCAAAGTGAAATTAGTGATGGACGACACGGCACTGGGGCAGGTTTTCTCCGGGATGTCCGGTTTACCCCGCCATCTCACTCCACCGGTGCTTTATCTCATGTATCATCAGTGTTCCCACCTGTGGTGCCGTATGCAATAAAAGCGGGCGTTAAACACTACATTTTTTCGTGCAGAAAGATTTAGTACATCACTTACGGTTTGTCAGCTATGCAAAATTCATCCAGAATGAAGGGTACATCAGAAAATTCAGGACATACGTACATTTCATTTGTAATGAAAATATCTTAAACATATGACATTTTAATCAAAATCTTCAGAGCAATTTAAATAAATCAAAATTTTCCATGTTCTATGTTCTACGTAAAGTATAAGTAGATTTTCTTTAAACTCATGTCGCATTACCAGAAGATGCTGCGCTTTTATACCTACCAAGTTTGGTATTTAAAGACTGTTCATTACTGGGTTATTCTGTTTACAGAAGCACACTCTCCCCCCTCCCCCACACACATAAATCTCCCCGCCAAAATAAATAATAGTTCAGGGACCTCGATACATGTATTTATTTACACATTTCCCTAACAAATTTCAGGATGGAAGGCAATATTTCCCGAACTTACTGTAAATAGTAGAGAAAGTGAAAAGAAAAATAATTTCTTTTTAGAACTACCAAACTGGGCGTCGTTTATGGAGAATCCGTGTCTTATTAAAATGAACACTTTTAATTATAAAAACATTTTAGAAGAAATAGCCCTAAACACATAATTAGAGATAAATAAATAATGCACAAGAAAATATCACATACATTTGTGCTTGTAGAGGAAGTGAATCAATAAATACACTCATTTATTTTGGTGCCTTAAATTGCTGCTAGATTATTAAACAAATTAAACTCGTAATAATCAACGATCAGTGTATTAGTTTCTGTATAATAAAATCAACTAAAATTTCTGTTAATACGCAGGTAATGCAGATATCTATCACCTCGAGTACAACATGAGTCTGCTTGACTTTAGCACTTCTAATTACCTTTTCAACCAATATTTGTTTCATATGAAAATCACGTTACAATAGGAACATTTTCATGCACAGGCAACCAAGGAAAAGAAATAAAACCTTCCAAAATGGCTTTTATACTGCTTCTCCCTCTCCTGTTTCTCTAGGCTTTGTGTTGTAAATGTTGCAGAAGAACGGACAGAACGCTGCTTATGATTGACTATAAAAGCTTAGGTTTCTAATTCACGGTATCTGATCCTAAATCATTACAGCAAACGAGTGTGCATTGGTATTTCTTTCCTCCTTTTAGGTTGCTTTTCGTAGTTACTCACACATATACACAGAATTACAAATGAAGAAACTCCCATGCCCGAGGCGGGACTCATACCGTGACCCTCTGCGTCACGAAGCATTAAGCCATGGCCCGCTGTTGTTAAAGCTTAAGATTCTGATTAAAGAGGATTTCATTTCATTTACCAATCATTTCACCCAGTCAGGAACACCCGGCTTCCACTTAGATGGCCAGCATGATCCGCCTTTCTCTTTTATAGGTTGGCAACGTTTTCATTCCACATTGAATGGCAGTAAACACCACCTTCAGTGTCATATATATGTATGTATATATATGTATATAAATTTATGTTAATTAGCAAACAGTGGGTGAACCAAAGCATGCAAGCGTTCTTCCCTTAAAGATGATTATAATCTTCCCACTGTTTACAGGGCTTAGGTTTCTTATTCTCGCGATTTTCATTTCATTTGCCATTCATTTTATCCGACCACAAATATTCCTGCTTTGACATTACGCGGATCACCTTATATCACGTTTTTTTGTTATTCATAGGTTAGCAACACTCTTATTACACATCAACTGGCACTAAGCGTCACCTACACAGACAACGTGGTAGAGCGCCCATTCATCGCATTCGAAAATTTGCCTAAAATAATCGGTATTAAATGTTTAGGAAATAACCAAATGTGTTTTTTTTTTTTTTTTTTTTTTTTTGTAATTGTACGTCCTCCAACGTTAAGTCATATCGGACGATGAATGGAATGGGTGAAATGATGCGCAAATGTATCCAGGGTCCATAGAGCTTAGAGCTACCCAACATTCGTCTTTAAGGATAAGGGAAGACCCCTGAAAAAACCTTATCCAGGTAGCTTACCCTAACCGAGATTCGAACTCGGGACCTCTTGAACGTGAGGCAGACACGCTACCATCCACGCTACCGAGGCGGGCAACCTAATGGTTAATATACTTGCTCTTGGCTATTTTGGGATACATAGGTGATCTAGAAAACATAGGTGATCTAGAAAAACAGTAATAAGGGTGGATTGCACAAATTCCATACGAATGCTATTTGGAGTTGATATCTGTCCAGGAGCCTGAAAATCACCCACTTGCCCTCCTTTATAACTCATTTAAATAACTGAAAATAACGCGTGAGAGTTACAAATATGGCCATTTTGGTTCTACTGGACATGCGCATTGGAGATTGCCAGTGTGAATAAGAAGAAAATTTCTCTAGATTAATTATGATCTTCTTCTTCTTCTTCTTCTTCTTCTTCTTCTTCTTCTTCTTCTTCTTCTTCTTCTTCTTCTTCTTCTTCTTCTTCTTCTTCTTCTTCTTCTTCTTCTTCTTCTTCTTCTTCTTCTTCTTCTTCTTCTTCTTCTTCTTCTTCTTCTTCTTCTTCTTCTTCTTCTTCTTCTTCTTCTTCTTCTTCTTCTTCTTCTTCTTCTTCTTCTTCTTCTTCTTCTTCTTCTTCTTCTTCTTCTTCTTCTTCTTCTTCTTCTTCTTCTTCTTCTTCTTCTTCTTCTTCTTCTTCTTCTTCTTCTTCTTCTTCTTCTTCTTCTTCTTCTTCTTCTTCTTCTTCTTCTTCTTCTTCTTCTTCTTCTTCTTCTTCTTCTTCTTCTTCTTCTTCTTCTTCTTCTTCTTCTTCTTCTTCTTCTTCTTCTTCTTCTTCTTCTTCTTCTTCTTCTTCTTCTTCTTCTTCTTCTTGAGGTACTGAATCATGTGAGAACTAAAACTTGGTGCAGCCCGGAAATTGCCAGTTAACCTCCTAACGGTATATACTATTAAAATGTAAATTATGCACTCACATGACATTTTCTGTTCGTATGCGAACTATTTTTACAAACTAAATTGCTCTAATTCGTGTTAATGGAGATAAGCTCTTGTGGAAATTATCCTTTTTCGCTAACTTCTCTTAAAGTTGCAAGAACAATATGGCGATACGCAAGTCTCAAGTGATAGTTAAATGTTCAAAGAACTGCTCGCTATATGAGGTTTCAAAATATCCTTAACTTTGCATGGCCAAAAGTTAAGAAACGAAAAACTTCTTCCCATTTGCAAAAAATTAAATGTGTTGGAAAATTCAAACATAGAAGGAATATCTCATAAGAAATATGGTTCACTCAAAAAGTGAATTTGGTACAACCTGTGTTTTTCACTGACGGCTACAATTTTTGTGTTAAGAGATTTTGTCCATCTCTTGGTTTATCAGTTATGTAAGTTCAACCAGAATGAATATGACTTCTTGGAACATTCCCAGAACCTTCAAGATATACATACATATAATTAGTCATAAAAATGTGTTAAACATATCGTATTTTAATCATAGCGTTAGAGCCATTTACGAGAAAGTCAGAATGTTGGAAAAATGAGCCACGTAAAAGATGGGACGACTTTCTTCATGATCTTCGTGCAATATTCTTGAAAGATGCTGAAAACATATAATTTTCTACCTAGCGTGTTTGGCATTTAACAGATTTTGGTTTTTGAGTTCTGCTGTTCACGAAAACAAACACACGGACCTTCCCCACCCATAAAGGTAATTAAACATGCAAATAAGCAGTCAGCAGCCTCGTACATGTGTTTTCGGTCACATTACCGTATTGAAATTCTCGATAGAATGCAATATTGCTTCTCCTTAATTTAAATACGTAGTAGACAAAAGCAGATAGAAAAATTATTTATTTTGCTGTTGAACTAGACTTGATTTATGAAAAATCCCTTATTAACTAAAATGATTAAGAAGAAAATTGCTGTTTTTAATTATGTAAACATTTCGAGTGGAGTTAATTTGGGCCTAAATATGTACCTATACAGTTAAAAATAAATAATATTGTATATGAAGTGGTTCAAGATACACCTTCTTTTTTTTTCCAAAATCATCGCTAGATAGCAGCTATTAGCCTAAACTTAAACAAGCAATAAAACAAATAAGATTCACAATAATATGCAACCATTTTTAGTTGTTTGTATAACATCAACTATGAGTTCATGTTATAATTTTTATATACAGATCTATTGTTTTGAGTGCAATATGAGTAAACGTTAAATAGAACTTCCACTGTTGGATGCAAAGGTTACTCATCAACAGCCACAATTGCAATTTGCAGTTCAAACAGCTTCTCACGGAGATGAAGAGATTTATAAATGATATGATAGATGAAGAATCAAGGTTAGTATAAAGAGGCTGTATATATAAAGTATTGCAACATTTATTTTCGAAAACTGCAATCTAAATTTACGGAAAATTCAATGAAAAGTTATAGAAGCTTCAATTTCTAGCCTCAGAGCGGTAATTGACAAAATTAAACTAGGAAACTCCTACAATGGCTATAGAACTGCATAAAAGATGCAAAAACTTCTTCGAGTTCGAAAGACGAATCCAAAACCATCTACAACGTTTTCGATAACTTTTCAGCTCTTCCATTACTTTTCATAACTAATGTACGTGTTTCCTCCACGGTTTCCTTCAGATACTGCTTTGTTTATGACAGTAAATTGGGAAAACAATGCTTATGGTTGACTATGGTGTAAACTTAATTTTCCAATTCAAGGAAGGTTAGGTTATGTTGCTTTATAGATGTATAGAAACTTAAGTTTATTAGCAACCAGTAATTACACCAAAGCACGCGAGCATAGTTCTATAAACGATGATTATTATTTTCCCACTGTTTATAAAGCTTAGGTTTCTTATTCATGGCATTTTCATTTCATTTATCATTCCTTTTGTTGAATCACAGATATTTCTGCTTTGGCATTAAACGGTTCGCTAATTTATCGCGGTCTTATCATTCATAGGTTAGCAACATTCTCATTACACACCGAATGGCACTAGACGCCACATACAATATCAACGTAGTACTATTCCCGGCCGTCGGAATTGAAAATTTACCCAAAAATAGATGTACAGAAAGTTCAGGAAGTAACCTAAGAGGTTACGAAAATAATCGCATGAGAATAACATATGTGGCTATCTTGATCGTACTGAACATGAGCAGTGGAGATTGCCGTCCTGATAACAGAATTAACAGAATTCTGCAGAATACAAAAATTGTAGCCATAGATTGCCACATAGCCTAACCTATGTGTGTGTGTGTGTGTGTGTGTGTGTGTGTGTGTGTGTGTGTGTGTGTGTGTGTGTGTGTGTGTGTATATATATGTGTGTGTGTGTGTGTGTGTGTGTGTGTGTGTGTGTGTGTGTGTCATTTACTTCCTCCAACGTTAAGTCATACCAGACGATGAATGGAATGGGTGAAATGATGCACAAATGATCCAAGGGTTCAGAGAGCTTAAGAGTTACCCGACATTCGTCTTTCAGGATAAGGGAAAACCCCGGAAAAAACCTTATCCAGGAACTCACCCTGACCGAGATTTGAACTTGGGACCCCTTAAACGTGAGGCAGAGATGCTACCATCTACGCTACCGAGGCGGTAGCGTATATGCTACATTAACGTAAACTATGTGACTCGGGAACCTAACCTTAATAGTAACATCCAATTTACGCACGCACATGACTTTCTCTACTCTTATGCAAGCAACTTTTATAGGGGACACTGGGAATATAATAGGTCTTAAATAATAGTTAAATATTTAAAGAGCTGGTCGCTCTGTGAGGTTTTGAAATTCGTTATCTTTGCCTGGCCAAGAGATAGAGCGAAAAGCTGCTTCCCAAATGAAAGAAAAAAAAAACATTATTGGAACATTGAAACACACAACAAGGAATATTACGAAAGCGTGGTGTTTAACGTACTTCTCGTTTTTGTGTTCTACTGTTCACACACACACACACACACACACACACACACACACACACACACACACACACACACACACACACACACACACACACACATGTGGATATTTTTTGGAAATGCTTTTACTGTGTTTAAATCACAAATAACGCCTCGCACGACAGCCCATAAAGGGCCAATGCCTGCCAACCCGACTGCCGGCCTCACGTCCACATACGCAAGGTAGAGGTGGGCGATCATTTTACTGCATTTAGGAAACCTCAAATCGTGCATTTCCAGTAAAATTTGGGATTCTATAGAATATTTTGGTAAAATGCAATACCTCCCCTGTCTACTATTTACATGGTAGATAAAACGTACTTATATGCTCATGTTCTTTAATATAGTTTTGAGGAACAGCATTAAGATTTGGAAAAAAAATGGTAGAACCTTTCATACTCAGAAGAATGTTCAGTATGGAAGAACGGCGAAAAATGTCTGCGAGTAAGGAATGTTTAAAATTAGGCGTACCTATTAATAATCATAAAGTAACAAGTAATCCATGGCGTAACAGCGGGCCAGCGCCGGCGAACCCGACTGCCGACCTCATGCCCACATACACAACGCAGAGGTGGAAGATCACCCAACCGATACGTGTAAGAGATGTAGTCAGCATCACGCACCACCAGCCGGAAAGTTGGCCTTGTTGAACAGGATCTGCTACCCATCGTGGCTCCTCAATTTCCTCACGAAGCTGAGCGGTCACCGGTTTTACACCCGGGACTTAAAATCCGCATCCCTATCAATAATCATGCTCCTGTCCATTTATAGCTCTAGTTAATTATTACTGTAAATTTTCAAGTGAAAACTGTGTCTTCTTAAATGTCACAATTTATAGGTATTAAGATTTTCATTTTTTCATTTTTCCAAATTCTGTCAAAACCTCACAATGGGCACTATTTTTAAAGCTTGTTCGTCACAGGGAATAATACTGCAAAGTTTTAAGCACATCTCGGGGATTTCCAGTGGTTTGGTGCGATGGTTTTCACCTGGGCAAGAACAAGATGTACGATGCAGTAAGTGATCCATGGTCCCATTATACTTAGGTTCACAGATTCCCGTATAAGTTTTTTAATTTGTTTTAGGTTTTACTTTATTTTAACGGAGACAATAGTTTTATTCTTGGCCACGGTTCTAGAGGGCAATTTCAAAGTTGGTCTTCCTTGAATCAAACCATATATTTTGCCTGATGTTACTGTCAAACAAATTAGCGCCTGTTGATAGCGTCACATCCGCGTTCGCGGGTCTATCGTGGTGAAGTTGAGCGGGAGTAGGGGAAATGCTGCGCCCTTGTTGTTTTTTGGCTGGAGGAGCAGAATAGCTACGAGGGGCATTAGCTGACGTCCCGAAGACGCCACGAACCCAGAAGCGAGTCGTATTATTATTGCGCAAATACCGTTAGAGACCGTTCCAATAAGTAATTCAGGAACAGTTAATTGCTGGAACAATATCCGCATCCGGTAGACTATATAAAAGCCGTTGCAAAAAGAGTGTTGTAGTTTCTTTGGGTAAATTTTGAACTTCGAGTGCCAGCCAACGCACTCGGCCCCTTGGTGAGGAGACGGTGCAGTGAAGCAGTTCACGAGTCGGTCGGTCAGTTGAGTTGTGTGAATCAACGGAGCAACGCAGTGAAGTGTGGTACCTTCCAAGCTCCGTCGTGAGGAGTAGGCAAACGGTGGAGTGGTGCTGCGAAACAGTATCCGAGCGAATATCGGAGTTGTGCTCAAAGTCGACGTGCAGCTCAGTGTGAGGGGTAAAACGCTTTGTACGTCAGCGAGATTACTACCAGCGCAAGTAGGCGCGTACTAAAGAGACATGAAAACAAATAGACGTGTTGCAGCTGTGTATTTTTGTAAAAGGGAAGGTAAATTGTACATTAGCATTTACACTAACAAGTTTATTGAAAAATACTTTGAGGTGAACCACTCTTGTGTTTTGTGTTTTTGTCACAATTCAAATAATGTGTAGGGAATTGGAGCAATGCATTTGAAACTTGTTGTGAGATTACAAGGAGTGTTTTTACTAAATTTCACTTTTAACCTCGGATCACATCTCAGTTCATCTAACTGCTCTTCCTCTTCAAAGTAAAATATATATTTTGATGTTAATATTGCTGGAGATATCTATAAAGCAGTTTCCGATTCAGTCATAAATTTCTGACGATAGAAAAGAGAAGTAATGTTTTAAATTTACCGAGAACGGTTCGAAGTATTTGGAAACTGGTGATATAATTCGCCATGATTGAATATTTGGGTAAGGAACTGTGCTAAATGAGAAAACATGTGAACAGTCTCTTTCAGAAGATTTTTTTTTTTTGGAAATACCAAGCTTACTTTTGAAAGCCAGATGCTCTTGTAGATGAAAAATATTTTCTCATTCTTAATCAAGTTCAAATGGTCGTTGATGTGTGAAAGGTTTACAGGTTATATGATCTAGAATTCACCTTTAAGAAAATTGCTGAAAGGAGATTTATTATGATCTCTAAAGGAAATCAGAAGCTGCTTTCAATGTTCAAGTATTCTGCCTACCACTTTGCTCCTTAAAAGCTAGCTACTCGAAATCGTGTGAAGGAGAATTGAAAACTTGAGTTTTTATTTATGGACGCGCTTTAGATGCTGTAGTTCTTAGCGTCTCATTCTATATTGGCCGTAAAAGACTGCTTAATTTTGCTCAGAGGTCTCTTTATTAGGTATGAGATTTACTTTTCTTTTATTTTTTGTGTAGGAGTTAATGTCTTCTTTCAAGGTTTGGCATATTTTGGCTGAGTAGACCTGTTTAATAAAGTTGACTGTGTCATGAACATCTTTCAATTCATCTCTAAGCATTTTTAATTATGCAACCAATCAGACTTTTACTTTCACAACCTTCGACTGACTAACCACTGAGGAGGCAATGCATCAGCATTGCAAAAAGAAATTGATATAGGGCTGTTCGTGAAGGGATTTAATTATCTACGGAACTTCTATAATGAGATGGCGAAGCACTAGATATCCTTGAAACCCCAGTACGGAAATGTTTTAAGGATTATATTCAGAGGACCTCATGTATTTATGCTTAAATCTCTATCCACTGAATATTTCCTCTATTTGAGGTACCTAAAAGTGACATGTTTCACTTTGCAATGCGATAGAGTTGGTTCCTTCTACTGAAGTGTAAATTGTGTTATGAATGAGCAGTTTTGACAGAGTGTACATTATTGAGTCCGTTTTGCACATGTTTTTCTTTTCCTTAAAAGTTTGCTGCAAGCATTACATATCAGGACGAACTACCGGAAATAACTGACGGTGTTCTGTGCGTACAGAAAGGCTGACGACTATGTTTATTTGTTGTGGTGTCCTATAGGTCTTTGTTGACCCACATTACTGGAGACAAATTATTTTTTCCCTAAAAATATTAAAGCTATCTGCATATCATTTAAAACATGCTTATAACCGTAGAGCGGATATGGCAACATTTTGAAAACATTTGAATACAAAATGCAAAAATAGAATGTTCCTATTTTAGTGCCCTTAGTCTTCTAGATAAACTGTGCAACATTTCATTGTTATACCTAGTTGTCTTTTTTTATGGACACATAGTATGAAATTTTAAACCACCGAATATCTTCAATATATGCTACGATAAATTATAAAACCACTATATTAATACAAAATGGAAACAGCTGTTTTGTACCTCTCTTCGGTTAAAGCTAACAGTCTCCTACCTTAGAATAAAACTTTGAGAGCTGTGGCAAAATTATACTTTTTGTAAACATCTAAATTAGAATACATTTACCTATACACCATACATTCTTTTTCATGATCCTTTGAAAGAAGGACGTGGAGTAATACTTTCGAACAGTGTTTTGAATTTGCTCTGTATGTGTGATTAAAGTTCAACAGTGATTTTTGAAAAAAAAATACTGGCTACTTTCTAATTTCAAAAATGAATAGGCATGTGTGCAAAATATATGTAGATTTCATAAATTAGAATATATCTCCTGACGTTGATACCTTGCCAAATTAAGTATGAAAATGAATAAACACGGCATTCGTAAACGAACAAAGTTAGTGCTGGATGTTTTCCTAATAAGTAAAAAACATTGGTACGTCAAATTTTTAGAAAGTATTAATTTTATGACCGACTATTTCAAAAGGCTGAAGACTGAATTTTATTTCTTAATTTTTAATGAATAGCATGTTATATTAGTTTATACATTAAACTTTTCACAAGTACAGCTCAATTTGCAACTCAGTTGAGGCAATCTCAGAATAAGGCAATGGTATGCTACAGTTAAACTCCACCTTCAAGTTAAATATGTGCTATTTAAGATGGCTGTAGATATAACCCAATAATACTGAAAGTTGGACCACCAATAAGTTCCGCTACGTAGAGGGTCGCGGGTTCGAGTCCCGCCTTAGGCATGGGTGTTTATGTATATTTTGACACTGATATCATATTATATATATTAATTTAAAAAAAGGAACTGGAATCCCTGTCTCTAACTCTCTCTCTCTCCTCTCTCTTCCCCTCTGGAAACTATGCCATAATTAACTGATCTGACCTTGTCAAATCTTTGTATTCTTATATTTCCTTTAAAAAGTGTACATAGTATTTGAACTTAATAGGTCAGTGAAAGACGTCATACATTTGTAAGTTTAAAAACGTATATATTTTATCTGCAAAGTTCCCAGCAATGATGGAAAGTCTTAAGAGTTTAAAGCTGGAAAACATTATCGTGTTGAGGAATTTAAATATAAGTTTACGATCGCACATTGGCACATGTGGTAGAATTAAGTATATCAGAATGTCATGAAACTTGTAAATATTTGATAGGAAGCCCAAAAAGGGTATTTTTGATCATTTTATACCATTTTCACTAGTAAGGTTCCTTAAAGTAGCAGACCGAAGCTCCTGTCCTGCATGTGGGAGGTCCGGTGTTCGACTCCAGTCTTACCAGCCCCACTCATTTTGTATTGTGTCCCTCATTTAGTTTCCTCTCATCTAAAAGGGTTAGAGGCAAGGTAATGTGCATCATGTGCGGTGTATGTATTAGTTTAAGTAGGTATCGTATATTCTATGCAGTGTTTATTCAGAAAGTAAGTGAACTGAATGGATACCTACAACTATTCAAGTCCTATATGCGGATTCTAGAAGCGCCTTTATGTTTGCTAAGAGTAATTATTAAGAACTGACAAAAGGTGAATAATAATCCTACGTGGCTTAGAACCCTATGAAATAATTATGGTAAACTATTTATTGGGAAACCACATAAGCAAAAAACTGAAAAAGCTTAAATGCAACACATTTTTGCTGCAAACAACTGTTTTCCCCCCCGAAGGTATGTTGCACAATGGGAGTGCTTCAAGGTAACTTAAATTGCACATTACGTAATATCTGGGTTTGGAAGCCAGAATACTCTCCACTCGACCACCGAGTCAGCTCCCATCATGTTATTTTATGTATTTATTTACTCATGTAGCAGACCTAGGGTCAATTACTGGTCTTCTAGAAAACCGTGATGCCTGTAAATCATATTTAGATGAGCGCAAGACAGACATAATATTAGAAGAAGAATAAACCTATCTATGAATTCAAAATTAATATACTAAAAAATGTATTTAACTATGTCTAAGGTATAAAAAAGTGAGGATATTGATTCTTAATTAACAATTATTTGTAATTACAGCGTACAACCTACAACAAGTGCATTAAATGCAGTGAACCCCGTGGCAATACATTCCAGAGTTACCTTTCACGGTGAAAGATGATGACTATAGAGAAGGTCGTTGCTTTTTTTTTTTAATTACGTCCTCCAACGCTGTCATATTGGACGAAGACTGACGTGGATGAAACGTTGCTCAAATCAGCCCAGGATCCATGGAGCTTAGAGTTACCCGACATTCATATCCAGGATAAGAGAAAACCCCAAAAGAGTTTCGAAGCCGGGCCCTCTTGAATGTAAGGCAGGCACGTTACCACCTACGCTATATAGGCCGCGCCAGGGCTGCATGGTTAGACCTGGGTTTGATACCAGGCGACCACAAAGTGAGCTTTGTGGTGGACAACACGGCAATGGGGCGAGTTTTCTCCGGGATCTCCGGTTTCTCCCGCCATCTCATTACACTGGCGCTCCCTCTTCATCTCATTAACCATCAGTGTCACCGCTTCCGGTACCATGTGTAGTAAAAGAGGGCGTTAAGCACTACACCTACGCTACATAGGCGAAGGTGGGTGAATGTGACGATTTTCCAAACAGATGTTAAGGTTGTGAGATGAGACAAAATTTTAAAACAAGAAGCTAGCTATGGGAACCGATATCAATGGTTCAGGCGGTAGCACTTTTCATTATGGTTGGCTGTTTCAGGTCTCTAAAGTTTCCGCGGGGGTTTCTTCGTAAATCCTCATCCTCCGGATCGGGGAGGTCTCGGATCGCGGGCTTTACAGGGGTGTGCAAGCCCGCAGGATGAGCTGGTTGTAGGATCTGCCACCGGGGAGTTCCAATCTGTAGCTGTTGCAACCCCTGCCCTTTAATATTGTATTTTGTCAGGTTCAACTAAACTAATTATCCTCTGACCTCACCCCTCCTCCTGCGGTGTCCCGTTAGGGCTATAGGCACAAAAGATCTTCAACAAGTAATCGTACTTTCTCTCTCCAAACCATGTCTTGTAGTCATAGAGTGCGAATAAGTTTAAAGGGGAATAAAAGACAATGTTTCTACGGCCAGTTTGACGGAAACAACTCGTGGAGAGACACTGCTATTTTGATCGTACATTACAGATGCAGCGTATACACCTAAATATTATTAGGTAGCTGTAATTTACTTGAAAGATCGCATCCTAAATAGAATCGCAATAACTGATGTGGGGCAGCACCACTGTTTATACCACAGCCCTTAAGTTTCTAGGCAAGGAAATAATGCTCCTTTGAAACCTCAAATTTTGAGTCAGTATGGCATTGCACTCCATTCCTTGGTAAAGAATGCGGTCATAATGAATTAGTATGAACACGATATCGATAGCACGATGAACCTATCTGGAGTAAATGCCGGAAAACTACATCGGAACAGAAAGATCCGGTGTGTCATTGTTGGAAGCAGCAACACTGGTTTCTTGATGAGTCCAGGGAGTTCAACAGGTCAGACCATCGTGACGACAGCGATCCATCATCACAAGGCATTAGCACCTACACTTTTAGTAGGTACCTTACATGGTGTGTGTCCATTTGGTTGCCACTGCTGATCCGATGTCGTATTGATTTTTATCGACTGAACTCTACTTGCGAAATGACTCAGCAGCTATAGGTATAGTAGTTACCCCCCTCGACCCCAACCCCTCCCAGTGTGTACACAGCCGCTGCCCCTCCTCCCCTCCACTTGGGCTGCTTGCCCTCCCCATGCTGTACCGGTTCCCTGGATACTAGCATGCTTGTGTCAACAATGCTTTTGCCTGCTGCTGACGCTCCGACCGATGGTGGCAAGCAGCAATCCCTGCAAAATCGAGAAGGCAGGACAGCATCCACGGAATGAATACCTTGCAGCTTCATGGCAAACAATGGACGTAGCATGACGTGGCCTCTAATTAGTGTTCTACTCCTATTATCGTCCGCACAGCAGTGATTCTGCTTATTCGCCCAAGGACCGAGTTACTCTTTGTCATAACCCACGGCACTACAGTGCTCGTTGAATCATCCCAAGATACGGGGATGAACATCCGGCCTTCTAACTCGAAACAATATTTGTTGACATAATGGCTGCACGCCTATTTTTGTGGTTTACCCTGAGGTTCCCCTAAATCCTTTTTGTTCCTACACGCAACTGTTTAGGTAAATGAATATCACGTTGGTGAAACAAAGCAGAAAAAGTGTAACTACCCTTATTTGATTAGTTTCCCATGCTGGAATTGTACGGTTCCATTCCAAGCAAGAAGGGGTTGAGAATAAGAATTATGTTTTGTAATTTAACGTTTTTGCTAGCATCTAAATAATTACCTACTTCTAAATTTCAATCCAGATTTCTCAAAATTGTAAATTAATGGCTTAAAATATCTCGAATTTCTCTGAATATGCTGAAGTTTCCTTTATTCTGGAAGACTTTTGCATCTTTGGTAAAATGCTAAAGATAGACAAATTTTTATTCCACAAAATATTTAAATCTTATTAAAACACAAATACAATATGTGAAATACACTTTTTTGTAGAGTGAATCACTTCGAAAATATTTCTTGTTATTTTCAAAATTTTCAATACTTATAATTTTCCCATATAGGAAGTCATTTGTTTTTCTATTTATTGGCTGTGCAAAGAGAGCACAATTTGACATCCACCACACAGTGACTAGTTCTTAAAATATTTTACTAATGCTTAAACCCTACCGTGTTCGTATCCCTTGCACTTACAAGCAAATTTGTACTACGATCATTTATATCTCGATTAATATGAAATAGATATAGGAATAGATGTTTCCTAAGAACAGTTTGTACAAGAGTAAAGAAAGAATGTAACATGGATTTTTTTTTTTTTTTTTTTTTTTTTAATTTGGACAATACCGTTTGAGAAGCTTCGAAATTTTTAATGTGATTTATAATTTCTGCAGACAGTATTGATTTGCATTCTACCATTTGAAAATGAGGGTAGCGTATTTCCGTAGTTCGATTATCACTTTTATCAGGTATTAAAACCAAACTATACCAAGTTTTGTTAAAAGCACATCAGAAATAAAGGTTCAGTAAAATGACAGGGAAACTTGATGCGAAAATAATGTGCACCTTCATAACTCAATTTTTACTGGTTTTAAGGCTCCCCCTTTGAACTACAAACAATTGAGGGTGAGAGTTTTAAACCCCGCCTAATCATCAAGTTATATTTTGAAAAAAATATATATATATATGTATTTGATAGTCTACATCCATCCCGAAGAACAGTGAATTTCAATGTTAAACAAATTATCAAATTCAATTGAGTGATATCTGAAATTACCCCCTCCTCCCCCAACTCAAACACGCGCGTGCTTACACTGACGTCGGTCTAGGAGGCTCGGTTGGGCACTGAATTACTGATTCCAAGGTCACGGATTTATTACCCCGGTCCAGGCTGATGGCTTTTAAGTGTGTCGAAAATATCTTCATGACAGATATTTGCTGGTATGTAAAAGAACTCCTGTGGAAGAAAATTCCGGCACACCGGCGGCACTGGTACAGTCCTGACAATTGGCATAATCCTTAACGAAAAACGCTTCACATTTTTTTTCTCTACATCATTATAAAGAACACATTTAACCACTGATCAAGTTGTCAAACATTCATTATATTACTAAGTATGGTTACGATTAGGATTACTGCGGAGGGGATTCGGCACTGCGACCAGACTTGATCTATTGTACCTATACCTACAAGTGGGCATCCCCAGGAGGAAGGATGAGGTGAGAGAGGACAGAGGGTGGCCGTCCCAAGGTGCCACGACAGTGCAGAGGGTCCCTAAATTTTACTTACATGGAAATTTCCTCCGCTCTGCCAGGACAACGGACATTCCCTATTACTGTGTTTCGGAAGCGATCCCAGCAGCAGGTTCGAAGACCGGGAAAGGAAGTGGTTCACTCAAAGCATATCATCCTGCCATGCCCCGCCGACACACTCGCCGACACTTCTACCCTCAAAAGAGATAAGAGATGATATGAAATGATGGAGATGAAATGGAGGGACAGAAAATTCGGGGAATGTAATCTCCCCAGCATTCGCCGGCGACCCGGAAAAACCCCATTGGTCAGGTAGGTCAGCCACGGTAATTGAACCCGGACCTCCAGAATGCGATCCACACACGAAACCGTCTTGAGTCATCCCGCTCGTATATCACTAAGTAAGTGAAACTTTAGTAGGGAGTGAATGGAGTACTCTACTACATATATCTGAGAGAAAAATCCTAATGTTTCTTTTATTATAATCAGTGGAATATCATAAAATATAAAATAAATATAACTAATGTATTACAATCACCTGTGGTTATTCCTATAATACAAAAATGAGTAAATTATTAATCCGAAGAGAAGAACCGGGGATATTTATCCTCTAACGCTGCCTTCCATGTTTCCAACCGTTGCGGAATTCCGCTGTTTCAAAGGTAATTTAGGCTATTTTATCTACTTGCACTGATGGGCATATAGGTAGTGTAGTTCCCCTCCGAAGCTCATATTTGGTTTCACTTTTTAAAAAGGCAAAGAAAATTCCATGTGGACACCAAGGAAGTATCTGATTAGCGGATCGGTTATCGCAATCTCTGGGCGGCTGCAGAAGTGGAACGCATTTTCGAGCCAGGAACTCTTTTAACTTCCGCGCATATCATGTCCTGTCTGTCTCTGTCCTATAACCTCCTAGGTTTCCTTCGGTTCATCTCTCCTTTCCTCCCTCCCTCCCGGAGGTAGTAACGATAGTACTTCTGTAATACGTCAGGTAGCATTAGTACTTTAGCTTTCGGAGACTATTTGGGAATACATTTCATACATACCAAAATCTTCTGATTCAGCTAATCCGCATGGTTAAAGAACGCAAAACTTCAAATGGCAAAAAAGAAAAAAAAAGTGCAATAAGAATTTCAATTTCATATCTTCAATTGAAAGATCTATATTTTGCCAATAATGAATCACTCCTTAAATTGTTAACTACTTCATTAAACATTAACATATGCAATTAATTTTTATATTTTATTTTTATAATATGTCAGAAAATAGATGTTTTTATTTGCTCCACAAAAACAATAGGTCACGAGATAAAGGATTAACAGGGAAATACGAAGGTGTAAGAAAAAGAAGTAAAAGAAAGAGTTTATTTTGAATATAAAGATATGTTGAGAGCATAGAAGACAAATATTGCGTCCATTGCACAGCTTTTATAATTTAATTGAGTCATACTACCACATTTTCAATTTGGATATATTGGACGCAAGAAAAGCCGTTCCAATCTAACTGAAGTAGTAATAGTAGCGGATTATTCGGGGGGGGATTCGGCACGTCAACCAGACTAGATCGTACGTATGCCCCAAGTGGGGCGTCCCGGGAGGGAGGATGAGGTGAGAGGAGACAGATGGTGGTCGACCCCAAGGAGACACTACAGTACAGAGGGCGAGGTCCCTACACTCCCCGGCGGTGGGCTTGCGACAATCGTTATCTCACCTGCCGTGGCCCCGAAACAATCAAGAGGTCGGTTCGGAGTCCGGAGGCCGCCTCCCAGAGCGGGATACTCCAGACAGGCTTACACAACCGGTTTCCCGTCTATCGCGTAGCTAAATCGGCCCACTAAACCTGCTCGGAGACCGACGTTCGTCCCGCCGGAGGGGAAAGCGTTTTACTCAGAGCATAGCACCGCAGAGACTCCCGTCGACACTCGAAAGAGGCCACCAGATTAGAGATGACAAATGATGATGGAGTTGAAATGGAGGGGAAGGAATATCGGAGGATGTAATTAAGCTACCCAGCATTCGCCTAGCGATCCGGAAAAAAATACCGAAAACCCTCATGGGTCAAGTAGATCGGCCACGAGAATCGAAGCCGAGCCTCCCGAATGTGGGCCACACAAGTAACCGCGTGAGGTTTCCGGCTCGGTAACTTACCTGAAAATTCTGAGTAGAACTTCATTTCTATTCAACAGATAATCGCAATGATGTCATACTGAATCAGTATTGTAAGTGTTCAGCTAAATTATTAATCAGGTAAGAGCGACTATACCTGGATTGGGATGGCACTTGGAAGCACGGGATATCGGCGAGGGTGGGAGAAAGAAGTGTACTTTCATTTACTTTATATGATTGTGCGTTACCTTCTGTTATTTTATCAGCAATATTCTACATTATTCTTTAATTTAACTTTATTGGAATACCATAGTTATAAGACACAAAAAGAAAAAAAAAAAAGAAACATAATAAACAGAAGAGTAAAAATGTTACTTGAAGTGTGCTGCGTCCGCCTAATTGCGAGTTACTACCATGCCCAGCTGAGTGGAAGCATGCTTTAATTTTTTAATTAAGTTCCTCCAATGTAAGTCATATCGGACGATAAATGAAATGGGTGAAATTAGGCCCAAATGAGTACTCTAGTACTTAGAGTTACCCGATATTAATCCTCCAGCATACAGTAAAACCCCGAGGAAAAAAGAAGCTTACCCAGATAACTCAACATGAGCGAGATTCCACTCGAGACCTCTTGAATGTGAGCCAGACATTTTTCCTAATGAATGAAGTCTAGCATATGATATTGAAAGGACTTTTTTTTGAAATTTATACGCATCCTTCCTGTAATTAAAATCTTTAATAAAACTAACTAGTAGAATTTTGAAGGCACTATTTAAAAAATGGCAACAAGCAGGTAAACATTTTCTTATTCGTTTCTAATTCATACCTTTGCTTATTGAGATATGAATTTTGAATCGGCTTCATGTTTTTAAATAGAAAATCTTAAAAATTTAAGGCTGTATTTGTCCAATTTGTCCAAACTTGCAGTATGCTTTTTAATTTAACGTGTAGGAATAAATATGTCAGGAACATCTTAGATTTTGAAAAATGCATGCTGAAGAAAAGCGTAATAGATGAAATAGGTATTATAAAACTTAAAAAAACTTATTGACCATCTCAATACCTGTTGTTAATGTATATTGAAAAATTTTATAGTGCATAAATTGATGTGCATTGGCTGATATTATATAGAAAATATATAATTTAATTAACGTCTCACTTTTGGACAGTATCAATTGTCCCCAGTACCACATAGTTTTGACAGTCTTCTCTTGTGATATAATTTACATACTGCGGGTATGAATCAACCGCAATGAAATTCAGACATTGTCGAAATTGAACATTTGTGTTAAACGATTCGCGCAGGCAACCTAAGCTCACGAATAGCCGCCAATAAACCTTTGACAGTTTTTATGTACAGCAACGACTTTAATTTTGTAGTAAATTCTCCCACATGGAAACTGGCCCGCTGCAAACTCTAGGCTGCCAATAGACGTTCGTTAGGGATACGTGGAAGACGTTTAACGATTCCAAGCTTAATGATTCGGTCACAATGGCGAGCTGCTCATAAAAGGCCTCCCTCTGGCAGAACCGCAGAGAACTTAACCCACCTGCGGCGTCTCAAAGAAGGGTCAAGGACCGGGAAGAAATTTTCAGTGACATCTGTGCCATCTGTTTGACTCCTATGGACACTGTAGTCCCTAATTCTACACCAAGCATGAAAGGGAAGCGAAATGATAAGAAATGCGGGAAAGGGAAATTCATGATAGAGGGGAAGTCACCCTAACATTATTCTCCTTGCCAACCAGGGAAAATCACGAAAACCTCATGGTCAAAGTGGCCATATCGTATCCAGGGCTTCCCGGTGAACCATCTCACTCGGTGCGGTGTACTTAAGACAACCCTATGCTGAAATTCGCAAATTCCTTAACTGCTGTCCAATTTTACTTATCAAAGTTTAACCACGTGCTTGGAAGGTTAAATTGTCTATCACGTTTCAGTGGCTAGTGAAAACAATTAAATTTGTCTAATAATTCTATATTATTATTATTATTATTATTATTATTATTATTATTATTATTATTATTATTATTATTATTATTATTATTATTATTATTATTATTATTATTATTATTATTATTATTATTATTATGATTATGATTATGATTATGATTATTATTATTATTATTATTATTATTATTATTATTATTATTATTATTATTATTATTATTATTATTATTATTATTATTATTATTATTATTATTATTATTATTATTATTATTATTATTATTATTATTATTATTATTTGTGTAACTATTTCTAGTTATGCAGAGTATTCCCGCGTAAAATGATATAAGGTTTTGCAAAAACATTTTTCCCGGCGTTAGCAAAACGTTTTGCTAAGACTTCAATTTCGCTTTACATATTTATTTAACGTTAAACAAAGCATATTTTCTACTGACCAAATCCACGAAAATGTCTCTTATTTTATAGTTAATTTTATATTAATTTTGTTCATTCATATATTTAAAAAGGGCTAGCTGAACCTCCATATATAAGTTCTATGTGCCTAGACCGTAAGCTTAAATAATAAAATGAAGAATATGCATGGCTTAAAACATTTCACATTATAGTGAAATAATTGGAACTCTTATGTTTCTTAGAAAATAAGGTTTAAAGATACACGTTATGCAATAAATTTGTGATTCTGATATTGATATTTGGAAAATAGTATCCTGTAAAATAATCGTAAATCGAAAAAGTAATACAACATATGTTTCAATAGACTGAGTTAATAGTAAAGGTAAATACAGAACTTGTACATGAAATCTTTAACCTCAAATCTTACCAAAGGGTTGCCTTAAATTGCTAGATATATGAATTAAATGTTAAAATATATTAAACTAAGAATCCACACGAGAAGAGGGTAAAATTACATTTGGGAAGTTGAATTGCCTTCCAGGAAATGAGGTACATTCCGCTTCGACTTTGAGTATGTTTTTTCTGCTTCGTCAATGGCACACGGCGTGGAAAGCTACGCTGTATAATGCCGCTCGCATTCTGCGTTCACAAGCGTGGAAAGATAAAATATTTTCACGGGGGAAAACGAAAGCGATGACATTCTTCAGGTACACAGAGTAAAATAGAAGGAACGCGCAGCAGAAAAATATTCATCCATTGCTAGGTATAGATGCATTGGTATATTTTAATTGTGAGTGGTTTACACCTATCAAGGGTTAAAACGTAGACTAGACCCGCAGTTTTATAATGCCATGAATCTGACAGAATGTTCTCTCGGCTAATTATTACTCTCTCGATTTTAAATGTCGAGAGCAAAAGTTTTGATTTAATACAAAATAAATGGCATAAAGTTCTCACAATGTTTATCTTGTGTGCATATTTGTGCATGTGGGTGTGTTCTCTATAGGCTTTAACACCGTATAAATGATTTGGACCAAACATGGCGCAGATAACCTTCGACATAAGAAATAAAAAGTGAGTGTCTTCCTTCGAATTCGAAATTCTCTTCATTTTCACACAACTAAATTATTACATTCTTCATAATGCCTACAAAAGCAGACAAAACCACCTACATATCTTTGCCAACAATTATTGTAGTGACTTAACATTGCTAACATTCAGAATAGTTCCTCGTGTTTTCATGGCTTTACAAAATAACAAAGGAACTGCGAGTTCATAGATTAGTATTTATTGATGTCCTCCCTGACATTGTTCACGGAATATTAACAGTCAAATTCGGTGCATCTTTTACTTTAACTTTCTTTTATTTTCCTAGTAGTTTTGTGTTCTTTGGAAACTGAAAATAAACAAAGCTATACTGACGTTACTTGGACTACGGTTATATCTTCCCAAAGATATATTTTCCATATATAGTGATAAGTTAAGCCAAATGTCACAACTGGAAACTCACTGAGTTGCATTAACGAGAAATCATTTCAAATTGACATTTGAAGTTTTCGACAGTATAGCATTGTATTTTTTAGTGCTTATACTATATATATCTGCTGTTAAAACGTCCTGGGAATTTTGATTAATTTAAGTGTCTTCTACTTATGGGAGTAGAAATTTTAAATGCCTCGGAAGAATCGCAAGACCATTTAACTACAGGTTAAATGTTGCAGGGATAAACGGTCAAACGCCGGACAACGCCGGGTATTTCAGCTTGTTGATACAATAGTGGAGAAGAATACCTTTCTGAATGCACATACAAACTGTTTTTCCTCCATGCCGAGGTAGAGTATATTTGGAAACAATCGATACTGCCCATTACCGATGGGTTGACGCCAAAGCACACCCATGTAGATAATCAGCGCTGCGAATCCAAACTCGATCAAGTTCGATTAATTCTTGCGAGCACGGAGCACCAAAAAAAAAAAAAAAGCAAAGTTTGCTTTCACCTTTACTTGAACTAACTTTTGAATGTGCAAGAACTTGTATGAAATGGGGAGTATTTCACTTCAAATTACAGAGCTATTTGAGATTCAATAAACATAATATCGACAAACTTATTTCAAGATTTATTACGTATCGTTTCACAAACCATGACTTTATGTTTTATTCGTATTTAAACATACACGCATCAAGGTGATATGAATTTAAAGGCTGCTGGATTACAACAAATATTTTGAGAAACTATTATTTGCATTCAAAAATTTGGTTGTTTAACGTATCTTTTCTTTAATTCTTTCATATTTATAACACTCTTAAATAAATGTCTACATTGAAAACCGCTGCATATTGAGCATGCTTTTCTTTATTATAAAAGTTGGCAGTGTTCCGTGAGAGGCAGCTTTGAAGAACATCTCATTTTTTTAAAATTACATCCTCTAACGTTATAAATCATATCGGACGGTGAATGAAAGGAGTGAAATGATGCCGAAATGAACCCAGGATCTATAGAGCTTAGAGTTTCCCGACGTACGTATTTCTAAGGGAAAACCCCTGGAAAAAACTTTATTCAGGTAACTCACCTGACCGAGATTCGAACTCGGGAACTCTTGAACCTGAGGCAGACACCCTACCCTCTACGATACCGAGACGGGCGGAAAAGAACAACTCGGGGCAACCACTGTATCTTTCTGAGAGGTTAGAACTTATAAAATCAGAGTGATATTAGAGTTACCACTATATATACAAAAGTATGAGATCTTCGAGTGTTATTTCTAACAAACAGTTAACCAAACCTACGGAGAGTTGTAATTTCAAGGGGAACCACTGAGACCAGTGATAATTAATTTTGTTCCCATAGTCCCATTAATTGCTGCAGCTTCTTATATTTTTTCCATTGTCTTTGCCTATGATGTTTACCATGTACGAGTATCTAGCTTTGGATTTAATATCTTGATTACATGTTTCTACATAATGTGTTGGTGCTAAGCAGTGCAATCGAGCGGTATTTAAGGTACACTTATATTGTTAATATATTGTAAAGGATGAATGAACTTATATGGTTAACGACGAGGCAGGAGAGTTTGGAGTCCTTTGCGTCAAAACATAATTGATGTTTAATTTTTTTATTCATTTACTTTTTTTTTTTTGTAATTTACGTCCTCCAACGTTAAGTCATATCGGACGATGAATGGAATGGGTGAAATGATGCTCAAATGAGCCAGGGGCCCATGGAACATAGTTACCCGACATTCATCTTTCAGGATAAGGGAAAACCCCGGGAAAAACCTTATACAGGTAACGTACCCTGACCGAGATTCGAACTCGGGACCTCTTGAACGTGAGGCACACATCTGCATGAATCTTTCACAAAAGTAACTTATTTTCAGATTATCAGGCGTAAAGCAAAACTATATTTCTTCCAATTAAAAATCTGTTAAGAAATATATGAAAGAAAACGACCTAAAAATACAGAACAACCTCTTGCCGGGATTAATCAATTGTGAGATTTCCAGAAGATTTCCAAATACATACCTAGCCATAATAATCCTTCAAATTATATTAACGCTTTCAGTTCGAGTTTGTTTTGGACAAAAGGTTTTCCTTTTAAAAATTGGAGTGTTATTTACAATACCCTTACTCTACCTGTTGTCAGGATTGTAGCATTAGACATGGTTGACTGGGTGGGGGTGGCCTTGTCATGTATGAGATAAGATTCCTGGTGAGCCGGCGTAGAATAAATAAATGGTGATTTGCTTGTGCGGTGAAGAGATTTCTTTCAATTTTCCATTGAAATTACGCCAGGGTATGAATGGAATAAGATCTGGACAAACTACAAAAGTGCATTACACGGAGTTACTGTGGAATTGAAAAGTTTCTTGCAGAGCATTTTATTTTCCAGAAGACCGTTGTATAAATGACTTCATTGTAACTGACAGAACATCAAAGTGTTTATAATACTGACGTTTTGTTAATTTGTATGCCCTCTCCTTATAACTAATATATAGCAACTAATTTCCAAGAAGTTTAACATTTATAGCCAACTTCTTGCTATTTGGCGTTTTGCTGTAAATTTAATTTGAGTTTTAAACCGATAATAATTACTTTGATTTCTGCTGTCGCAATTAAGCAAAACTGTGTGATATATTGGCCCGCCCATTCAAGAAACAAAGTTCCGAAATCGCAGAGTAATTTGCGGCACAACACTGGGCAATCCCCTGATGAATGAAGCGCAAAGATACACTGTCGAGATTGGCAATTTCTTTTGGGAATTTGGTTTTCCGCAGATATCATTCTAGTTTTTTAATTCATTAGAATCCTAATCACTTATTGTTATAACATGAGTGTCTGGATGACTGAAATATAGCTCCCGAAGAAGTGTGTATTGTCGTTTGAAAATACAAAGGAAAAAATCAGTAAAAATGAGCGTCTGTATTTTAGTAAGCCATAATTCCACGTCTACTGTGCTTTCAGGGGTATTCTTATTATTAATACATAACTGCACCTAGCAACTACCACGTTAACGTTGCTGCTTGCGCTGAATTAGGCTAATAAACAAATTACAAGAAATTTCATGAAAATTCCTAAAATATTATTCCAAATATATGTATTTATATCAGCTCATTAAGGTGAGGCAATATAAATTTCCCATTATTTCACCTCTCTTTTTCAAAATGTGATTTACTGAACTGATCCATCAGCGTTTTCTTTTTAAATGTAATGAGGCAAAGTATAAGAAAGAAAGAAAGAAAGAAAGAAAGAAAGAAAGAAAGAAAGAAAGAAAGAAAGAAAGAAAGAAAGAAAGAAAGAAAGAAAGAAAGAAAGAAAGAAAGAAAGAAAGAAAGAAAGAAAGAAAGAAAGAAAGAAAGAAAGAAAGAAAGAAAGAAAGAAAGAAAGAAAATGCCAAATCAGTCACTGAACTTTTATTTTGAATAATGAAATATGTATATCATAATAGAATGGGGCCATATTGAGTTGCTTGCTCTTTCTATTTGTGCATAGGAGGACTTGATTTGGTTTTCCAACTATGAGAAGCCTTCATTGTTTCCTCAAAATATATAAGAAAATATCGGACACTGAAGTCCTTTAAAAAGTATTATTTCTGATGTTTCTCGGTTCGAATCTACTAAATAGGATGCCAGTGAAGGGTTTGTATTATTGCCAAGCTCATAACCAGCATTGAAATTTCCAAGCATTAAAGTCGGGACGAAAGGAAATTAGGTTGAAATGTTGCTGGACTTTGCACGGTGACGTCGCAATTAACAAACTACCCCACCCTTCCAACAGTCTGTTGACGTTTGCAGACAGCACTCAGCCACCCACCAGACCATCCCTGTTTGCCATCAGTGACCCTTGGCAGCTGGTATTTACCTTCTCAATACTATAACGATTTGAGTGTAGCTAACTTGAAGCCAACTGCTTAAGAATTCCTACAGCTGTTCATAGGGTTAACGTTGGGCACAGGTTTAATTGTGATCTTAATTAGCATATAAAATTCGTGTAGGATGTATTGTAAAGACTACAACAAGAATTAAACGGAGCTGTTAGTTATTTAATGCCAACATTTTCCCTCCTGTTACGTTACTTACATTAACTCGAAAAGCACGTGGAGCAAAGAGTTCTTTTGTATCACTCCATACAGTTACACTTTCTTGTTGTCTTTCTCTCTCCCCCTATTTTCTCCTTCTCTCATCTTTAATTTTGCAAAAGTATTTGCAGTTAACAAAACATATTTAGACTTGATCTAAAGTAATAAAATTGATAATAGTGTCCAGGCTGTTAGGGCCAGACAGGGCTATGTTGGTTGAAATTAAGATTAACAATCGGAAGTATCTATGCATATACCATTAAGCTACATTAAGTGCATCCGAAGTAAACCATAAGTTTTGTGATATTTCTTTATTTCACCTTACATCATGTGCACTTCAACCGCGGCTTTGCATATTAACGCCCAGTCTACTTCGTTTCACAGAAAAATTAAGCAAGGTAAGAAGGCTTGCCAGTAAAGGAATAGACTTGTTTAGATAAAGGAGATAGAAGTCACTGAGGTGTCCATGTAAACACAATAATGTAGATACCGAACTATTAGTGGGCTACTGTACACTTTGATCTTGGACTTTAGATACGATAAATCGAGCGGAATGGCTCAGGCGGTTTTGTCTGTTGCCCGCATTTGGGAAACACGGTTTTGATTCCCCTGGCCATTGTTTTTTCTGGGACTTTTCCAGGACGCTAGGCGAATACTAGGTAGGTTTATTACATTCCTCGAACTTCCTGTCCCTCCATTTTATCTCCATTATCATTTCACATCATCTCTCATGTGGACTCTTTCAGGCTCCATGTGTCGGTGGCAGTCTCGGTGCTGCATGGCAGGATGATATGCTCCTAGTAAACACTCCCTCCTCCGGTAGGACGGTCTCCTGTCTCCGGGCCGGCCTAGTGGGCCGTTACAGATCCACGGTGGTTTGAATGCTGATTGTATTGGCCTGCTAGGGAATTTTTAACTGGTCAATTGTATAGAGTCTGCTCTATGCACAGTCGTGACTCCTTGAGTCGGAGGCCCTCTCGCCTCATCCTTCCTCCTGAGCATAGGCTCAATAGGTCATAACTGGTCGTAATGCCGAAGGGGAGGCGTTTCATTGCCGCCTTGGTCATATCCTTATATCCTTTGCGGAGTTATATACAGTAGATCCAAGTTAGATGAGCTCATGTATAGATGCTACGACTGAAGTCACATGCCTAGAAATGTACGCCAACTGTTCTTTTGATGCTTGAGTTTAAAGTTCCATATCGTGCTTTCACATAGCTGAAAGTGTTACCGATTAAAATCACAAGCTCAAGGTTACCGGCTTCTGGTACTTTTGGAATTTACTTTGTGGGCGGTCTGGTACTTTACTCAAGTTAAGAGAATTACACCTCGTATGTCCACATCCAAAGCTTCAAAGAGCAGTAACAGTACCTCACAACTAAATACAACCTCAACGCCTGAACTTTGAAGTAAAAATATTAGGATCGGATCAATACACTTCTGTGGCCAGATAGAAAACCAGACGCCACGTTTTATGAAATTGTTTCTTATTTACGTAGGAAATCTACAAGAACTACTTTATTATGTTATTCTGTTACTATTTAAGTGAAGCAAGAACATAAACTCATGCAAAGTGAGTATGTTTAAACAACTTGCTTATGTTGTCAAAATTAATATATTTATATGCCTAACTTATAAGAAATTTAAGTACTTCAATTTTTGTAAACATCAAGCAATAAACACTTTGGTGTTTCTTATGTTTCAGGGAAAAGCTTCTCACTAACGATAGTGATAAGCTCGACGCCGTTTCAGATAGCGACGTACAACAAAGCGATTAAAGTTACGGTAGATGGACCTCGAGAACCACGCACCAAATCAAGTAAGTAAAATTTATATGTTATAGAGTAATTATTTTTAAATTGTTCTGAAAAGAAGACATAGATCTGCCTTGTGGAATGTCCTATTTGATATCGGCATGACAATTCTGAAATAAAATTAAAAGTATTCTTCAATAAATAATACTTTTATAAACTCATAATCAGTTTAGTGTGGTGTATGATGTTTAATTCAATCTTATTAAGTGTATCGACTTCTGGTTTTGAATGGCCTTTCATCCTATGCCACCAGTTCTAGATGATAATAGTAATTGCAGAGTGTTCTAGGGGAGCACTTCTAAGCGTGTGGTAAATTGAAGACCTATTTACTTGATAAGTTAAACTCGGAGTGAAGAACCATTTTATAAACCGATAGTACAGAAATAGAGTTGTAGGCAGAATGCGGTTTATTCGGTTTACTAAGTAGCAAGTAATCATATGTTACATAATATTTGTTAAATCTGAAGCATAGAGATAAACATGTTCTCGTTATTCAAAGTGAATTTGAGCACTAATGATTTGTAATGAATACAACATTCCCCTTCCAGAGACATTTTTAACAAGATTTAGTTTTAGAGAGGTCGGTTTGGATATCAGTAACATAATTGTATATCGCTTTTAACACAACCTAGCGTTATATACATAAGACATTTGATCTATGGAATAAACGGCATGTTCAGTGTGCCCGCCTCTGTAACGTAGTAGTAGTGTGTCTGCCTCACATTCAAGAGGTCCTAAGTTTGAATCTCAGTTAGGGTGAGATTTATGGACAAGATTTCCTCCGGGATTTTCCATTATTTGAAAGATGAATGTCGAGCAACTCTAAACTCTATGGACCCTGAATTCATTTGAGCATTATTTCATCCATTTGATTATCGTCCAATTAGGCTTACTTTGAAGGATGCTATTTAAAAATTACTGAGCGTAATATATTTGATACTGTGTTCAAAATTTCTGCAAACGTTACCAGTGAATTTGTATCTCATGCACTATTTCCAAAGCATGACAATCCACAAGTGGCAACCATTGTTAACGGTTGTAACTGAAATGCTTCACTTATTCTCGTGATGTACTGTTCCAAACTACTTCTCATATCTATGCTAGTGAATCATTCAATCAAATCTTCATGATCCCTTAAAACTTAACTTTATAAATATATATCTTTGCTTCTAATTTGTTGCTTCTATTTGGGATTGTTAAAACTACGTTTTATGATATACGAGTAGTTGATCTATTGGGATAAATCATTTAAGTAAGGGTTTGTAAATAAGAATAGGTTTCATTTTCAAAGGTATGAATAGCTTACTATTTCCACTCCTATCTAAATTGTTAGTGTAAAACGTTTTGTCAAAGCGTTTAAATGATCTACACTCGGAATAGTTTCTTGAAGTTGTAAGCCATCATGCAATTTTCACAAAGTTCAATGAATCAAGGAGACATATACACTTATTTGTTAAGCAGCATAGTCTTGCCTGTGACAGAATGGAAGTAAAGGTCAGGTGATCTTTAAAATTCCAATTAAAGGTATGGGCTACATAAATTTTAAAGCTATTAATCTATGGTTTTTACCATTTCATAGCAGAAAAATTTTGATTAGATGTCTTAAAATGTGTAGAATGCTGAGGTTGGACATATGCTGTTGGAAATTTTAAGGGTTGCTATTTCAATTGGTTACTATAATTTGCATGCCGCTTATGGTATAAGTATACAAAGCTTCATCTAGATAGCCTGAAGAGTATTTATTTTTATTCTAGAGGATAAAAGGATTGAATGTTACAGTAGCGGAAGATGTCGGAAATGTTGGGGTACTTTATCATTTTTCACAGTCTAAAACCACCCGTGTTTGTCCACAGCATCCCAGAAGTACTCCTTGATAACAATGCTCAGTGAAATTGCAGGGCAATTTGGTGATTCAAATATGTGCCCTCTAATAACTCGGTTTTAAATTAGTTTAGTCTTTCCCATTCAACAATTTGAGCTAGATTTGATTACGAAAAACATAAAAATAACGTTTGCAAAAAGTACCAAAAATATCCCCTGATGTTCTAAGGAAGTTGAAACAGATCACATTAACATGATCGCCCCTTAAATATTCCCACAGTTAAAAAGGATTTCCAAATGTCCTATACTGTGTTTTCCAGAAGAGGCTGGTTTATAACGTTCAAAGAAGTATCAAAATTGCTTGATTGGCTGCACAGACACACACAATTTTCTATGTTTATTATAAAAAGAGTATAGATTTCTTACCATGATAGCATAGGTTCGTTTCAGACAATACGTTAAGAATTTCACCATATGGGTTAATTTCACATTACCATCCCAATGAAATTTAGACCACTTTTTTTTACTGCACTTATTTGGGTCCACAACGTAAACGGGTGAGGGGCAGAACAGAGATCCATGACAGAGCTTTAACATACACCGAGAAAGCAATGTCATAAATGGATTCACTTATCATAGCGCATTTGAATAAAGCACAGTCTTGGGCATACAGTTACTTATTACTTCGGATAACATTTGTGCTATTCCTGTATGAGGTGCAGTGTGCAGTGTGCACATTCCTCGATTGCAGATTATATAAAATATATGAATTTCAACAAACGTTCCTTGGTTCATGCTAAATAGTCAGCTCTATTGAGGACTTGGTACTGTTCCCTTACTGCAGAAATGTCAGGACAACAGCACACCAAGCCTCGGAAGCTCAGATATGTCACCTTGGAACAAAACCTCGACAAAGAAAATATTAAAAGGAAAGTTACTCCAGGACATTCTCCTTAATCAAACCGACTAAGGTGATTTTTCTTACCATGACAATAAGTCCAGTTACAACAAAATGCAATATATTTGTTTATATGGATTTCTGATGATTACTTCTTTTGCTGCCACATATTTTTTATCAGTTGTATTACAATTTACACCTAAATTTTCACTATAAACTTGTTATTTATAGGTAGTATTCAGAGGCTTACTGTTTAAGTACTATATTACGTTCATAATCACAATTCATTCAGGAAAGAGGTGCCTTCCAGTAAGCAACTGTGTTATATTGTATATTTCTCTCAATGCTCTGTTAGGGTCACGCTGCTCATCGATAACAAAAAGAAATAAAGAAGAAAACCTACCAATAATATATTTATTTATTGCAGTAGTGTCAATCGTGGCCCTGAGTAGCAATGTACCGCAGCGGGCCACCCGCCTTGCCCAGGGCATTGCGGGCCAGTATGTTGTTCAGTACAGATTTCTGCTTGATGCCTACGGAGCAGTGGCTACATAGGAGACTGCACGCATGAATTTTCCGGACTCCCATGAGTGTTTTAAATCCGAATAGCAAAAAAAATTCTTATGTAAAGCTGTCGGCAGTAGAATTCAATGTCTAGCATGTAGTCGGTATGTAGTGTTAAAAAATACGACATACTGAGATGATGTGAATTGAAATGCCAAGAAGTGTGTGGTCAGCTTAGTTTTGTAGTTCTGCTTAATGCTATTTCACTTATTTGAAAATAATCAAAGTGAATATTCTCTTAATTTGAAAACTTAAATTGGAATTAACATTGTGAAGTAATGCAATAATTAAAATTATACAATGTGTTGAATGAGACGCTCTGTACTTCACATACCACAGATTTTTTTTTCGCATCCACTAGACAGCATTATCAAGAAATTGTCGACAGTTTGTGGTATATGAAGCACAGAGTGTCTCAGTTGACTCATAGTATAATTTTAAATATTCTCTTGTTTACTTTGAATTTAAAAGGGCTAAGAATCTTAACTTGAAGGATAACAGGATTTGAAAGACGCATTATTATATTTTCTATCAATAAACTCATATATCTGCTACAGGTTCATATCAAAAGCACCGTTATTAATACGCGTGATTATGCTTTTATTCCTTGATTTTAACATCCGATTTTAATTTTTTACATCTCGGTTTAAAAAGTCATAGAGTGCCTTTCTCTTTAAAAGCTGTGTAAATGCGTAATAGGTTGTTATTAGCAGTTTGAGAACTGCTAACCTAAGGGCTAGGGTAGATTTAATCTCTATAAAGTGAGCCAAATCACCAGAAAGTTGTAACAGTATGTCGTTATTTTGACACTTTTAAATAACTACGACAAGTGGTTCTCTATGGCTAACACTAGAAAAAGAAAACACTTTCTCTTCATACATTGAAACTGTATATGTACCTGTATACTTTTAGTCTGTTGTCTTTCATGATCTAGGGATAACATGCTAGTCTGGTTCCCGAGGTCACTGCTTCAAATCCGGCGGAAATCGATGGATTTTTCGAGCATAAAAATTATTAGCATGATATCCTTCGGAGGAGAAGTAAAGCTGGTGGTCCTGTGCATAGATTTATGGCAGATAAAAGAACTTTAAGTGTGATAAAGAGACCCCAGTGCAAAATGAAGCGGTGTTTACCTCCCAATTATAGAATGGAACGCCGAGAACCACAGCAGTTATGGACGACCATAAATGAAACCTGAATGTCTTCTCTTCAACATAATTCTGAAATAAAACGTTTTATGAAACGTACAGGTCCGTGCTGTTAGCAAGATTTTACCTATGGACGTAACCAAGCTGCAGGTAACCAGACAGAACACCGCTGTCACTGTGGCCCAGTTGTGTCCTGAACTGCGTGTAGCCCTGATACCACTGGCTTACCAAATGCTATCTTCAATAGTAAATTTTAGTAATATTAAAACTATTTTTTAAGGTCATAGCTCATTTGTGAAAGCTGTGAACTCAAATCCTTTGCAATTTCTGTCACGAGAAATAGCTCATTTGACACATTAGTATCAAAATTTCAGTGACTATGTTTCGGACTTCTTTGACCATCGTTCGTGTCATAATTTTGGTCTCCACGATGGTTTCCCAATATTGACCAAATATTCAACCATCTTCCCTCTCTAGTCCCGTCCGTTGCAGTGGCCAGTATAATAGCTTTTAGTCACGACACAAGGAATAAACGTCTTTGTTTAGTTGGAAGTTGGGGGAGAGAGGGTAGATGTTATTAGTAAGAACCCCTTTAGTGGACAGAAATACAAACGGAATATGTAAAATCCGATACTTTTTTCATATTCCTTATGTAAGAACCTGTCGTCCCGGTAGGAGATAAAAGCAAAAATTGAATGTACAGCACCAGCGTCCACCTAACTGATTAATTAATAAATACTTTGGAAGTCAATCATTGCTCCCCTTTTATTTGCTCTTCTGTATATTCCAAATTAATGAGAATCACTTCAGATTGCAATAAATAAACAATGATGGTTAATGCTTTCGATAGAATATTTCATGATTCTAACGTTTTAAATATGCGGTAGCGAACTCAATTCAGACAGCGGAAGTGAGCATTTTCTAAAATCATATAATTAACAGCGCAACAAACTGAGGCATATTTTCCAAAATATGAGTTCCGCCAGAAACTTTATTAAGGGAAAATTGTTTAAATAAACCTTTGCAAACAACGTCTTTAATGTGCTGAATTACAGTAAATTTGTTTGATTAGAGAGATTTTGGCAATACTGTATACGAATTCTTTTATCACCAATATTTTTCTTTCTATAAAATTTTTAATTCAGTATAACGAAAAATCATATTCATGTTTTTGTAAGATGAAACATTGATGGGGATTTTTAGTCAAATTTACTACTCTTAAGCTATCACATTCACACAGAATTAATCTTCACATCTAGTTCTCATATAAGTCTCTAATTTATTTAGATTACAAAAATGAGAAATGATTACAGGATTAATTATTTGATTCCCTCTATTCCGAAATCTTCATAAGCAACAAACCCACAGTAATGCGCAAAAGGTACGAAGTGGAGCTTTCCCAGTTCCCACATTTAGCTCTTGCGGTTGATGTTATGTATGCTCCAACATCTTCCCCTCAACAGGAAAATAACTACCTATGCAGTCTTGAAGCATAAATTTGTCTTAGTTCAACTATTTTTCGTCTCACACCGGATTTTCTGTGCGCGATCTTTTAACTTCACTCCTTTATTAGTTTTTCAGTGTATTGATGTGAATGGCAAAATCCTGCTTATTTTGGCAGCAACTTCCAAGTGTTTGCATTCTTCCATCATGTAGCTATGGTAAGAAGTTACAAGTTAAACAGAAACGTCAGAGGTGAATGTATATAATTATAGCAATAAGAACAAGAAAGATAAATTAGCAACATAAATATAACAACGGCAGCAGATATATTTATAAACCCTAGGAAACGTCCAGTACTTTGCTGCAAGAAAAATATGAATTCTTCAGTGAAAATTCGAAGATGTTTATTATTAAGAAATAGAACATCAATATCATAGATTTTCATGGCAATAATATTGATAATAGGAAAAAGAAGCACATTGCGTTTACATTTTCGTGTGGAGAGCAACCATTTGCATTAAAATGCCAGTAATTAACTGCTTTTATTTGCAAGAATTGTTTTAGGATCATATAAATTTTATAAGTGGTTGAGTTTTCAAGACTCCTCCACTTCAAGGTAGTTCAAATCACACTTATTACTGATTTTTTTAAATTTACTGATTACCTATCTAATTAAAGTTGAATATTATTAGAAGCAATTTTAGTTTTGCTTTTGGTGTATGCAAGGTTGAATGGATGACGCCTACTTAAGTCAAACCATTTCACTAATACACTGGCAGAAATGCCCGATATAGCCCACTGCTTGGACAGTTTTGGTAACAATCATAAACAATTCTTTATTTAGACTTATTGGAATTAAAGGAATCGCAATACTGCTTGGATACTCTTTTAATTTGATTATCCCACATTTACTATTTTGAGTTTCTCATTTGCAAATCCATCCCCATCATATGGGGAGGTTCGCATTATTAAGTAAGAGAATGGAAAGAATAGTATATTAGTATTGTTATTATCATATTATTGATTATACTCCCACTATTACTACTACTATTGTTGAGAAAATTGCATAATTCGTGCTTCAGATACGTAAAGGTTTGCTATATAGTTGCATTAACCTTAAAATAATAAAGAGACCAATATTTATATTTTTATTTAAGAAAAAGGTTGAGCAAACTGTCCAATTCATGATGAGAAAGTAAAATGTTCTCCTCGTCGGACACCTCATACCACCTCTTATGTAAAGAATGATTTCTGTAATAGCATCTCCACAACATGCACTGTTCTGAAGAATAGATATATGTATTAAATGTCCCATTCGCACTAAAAATCCTCCAAAATGCTTCTTTCTCATCAAAACACCTTCAACCTCATCTGTTTTATCTAGAATAAGTATTGTGAAAATAGGCCCATTCTAAATTGGCTGTCACCAAATATTTTCCATCGCCTTTTCCGTTTGGGATTCTTGTGATTACAACCCCACAGTAATATCACTCCTGTTTTTTTTAATATATGCGTATATTTCAAACGTTCCATTCATACTAAACATGAAGTAAATGAGTTGTCTCTTATTGAACGATTTCAACTTCAGCAGCTCCACCTATCACTCCCGCCTCTGTAGAGTAGGTGGTAGTGGGTCTGCCTAACCTTCAAGAGGTACCGTGTTCAACTCTCAGTCAGGGTTAGTTACTTAGATCAAGTTTTTTCCCGAGATTTCCTCTTATCTTGGAAGATGAGCGTCCGGGACCCTGGGCACATTTGAGCGTAATTTAACCTATATCACTCATCGTCCAATTTTTTGTGTGTAATTTTACGTTCTCCAACGTTGTCATATCGGAGGATGAATGGAATGGATGATATGATGATCAAATGAGCCCAGAGTCCATAGAGCTTAGAGTTACCTGACATTCGTCTTTCAGGATAAACCTTGAAAACCTTATCCAGGTAATTCACCCTCACCAAGATTCGAACTCGGGACCTCTTGAACGTGAGGCAGACCCTCTACCACCACGCTACCGAGGAGGGCTCCGTCGTCCGATGTAACATATTTAGAGGACGTATAAAAGAATAAATTCACTTCCCTCTGAAGGTGCATTTTGGATTAGTACTGCTAAAGCTACTACTGAACTGAAACTGCAAGTACTACTGATCCAGAGCATCAGAACCAGCCCCAAGAACGGGATGCTCCAGCATTTCAACCCAGAAACTATTATAAAAATCGCAATAACGTGCGGCGTCATCGCATCTTGATTCCATTTAGATCCCGTCGCAGTAATAATAATAATAATAATAATAATAATAATAATAATAATAATAATAATAATAATAATAATAATAATAATAATAATAATAATAATAATAATAATAATAATAATAATAATAATAATAATAATAATAATAATAATAATAATAATAATAATAATAATAATAATAATAATAATAATAATAATAATAATAATTTACAGTGTAACAGCCCGAAATGGACTGAGCCCGCCAACCCGACTGCCGGCAACACGATCACATACGCAAGGCAGAGGTGGGCAATCATCAGCCGATACGGGGAGGCGATGTGGTCAACTTCTCGGCAACTCGAGTCGTAAAGTTGGCATTCTTGACCGGGATTCGCTGTCTATTGCAGCTCCTCAATTTCTTTACGATGCTTAGTGGGCACCTGGACTTAAAATTGGCACCCCGGATGCAAAGTTGTAGAAGCTAATTACGCATATACTCGCTCCTGCATATAGGCATATCGACTTTTATATCGATTTTAATGTTATATGTGAAATTATAGAACCTTTTATTAATGCTTAAAATCACTCAGTCCTAAAACAAAACATCAAAACTAAAATTGAAACAAAATATCAAAACTAAAATTTTGTGCAACATGATAAGTGAGCTAAAGCAGTTTTGTTGTTGTTTTATGTGAATGTTTTAATCCACTTAGGCGCAATTGAAAATTGTAATCAGAGAAATGCTTACGAGCTTTATAACCTTCCTGTTGCCTATTTTATTTTTGTTACGAATGAGTGGATTATAGATTCCAATATGCCGTACACGTGTGTGTATGTTTGTGTGTGTTGAACTATGAAAATGTTACCTTTCTGCTAGGAAAGACATCGCAGTTTCAAACTCGGGGAAGGGCAATTGAATTTTTTCGGCTAGGGGTGCCGAAATGCTGGCCGCATCTCCTCCCCGTATCGGTTGGATGATCGCCCACCTCTACCTTGCCTATGTGGGCGTGAGGCCGGCTGTTGGCTTGGCACGCTCAACCCATTTCGAGCTATTACGCCGTGGATTATTATTATTATTATTATTATTATTATTATTATTATTATTATTATTATTATTATTATTATTATTATTATTATTATTATTATTATTATTATTATTATTATTATTATTATTATTATTATTATTATTATTATTATTATTATTATTATTATTATTATTATTATTATTATTATTAGTTGTTGTTGTTGTTCTATGTACAGCATTAATAAGACTGTCCTAGAGTATAATACATATTTATGTTAGCCTATTAATTTCCTAAAAGAAACGGCCGAATAACTGGTATGTAATTACATAAAATGTACATACTTATTTAAATACATGTGAACATTGTATGCTTCGATTGTTTCTGAACGTGACTAAGGAGTTGTATGACAACGTAAGAGCCGTCACTGCACCACTGCTTACCCGTCAACAGTTCCGAGTGCAGTAGCGTGCACGCGGGTAAGAGAAGACAGCACGCGGGTGCACGCTGCTGCTGATCACTGCTGTAGAGGGCTGCTTAGTCCAGAGTCGCCTTCTCTAGACATAGGTCTTAATGTGCGAGGTGTCCCCTTAGTTATATAACCTGTAACCTATAAGTTCATATTTGAATAATGTGTTAGGGCAGAAATGTTATTCACTTCTGAAAATTAGTGAAACCCACAGGATATATGCTGAAATTTATATACTACTCTGAGTTGTCATTCGTATAAAATTAATTACCCAGATGTGGCAATTTATAATCTTACATTAGACCTCCCAATTCCCTAATGATTACGGTTTGTGTTATAATTATTGTAATGCGACCTTATAATAAAGTATGCTGCGTAACTATGTTTCTCCCTCCAAAATCCTCTTAATTTATCTTTAATAGGCTTTAAGAAATGCAAAAGATAGAAACTCCAGATGTCGGTAGTTGGTAGCTGTACAAAGTTCATAAATAATAAATCAGTTATGTACCATCCATGATAATTGGGTCAGGCCATACCGCCTTGGACTGAGTGACAGTTGTCCTACCTACCGCCAGGTTTGTTCTCATGCCCACGACAAACGATGCGATTATCACTTGACGTCTACCATTACAATAGAGCGGAAGAGTATCGCTCTGTAAAAGTAATAAATTGTGTTGTTTATTAGTGACAAGTTCTCTTTATTCCCTACACATGTATTACTTTTCTGGCATGTATATATAGTTTGTATTAAAATTCGATTTCAAAAAAAAAAAAAAAAAAAAAAAAAACTACTGGAAAAGCACGTTCTGAGGACATTAAGTATTTTAGGTCGAGAGAGAGCACCTTTGCTCTAATTCGAAACTGGTATTTAGGTTCAGTAACTACCACCCCGACCTACCCTTCTAGCGGAAACGATTTCCTTAACTGACTATTTTTATTAAAAGAAGTTATATCCCTCTAACTTCAATTTTCTGGAAACGGCCTTTAAGATCATCTACATTTCAAAGGATTTTTGTATAAGTGGATTAGATTTTCCGAAGAGGATTCGGCACCTCGACCAGACTGGTCTTTTGTACTTATGTCCTAAGTGTGGCACTCCCGGGAGGGAGGATGAGGTGAAAGCAGACAGGGCGGCCGACCCAAAGGAGTCACTACAGTACAGAAGGCGGGGTCTCTACACTTTACTAGATAGAAACTCTCCGGCGGTGGCTTTAAGGCAGTCCTTATCCCACCTACCGTGGTCCCGAAACAGTTACGAGGCATGAAAGTCATGTAATGTAATACATCAGATATTTTATTACACACATTAAATTACTGTCATCTTCTAAATCAGGAATCACACAATTAAAAATGTCATACTTTTTCCTTGTCGCTGAATAAAGTATTTTCGGTGAAACACACGGTCTTTTATAAAAAGCGATAAATCATTTAGGGTAAGTACGCGAAGCGATGGAGGAGGCTATAGCAGTAGTAGTATGTGAAATAGAAGGCCTGTCTCATTTACTTTAAGCTTACTCTTGTACGCTGAAAGAATACCTTGATCATTAGTGTCATATATTTTTAAAATATATCATAAATAATAAAGATATTCAATCAAATAATAAAGTTATAAGATTTTCAAGGTCGAACAGACCTAGTTATTGAACATCTGCACCCAAAACTAATCTTAATCCAACATCGAGGTCACAATTAAAAGTACCGATTTCCATCACGTTTTCCAAAGCGTTGGCCGTGTGAAATTATGCCATCGATGATATTAGCCTGTTTAAAGTCAGCTTAACTGTTGTCATTCTTTTCTGAGAGTTATATTTAAGAGTTCTGCTCTTCAGCTCTTTTGTTCGCCCTGGTAGTTGCCTTTATAACCCCTATGTAGTTCATCATTCGCTTCACACTGATGCTTCATACTCCCAATATGTTCATTTCTCTTTTTTAATCTTCCATCACAATTATTGGACCTTTCTTTCACCCATATTCATTTTATAACATCACCTAATACTTCTTTGTACTTCCCGCAGCGCAGTTGACTTCCTCTTATTTACCAGTGGTAGTCATTTCCATCATAAATGCTCAATCGCTTTCTGCGAAACACAAGCAGATAAAACAGCAATATATCTCATATACGTGTTACAATTCGTGACTGACTTTTTTACGTTCTTGGAATCCTTTGAACCAAGCCAGTCATGCACAAGTAGCAAATAATCCTCTGACCGCTTATTTCCCAACATTGCATTTGTCCCATTATTTCCCTGACCACTTTTTTTCACATATTTACTACATTAATTCTCTCTTCCTGTAACTTATAAATACTACTCAGTACTGTGATCAGAAGTATTTCACTGGATGACCTACTTAGTTTACCGACGTAATTATAAAAAGATAGGTTTTATAGAACTAGGAGTTAGAAACTCACCCCTTACATAAGGGGTTTTCAACAAAAGTGTCCTGTAGCGTGTCTGCCTCACGTTCAAGAGGTCCCGAGTTCGAATCTCGGTTAGGGTGAGTTACCTGGATAAGGCTTTTTCCGGGGTTTTCCCTTATCCTCATAGACGAATGTCGGGCAGCTCTAAGCTCCATGGACCCCGGACTCATTTGAGCATCATTTCACCCATTTCATTCATTGTCCGATATGGCTTAACGTTGGGGGACGTAACTTAAAAAGAAAAATAGTGTCCTTTCTTTAACATGTGATAGCTGCCGTTGTTATTAAGTTAAAGCAATCATTTGTTTTCATGTGGTTACAGTTGTTATTGAAAAATAGTCATAGAACGTTACAGCATTCAGCAACACGTAGAAATTTTGAAAATTTATATTTTCCAAGATGAAGATGGAGAAGCTGTAACTGTCAATGGAGAAAGATGCCCAGCTCGTATAAGGGACTTTTTGGTCTCAATTGGATGGTATGGATCTCAGAAACAAGTTGTTCCAGCAAGATGGTGCCACATGTCATATTGCTCTCGAAACAATCGATCTTTTGAAGGAGACTTTCAGAGGTGTTATCATTTCTCATGGTGGTGATGTTAACTGGCCCCCGTGATCATGTAATTTAACGCCACTGGATTACTTCTTGTGGGGTTATGTCAAATGTCGAGCTTATGCTAACAAGCCAGAAAAAGTAAATGATATTATGAATAACATCACGCGTGTTTTTCGTGAAGTTGGATCTAATTTACGTTCTTCTGTCATTGAAAATTGGGTCAAAAGTATACGCGCAACCCAACGAAGTCGCGATAGTCACCTAACTGAGGTTCTTTTCCACACGTAATAACATTAAGTATATTCCAAAATAAAAAAGAAACAGAAATAAACTTCTATCATTTATAGAACGTGTTTTATTTAAGTTCATAGATAGGACACTTGTTGAAAGACCCTTATAGTATCCTATGACATTAAAGGAACTACAAATCGTAACCATATAACAATCTGACATTGTGATTATATTTATCTAAATGTTGCAGCCTTTAACTTCCAATTCAATGTACCCTTTGGTTAAATATAATTAATATCCAGACCCGTAGGACTCTAGCAATTTTAAATTGAAAACAAACATTAAAAACACTAACAGAATGTATATACCGCAGAAAAATAATTGTCAATACCTTAAATGATTGTACATTCTAAATTTATCTGTGTATTGTTTGTTGTTTTAAGCATGATTTTAGCACACCCCACTGTATTCTTTTTTACACTTAAGTGTCACTTGCTAAAGAATTTGTGCAATATCAGCTTTTATAACATACAATTACGTAATATTGCTTTTATGTTACAAATACTAATTTATTCACATTTTAATTTTGCAACCATAATCTTTTAATGATAGGATAGCTGTATGCTTTTTAGTAATATTCAAGCAAAACGTGCTCTTATTTCTTTCAAACACCAAAAATTAGAAGCCTTCGTTAGTGTAGAAACAGTAACGTAATGTTTTGCGTATTACACCATACAGCCAAATGTTTACTTTAGCTTATATACAGAGAATATTTCTAGCAATCGACTTAATATTTTTCGGACGAAGTTTAGTTCTACAGGAACGAAAGACACCTTTGTGAGTCTTTGAAGCTGGAATCAGTACACTTTTCTTACAAAAACGTATCGACCTATTGAATCAATAAGTTTCATAAATTTGAGCTTTATACGACAATTAGGAGTGGAAATTGAGTGGTACATCCTGTATTATTATTATTATTATTATTATTATTATTATTATTATTATTATTATTATTATTATTATTATTATTATTATTATTATTATTATTATTATTATTATTATTATTATTATTATTATTATTATTATTATTATTATTATTATTATTATTATTATTATTATTATTATTATTATTATTATTATTATGATCATCATTTTGGCGAAGTTATGTTATGCCTCGGATCAACCAACCAAACCTTGGTTTCGACATTTATACAGGAGGTCTCATGGACTCTCGGTTGCCAGTTTTTTGTGTGAGTTTTTTTTTTTTTTTGTAATTTACGTCCTCCGACGTTAAGTCATATCGGACGGTGAGTGGAATGGATGAAATGATGCTCAAATATGCCCAGGGTCCATAGAGCTTAGAGTTACCCGACATTCGTCTTTCAGGACAAGGGAAAACCCCGGAAAACCCCTGACCGAGATTCAAACTCGGGACCTCTTGAACGTGAGGCAGACACCTTACCATCTACGCTACCGAGGTGGGCGCCAGTTTTCTGAGAAGACACATAGTCCCAATGAATAAAACACTAATTCTTGAGACTGAAGCATGCAGTGAACATCCTTCTCTAACACCAATGTGTATACATAATTAAAAGAAAAATTATGGGCCACTGGAAATACTCTGTATTCCATACTTCCTTCAGAGGGAAAGAAAAATTCATGCAGCTTCAGCGTGAGGTCAATATGCCTCTAATACACCAAGGTGTCTAAGTACATAACTGCATCAAAGCCATTAGTTTGAGTTTTATAACCGAAATCAGGGGCCGAGAACGAGTGAGACACCCTTTATATGTGCGTCAGATCCTCAAATCGTTCAGTAACTTGACGTAATTCGTCAGTGTAAAACGCCAGTGATCTGCGCCCAAAGTTTCAAATGCTATTCTTTTGTTTACTCGAGGCTTTGATTTGGGAAGGGGGATTAATATTCTTTTTTCTTTTAGCTATATTGACAGTCTCTCACGCTGAATGATTGCTATTAAGTATCTCGATAATACTAACGTGGCGCTTGTATTAAAAAGCAACAGAAAAGAAAGTTAGCGCATAGAAGAACCAACAGAGAACGCTTCAAACTTAATTACTCGCACGCGAATAGGCCTCCCTTACAAAGCGTTAAAAGGCTTGTAAAGGGGGGATGTAGAAAAGTAGCAAAGAGGGTGAAAACTAAAGTGTGGAGAGAGGTTAGTAGTAGAAATAAAAGGTCCGTGAAAATCTATTGTACTAAATATCTGCTAACTCAAGCTTGTTAACAAACAGTGTTTGGAATCTCATAGTTTTTACAAGCATGTAAAAAGATGGTCTCGAAAGGAAACAGAGGAGAAGAGGCAGTCCGGCAAGTTAGTCTCTTCAATAGTATCAGTCAAGACAAGGGACAGGTACGATGAGAAGGTGTGATAGAAGGGCAGGGGAGAGTGTTGGAAGCTTTGAAGCCAAAAGCAGCGGCAAAGTGCTCTTCAATCCAGTCATTTGCTGGATGTTTTCAGTGTAGTAGTTACCTCCAGCGGGTGGCTACTAAGAGGGACGAAGGAGGGAAAGGCGGAGGAAAAGAGGCAATTTTATCCACCTCCCAACACCCCTTTACCCTCTAACACACACACACGCACACATACGCCCACGCAACCAAATCCTCCCCCTCCAAAGCCGTCACCCGGGTGCTCCGCGCGCCTGTCTAATTGCCTTGTCCGTTGCCATGGCGATAGCTAAAACACACACACACACACACACACACACACACACACACACACACACACACACACACACACACACACACACACACACACACACACACACACACACACATAGACACACGCACACACATCGGGAGTAATTAGTAGCACATGAGGTGGCGGCTATACAGCTCTCTTTGTCTCTCTCTACCTCCCTCTCTCTCTCGCTCCTTGCTGCTCATATAAATGTGCTCAAGCCTTCTTCACTCCGTCACGAACCTTGCCTTTTTTTCTCTCTCTACTGCCAGTAACCGATGGGTGTACCGGAGGCAGGGACAGCCCTTGTAAGGGCTGGCTCTCTTTCGTGGTTGCTCAAAAGAGAAATCATGGCAAATTGCATGCTGTAGGGAGTGGACCAGAGAGAGAGAGAGAGAGAGAGAGAGAGAGAGAGAGAGAGAGAGAGTTGAGAGAGAGAGAGAGAGAGAGAGAGAGAGAGAGAGAGAGAGAGAGAGAGAGAGAGAGAGAGAGAGAGAGAGAGAGAGAGAGAGAGAGAGAGAGAGAGAGAGAGATAGGACGTTTGCTGAGAGTGGGGTCTCGTCTTTTTCCTTCTTTTTTATGTGCCGCTTGTGACAGACGGCCTCTAGGATTTCGTTAGTATGAAAGAGAGGATGTACATGAAGTAGTCAGACGCCTGGACGGTCAATTGGAGTGACGTGCTTGCCAAAGACGGCCCTCATCCCAGAAGCAAGCCTTAATGCTGCGTTTTGATAACGGGGAATGTATTCTATTGGCGTACATACGTATATACATGCTCGGACGATTGAGGAGTTTTCGCATGTACCGTAATACAGGTCACACAGAATACGAATTTCGAAAGATTGGTATCTCCGGAAACTGTCAGCCATATCTGGAAGATCACACCCTCAACATCAGCATGGGCAGAAACCCACAGATTCACATTCTAGACATATTACTTTTCTATGTTTGTATTCTCATATATAGCTCAAAGGATGATTTATAGAGGTTCTGATTCGATTAAACAACAATATAAAAGTACAAATTTTTATATAACAACACAGTAAATCAAAGGATTAAAAGCCTCTAGGGTACTCAACCTCTGTTACGAAGAATTTCAAGCAATTTCTCTCTCCTCAAATTACCCTCATTTAATTTTCTCAAAAATGACTATCGATTTGATTAACTATACTTAAGTTATTTAAATTACAAATAAAGAGTTTCATCGGAATTGCTTATGAAGCTCTCTTCATTCGCCAATAATGTTGTATAATATCGTCAAGTGTTTAAATCATGAGATAGAAAAAAGAAAGTATTCAAAAAAGAAGTGTGAAGTCACTGACTTTCTCTACTCTAGCACAAACTATACTCACAAACGTTTACTTCTCTATCTACCTCGTGTTAATCGAGAATAAGCACTTTATTGCTAATGTTTTTGTAGACAGAAAGTGAATATGAGGGATACAGTAGACTTTAAGAGCTGTTCAGGTCTTTAAAGGAATGGTCACTGTGTGATATCAACTTACTCCTTGGATTCCAAGAAGGAAAATACGAATAACTACTTCCCATTTGAGAAAAAATATGTTTGGAAAGTTCGGACAAATAACAACGAAAGTCTACGAAATAGTTTCCTCCACAATATCATGTACCAGACATAAATTGCTTGTTTTGAGTGATGTTCATTTTTAGTTAGTAAGAATTTGTCAATCACTTACTGTTTGAGTTTTAAAAAAGCGACCCAGAATGAAGAAGACTTCTGAAGACATTCCCAGAAAATGCAAGAAATAAATTTCATTTGCTAGGAAAATGTCTTACACAATTAGTATTTTAACCAAAACCGTTAGAGCCATTTTTATAAAATCTAAATTTAAAACAAAAAGTCCATGTAAAAGGTAGTCAGGGGAGGAAATATTCATGAAAATCTCTGTTTCATCCTTGGGTGAAGCTGAACATAAATATCAAATTTGGTATTTTGCCAATTCTTTTTATAACACGATAACACTCGGACCTATTTCTAAAAATGCTTCCTTTTTAGATTCAGAGAGTCCAAAAACGTATTTCTGGTGAAAGCTCGCTATCCAATTTTTGAATGGAGTGCAATATCGACTTTCCGTACTTACAATAACATAGCAGAGAAAGTAAAAATGGAGTTTACTTTGAAGCACACGATTTATTTCAATTAAGTCCTTTAGTGATAGTAATTTCCGAGAAGTTTCTATGAGTTTTTAAACACCTGCTTTAACAAAACCCAAATGGAGTTGAGACTACATAATGGTCAGTTTTCAATGGAGCCATACAGGCAGCGCGACAAGATATTGACCAATAGGAATTCTGGCATAAACGTGCTAAAATGTTATTTGGAGTTACATTTTATCACGTGGCATCCGCAGAATTGGATTGTGTGTTATTAACACTGCATAAACCTTCTTGGAAATGCGTTGTTTTGCAGAAACAATGTTCAATTCATTTGAGAGATATCAGCTGAATACAGATCCATACACAAGTACAACGAGCTATGTGCTTTCATCTGAGCATCACACGGCAGAGTAAAATTGGCTCTAATTGTTCACTTTGATTTTGAAGGACAATATCGTGTCGCCTGTCGCTCATGTCACTTTACCAGGACACTCCATTGTGAAATGAGTATAATGTGGCAATCGCCTACGAACTTTAAAAGGATTCGAACACATCACTCTAACAATGATATTTTGCTGTTCTGGGCAGGAAAATCGGGCAAAAAAGCAATAAAGGAAAAACTACAAATGTGAGGAACACTCCACCTGAATGAAAACCAATTAATGTGGATATACCGCCTACCGTACAGGGAAAAACGATGAAGAATTCGAGGTTAAAGTGAGCGGTCAACAGGAATGGATGGACACAGGAACTTGCCGAATCAGAGCTTCACACATGATATGATATATATATATATATAAAAGCAGAAACAACATTTTAAGCAGTAACCTATAAACACTGGCCGGCCTACACAATGAGGTTCAAATCCCCCTGTTGCTAATTAGTGTCCTCATACAGACTATTAGACCTGGTGCGTATTGCCTGCCTGTCCCTTACCTGCAACCTAAGTGTCAGCGGAAGCTGTGTCATACAACCAACAGGACATACACGCGTGTTGGTAACTGTGAAACAAATATTATCATACACTTCATTTATAAGTAGGTCATTGATCACATGTATAAGCATTTCGCTTTCACTACAGTGACTTAATATTTCTGCAGCGCACTAGCGGTGAATGGCCGCTCAAGGTAACGTTTGTCAAGTGTGTTATATCGTACCTACCGTATCAGTTATGCCTTCATTTCGAGCTGTAAAAACTAATTTGTTCATTGTGCACCTCAAAAGTTAAAAATCATTCAAGGAATGTGTATTGTGTGTGAATTCCATAGGATGATGCTTATTAGTCCACTAATGCCTACCGAAAAGTTTACACCTTTCTTTTTTTTTAATTTACGTCCTCCAACGTTAAGTCATATCGGACGAAAGTTCACGCTTGAACAAAAAATTTGCATGTAATAACGCCGAATAATGTAGACAGATGTGTGGAACATTTCAGGAAAATGTTATTGGAATTTCAGATCCAGGTAGAGAAACTTTTAGAATGGTTAATAAGTTTAGAACAAAAGGATCCTAAACCTAAGCAGTGAAAAAGAAATATTCTATCAGAGGAAACTGTTGACAAAATCGCACATCATTAGGAAGCTCTCCAAAAGTCTTAAAGGCATGCTGTACAACAACTGGGTGTTTCAAAAGCCTTTTTGGTCATAAACTGCTTATTGTTCAGGAATTACAACCTCGTCACGAAGAGGAATGCCACGAATTCTCAATGAAGACGGACACAATTTTCAACACAGTATACGATAAAACTTAGTGCTTACTCATTACAGGCATTTTACTATCACTCATGAATAAACAATACGGGATTTTTAGAACTGAAAACTCCCGTCTCCCATGGTTATACGAGTAATGCGTGAAGCACGTATACGCACGTTCCGCGGCTTTACCATATAAGGAACGCATATTCTAAATATGCGGCCTCAAAACGCACACTAGCTTATCCATGTTGAGTTTATCCAAGAGGTTATAAGCATCTTTGCTAAGTGCTTGAGTGTAAGCTTTCGACAGGTATTGGCAAAGTGTGAGGGAATGTGTCATCCACATCGACAATAAAATGGGTAATTAATCAGATTTCGAAAACATTTCTTCTGTTTTAGAAGGTTTAGACAACTAAAGGCCACTATCATGTGAACTTTGAAAAGTAGAGATAAAGTGTCACGTGCCTCCTTGTGTTGTCAGCTTAGATAATCTTAAAATCACACCGTATGGGCAGCAAACTACTCCTAGAAGATCCATGAAATCCACAATGATTAAATTGATTCAAAACAGTTTCATTGAGACAGTTTATTTCATGAAGAACTGTAAGACCTGAGTAGAGTAAAAGAAATGTAAAATTTGACTTTTTGCTACAAAGTTTATACGATACAACGTTTAAGGGTTAGCCCTTATAATCGAAACTGTAGAAAAAGTAGAAAATTGTTACTGCCAGAGAAATTGTGTTATCTTTACTTTGAGAAACGGTAATAACGATTCTGCATTTTTCTCTTCTTCCTCCTGCGAAAATGAATCCTTATCCGAAGAGGTTGGACTCACCATTTGTTCCAAATATAGTATGTCAAACTGATTAATTTTCAAAACGTACCTATATTTCGTAATCTTTTTTCACTTTAATCCAGTGAGAACACATGGTACTCCAAATTTGGTATTACTGTCATAAGAGTAAGAAGAACGATTCCAGCGTCATAAGCTGGAATAGCTGAATGATTACGTTCCTTTCCTGCATAAGGTTGCTGTAAGTGTGCGAACAAACTCAGATCTTGACCCAAAGTTTTGACTGCCACGTACTATGGTGATCGTTTCAAAATTAAAATGAACCTTTGTTATAAAAAACGTTTATTATTTTCGTAAGAAAGTGTACCTAACAATTTTGGTCAACAAAAATGAAATGACATAGGATCTGAAGCTTTCCTATATATTCTATCCTGATTCATCATCCTGATGATGGGAGAGATGCACACTCCCGAAACGTCGATGGCTCTTCATCACACACCTTTCTTGAAGCCCGAGAACATCTGGAATAAAAATGAACATTTGCAGCATTTAATTTTTGTTTTCTATCTTTTCTTGTATTTGTACGCTTATATTTATTTCTTAATTTAAACAATTTTAAAGGCACCAGTAGCTATTTAATGGTTTATTATTCAGTGGAGTGCATTTACATTCTTCCAGCGTTTCTTACTATTGAAATTTCTCCGATGTACTGTGTGTGGTGCATAGAAGCAGTTCACTAGTGAATATGGGAGATACGTCAGAGTAAGCAAGCAGAGCAGTGTAAAAGGGAAACACTGTGCGTACGTCGGAGAAATTACTTATTAAATTATTAGCTTTAAATTTTAAGGGAATTTTCAGAAATTAGAATTGTTACTAAGTAAATAAAACAATTAAACAATTCAGATGAAATGAGTGACTTTCTATAGCTCGCAAAGCAGAAGCTGAAAATGTTCAATAAAATGTTCTAAATGTGTTTTTTTTTTTCTTCTTGAAGCAATTAAAATTAACAAGTGCCTGCACAAAATTTTCCTTGTGTATGTACACTAAGCTCAAAATAGAAAGTTGGAACCGATATGGTAAACTGTAGGGTTCAAAGAGCTTTTCATGTTACCATATCGAAAGTGATTAATTATGAATAACAAGTAATATCTAACAGTCTGAAATAGCTCATTAAAGTGTTGTATGCACCAAATACTTGATGTTCTCAGGATATGAGAGAAAAACTTAAAGCAATCAGAAGCTTAACTATGTAAATTATTTTGGATTACCACAAGTAAATTGCCTTAAAGAATGTAGGCATCCTTGAAAGTCATATCGCTATGGTTTTGTTGTCCACCACCAAGTAGAAATACAAAGAAGAGTAGGTGTACATTTGCCACAGCAGCGGTGTAGTGTGTGCCCAACATGATGCGAGTGGCGAATAAACATCGTTAAAGCTACTGGGCGGAGTTCAGTGGCGTAGATGAGCGTCAATGGAGAATAACGGTGCACTTCAACCTTACAATTGGACCAGACCGAGTTAGATCATGTTAAAAATCCTGCGGGCTGACAGCAAAACAACAATGCGGGCAGAGTTAGCAAGCGACCAAAGGGATACATGATTGAATGGAATGTACAGATGGTTACACTGTATCGTATACACGTGCTTTAGATATGTAACAGATTGTTAGTCAGGTACTTTAGCTAATCGCATGATATATTTGCACATTATTTCACGGATAACGTTTTTCTTGTTTTCGGCACCCCGTCTCGAATAAACTGCGGTGTGCAATTTGGCTGCACTACTCCTGGTCGATCAGCAAACACCAATAAAATTATCAAATCTAGTATGAGCTTTCCTAATCATAGGCTGCTGTTAAAATCAAAATACTATTCCCCGGCTCTGTAAATGTTCTTTGTGCACTTTTGTCTTTAATAATAATAATAATAATAATAATAATAATAATAATAATAATAATAATAATAATAATAATAATAATAATAATAATAATAATAATAATAATAATAATAATAATAATAATAATAATAATAATAATAATAATAATAATAATAATAATAATAATAATAATAATAATAATAATTCACTGTTAGTGATAATGGGAAAAAGGAGTCCTACGCCCAATTTTTAAAAAGGGGACATTCAAAATTGTCAAAGTACTAAAGAAGCATAAATCTATATTTAGCAGGTTATAAAGTATGCAAGTATAAGTGATCATTATAATCATGGCTTGTATGTACCACTATTACTACTACTATTTATTATTATTATTATTATTATTATTATTATTATTATTATTATTATTATTATTATTATTATTATTATTATTATTATTATTATTATTATTATTATTATTATTATTATTATTGTTACATCATCTTCCGTAATTTCAATCTCCAAGCTCCTCTATACTTCCATAGGTTCTCAGTAACGTTTCCCCCCCCCCCCTTTATCTTCTTTCGTCAATTAAAATCGCTTTTTCTGTCTATCTCTCTTCTTTCTGTCCGAAGGATTTCATCTGGAGAGCTTTGGTAATCTCTTTTCCCCCATGTTTCTTACATGATCATACCACCGCGGTAGTACATCTTTAATTTCGTTTCCTATAAGGTACAGTACTTCCATTTCTTTTTCGAATGACTTGCTTCCTAATTTTGTTCAGTTTCATGTGACTACTGAATCACAATGATACTGATTTTTCCTTTTTTGTGATCTGCAATCCTGTGGCATCCCATCTAGTAGGGATATCGCTTTCCCCCCTATGTGCTTCTATTCTGAACATTTAACGAGAAAACTTACTGAACAAATGGATGGTCTTACACTGACTTTTAACCTTTAGCAGTCACCGATAAAGAAGACACGAGTTCATTTTGGTACAGTTCATATTATTTGCGGATTATGAAAAGGTATTCAATAAGTTTTTGGATGTGACGTTACAGGAAATTACGAGATCAAAATCATTTGCTAGTCATATATTAAGAGTCCTCAAAGGATTTGTATAGTAATTAACCTCCAATTAGTGTGTCGTCCTCCATGGCCTAAGGGTAACCTCTGGTTCCCGAGGTCACAGGTTCAAATGCGGAAGAGGCCGATGGGCGTAAAATCTTAGCATGGCCTCCTTCGGAAGGAAAATAAAGCTGGTGGTCCCTTGTCGTAGATTTACTACACGTAAAATATCCTCAAGTGTGATTAACAGGCCTCTAAGCAAAGTCAAGCTACCTTTCACGTCTAGTTTAGAATGAAACACCGAGAACCACAGCAATTAAAGGGTGTCCATAAATAAAACCTCAGTTTCAATTTTCCCAGTTACTGTTATGTACATATACACACATACATACTAGAACATGCATACATTTTCACCTCCCAAATGTGAGCTTCACACATTACCACGGAGTAAACTCGCTTGATGCATTTATGGAAAAACATTAACGATTCCATAAAAAAGACCTACATAATTATATATCATTTATTTGAAAATATGAAAATTAATGTACGTGGTGTTATGAACACTTACAAGTCAATGTGATTGGTTTGAAAAACAATCTACAGACACAAAAACAAACCGTGAAAAATATTAAATATAATCGATGTGAAATGAAGGGGTGGTTCGGATATCGCCACTGCAAGAATTTCGCTACCATTGTTTCGCTAGGCTAATGCAAAATAATTCAATTATTTACTTGTGTCATTAAACTGAATGAGAGCTATAACATTTACATGAGTGCTTTCATCAGCGACATGGAAACAGAGGCAAATTTTTTACGGATATATTCCTACGAGTTTATTATTTTATTATTTGCATGTTAAACATATTATAAAGTAGCAGGTGGGCAGAAATCGCAACGATATGGAATCGCGTAATGTCAAGAGATACTAAGATAAACCGGCCACAGGATGGGCCGAAAAATTATAACACTTCAAAAGGAGTGCACAGGTTTACAGAAGCAAAAAGTAGGAGTGAACGGAAAGAAATAACTCCAATCCACCAAGTGCCAGTAAACAAATAGTGATCAAGAAAACGAGTGAAAGGAACTGAACGAACAACTTAAAATAAGTGACATAACCTTAGGTTAAGTCTTTGTAGAATAACCATCCACGAAGTTTAGTATTAAATTAAGCTAGAATTAACATATTCATGTACATTAGCTTACTATATGCAGTTCCAATGAGCTTTTCTTATACCTATAAGAGGCCTTGCCCTACATAGGATCTAAGTGGCTATTCATTTATTCATCTAAATTTAAATAAGTGTTGCTTTAATGGACTCAGCTAGTGAGAACATGTAGCGTGTAATGTTACCTTTCAGCAATTCAGCCATATTTGGAGGAGTGAAAATACTCTGCCAAACCAGTGGCTAGAAATTGTGTTCGAGGAATAGACCTGCTCATGCTGGGAGTGGTTCGGATAATGTTTTGCACTAACGTCATAATTATATAGCATTATGGGCCCCTTCTTATACTGTATACTTAAAGATTGGTGACATCTGTCGATTAATAGTCTGTGATGACCAAATATATGACCTCAAATTAACCCAAATTTGAATTCGCTATCATCTTTCCTCTAAGGTAAAGTAAGTTTTAACAGACACCATTTTAATTTCACATGCATGAAAAATAAAACTGTAGCAATGTTAAGTATATTGTAGTGCTGAATTCTGAATATGGATGTCTTAATAAAATGGTTGGATGTTTTGTATACTATCTTAATTTGCTCAGTCGTCTTAACTCTTTTAGTATCAATGGTATTGTCTTCATAGGTCTAATGGAGATAGGAACCAACCTTATTAATAATTATTCATTTTGAAACTTTTCATTTAATGGGAACTATAACCATCACTAACTAAACGTTACAATGCAAAGAATCGCTGAACGACTCAATGGCAATTTTCTGTTAATAATGCATGGTATTGGCTAATATTTGCCATAAAATATGGCAAAGCGATGAGAAAATTAAACTTAAAGAAAACAGATATTTATAATACAACTTATAAAGGTGTAGGTTTAGATACTTTGGAGTAGGAGTGTTTGCAAAACAAGACTGAAAGCCAAGTATAGCAATCTAATCATCCTTAGCATGCATTTTCATATACTATTTTTAGACACTCTAGAATATTGAATTGTAAAGTACACAGCGGCAAATACTGTGGAAATATAGGTACTATCCATTTCAACGAGCGCACTGATGTTTTGATTTGACTATCGTGATGGATTCGGATTGTAATTTCCCTTAACACTGAACCTTAAATGTTAATGGTACTGTTAAATATACCTGCTTTTTAGTTATGGAATGTAGTTTACTGAACTAAGTTCTCATAGGAAAGTCATTTAACCTGCAACATAAAGGTTGCTCACTTGCATAATACTAGTACTCTGTTATCTATAGAACCTTATGGCGAAAATAAAATCAGCAGAATATGTGTAACACTGAATTTATTAATAAATATGCACTTTATAAAATGCTATTACTTATTTGATAAATTATGCGAATGAATGTGAAATACTACAGTGTTTAATATTACTTTATTGTGTAGAGGAAGCAAGACTAAATTTGGTTGAAATATATTTCCGTGTCATAATCCGCCTTCACATGATCAATGCTAAGCCTTTACTTAATGTTGTACATATAACGTCCAGCGCTAACAATGGAGTCTTATAAACATGTTATTAATAATAATCCACGACTTTCTTTGCCAGGATTTGCTACCTATCGTAGCTCCTCAAATTCCTCGCGATGCTAACCAAAGGGAACAAAGGAAAACGCCCTAGCCCATTACGCCATGGCGCAGGACTAAACATGTTATTCCAATTATATGAGAGCTTGGTACAAGAAGTACAAGAAACTTTAAATAGGCAGACAAACAGACATTATTCAAAATGGTCATTGGTAGGGGCAGTAAAAGTAACGTTTAGTATTAAGTAGTCACAGTAATTTTATCATTTACCACCTATAAGCGCATATTGGTATAACAGAACAGCAAAGAAGCATCAAATACCAGATCTTAATATACCATAATTATATCGAAATTACTAAATTTGCATTGTTGACTACTATATATACACGAGTATCTTTAAACAAAACCCTGTTATCAGTTTGTAATACTCTCTTGAATACACTAGTTTGTAATAGTTATTGAGTCTGTTCTGCAGGCTGTTTGCCTGTTGCCTTTGCAATGAAATCAGTCTAGCCTTTTAGATCGTTACTCTTTTCGCCTATATGAGAAGTAGAAATGCTATGGCATTAATGAACAAAACGATTACTTATATTACTAAAATAACGGTTTTCCCAGTCGTAAACAAATATTTTTTTTCTTTTCAAGTTGATCATTTAGCATAAACCTCTTAGCTTCCAACTAGCTACGAGAGTAATGTTACACGAAACAGCGCAAGTGCTATCTTTTAAAAAAGTGTGTCGTTATTACAAACTTTTTGAAGCATATTCTCAACAACGAGCTCATTGGCTTAGAGTCTGAAATATTATTTTGAATACCACGTTAGAGTCGCTCTAATAATGATGTTAACAATTAATTGCCAATAACAAAATAATAAAAGTAGCTAGCATGAACAACTGGTGAAACTTCACACTGCTAACATAAGGCATCACAGGTCCTTAAGCTACGACATGAAATACATCATGGAAAAAGGCCTAGAGTTTACATTTGAATACGTATTTACCTAATTTTAGTTCACGTGAAATATAATTCTTTTGGAATCTTAATTATACGTTAAAATATAAAATTACAATGAAATGTTTTGAGCAGCACGTGCATTTAAAAATACCTTTAGTTCTAAATATGTTTCAGAAGATTAGGAAGGGATTCTGTGCTGCTGTGTTTTGCCACTAACATCCCTCAGGGAAGCAAACACGCTACTAATCGCTTTGTGAGCCGTTCCGCATCGTAAAATGCGGTTGTTAAAACTTTTACTGTTTGAAGGTTTCTGTATAAAAATAAATATAGTTTGCGGAATATTTATGAAATGAGGACTGTATTTCTGTTCCAGATAATCCGACCTGATACTTTTATTTATCAAAGCTGTACGTATACATGCATATTTTCGTCTGATTATTGTGAGTTCGACTTAACAAAGCAATTACGCCATTCTAATGAAATCCAAAAGTCAATGTTTTATTAATTTTCTGAAGCCTACGATATGAAAAATATATTGGTATTTTGCCTAATCATGGATCTATTGCTTTCATGCAGGGCACATTTTTCATAGTTCGTCGGGTGTTATCAAGTATATACAATGATGGATGCACAAAATACCCGTTACAACTTTGGATAATGTATATACATACCAATGTTCATTAATTCGTTCACTAACGCTTCAGATTCATATTTTATTGTGGTCTGTGGTTGAAATTCCAACCATGACATTAAATTTCTCTACCTTCAATACATATGATAAAATTTCACCCTAAAGGGTACTTTGTCCCTTGTGTGCAACTGGAGAGACGATGAGTACCACGACTAGGTTTACCAAAATAACACTTTGAAATTTGTTTAAACTCTTAGAAGCTTATTTCAATTCATAAGAAGCTTTTATAAATGGGGCTAATGTTTTTATTGGTTAGAGATAAAGAGTTTCCGAGCTGCTTTATACAACGATAAAGCAAATATAATGTATGCTATAATATGTCAGCTCCAAATACATTTCAGGTTAGATCATTGTATTCAGAAATCAATCAGTTGCTTCTTTGTAACCATAAATGTATCTAAACTTAGTAACTAGAATAAGAAAACTCCAGAAAGTCTTAATTTCAGAACATTTAAGAGCCATGTGCAGCATAGGACACGTACGACTTCATCCTCAAAGTACGTAAAGACGTCGAATTACAAGAGGGAATTGTACGACACAAAAAGTGTATGGAATAACATAGAGAAGGGTGTTGTCTATACCGAGACTGATGCATATTTACTTGTTGCTCCAGAGGGCGAGGTGGTGGCGGCTACCCCGCCCTGCTCTTCTGGTACAGAAGCGCTTGTTTGTGTTGAGGCTTCCTCGCCAAGATTTCTTTCAAAGGCGGCGCAATTAAAATTCTGTTTTACTGCCCGAGACGTGGTTTGGTTTCCGATGCTCCCTCTGAGAGAAACTTGTTCATCACACGCTATCCTGTCTCTTACCCTTTGACAAGAAACTGTTAATGGCATCATTTATATTACTGAAACCTTCTTCCTTGTGTACGATAGAGGAATTTTTTTTACGAAATACCTTATTCTAGCATTGTAGAACAGTTTGTATGAACAAGCATCTTCTAAGCGTCTATAGCAAACATGGAAAGTATCGATTTTCTAAATTTTATTAAACATACATATGCTTAGAGCAATAGAACTTTATTTAAACAAAAACCATAAAACAATTGCCCACAACATTGAATTCACTATTAGATGCTACTTCTCTTGAATGCTACGTTATTACCCGATTTAATTTTTGCATTCACTGGCACCTATTTAGAGTAACCAGTTAATACCGTGGCGGTCGAAGACCTACCTCCTGGTCGCTGCGTATTCTTCTTGGCTCACCACAGACGAAATGGGGTGTAGTACTACGTGGTGGGACGTGGTCAGCGACAACATCCCTCCCGATCAGTATATATGGTCTTCGTAACCAGACCTAATTATAGTAGTGAGAAGAAATAACAGGATCAACCAGGAATAAAATCGCGTTTATAACTTTGAACAGTGCAACTCCAAATCGAAGGGTCCGACAAATGCAAAGATTGGTATTTAAACTCAGTGCCTTCCAAACACATCACCTGAAGATTTTTAAGAAAATACTCCATACAAAACTACGCTTTCCATGAAAACCTTTTTAAATTTGCCATTTTCTCAAAAATCGCTCTTACGCATATTTCAGATATTTACAACAAAAATTATCTATATGTATATATATAAATGAAAAATTTAAAAAGGGTTTTATGCAAAGCGTAGTTTTGTATATTTATTTATATTTATATATGTTGAATTTTCAACATTGAATATTTTTTATTTTGAACAGCTTCTACATTCTGCTTCAAGATAATTCTGATAAAAGTTTGCGTAATTTCATTACACATTTCGTTATAGGGCAATTTAATGTTTAGAGGTGCTTCGTTTACATACATATATATACCTACACATACGTACATACATATATACATGCCTACATGTATATAATTGCACTTACTGCCCGCCTCGGTAGCGTAGATGGTAGCATGTCTGCCTCACGTTCAAGAGGTTCCGAGTTCGAATCTCGGTCAGGGTGAGTTACCTGGATAAGGTTTTTCCGGTGTTTTCCCTTATCCTGAAAGACGAATATCGGGTAACTCTAAGCTCCATGTACCCCGGACGCATTGAGCATCATTTCACCCATCTCATTCATCGTCCGATATGACTATATGTTGGAGGACATAATTTAAAAAAAAAAAAGTGCACTTACTGACCTTTAAATCCTATATTCATAGCGTGATATCACAGGAAACAAATGAATAGTAATGGCAATTTAAAATTGACAGAAGGATTAACAATTGAAAAACATTAATGATGTAGGTATATCTCGGAAATGGTTGGTGTTACAAATATGTTATATCAGCTAAATGGTGTGTTTTAAGGATATTCATAACTGTGTAGTAGGCTTTTGTATATTTCACATGATTTACATATTATACATGTGTAGTGTTTAACGCCAGCTTTAACTGCATGCGGCACGGCAGGCGGTGACACTGGTGATGCATGAGATGAAGATGGAACACCGGCGGGTGAAACTGGATATCGCGGAAAAAATCCGCCCCAGCGCCGTGTTGCCCACCACAAATCTCATTTTGCGGTTGCCTGGGATCGAACCCGGGCCGTCTTGGTAAGAGCCAAGCGGTTTAACCACTCAGTCACGGCGTGGCCGCAACATATAATACAGAATTTTTCTTAGTAAAGAGTACTTCACATGCTTTTACGAGACATTTAAAGATATACGTTTGTTTGTCTTGTAAATAGCTTAAATATGCCCTTATCATAATCTAATAGGTATTATTACAAACATTTTTGCGGAATTTATAAATATATAAAACACATTCGTAATTTCTTTTTAAAAAGCGGTATATTTTCAGTGAGTATAAAAACATCTTAGGGAAATCCCGGTATCAAAGTTTTGGAAGGAATGCAATAGTTCCTGTGTATCCTATGCACCCTGGAGAGAGAGAGAGAGAGAGAGAGAGAGAGAGAGAGAGAGAGAGAGAGAGAGAGAGAGAGAGAGAGAGAGAGAGAGAGAGAGAGAGAGAGAGAGAGAGAGAGAGAGAGAGAGAGAGAGAGAGAGAGAGAGAGAGAGAGAGACTACCCTTGTTGAAATTTTCAGTCTTAATTTACAAGTATTTTTCGGCCTGAGAGTCCTTGACAAAACTTTGAATATTAAACCTTATTCACAACTGTACATTTCAGACAGCATTCAAATGTCTAAAATTACTATTATCCTTATTTTCTGAACCTTATTTAAAGAATGCATCTGTGCAATGACAAGAACGACAAGCCTTCAATAATTATGATTAAAACCCCAGAGCTAATTCATTGATACACTGAAATGCGAAAGTGGCAGATCCTAGACACTTACACATGCTTTGATTCTCAGTTGCAAAAAATTACCACAAATGAGCAAAATAAGCTCATTTACCATGTTTTTGCCCTTCGGTTGATTATTCTGTGGTAGATGATGAAAGTATCAGTCTAAAAGTAACCAGAAAGAGCCCCTTGGTAACGTCTTATAAGGACGCTATACAAAGAACATAAAAACGCTGGCAACTTCTGCATCAATGAAACAAATCCATTAAGTTTTCCTCTAGCAGGAACTTCATATATTTTAATTAATGAATTAGGTGGGTAGCATTAAATAAATCTGAGAACAGTGGCCTGAAGGGAATAAATTAATGCTACTAGTTACCGTGTCTCTGCTTTTTTTCACATTCCCCCTTTCCCCAAACAACGGACATCAAAATCATGAAAGGAAAGTAAAGCGATTATTCAAATGTTCTCGCAAAAAGGGCAGGAAGGGTGGAGAGAGAGACAGAGAGAGAGAGAGCAATGTAGCTGGGGCATGTGGGGTGATTGTAATGTTCCTTTTCAGAAGCATCACGGGGGGATGGTAATAAGTAAGAGAAGCAGGATAGCTGGCTTTTTTTATTCCTCCCTTAATCGAAGCAGGTTTCAGTACATCGCCACACATGAATCACGCAAATCGAGATCATCTTAAAATTCTTCTCCCTTCTTTCTCCCTCTTCACTCCTTTGCTCCTTTGATCCCTCCCATCTCCCTTTGGGATCATGGCTGTACCATCCTTTCAAACATTCTACTTCCTTCCTTTACCCCCTGCTTCGTTGTTTAGGGTCGGTTTACCAACGAACTTAAAGAGAGGACGGAAGCTATTGAAACTGCTTCTGTAGCCTCTTACTTGAAAGATGTAATTGCTAAGTTAGCAATATGGACGTAGAGAAGGCCGGTCTAAAACTAGTATGACCCCAACCTGATTACATCTTAAGATGGTTACACGCAATTGTAATACAGTTATACGAGGGTAAGCCAGAACAATGTGCTTCTCTATTTTATTCCTCAGAAACCAAAAGGTTCAATGCATTGCAACAAATGCATCCATGATTGTTTATATATGCCTGTGATTCTTGTCTTCTCTTGGAATCTTCAGGAAGTCATGACATAATGCGAATTTGAAAATGCCGAATTCCGCAATTTTTAACCAATTTTAAATCCATATCTCATACACATATCAACGGTTATTAAATACCACTTCAGTGAGATTAAAGGTTTTCGAGATTGTCTTTTGTAGCAATGCCTTTCACCGTGCAAATTTTCACACGTTTAAACTTTGAATATTCTGAGCTATGTTAGAATTATTATATCATTTTTTGTTTTGAATGTCACAGCATTTATAAAATATTCGAAATGCTGCACAAGTTGCAATTTTGTACTAATTTGTTTCAAGATTTTTGTAATACCTTTTGAAAGTACATAAAAATTACTGTTTTCATTTTGAAGTAATGCTCCAATTTTGAAAAATAAACCGTAAACTTATGAAAAGATAGGAATTTTGGAGCGTAAAAATAAATAAATCAACAGCAAATAGGAGTTAACATAAAAATGCTGTTATTATATATATTGTTAATTTCTTTACAATTAAAACTAAAATGTTATGTAGATATTTGTAAAAATCCAAAATATGGACATTATTATTGGAACAATGATTTTACAGGATACAAATTAATATTTAATAATCATGCCAGTTAGAGTATTAAACCAAGCGGGATGGCTCAGACGTTTCGTCTGTGACCCACATTCTGGAGGCTAAATTCGATTCCCCTGACCGACGTAGTCTGTCTAGTGAACGCGAGTGCAGTTTGCCCCTCAAAGGAAACTCACCCTCCCGCCCACTAATGACCGTCATAAATCTATCTCCACACTTCAGAAATTGGAACAGTCATTGAGGACCAATAGCAACCCTGATTTTCTGGAAGTGACAGTCGTATGTCTACTCCACGTGGAGTCTCAGTTGCCAAAGTTCCAACTTCCAGTTGACCCGTTTCATTGAGAGCAGAAATTCGTTGTGTGTCACGATGTGGAGACCGTGGGAGGGAAATGCAGTGGTAAATGCAAATGAAGTAGTGGATAACTTTCAGTCAAGTGAAAATAATCAAAGTGATGACAATAGTGTGAATAACTGGGCCGAGTTATATTACTGGAAAAGCCTCAAAAAACAAAGTTATAACGGGAACTGTTTCTAAGCAAATTCAAGCGCTTTTTTGAACACATATAAATATGCGATGATAAATTCTGGGTTTTCACAGAAATACAGTAAGAAATATTGTGACGAAAGGAATACCAAAGACGCCGGATCTTTTGTGAAAACAAAAGGAAACGTTTCTCTAAAGTAGATAATTTCAGATGCGATTTAATTCGTCGAGAAATTTATAGATTTTATGCAAAAGGGAGAACGCCCACCTTAGACAAATTGGTTGCACATTTGCAAAAAATTTGTGATTTTCCTTATGGGCACTGCATTTAGCGCGGTCTCGTAAAGGAGCTGGGTTTCAAATACCGCACTTTGAATCAGTTAAGGGTTATTATGGAATCCAATAGAATTGTAGCTTGGCGATATATATTTGTTAAAACTAAGGAAGTTTCGCAGTACGATATATGCATTTCGAGGGTTTTCCCGGGTAGGTTAATTACATCCCACGAATTTCCTGTCCCTCCATTTCATCTCCATCATCATTTCACATCGTCTCTCATCTGGTGGTCCCTTTCAGAGTAGAAGTGTCGGCGGGAGTCTCAGCGGTGCATGGTGGGATGATGTGCTCTGAGTGAACCATTTCCTCCTCCGGTAGGTTGGTTGTCGGTCTCCTTACCGGTTGCTGGGACAGTTTCCGAAATGCAATAATGGGAATGTCCGTTGTCCTGCCCTATTGGTGGAGGTGTCCATCTAAGTAAAACGTACTGCACTCTGCACTGTCGTGGCTTCTTGTGACGGCCGCCCTCTGTCTCCTGTCGGCTCATCCTTCCTCCCGGGGATGTATAGGTGAAATAGATCATGTCTACTCGCAGTGCCGAATCTCCTCCGTAGTAATCCTATTCCTAATCCTAATCCTAGTGCATCGAAACACGATAAAGCATGTCTCTTATAGTTTGTAACAACTGACATAAGTTTAAGCACGATATGTTAGATACCGCTGATATTCCAAATTGCACTTTAAAATAATAGCTATACTTCTTATAGGTACGTGGAGCAGAATGTTTCAACATGTTTACATGCTTTGAAAATGTCCTCCTCATCCACCATACAGTCCGTAGTTGACAACTTTCATGTGTTATTAAAACGAATAGAGACAGACGATTTACCAATGACTCCTGTTTTTATTGTGACGATTGGAACACCATATGAGCTATAACAAACTTTGTTTAAAATTATACCCACAATTAAAATTACAATGGAGCAACACAACGGAGTTCTTTATGCTGGTTACTGCACATAATTATGGAATCAACTTTTGTAATTAGCGTTCTTCGTATGTTCTAAATTGCGTATGTAGCTTCAGCATTTGGACGTTCCTTATGAAATTCTCATAGACTCCTTTGTTTTAAATATATGTATGTATATATATGTTTTTTTCTTTTTTCATATTTAACCGATTTTTCATTATTTCCGTTTATTTTCTTAACTTGTTCCTAGTTTCACCAATATTCACTATACACATAAACACCCATGCCCAAGGCGGGACTGGAACCCGCGACCCTCTACGCGGGACCCTTAAAACATGACGTTGTAACCGCAGTATCAGACAGCGATTAGGAGGCGGCGAATGAATTGAAATCACGAGAATTAAAAAAAGAAGATAAATTAATGAAAATGCTTTGCTAAACTAATATAAAATATTGTTATATTAATATGAAATCAGAATGAAATTAGAGTAGTGATTAAAATAGCGGTTTAATTAAGAATAAGATGGGAAGAATATAATTTAAGACAACTAACATGCTAGAATCCATGTAAGGGAGAGAAAATATTTCTGTAAAATCTGAACACAAGTCGGGGAGACAGGAAGAGGTGACCGTTAGCCTCTTTGTTTAAGGAAAGGTTCAATGTCTGAGAACTATAAGCAAAAATGTGTAGGAACAATAAGGTTTTCAAGATGCGGTCAGGCGTAAGACCTAAAAGGATTTACTTCGCTGTGGCGATAACGATGTATACCGTTACAAAGAGCCCAGGGTAGGCGGGACCCAACTCACGGTGGGATGTAACGTCAATGAGTTCGATGAGTTTTGCTAACCAATAAAGAAAAATCGAAATAAAATGAGAAACCAATAATAATGTAAGATTTGAGAAATAGGAAGAAGGGTGAGTTATTTTGGTCATGTGATAAGGGTTAGAGTAGGGATCAGAATAAAGTACGAACGGAATCGCAGGGTAGACGAAACATCACTTCAACAGTCATTCTACGAGGGGAAAGACGTGTTAGTGCGCGTGAAGGAGAAGGAGCAAAGATTTCTAAGTCCGAAATGTAGGGAAGTCAAGAATAACGCAACCAGCGTGAGAGAAGCAGCAGAAGAAGTTTATAATAGCAAAGTATTCGCCGTATAAAGAATTAAGAGAATTCTGTTAGGAAGTTTAGTAACAGGTGGTCACCGCTACCAATCAATCTGAATCAACGAATTGAGTGAGAATTAAATCAATTTTTTGCAACGAACCAGTGTATTATTGAGACAACTGAGCAGCCAACAAACAACAAATCCAATTCCTACAACCATTCACCTGAAGAATAAGAGATCTCATAGCTCCAATTAGAACCCAAATCAAAAGTAAACACCAACCAATTTGAAATCTGACATGCGGGTATGCCGCATAATGGCGCCGACACGTTGGGGCTTCGAATTGTAGGAAATGGGTGAAATGTAACGACGAAGGACGACTACAAGGAGAAGTGAGAAGAACGACGACGAAGGACGACTACGAGGAGAAGTGAGAAAAACGACGACGAAGGACGACTACGAGGAGAAGTGAGAAGACCGACGACGACAACTACGATGAGGACAGCAGAGACTACGAAGAAGACGCCAAAAACAACTACATAGAATTTTCCCCCAACCAAGAGAGAAGTTCAAGTTCTTTCGACATCAACTGAGCCTACTAGACGACGAGCAGCACGACAAAAATTGGTAAAGACATCACATAAACACCACAGCCGTACAACAGAACTGTGAGTTACACATACTCAATTTATATTTCTTGTAAATGTAATATCATTCAGTGAAATCAATATCTATGTAATGTCTTAGTAATAAGTATTTTGGAAGGGAAATTAGAAAATTTAAAGGGGAAATTCAATGCTTTTGAGAAATAAGAAGATCGTACAGAATAAATTTAAAATGGAAAATTCTGGGGAACAAATAATTATGGAGACAGAGAAAGAGTTGGAAGTTGTTAATGAAGAGATAATGGAAAGCAGTGTTATAGGATCAGTAGATGAGGGTGTAAATGGTGTAAGTAGCCTAAATGTAAATAGAAGTGACAATCCTGGGGTAATGGAAAATCTACAAGAGATGTTCCAGAAACTCATGGCGCAAATTACTATTCAGAGTCAATCACTAGAGACTAAATTAGTAGAACAGAATCAATCACTAGAAGCTAAATTCGTAGAACAGAACCAGTCACTAGAGGCTAAATTGAACCAAACACTAGAAGATAAATTAGTAGAACAGAACCAATCACTAGAGACTAAATTAGTAGAACAGAACCAAACACTAGAAGCTAAATTAGTAAGTCAAATTACAAGCCAAGGAAAAGAAACAGAAACTAGAATCACTGTCAGAATTCAAGGAATAACAGGGGAAATTCAATCTGTAAAAGAGGCCCTGCAGCGAGAAGTAGGTACTATAAGAAGTGACCTAGAAGCTACCAAATCTCTCGTTGCAGGAGTAGAAAATAGAATAGGGGAGGAAATTAATAAGGAAAGAATAAGATTAGATGAACTGACCACGACACAGGTAACTTTTGTACAAGAGGTAAATAACCGGTTTGACACTGTAAACAATAGTATAGCAGCTGACATGGAGAAGTTAAAAGAAAAGGTAGCACGTGTAACAAATATTCAATCAGAGAATACACAAATGTTGAGGGAAACAGTAAGCGAGATATCTCAAATCAGAGATACCGTAACTGGCTTCCAGCTGCGACAGCAAGGGCAGGTACCTGAGAGTTCCAATTGTACTATACATACAATGGAGAGAGGCAGAACGAACAGGTTAGCGCCCCTTCTGTCTCTCCTCAAAGCAGCAATAATAGCGAAATAAATATGCAAAACGTAAATATGTATCCAGCAGTGCACATGAATTTTCTAAGCGAATTGCCCCTCCCGAAATTTAATTGTCGCAATGACAACGCAGTACAATTTTTGGCCGACTTAGAAAAGTATTTTGTCATCAGAGGTGTACCCGAGCAATATAAAATGATAATAGTTCAAAGGGCGTTAGAATCTGCCGAACTTAATTGGCTACGAGTAACTGTGGGAGAAGGATGCAGCTACGAGTTGTTCAAAACAGCTTTCCTAGAAAAGTATTGGAACGCCAATGTCCAATACCAAGTAAGGAATCAAATAACAAATGGCCGATACCAAGGTAATAATGGAGAGTCTATTACTGATTATTTCCTGAGATATTCGCAAATGAGTAAATATCTACAACCCCCATTACAGGAAGCCGAACTGATTTCTCTTCTCACTCCCCACCTTCCTGAGAACATTAGAAATCACATGGTGGTAGCAAGACCTCAGACATTGAGAGAGGCAATTACATTGTTAACAGCTTTACAAAGCGTTGGGACGCAAAGCTCACAAAATAGACATGAGAATCGAATGCCCGTGAGAAATCCACACAGACCGTGGAATAATAATAATCATGACGGGGAAAGGGCACACAATCCCCGAAATTTTAACACGAACCATATGGCTACTCGTCAAAGATACGATGCCCACGTCCCGAGGGAATTCCCTAACAACAATAGAGGGAGACAGGGACCACCAAATTCAAATTCATATAATTTCCCGATGAGGTATGTACATGTAACTAGGAATGGAAATAGGGGTCACCCCCCATTTCTTCGAAGAGGGAATGCAAGACCGACGTTCCGACTACCAGAAGCTAATAGACAGTATCAACCACGCGACGCTGGTAGAGAGAACAATACAGACAGACCTGAAGTAAGACAGAGGAATCAACTTCTCTCAAGAGAATGGGTGCGTTCTCCTCCACCCACACCGAGGGACGCGGCGCCCGAGGTAGATGAAAGGCCAGAGACGACACAGCATACGGGAAACGAATCCAGGGTGCGATAAAAGACGTCCCGCATCGGACCCGGATGAACACGCTAGTTCTTAATTTGAACAGGGACACAGCTCTGAGTAGGGTGGTACAAAATAAAACAGAAACAGAAATAGAAAACGGTACTCAAATAAACAATCATTTAACAGAATTACAAGAAGTGAGAGATGCTCCACGTATTGCTGCAATAATAAACAAAGAAAAATGGCACATTACCATAGATTCAGGATCCTCAGTTTCAGCTATAAGTCAAGCATTCTTTTATCACTTAAAAAACAATGGAATGAAATTGCAAACATTGCCCGTGAAAAGTGCATATTGTACTCTGGCGGTAGGTCGCGCCAAACAAAAGATTAATACACAAATGCTTTTGAAAGTCACCATTGGGGAGGATACAATAGAATTTGTATGTTTTGTTATTAATAGGCTATCTGTAGACATTATTATGGGTAATGACGTGTTGTATGCGCTTCAAGCTAAGTTGAATTATCAAATGGAAGCCTTGGAAATCAAAATTAAAGACGTCATAGTTAAAGTTCCGTTTAGCTCAAGGGAAGCAGAAAATGAGATAAGATTGACAGATGAAGAAAAAGAAATAGATGGAGAAACATTTTTTGTAGAATTTATACGAATAGGAGGGATGGAGCTAGTTAAGATGAATCCATTAGAAGCAGAAGAGATGGGAAACTATGATAAAGAAGTGTACGTAGCGGCAGAAGAAGGGCTTTTAGAGATGACGTCATACGGACTTGGGCAGACAGAAGCATGTGAACAGGAGATAATTACCCTACCAGATGATTTCCAGGTAGTCGAAAATAATGTAAACATGACCTATAGAATAAGAGAAACAGTAGCAAACTCGAACCTAGTTAACGACCACCAAAAAGAGATTTTTTATAACATTTTATGTAAACACAGAAATGTATTTTCGGAACACACTGGGACCTATAGTGATATTGAGTATGAATTCGAGATACATGATGTTCCCCCATTCAAATATAAGTGCAGACCTATTCCATTGGATTTACAGGAGGCAGTGAACCTTAAAATACAGGAAATGTTGGAAGATGGAATTCTGGAGATATCTACATCAAAATTTATAAGTCCCCTATGTATAGTCAGAAAAGCAAATGGAACAGTACGACTGACGATAGATGGACGTCATATAAACCAATATATTGTTCCGGATAATTTTCGAACCCCAGCAATTGAGCAAATTTTGGCCGGTATTGGGGCACAAAGGTATTTTACTTCACTAGATGTGACCAACTCATTTTTGCAAATTAAGTTGAAACCTGAGTTAAGGCAATATACCTCATTTTTGCACGGAGGATATCAGTACCAATTTACAAGAAATTGCTTTGGACTAATTAATTCTGGAAGCGCATTCCTACGGGCGATGCAGAAAATACTCAACACGCAAAGGGAAACATATGTGTCACAGTATGTAGATGATTTATTGATATACAGTAGAACAGTGGAAGATCACCTTACCTATTTGGATTTAGTGCTCGGAAGGCTAGCAAATGCTGGATTAACACTGAATTGGGCCAAATGTAAATGTTTCCAGGAATCAGTTAAATATTTAGGATATATTATAACAGGCGAAAATATAGCTCCTGATCCAGAAAGAGTGGAAGCCATTTTGAAAATACCACGACCTAAGACACCAAAACAAGTAAAACGTTATCTGGGTGTACTTGGGTACCAATCAAGGTTCCTGATAAACTATGCAAAGGAAGCCGCACCGTTGCGAGCACTACTGGAAAAAAATCGAAAATGGCGATGGACTATGGTAGAAGAAAATGCTTTTAAAAGATTACAAGAACTCTTCAGTGAATCCGTATTATTGACATGGCCTGATCCAGATTTACCTTATCTCATATACACGGATGCCTCCATGGTGGCGTTAGGAACTATTTTAGCCCAAGAGACACCGACTGGAGAATTAAAGGTCATAGCCACAGCCTCCCGAGGGTTAACGAAAACCGAAAAAATTGCTTGCATAACAGAACAGGAAATTACGGCTATTTACTACGCCATTTGTAAATTTAGACAATATATATATAATAAAAGGATTGTGATATTCACCGATCATATCAGCCTATCATTTATACGAAATTGCAAATTGACCAGTACAAAAATTGCGAGATATATCCACGAGATCATGGCTTACAACCCAGAGATTAAACATATACAGGGAAGTCTTAACATCTTTAGTGACATGCTTTCACGTATAAAGCCACAGGGGAATCTTCCAGAAAATATCAGTAGTAATGGTACAGAATTACCAGTGTTAAAGATGGATGTAACCTTCAGTATAAAATTAACAAAGGAGATGAGAAGATTGTCGGAATTACAACGCCAGGATTGGAAATTAAAACAAATTATGGAAAAGGCATTGCCCATAGATCAAGCAAATTCACAGAAATACGGAGTGCTAAATGACGTATTGTATAAGTTACATGGTGTTTCCAAACCTGCTTGGAAAGCATATATACCCGCAGCGCTGGAAGAGTTAGTGATTTCTGCTTACCACACAGCTCTTATACATGCTGGCGTTGAGAAGACAATGATTTCCATAAGCAACCATTTATACATATTTAGATTAGGCAAGAAAGTTAGGACCTTTATATCTACATGTGACATCTGCCAGAGGGCAAAATCATTAAATTATAAGATAGATCGACCCCCTGTATCCATCACCAGGAAGGAACCATTAGAATTAGTTGCAGCGGATGCATACGGTCCACTCCCTGCAGGAAGAGGAGGATTAAAATATTTATTTGTACTTATCGACGTGATGTCGAAATTTGTGAAAATATACCCGCTCAAGAAATTAACAAGTGCAGCATGCGCGAACAAAATAGTGAAAGACTATATCGTCAAATACGGGAAGATGAAAGCACTATTAGTAGATAACGCGTCCATACACCATGGAAGACGATTCGTGCACACCATTCAGGATGCCGGAATTCGCATCTATAACACAACGTCGTACCATCCGTGCTCTAATCCAAGCGAGCGCGTAATGAAAGACCTAGGTGTTCATCTCCGAGTCCTTTGCTCATTGAAACAGACTACCTGGCCAGACCACATCAACTATATTGAGTTTATATTCAATAATTCAGTCAATTTAACCACAGGATATGCTCCTATCCAATTGCATAGGAATTTAACACCGGAACCAATAATAGAGGGTGTTCCGGAAAGTATACAAGTGACAACCGAGACAGATCGAGAACGGATCCAAAATGCTGTTAAAAGAATAATGGAAAAAGTAGAGAAAAGAAACGCAAAGAAAATGCGGTATAAGAAGAATTGGGAACCAAAGGTCGGCGACTTAGTTCTAGTGAAATCGTTCGACAAGTCAGATTTGTTAGGAAAAAAGACTAGAAAGCTATATATGCTATGGAAAGGCCCATACCGGATTGAGAAAATATTTGGTGACAGAGCGTATGCCCTAATACACCCAAGAAATGGTAAACCTATAGGCAGATATAACATCTCCCTAATAAGGCCATATCGTCAGAAAAACGTTGTAAACAGTACAGAGCAGACCCAAGAATCACCTGTGTAAATGTGATTGAAATTATATATACGAAGATGTAAAAAAAAAAAAAAAAAAAAAAATACCAAGTAAAAGTTATATAATTAGTACGGGTAACGTTTTCGTTTGAAATTCAAACACTGCGTGGGAGTTGCAAGTTCCAAAATTCCTGTGCACAAACAAAGATGATAATATAATAAGAATAACCACAGCTAATGAACATGTTAGAAAGATCTTTAAAAATAATTTGTGAAATGTAAATATAGTATAAGTACTGATGTATTCATGTGCCAAAAGGCTATGTTGTTATTGTAAAGGTCACAGACTTAGGCGTGACAAAGTGAAAGAAAGTTTAGAGTGAAAAGTGAAGTGGAAAGACAGGACAATGAACTGCCAATGTTTACTGTCAGGTAAACGAAACACCTGATTACAGGTAGACAACTGAGTGCAGGTAGAGGTAACCATATTTGGACATCATTACGCAACCTATAATGTGAGGACGAATGTTCTTACGGTGAAGGACTGAAAGATAAAGAAACGTCCCAATAAGTTAATATAAAAAAAAAAAAATTATTGAATGTAAAATGTAATATTGTAAACTGTAATATAGTAACATTAATGTAGTACTTAAGGAATGTAATAAGGTAAAATCAAATTGATGTCAAGTGAGACAAGGATAATTCAGTGAAGTGTATATATAGTTGAGGTATCACGAATGTTATTTGTATATAGGGTAATAACCACATATACGACAGTGTACTTGTCTATGTACGTAATGTATCATACCTATAATTCTATGTATATGATGTACCATATTGACCATTCTATGTGTATAAAGTAACACACTGATGAAGATGAGGGAAACGGTGACCACCGAAAAATGTTTCGAGTAGGGAATGAGAAATTATAAGATCTAAGGAGGAAATGTCATGACGGGGGTTTGACAAAATTTAAATAATGGGTATTTCATTTTTGTCAAACGGGCATTATGTAACCGCAGTATCAGACAGCGATTAGGAGGCGGCGAATGAATTGAAATCACGAGAATTAAAAAAAGAAGATAAATTAATGAAAATGCTTTGCTAAACTAATATAAAATATTGTTATATTAATATGAAATCAGAATGAAATTAGAGTAGTGATTAAAATAGCGGTTTAATTAAGAATAAGATGGGAAGAATATAATTTAAGACAACTAACATGCTAGAATCCATGTAAGGGAGAGAAAATATTTCTGTAAAATCTGAACACAAGTCGGGGAGACAGGAAGAGGTGACCGTTAGCCTCTTTGTTTAAGGAAAGGTTCAATGTCTGAGAACTATAAGCAAAAATGTGTAGGAACAATAAGGTTTTCAAGATGCGGTCAGGCGTAAGACCTAAAAGGATTTACTTCGCTGTGGCGATAACGATGTATACCGTTACAAAGAGCCCAGGGTAGGCGGGACCCAACTCACGGTGGGATGTAACGTCAATGAGTTCGATGAGTTTTGCTAACCAATAAAGAAAAATCGAAATAAAATGAGAAACCAATAATAATGTAAGATTTGAGAAATAGGAAGAAGGGTGAGTTATTTTGGTCATGTGATAAGGGTTAGAGTAGGGATCAGAATAAAGTACGAACGGAATCGCAGGGTAGACGAAACATCACTTCAACAGTCATTCTACGAGGGGAAAGACGTGTTAGTGCGCGTGAAGGAGAAGGAGCAAAGATTTCTAAGTCCGAAATGTAGGGAAGTCAAGAATAACGCAACCAGCGTGAGAGAAGCAGCAGAAGAAGTTTATAATAGCAAAGTATTCGCCGTATAAAGAATTAAGAGAATTCTGTTAGGAAGTTTAGTAACAGGTGGTCACCGCTACCAATCAATCTGAATCAACGAATTGAGTGAGAATTAAATCAATTTTTTGCAACGAACCAGTGTATTATTGAGACAACTGAGCAGCCAACAAACAACAAATCCAATTCCTACAACCATTCACCTGAAGAATAAGAGATCTCATAGCTCCAATTAGAACCCAAATCAAAAGTAAACACCAACCAATTTGAAATCTGACATGCGGGTATGCCGCAACGTTTTAAAATATTCAAATGTCTACATTTGCAGGAGAGAGTAAATGATATTAAACCGTTTTGATCATAGCTACAAAATAAATATATGAGACCCATCTTAAAGAATTTCACATGTTTACCTATAACATTTTCAGAACAAAATTCAAGGTATGCCGGAAAAGAGAATTATTTTTGACTTGGTTTCTCTTCTCAACGAATGTTGTGATTCAGAATATCAACAAACTTCCTTGCTTTGATTTTATTTTTATTGGAAGTTTCTAATACTTTTATTTTTATGTCTTAGTGTTTGCCCATTAGTGCTTCGATTTATTGGTGTTTTCACAAGAAAGCGTGGCGTAGTTTCGGAGCTTCGAGTGCGGTGAACGGCAGTTAAACGAAACATAAGGCTTGCATACGTTTATTGGGGTATGCATCAAGATGGTTTTAAATACCAAACTGGAAGCCACTGCTGGCAGACAGCAAAGGAGAAGCCGCCACGCACTGGCTTCTGCTCGGCTATAAACAAATGAAGTGCAAGGCATGGCGTGGGACTGCAGGCATCTGCCCTCCTACAGGCGCCCGCCAAAGTAAACCAAACGAGAATAAAACACTTTCGACATTAAGTCAGCGGCGTACAGACGTTATACCGCCTGTAGATAAACAAAAATTGTTTCTTGCATACGGCAGTCAAACTTTGATCACTTAAAAGCTTCCGCAAGCCCGGCATTCAACAATTTCAACTCAAACATAACCGTAGCCTTAATTTCTAATCTGAAAATGGGAATATCGAAAACAGAGAGTTAAGTATACAAAGGAAACACAGCAAACTTGATATGCTAGTTCCCTGTTCTGCAATAACAACATTGTAGTAATAGAAAAGTTTCATTCTTCTTTCCTGTTCATTAAACTTTAGTTGTTGTGCTTTTTAATCTCCTGATACCAATAACTCAAAGACAGAGCACCACTGCATTGTAAGATTAATAGAAAATGAAACGTCTTCTATGAATTACTAAAGAATAACCAAGAATAAATTAATAGAGAAGCTTGTTTGGAGTGAAAAACTGAACACTAAATGTGACAAAGAGGAAAATTACTCAATTTGCAGTTTTCTACAGATCTAAACATATTTTTTAAGCATAATCGTAGTACAAAGTGTATTTTCATTACCCTTTTACCTAATAATAATAATAATAATAATAATAATAATAATAATAATAATAATAATAATAATAATAATAATAATAATAATAATAATAATAACTCCATTAATAATTCTCTACTGGTCTAGAATGTTATCTATCAATCAAGATGTCACTAGAATTTTCCTTTATCTAACTTTATTTGTTTCGGCAGACCTTTATCTCCGAGCTATCTTTATCAGTTCCTTTGTGTGCGCAAGCCGCGCTGTTGCGATAATGGGTTCGCGACAGTATTTACAGTTTACAATGAAACCTGGAGGAATAATAATCTACCTCAAATTTATACCAAACTTAAACTTAAAAATTATATTTATTATATATTTCACACTTTCTTTTACATTAAAATAACAAGATGGTTACAGATTCAGTACGCTTCTAGCAAGCGGTACATTACTATACAACGTGGTCAAAATAAGACCGAAAATATATTTTCACTTGCATCTGTTCCCGTAGGATGGATAAAACTTCTGGGATGAATGGTTGCATAAAACAAGTGTTTTTTAAAACATCCCACAGACCTATATTGACGTTTAATCATATATTTAAATACCCATTCAATTTAGAGCGGAAGCTAAAACTGAACATGATATTTAAATTGGAGTACTTTGATGTTTATCTGTGCGAAATATAAAAGAAATGTTGTGAAATTGTCTTTAAAGTGAAAAACATCCGAAAACTATAATATTTAAGGTTGAGCTGTTCAACTTATCCACTTTGGAATATAAAGCATCTTTTCTTTACGTTTTTCATATTTCTACTTAATATCCATCGAATTAACGTTTCACAAGCTACGAAAACTGTCCAAAATATTTTTATAAAGGTTTCTAGGATATATTTTTAATCGCTCAAAAGTAGGTGGGAATTGTTTATTTATTGTCTTGCCTCTAAATGGCATAATTAGGATGCAACTCAAGTTTCATTACTATCATAGTTCTTGGGTGAAGCTATAACATAGACATTTTAAAAGTTTCTGCTCAGTGGTGGGCCAGTACTTTTTACTCTCTTGTATTTTAGACATCGAAGAGGTTAGTACCTGTCCAAGAAAGAGTTGTTCAAAGGTAACCAGGCGTGACGATTTCAATTAGATGCACCTTTCTGTTGACAAGGAACCTGTTTTTCCTTCAGGTCCTATACACACCTCTCATGGGACGAAAACGCCTGTGAATGGAAAATATACCTACACGTTACCTCATTTATTTATTTAAAATCGAACATTTACAGATACAATTTGACTGTAGTTTTGTACAAAGTTATCAAAGTGGCTGAGGTAGTGTGTTAGTTTGTCTACGGCGCGCACAAAAATGTTCTTTGCCCATTGTTCTAGAACCTTAACCCATCGTATCCAGCTATGATTATACCCTTCTTGGCTGATAAACTTTATTTTAGCTTTGGAGAGTATAGTTGCATTAATCTCTAATGGATTCCATGTTCATTTACGTCCAGTTAATTTGGTTTGATAGCAGTAATTTTGTGAGTCATTTAGATTATTTGCCCTTGATGGTAATTAACTAACACATAATTATTGTTGTATGTTTGTATATTTGTTCCAACGCTTTATTTCAGGGATAACAATACATTCGGTGCTTTCTGAAAAATACTATGAGTATTAAAGGATCCTCGTAGAGGGTGAAATGTTCCCTCTGGACAAAGGTACCATCTCTTTTTTTCCCTCAATTATAAAAACAGTTCTTTTTAAACAGGCCTTGAGATTTGCACAAAGTAATTCGAACTTTTATTTGAGTTAAATATAAGGTTTATAATATCAGGCATGCGCTAATCAAATATCGTATGGGCATGTTACTGGTGGTCAAAATTAATTTAAACACATGACTGGAAATTGAAGCTTTGTTTTAAAAATGTGAGATGGTACTCTCATACATGCGAGGAACGCGTTTGAACCTTATGGTTCAATTTTTAATTAGTTTAATTTTTGCGGAACACAAACACAGTGTTGTTTCAGTTTTTATGAAAATTAGCTGTAATATTTAATTTCACATGCTCTAAAATCTAAGTTAAGAACCGTTTGTTTCAATGGACAATAATTTTACATTTTTAAATAAGCAATCTGGATATTTACTTGGTTAATATACTTTTCTCATATTTTCTATAACTTAAAAATATCTTCTTTAGATTCAAGCATGTATTCAAGTAATTGCTGTAAAGCATATTCACTTATATTTAATTACAACTAAGGGGCATTGAAAAGGCTGCAAGTTGAAATTGGTTACAATGATTTTATATGTAGCTTTTTGTATTGTTTGTATATACTCCAAAATAATATACCTATGTTATACTATTAACTCCAAAAATATCATTCTGTTATAAAATAAAAATGAATGAATGAGCAATTAATTAAATCCTTTAATATGGCATAAGTTTGCTGGTTTCATTCAGTTTATTAGATATTTGTTAAAATGTAGAAGTGCAATGACATACAAATCAGAATACAAAGGTGAAATAAGAAATTATGGTAAGAATTGTTAGTTAAATAACTATGCACAACAGGGCAAGTCTTGTTTACTGAGCTTCTAATTAGAAATTATTTCGAATTGAATAATTAGTCTACTTACTTAAATAAAATAATTTCTTAACTTAGTCTTCACTCTGATTAAACAGATAAAAATTCGGATAGCCTTTACATAAAACAATACAAATTTTGCACTTCTGTTAGAATTTCTCCGGATAAAAACACCATAAGTAATTACACTCTGCAGTAAAGTCAAATAGATAGTATTTCTAAGATAATTGTAGGTACCATACGCTTCTGTCACCATACGAATGTAATCACATGAGTCCCCAATTTAATAACATATCAATGCTGATTGCTAGAAGCTTAAATTTGCCTGAAACGTCACACAAATGATTCAATAAAAGGTTAAAGGTGTCTGATTAACGGTATACGATCCCCCTTAAAACTTTGCAACTTTTGCTCGGTATGGGATAGTTTATTTCCAGCTGAAGGCTTTGAAAGCCTAACCATCAGACCTGAATTTGTAGTAGTCAAGCAATTACGTTGCCATATCAGTACGTTTGGTGCTTATCTATTACGCGTATCGTCCTCGCCACTGACGCGACATAGTGCCATCGTTGCGGTGTTGGCGGCTAGCGGAGGACTCAAAGGGACAGGATGGGTGTGGGGCTCGGAATGAATCGATCAATTACTATCAATCAGCATAACATACATACTGGATTGTACGGTGCAGACCTCGCGCGAAATTACAAAAGCGGGGGAGGGGACCGTGGTGTGTGGTGGTACACGGCTTGTGTATTAAATCTCGTCATAATGCTCGTTCCGATGTTACTTTGATACCGGCAGTGACAGGCGCACAGATTTCAGCGAAAGAGGCAAAAAAATATGCATTAAAATATTAAGCCCATTCGATCCCCCCATTACGAATGCGGGAGGTTTGCACATGAAGTAGAATAAATCCAATGCCTATGTTAGTTACAAACGTTGCAGCCGGCACATTGCGGATCGTCTATGGCCTCTAGAACGATTGGAAGCTTTGCATAAAACGCCAGGGACAGTAATGGCACTTAACTGTAATTGCTTTATTCTCCATGACTACATATTTAAATATGGATTAGCAGTGAGAATATGTGGTTTAGTTGTGGTCATTGTCACTGCGTATGGTGAATCAGTTCTAAGATGTACTGCAATATGACGTATTATTATATTCATTTTGAGCCAACTGCCTTGATGGGCTTCCTTACTCGCTCATATATTCACAGAAACTGTGAATAATAATTATTTGAGTGCTTACAGGGAATTTCCAAATCATGTCTCAAACACAAAGCAGAAAAATAAATATAAAACTATGGTAGTTATAAGAAACTTGAAAAGTTGATTACCAAGGCCAGGAACACAGCAAATAAGTCTTCCTTCTCCCCAGATCGGGTACTACTATAGCAGCATCTTAACGTTGTCTCGTATGAGAATTTTGACTAAAACTTGCTAAAAATTAAAGAAAAAATAATATTTGTCACAACATTGAACGTTTGACTAAACCAATAAATTTTCGAGTGGAGCAAGGATCGGTCTGTTGAATGATATTTATCTGAATTGTTTCCTAAATAAAATATGAGTTAAAATACTATATCGCAAATAATTTACAAGAAAATGTTAGATTCTATAAAATAATACTCTAAGCTATATTCATTACGATTAGTGCAGTTCGGATTACTCAATATTGCCAACTGAGGAAAACGAAATCCAGGAATTATGTATTTTGAAAATCATACTTAATTTTAACATTAACAAATAATCGTTCATATCCCAGTTTATTACAGAAATCATCGAAATGATTTCACACTCGTTCTATTTTTATCGCGTTATCTGGTATATAATTTTGAATTATTATTTTAAATTCATAATTTATTGCATCACCAAACCGTAGTGAATCACTCTCCATATTGAGTTTTAATTGCAAATCGATTTTAAGGTGTAATACATTGTTTTTCAGCGATCTTTGGGAATACAGTTGACGATACTAATTAAACACTAAAGAATGACCTACTGACAAATGGTACAGAACAAAAGAATGAATTGATAGTGAATGGTATAAAATAAATTAACTTCACTATGCATGAAATAATTAGAATAAAATAAGATGACTCCTAAACTTTAAGAAAACACCGTTTTTTTACTTAGGATATTTTAGCAACTATAATCTGAAGCTGATAAATTTACAGGCGCATACTTAATAGTAGACACAACGGATTTTAAATCTAGCTCTTTATATTCATAATACGTCAAAATTCCAACCTTTTGGTAATTTGGTTTTAAAATATACTGTCCCTCAAAGGCATATTTAAAAATAGCTACATAGATAAAATAAAAACTCAGTTTTGAGAAATAAATTAATAATTTATTGGAAAATTAAGAATTTTGCAAAGTTAAAAAGGAAATGGATTACACACAATTAATAACTGGAAGTAAATACCTACAAAAATCATTTTATGATAGTTATTTCTGTAAGCTCACTTACTGCAAAACTTATGTTTATGGGAATATGTTTTATGTTCGTTATGTGAAGCCTTTTATTACAACAATGAGTTTGCACAATAAAAAGAAACAAGACTTAAAAAACCAAGCTAGAATGTTTGAAGCATGGCACACTAGTTTTACTGTGTGTAACAACTGGCATACATTTCAACAAGGTATCTTATATAGTGTGGGTTCTCCAATTTACATAGAAGACGCTCCCCATTGAATGGATGTTCGCAGAAAAGGCCTAATCATAATTTTATTGTCATGTACAAATGAATCTTTGCAGATGCCAATTAAACAAATGCTTCATAGATTCTAGCACACATAGAACTAAAGCAGCAACATGGACTGCCATCTTTGTGACATTTGCGCAGTATCCTGTTACAAAGTACCAATCAGCATACTTTTATTATACCATAAAAAATAGAACGTTATCAGTAAACTGCTATGAAATTAAAAGATTTGAATTTCATAAGTGATTCGACGAAAACAGAAAGGTTTTATTTTGCAGTTTCCACAGCAGATCGAAATGCAACATATCTCATTCAAATGCACAAAATGCCACATCTTATAGCTGACTTGCAAATCTGCAAGTATTTCACCTTTTGGGTTTTATACTTACAGTAGTAAGCGTAATCCATAACAAATAGTTGTTATTTCTCGTTGTTCTTTCAACACTGAGCGTGATTTATTCGTCGTTTCTTATTTGAGTGTACTGTTTACCGAAAAATGCACTAAAGTACACCCGAAATCAGTGTCTCGTAAAATTAAAAAGCTTAATGCAAACGAAAGAAAAAGAAGAAAACGCATTGCCAAACCAAAAATGCAATCCATTTTTAATCCATTTTATTCTTGGAGAACTATTTCTTTGCATATTATGAATTAGGTTTGGCAAAATCAAATTAGAGCTTTATTAAACTGAAAATCTAATAATATTTTAAAATTCTGTTTTTATTCAATTTAAACATCTCTCTATTCCTTGTTTCTTTTTGCTGCCACGGATTATATTAGACGCTGAATGGAAGTATGAAAATGAGCTGGGAGATTTAAAGTGTCTACTTCGGCTTATACATTTTAATTCTAAATTCTTAGGAGAACCTCTCAAATTAAACCTTAGTCTTGCACCTCGACCACACCAGTTTTTAAAGTAATGTTCGCAAAATGAAGTGCAAAAAATACGCGAATTTAAAGATTTGTGGTGGTAATCCGAATACAATTCAACAGCTTATACCAAATAACTAGTAATGTGGAGCAATAGCTTGAATAATATAACTAGCATACTACACAATAATCAATATACAAAATGTATATACCTATGGCTTCGTATCATAGCCCTAATTTGGCCCAAGTAGGAAACTAACTACAACCAGACTTTCATGGCAATTAGTTTTGCTAAACTTATTTTTCAGCATAATCCATGTCAACTGTAGTAAAGCCAGTGTTTCACGTACATGACAGTCGTTTAGAGGCCAGTGACTGAGACTACATTATTTATGCGTTCCCTGTCATTCCTCCCCTCTTTTCCCCTAGACGTGTGCAAATACACAAGCATTTTCCAGAAGAGATCCTTGAAATATTGTGTTTTTGGAACTGCTGACAAAGTTCATACCAAAAGTTAAGTTTAAGAGATATCTATTCTATAAATGACAACTACATATATATTTAAAACAGATTAAAAATTTTATTTCGTTTACTTCTGTTTACCCTATTACAAGGTTACATGTAATTTTTTATTCTGAACCGAGAAAATATTTGAAAAAGGTTTGTTTACAGTATTATTTTACTATAGTATGCATACATTTATAGCTTTAAACTCATCAAATGACAATCTTACTCGTCAGTTTTAAAATCACATAGTTTGCAAAAATAACTCTTATATCTTCAAATCTATGTTATCTCTTATTTCTGTAATGTTATTACACTCCAGTGAATAGAGTTCTGCATGTTAGATTGTGCTAGCTACAGTTAAATTTCGCTGAAGTATTTTGGTGCTGTGCTTGTTTTCGAGAGCTTGGCAGCCTCTCCGTGAGTTTCCTGCTGTTAAACAAAATCTCAACAGGCCACCTCACACTTTATTGGAGTGCTCTCTACGTGCCCTGGAAAGGCATAATCCGCTATCACACCTAGACTTTACCACCATCAGCCACACTTTAGCTGCTTCGGGGAAATTTATTAAACCTATAGGGAGAATCCGCAATTTAATTTAGACCACTAGAACTGAGTGTTTAGAATAATTTATTTATTGCAATGTTAGAAAGCTACTGCGTCAAATTTTATATCACAGTTGCAATGCTCTTTAAATGACGACCTATTTAAAGCAATGTTTTTATTGTGAATGTAATTTTCAATTCAGATAATACGGATTTATTTTCTTTAAGTATTAAAAATATCAATAAATTTATTTGTAATTATATATTCTCAAAGTTCAAGAGGATAAAACTGTAAAATTATGTAATCCATAGAGAAAACTATTTGTTTCTGATACCCATACAATTACTTCTTGCCCGCCTCGGTAGCGTAGATGGTAGCGTGTCTGCCTCACGTTCAAGAGGTCCTGAGTTCGAATCTCGGTTAGGGTGAGTTACATGGATATTTTCCCGGGTTTTTCCTTATCGTGATGGACAAATGTCAGGTAACTCTAATCTCCACGGGCCCGGACTCATTTGACCATCATTTTACATTCATCGTCCGATATGACTTAACGTTGGAGGACGTAAATCCCCACCACCACCACCACCACCACCACCACCACCACCACCACCACCACCACCACCACCACCACCACCACCACCACCACCACCACCACCACCACCACCACCACCACCACCACCACCACCACCACCACCACCACCACCACCACCACCACAACAACAAAATTCTTCATATTTGCCTTTAATTTCAAAGTTAAATAATGCAAACTATTTGATACAGCTTTAATTTTGTACTGGCATATCAGAAACAATTAATTTTCAATAAATAGTGACATCTAAAATTATTTGTCTTAACTCATTAAACTGTCGTACCCTTGAAATAATTTATGAAACACTTTGAGATTAAGGAAAACTCGTGAGGTTTTATTTTTTTTTTTTAAGATATACTTTAATTCGCATATATCATCACAGAAAGTTCATTTATCTAAAAATTGTATCTAAATATGCTCATAGCATAGCAAGGGCACAATTTCTCTTAACAGTTAACGGCAATGCGAATACATAAGTTTCCTCTTCAAGTAATTGGAAAATGTTAGCTACCTAAACACCAAACTTTGAAAATGATTAGAGCACAAAGTTTGCTTAATTTTAAACATAAACAGCAAAATCTCAATACAAAATATGTCTGAAATAAATAGCTTATAATATATGTATTACTCAACACCATTTATCTCGTCATAGACAGACGTCTAATGGACAGACGTCTTCTGTTATCAATTTTAAATCCTTTGGCAGTCTCTTCTGGCACATTTTGCAGACTAATTTTAATAGTTATGGAGAGAATGAAGAATAAAATACAGAAAAGCTTCTGTACAGTACATGCAACAAAGAGAATGGAGCTGTGGTTTGCGTTAGTGGGAAAACAAAACTCGCAATTTACATTGAACAAGTGGGATGAACCTTAATAAATAAGGAAATGTTAACCACTTATGAATCTCAACAGATAACAGTTCCACTGCAGGTAAGCTATGAATTAGCCCAACTTCCCACAGTATGCACGTATTACTGGTGCAGTATACTTGGGAACAGTTGGCCAGTTGCCGAAATACACGATTCAAGGTAGTGTTGCAATAAAAGGGCTACATGAAATGCATTTTATCACTACCTTCAACAAGTAAGAAAAGTCAATCTTCAAAGATTAAAAGGAAAATAAAAAGAAAACACACACATAAACACATCCACTAATTATACCTCCATTTTACTCTGGATTAGAAATTGGAAGATGCATTGAGGTAAAATAGAATTTCTTTAGGATTTAGTACTCAACACACTCAATTTTTGTGTTTTACTACTCGTTTTGTATGCAAATGTAAATCTTTTTAATTTATGAAGCGATGCAATAATAATAATAATAATAATAATAATAATAATAATAATAATAATAATAATAATAATAATAATAATAATAATAATAATAATAAATTTAATTTCATTGGGTAAATTCAGAGTAAGAAATACAAATAAATATACACTTCACAGAGTGATTGGACATTTTATATGAAATGATTATATCATTTACATGTGCTTTAAAACAACTTTATTTTAAATCCTTAATAAGAGTAAATTAAAGAACATTGAAAACAGAAAATGTTAGAATTAAAACATTACTTTTACCATTCCTAATCTTGAAAAGCACACACTATTGATTCTTTGTGATAATATAGCTATTAATATAATTCTCTAGTATAAATGTAGCTTTATTTTACTTAGAATACAATAGAAACCCCAAACTATAGTTAAAACCAGCTAAAATGTTAACCTTCTTGAAAAGGAGTTTACAATGCTTACTACAAGGCTTGTAAAACGTCTAACTACATATTTTGCAGGGTTTAATTTTGCCTATGTTAGTGGTTCTACTACACCACGCTACAAAATAAAATAAACTATTTTAATTTATTAAATTGTAATTACAATGTTTGCTTTACAGATTTTCACTATCTGCCGGGACAGCATCCTGGGTTTGGACCCTTCGCGCTCTTTCCAGCGGCGCAATGGCTGGACACGGCTGCTTATATGGGCTACCCTTGGCCAGAATATTTCCGACGATCTGCGAGCACCGACCTGTGCAAGTTGCCTGGTACTTGTGGTTCATCTATCGTTAAAGGTATGTCATTCAAACATTCTAATTTTTTCATTTTGAGAACACCCATGTGCTGCATTTATGACTTTCTGTGAGCAGTATGGATTATTCTTATCTAACAAATATTCTTAGAATGCTTATTTGCACATTTATGTAAATATATGCATTTCTTATTGCATTCAATATCGTACACAACTGAACCATTATCGTACGATTGCGGACAATAGTTACGCCCTATTTCCTCTAGCAGTGATGTAATGCTTACCGGTATTGCAAGTTGTCATGGCTTATAGAGAGAAGATAAAATCATTTTGTGACATTCCCTTTACTGAGCAGCAAAAACTCCCTGTTCAATATTAAAATTAGAATAACTGCGATTTGAATTTAGAATTATTGACTTTACTGTGCTCATTGTAGACTGCATCACAGTAACCCAACTAACAGTAACTATTAAGTTATTCGTTTTCATGGTTAATAAATTTCAAGTTATTAGCAACAGTTAGCTGTAGTTGTATTTCATCTAATATCCGAGGTCGTGGGTTCAAAATTTGAACTTCAAATCTACCGGAAGCGATAGACTTTTGCGGATGTAGAAATACTTATCGTGGCTTACTTTGGAAGGGAAGTAAAGCCAGTGGCCCCGTCTCATAGATTTACGTCACGTAAAAGAACCTCAAGCCTGATAGAGAGCCCTCTGAGCAAAATTAAATGGTATTTCTCGCCCAACATAGAATGAGACACTGATAACCACAGTGCAGTTAAAAAGCGGCTATTAAAAACTCAGTTTCAATTTTCCATTAATAGCCAACGGTAGCATTCCTGAAGTTTCTTTAACTGAGAAAGATTATAAACAAATGTAGCGAACTTTTAACAGTTGATATTTCCAATTAGGGCGCTGCATAGAAGCCGTAGGTCCACATATCATTCTTACACTAGTCGAACTTGCAGAAACGTACGATCAACCCATTCTCATTTTCATAGAATGTTTGTATTTTACGTCTTTTATTTGAGAATTGATCATTTTAGTAGGTCTGTAGCTATTAGGTGGAGTAGCGGATGCGCTGGCATCCTTAATTTTTAAGTAAACAAAATAATTATATCTGTTTTGGGGGAGACTAAAAGCCCTATCCCGGCAGAGTTAAAATTGCTAATTTATGGTGCATTTTTCTCAGTAATTAATACAGATATCAATGTGAAATTTTTACAGCAGTTTCAGGTAATGTGTTTAAGTATGTGCAACTAGTTTTCTTTATATAAGAACTATTTTTGTAAATGTTAGAATTTTTCTGCAAAAACAATTGTTTTCTTTAGTTCACTATAGGTACAACTAGCGATTTAAAAAATATTTCACTGATTGACACAAGAGTAGATCCACAACTCTTTTGTAGTATGCTTGATATATTTTTTAAATTTGAGATATTTAGCTTTCATAGTTTTTGAGAAAACTGTGTCTTCGTAATAAAGCATTAATTTTATGGGAATATTAAACTGAAAAAAAAGAAAAACTCAGTTTTAATATTCCAATGTTTACTTTTTTTCCTTCACACAGGACAGCAGCCATTTTTTCTTTTCCTTATCTAGCTGTTTTTTATTGTTTCCATTTAATTACCTATCTGTTTTCTGCAGTTTCATACACATACACTATACACATAAACACCCATGCCCAGGGCGGGACTCGAACCAGCGACCCTCTACGCGGTGGAACGCTAGAGACATACGTTCTAACGACCATGGCTATGAGGGCCGGCTATCTTAGTAACAGTGGTACCAGTCGCTGCAGCGTAAAGTCCACTATAAAATGAGCTAAATTTGATTTTTTAACCCAATTGCTTCAAAAGTTATGATTTTTTTCTGAAATGCTAAAAATGGGGGTCTGATGCAGCAGAATTTGTAAAAATATATTAAATATATTTGTAATGCGTTTCTAACAGTAAACTATTTGTCAAATTGTTCAGAAATTGTCAAATAATAATATAAGTCTAAAAGCAGAAAATGTGTTTAGGGTTTGACCTTTAATCTCCCCTTAAGTCCCAGGGTTCTTCAATCTGCATGCATAATCTTACTGAAAAAAGCGATGACTACCTACTGCTTTTCTCATAGCAGCCAAACTATTTCATTCCTAACCACTGTAGCCAACGTCTGAAAGCTCTCATCATTTATATGTACAACTGTGTAATTATTTGGATAGCAATTAGCAACCGGTTACTTTTGAAAAGTCCTTATCTTGGTTTCTCTAGTATTATTGATTTACGATCACGACCATACAGTGAGTAGAATTTATTGCAATGCGTGAATCGAAGACTGTATGTTCTTGGAGATAATTCCTGCATGTAATAGAAATGGCTCGTCGGAGCACCAAGAACCGTTAGACAGGCCCGTTCAAGGAACCAATGGGAGACAGGACTACCTCCCAGTGGTGTAGCGATTAGTTCGGGCTATACGTTAAATTAATGAATGAATTAATATGTAGTTAATGACTAGTCAGCGTAATTTATGGACAGTGCACATATATAGGGTAATTTGATGACAAGAATGAGATTGGTAGCACTGCTTTGAGTGACGCAAGTTGAAGAATTTGGCTGCCTGCTATCCTCAATATGGCTGCATGCGCAATGGACACACAAATAACTAATTATAAAGTGAACGTTACATTAAAACACATTTCCAACAAGAACTCTCCGAAATAAATAAATGTAGATACATATTTCACCAAAAAATGTTAAACTGGGCTTTTAAAGATATTGCCATTGACATCGGACTTAAAGGAATCTCGTGTCGATGTTTCAAAAATGAACCTTCTCATTCGACAAAAACTCGTTTTCGGGTAACTTAAGTCATTTATCCATTTTACGCAATGGATGTCGTGACAGTGTGCTAGATTATTTGATAAATCATTTAACTCGCTTAGCGAAAAACATGTGTTTAATATAAGGATGATATTCTTTTCCTTTTTTTAATTTACGTCCTCCAACGTTGTCATATCGAACGATGAATGGAATGGGTGAAATAATGCTCAAATGAGCCCGGGGTCCATAGAGCTTAGAGGTACCCGACATTCGTATTTCAGGATAAGGGAAAACCCCGGAAATACCTTATCCAGATAACTCACCCCGATCAAGATTCGAACTCGGGACCTCTTGAGCGTGAGGCAGACACGCTACCATCTACGCTACCGATGCGGGCATAGAGGGTGATATGCTTGTTGGTGATACATACTATTTAAAATACGCATATTGTTGGTAATATATTTTAATTTCTCTACTACATGTAGTGAGTAGGGGAAGTGAATTTTATCCAGAAATTCAATATCGAGATTTCACCGAATATATGTTTTTGGAGACTCCCGGTATATATGCCCCTCGCACTAAACTACGGTTTAATCGAAAAATAGGTTGATAGTTCTCAAAAAAGGCTTTAACGATTTAAGTTAAAATAGAGATCCTACTACACACATACATAGAAACACGCACACACACACACACACACACACACACACACACACACACACACACACACACACACACAATTTGCATCAAATATTGTTATTACCTAGATGTTTGGGGAGACAATCATTTTCCAAGTAATCATTGTTATTGGTTTGAATTTTCAATAATCATACTTTTTCAATTAGGAGAATGGAATATCAAAGCCATCACACAGCGAGCAGCTGTTAAAATATGTGACTATTGTTAAGCCTACTGCATCCCTGTATTCCCACTGTAACTATAAGGAAATATGCAACATAGACATTTCTACAAACGTTTATCTCGATTAATAGGGAATAACTTTTATACATACTTTGTACAAGAGTGAGTAGAGAAGGTCCTGTGGGGTCAACATCAACATTTTGTTTAAATATTACAAAATGTTACGGGCATATGTGCCATTTATTAATATTGAAAGTCGTATGAATGCATTATTTCAATTTTTTTTCGGAAATGCCTCGTATTCCACACTCTTTTTTTCTAACTTAACATCCTCCAACGCAAGTCACTTGGGACGATGAATGAAATGGGTGAATTGATGCTCAAATGAGCCAAGGGATCTTAGAGTTTAGAGTTACCAGAATGAATCCTTCAGGATAAAGGAAAACCTCGGAAAGAAGCCTTATCCAGATAACTCACCCTGACTGAGATTCGAACTCAAGACTTCTTTAACGTGAGGCAGATACGCTACCACCTGCGCTACAGAGGTGGACTGTTCCGCAATTAAATTAAAAAGTATCGTTGTCTCTTTTAGAAATACGTTTACCCCTACATCTACCGTTTTATTCAAAAGCAAGCAAATTGCTGGTGTAACAATTGTACAAATTAATAACATTATTCCTTTCATATTATTGTTCAAAATGCATTTTATTTTTAAGCGAACTGCTGGATAGCTATATGTTCTGATTCTTTACAAAAACCAGTCAAGTGGCATTGAGTTTAGTGCAGCTCAAAATATTTTAACTCCAGAATACATTTAAAGGAATATTCAAATATTGCCTTATTTGTCAACTTTCAATCTTACAGCCCCGTAATGGCTTAATGTCTTAGGAAAATCTGCTTGTTCAACATAAAATGCTTTTCTCTCTCCTAGAAAACTCTTTTATACTTTTGTTGCAAAAAAGACCTTCGGTTTTGCTTTTAGCTTATTGTAATGTTTTTGAAGTTTGGTCAATTACTGAACGCCTAACGTAATAGAAAAAGGAATGCAGTAAATTGTTTAATTAGAAACACAGTCTAAAGTTCTGCTCTATACCTCCAAACATAAGGAGTAGCTCATGGGCCTGCTACATCCTCAAAAGAGTTTTGTGGTCCATTGGAATTTATTCTCACGATACAAAATTCTAGTTCCCTTAGACACGTAGGATTTTCTCCTAAGCTTCTACCAATGCACAGAAGTGTTCTCTAAAAGATTTAGAAAGCTTTGGAGTCATAGCGTGTAAGAAATCAAAGCGAAGAAAATCACCACTGGTGGGTCCAGGAACATTGTGCTGAAGTGCGTTCAACTTAGACCATTACATACACGAATAATTGAGATTAAGCCACGGAATCATGAAGGAAGGGTCTGAGGTTTAAATCACGCCAAGACCGTTCTCTTACCTTGTACTAATAGGTGGCCAACTCAGGAGAGTTACCACAATCTTGAGTCTGGAAGTATTTTTTCTTCTACTGAAATTTCCTTTTCCATTTGTTATTTCATATCATGTGCCACCAGTGTTCACCACCGGTGGTGCAGTATGCAATAAGAGAGGTTAAGTACTAATAAAAATGAACTATTTTCTGGTAATGGATGCCAAATTTAGCAGGTGTGGTTACCTTAGCAGATATTTTTGGTGCATTTTTCATCAAATGTATTGAAAGCTAAGGATCCCAGAGCACTTCCCTCTGGAGCGTCAACAGAAGAGTATATCTAGCTTTACGGGGTTAGAAGGGGTGTAAAACATTACAGGAGGGTAAATTTAATACTCGAAGAGAAGGTGAAGGGAAGATGTGGCTTACTGCTGCATTAAACAAAAGATATCGAAGTCCCAATTCTGATGTTATTGCAAACCATGCTGGGTGCGTCGTAGCGCACACGTACCACATAATCATTAATCTCAGTAGCTATAATATTCGCCTTGGTGATTGTTGCAGTGGCAGTACCTGGCCCCAGATGGTCACTTTGGGGAGTTCCGACATGACATGGCCTACATGGGTAGCAGTGGTGTGGTGCGGGGATCCAGGTTTTAGATAGTCTTATGGGAATTATCCTCCTGCAAGCTTCCCCACCCCTAGCCAGCACACACTCGTATGAAATTCATCCCCCTTCTCCCTGCCCCCGCCTCCGTCGCCACCAACGCCGCCGCCATCCCTTAATCCGATTTGAGCGAGCCTGCACTATATTCTACAGAAGCAAGGGGTTTGGGCAAAGGGGGCACACGCCTTTGAATTGAAACAGGCCTCCCTGTCCCCTCCCTTCCAAATCCTCACCCTGTCTATGCGTATCTTCCTACCCATCTAGCATCTTTAGTCCAGGGGAAGCTAACTATGCTACTTGCATGCAGGGGACAGGCATCAATAGATGAAATGAGTCAGCAGATGCAGTGAGGGCTACAAGTGACAGATACAGTGCATCCGTGCCCACAATGGCCACCAATATGACTATGCTCTGTGGAGATTTAAAGAAAGGGGCTTTCCCCTACCACAAGAACTTCCTCGCTTGGAGATTGAATACGAGACCAAGTTTAGATTGTGACGAGAAAAGGCTTTCTCGGAGGGTGTAGATATAGTAAAAGAAAGGTGCCACTTGACATGCACTATTTATTTTAAATATCAGTTAATGTGCCCAACCAAAAACTCCAGTAGGTTCCTCGATTTCACAACAGTTTGCCTCCCTGGGATTCACCATAAGAATCACGTAAGGGATATTCACATATGATGTGGAGGAGAGGGTGTGGAAAACTATGGGAAAAAAGTTGCAGAGTAAAAAATAAGTAAGAAAAACCGAACATTATTGAACATGAGCTCGTACATGTGGTATAATAGGAAAGCTGTATGTACATAACTGAAATCCGACCTAACGGTTAACATTTCGCATCAGTTAGTCATAACTATTGTACTCCTTATACTGGACAACACGAGCATTGACAATACTGTAACATTAAGTAGGCTTCACAACACAAATTCATTGTTGAATATCAGACACATCTAGTAACGGTGACTGGTATTGTACAAGGGTGCGGTTTGTTTTCACACGAGACTTGACAGAGAGGTTTCACAACTGGAAACTCTTAACATGCATATTTGAAGCTAAAAAAGAAAAAAGAAAAGAAAAAAATTTAGTGACTGCTTGTGTCTATCCTCAAAATGCCTCTTTTTGTACCGGCTTTCTACTCTACAGCTTTCTGAACATTGCTTTCTGCGCCTGGTATGCTTTCCATAATAATTTGCTGGAATTTGTATAACCGTTGCATACTGTAGAAAACGCAATGCTTAAAAGATAAGGTTAATTTTCTCTTCCTAATAACTTAGCTACTATCTGCAGGATGTTAATTGCTGTCAGCGAAAAGTTAATCGCAAAGGCATTGAATAATGTAATGTTTTGTAATATGAGTTACGTAGAAAATCTCAATGATCCAGAGCTACATATCACAAAGTGTAAAACAAATTAATTTAATTGGAAATTTCTTATTACACATTAGTATGTTTGTGGGATAACATACATTTTTAACATTTTTAAAAATATACATTGGATTATGAGATCCTTTTTTATTTCTTCTCTATTCTTTTCTTTCTCTTTTTTACAATTTTTGTTTTTGAAAAATATCTTAAATTAACAAAACGTACTTCATAAACATAGTGTCATTCTATTAACAAATGCTTCTGCTGACAGTCCTGATATTTTTCTAAAATTTAAAGGAAAGGTAGTGGTTAAAGGTTATTATTTGTTTCGTCAGTATTTAATTATAAGTTTTGATCCTTAAATATAATAATAATAATAATAATAATAATAATAATAATAATAATAATAATAATAATAATAATAATAATAATAATATATTATTATTATTATTGTTATTATTATTATTATTATTACTATTACTATTATTAATAACATCATCTCATACCTTATTATTCCTTCACCTATGACTTGTGGCAAAACTCACAGGATTTTCTCATTAAACACGTTTACTATCACAAATAACCATTTTTGAAATATTAGGAATTCATAAGTTAGGGAAAAATATGGGTTATATTAATGGATGCACTATAAAGTATATTTATGAGTAATTTTCGAGATTTAAACCATAATACCTTTTATAGCATTTTTCTTCTTTCCCCATTATATAATTTTTGCTAACAATATCATATTAATATTAACAAATCGGCCTACTTACCAGTTCTGCCTTTTTGTAAAATTTAAATATGTCAGATAATTGTTCATTCATGCTTTGTCTCTGTCACATTGTGAAACTATCACAAATTTTAGACCTCAAATTTAATGATATGTCGCCAACGTAATGCAAGATCGGGGAAATACTTGGCAGACTGAAAAAGCAGACACATGTATTCTCCCAGATGAAAGGGGATGACGGCCTTTACTAATTTGTGAAATATCAGGTAACACTCGCTACCATGAATATATGCTTTGCACTGGGTAACCGATAATTTGCATGTGAGTGCGCTGGAACCGAATAGGCAGTTAAAATTGTTACTACCTTTGTTCCTGTTGCATTGTCCCTACTATGGTCATTGGAGCTGTATTTTATACACTTTTTGACACGTAAGCGCTGAAGCTTCTTCGTGGGACAGTTATTTTTCCAGCATGGTTAAACCAGCACAATTCGACTTATTTTACAGCATCAAATGAGGCAGGGAAGCTCTATAACTAACCGAGTAAACCAATGCGTCAACATTTAGTATTTTGGTTGTACATATTTGCACGTAGGTTACAACTTTTACTTTACGACATCCTGCGACTGCTTTTTGACTTAAAAGGGACTAAGTATTTTCGATGGTTGGAATAAGCATAATACGTTTTATGCAACTTATTCAGTATTGGGATGTTCTAATAGATATTGTATGCACAAAACAATCGCGATATGTGGTCTAAAAGAGCAAAATTAACCAATTTGAAAATTATAGATTCCTTTTTAGGTAGTTTCACATTAGAAACTATTATGATTATGAATATTCCCCGAAGAACCTGTATTAGAAAAAGTAACTCTTAGTTTTAGATAAGAGATATCAGGTGATTACGCCATTTCCAAACACGTTACGTTGCGATACAAAACTTTAGGACCAGTTAACCAATAATTAGTAGTGTTTGTCGCAACAATAGCGGTAAATGTTAATCATTTTCCTAGCCTCGTGGCCGAGCCGTGGCTCAGTGGTTAGACCGCTCGACGCTCACCAAGGTGGCCTGGGTTCGTTCCCAAGCTACCGCAAAGTGGGATTTGTGGTGAACAACAGGCGCTGGTGCGGGTTTTCTCCGAGATCACCGGTTTCCTAGACCATCTCACTTCACCGATGCTGTATCTTCATCTCATGCATTACCAGTGTCACCGCCTGCGAGGCCGCATGTAGCAAATGCGGTAGTTAAACACTACACTACACACACACACACACACACATTTTTCTACCATTGGAAAATTTCCATCATCTATTCCGAGAATCAACATAACCATGACTATTATTATTATTATTATTATTATTATTATTATTATTATTATTATTATTATTATTATTATTATTATTATTATTATTATTATTCTGAATCGATTTTATTCTGGTTGCGTTATCAACTTCTATGTGCTATGTTTTCTTCAGTAAAGATTTATTTCTTTTAGTGCATCTACAATGTTTCATTTAACTTTAGTGTTACTTGTTTTATTTACGTTATGTCATATCGGACGATGAATGAAATGGCTGAAATGATGCTCAAGTGAGTCCAGAGTCCATGGAGCTTAGAGTTACCAAAAATTCATATTTCAGGATAAGGGAAAACCCCGGAAAACTCGCCCTGAGAAATAACTCACTCTGACCGAGATTCGAACTCGGAAACTCTTTAACGTGAGGCAGACACAGTACCGCCTACGTTGTCGAAGCCGGCAAAGTGTTACTAGTGACCCATTACGCTATGCTTTTCTATTGTAATTTAAAACTAGAACGGTCCTGCTGTAAGCACGTGAGAGGGAAGAACGTGAGACATCCTGTCTCTCCTCCTCTCCTTCCTTATGTTTACAACAGGATCGTTTTTGCATGAGACAGATTATACCATACCTTATATCATTTTAATCATCTCCTAAGCATCTTGAACGTGTTTCACTATTTATTTTAAGTATTGCAACACTTCAATCTGTTCCAATCAAATTACAAACTCTCTGGATTAATCCTCAGAAAAAAAAATTTCTTCCGCCACAGTTTTGTTTGGAAAATGGAAAACTTACTTCAATTTAGTATCTCATTAAATATTTTGTAACCCCATACACGTTGTATTAATACAACTTAAAACAAAGATAACATTTGCAAAACTACTTGCATTCTAGCTTAAGGTTTATGAAATCTGACAAAAAAGTATAGAAAATTGAAAGAATAAACGTTGTCACAATAAGGTTATATGAAATCTACAATTTAGGGAACATGCTCTTTATTCCAATTTGTGGAATTTAAACCACTAATTAGCCAAAGCAATAAATGGGCAAGTGCATCTTATTAATAGGTATAGCTACTCAACTTTAAAGCTTGTTTTCTTAAAAAAACATTCTTCTACAATTTTCCAAACCTACTCAAAATGCTGCACATTATGCAATTTTTTACGAGATTGTTTTAAAATAATACTGCATTTTTCTGGAAATAAATTAAATTTTGAGCAATCAGAAATGCTTCACGTTGAGCGTTTTCGTTATATCAATGTATTTACGCAATAAAGTAATACGATTTATACATTCATTCAGGCTAGAATTTTTAAACTGGTAAATACATATTAGCCGTATGTAACAGCCAGCAAAAATTTCTGCAAATATGGCATATTTCTAACCTACAGGATGCCGTATCTTAATGTTTGAAGCAGAATGTCTTACTGTATTGTGAATTTACAGCAGTCAATCAATATTTTTATTTTGATATCATATTGCACTTTCACAAAGTTAAGAATCTTGTAATCTTACTCCTGTTGGAGTTTGCATATTGTAATAATATAATTTAAAGGCACAGTTTTTCACTACTTTATTAACATTAATATCCACCTAAAATAAAACAATCTGCACAAACACCAATGCCAAAGATACAAAATTTATATTGCATCTATAAATTCTTGCCCCTGGCCATAAATAACAAACATATAGGATTATCTAGAGATCAAATTTTAATAATTTTAGAGGTAAGGAGTGGTTTTCGACACATTATACGCATTGGGTTGAAAATTGAAATGTTTAAAAATAAAATGACTAACCTCAATGTGAATTAATGCATATCGGTTGCATAGCCTCTTTAATAAACACTGTGATTACTAATGTACCCGACTTGTTCTACCTACTGCAGTTTATTTTTATAGTATTTCTCTAAATCACTCTTGCAAAAGCTTATCTAGTTTTCTCTCCAGTGATCATCGAGATGAACGTTTGCAGAATTCGTTTTTTACGCAGTTCGTTGCAAACACAAGGTGGCTGCATTTACCGAAATAATAATTAAACTGTGTAATGTTTAAAACACTGTCGCTAACTGCTAGCCCAGAAATTCCATAATCTTGCCTCAGTGTTTTCTCTAATACTAATAAGTGCAGTTACAATAAAACATTATGCTGCATAAAGGAATACTCCACATCAATTTAGACTTGAAAGAAACATATTTTCTTTGTGCATTATTCCTATTTCAAATGTAGTGAAACAGAATGTTAAATTCGTCAAAAATAATTAATTTCTTTTGTCCGCAGGTTCCAGTGGCACGACTGACTTTTACAGCTTGCAACAGCATCCACACGCAAGTCCCGCAGCAGGAGTGAGTCTGGGCACATTTCCCGCGGCGCCGCCTCCAGCACCTCCCCCAGGATACCTTCCACCCCTTTTAGGTTACCCACCTCCTCCACCACCACCGCCACCTCATCCCGAACACCTCTCACCGACGGCTAGCTCCGACAAGCTGCTCCTAGCGGGCAGTAAACCCGGTCTATCCTCATTTACCCTTGCGGCGACTACATCGCCAGGACCTGATTTCAGCTTGGGGTTAGTAGTACATCCGACATTGCCCCCCGCAAAGCTGTCTCCTCCAGCGGCAAGAAGATCCCCTACGGGTCCTGCAACTCGAGGAAGCGGCGATGAATCGAGCGAGAACGGGGAGGATTCTTCCAACCCACCGGACATGGTAAAGTCGGCGTTCCAGCAGGTGCGCCCACAGAGTGGAAGTGGTGGTGGACCCGAGAGACGAAGAAGTGGCTCTTCTCCACTTCCTGCGGCGAAGTCCCCTGAGCCTAGACTCACATCCACCACAGCTACAACAAGACCTGCGACGATACAGACTCATAAAACGGTTTGGAGGCCGTACTAGTGAGACTTGAAGCTTAGTGTGGACCATTAGTGTTGGATCACTGAATTGATTGTTGTAATGAAAACAGTTGCCGAAACGAGAGCAGTTGTGCACTTGGTAATAGACTGTTATTTGCCATGTGGTTCATGAGTGTGGACTTAGTACATATAGTATTATTTATAGTAACTAAAATTTGAGCGGACTGTCTCTCGTGAAATAGGATATAGAATGGGTCCAACAGAGCTTTGAAAATACCAAATTATTAATTATCCTTGTACAATTTCTTGAATATGTGATCTCTGTGGATTTAAATTTATAATATATATATTCATATTTATTTATTTTACAACAGAGGAACTGTTCTCATTGTTGTAAAGCACTTATACAGGATACATATTTGCCACGCTTTATGTTTATGTTAGTATTTCTCCAAAGATCTCGTTCTTGAATTCCTGAAGCATTTAATATTTTAAGCATTACATGTCCCATAACATTCAGTAGTCTTCTACTCTATATAGTATGACAAACTTATTTAACAGTATTTGAAACATAATACTCTTGTTTTCTGTTTTATTATATGTGTCCACAATGACTGCTTTCTGGTATATAAGGAACATTTATTAACTGGAGCCTCCCCCTAAAGTTTTCATCACTGGAATCTGTCTAGGCGGAATAAAAATAAAAAGTAATTATGTTCTGCCCTTGTGTATAAGACATCCAGTTTGCGTCAAAATATAAACAATTCATAATAATAAGTGGTTATAGCAAAAATAGACACATATTCCTTTTCAAATTCGTTTGGTTTTGGCTTGCATTTTCATACAAACATTTTGTCATTTTTGACTTACACAATCGAAAGACAGAAACACACATAAGTTAAACGAAAAAAGATTTAAATGTTGCAGTTCTTTTCCTTGCACATATGTTGTAATCAGATCTTCAAAATTATATAAAAATTCTGATTAATTAATTCACTTATAAAATGAGCAAGCCTTCTCATTAATATAATACATTAGTTGTTTCAACAAGCACACATAGAATAGTATAAAGGGTTAACATTGGTATGCTTTATTTGTGAAAAAAGAATAAAACAACAATAATTAATTTACATATTATTTAAGACAACTGATTTGTCTTTATGCCAAACATAAATTATGGTTGATATTAAAGAATCTTGTGACATAAAACAAAATATGTTTTCCACATCATTTATTGAAGAATTTTTATCTTGTCTAACTAATGTCCTAAGAACATATTTTCCTTACTCACTAAGTGGCAAATTCCCATTGGTGGTTTAGTAAATCTCTTTAAATGATATATTGTTTTCAATATATGACTATTTCATGGATACTATTTGGTTGATATTAAATATTCTTCTGACATGAAAGAAAATATGCCTTCTAGATCACCTTTGAAGAGCTTTTTCTCGTTTGACTAATGATCTAATAAATAGTTCACTTTATCACTAAGTGACGAATACCCAGTAACAATGAGTTACACCTATTTATTTTCTCTAATATATAATTATTTCATACACCTAAAAATTATTTTTACTGAAGAATCTTCTGGCATGAAAAGTTTTTTCTTACATCATTTATTCAAGCATATTAGTCTTGTCTAACTAATTTTCTATTACAATATTTTACTTACTATATAAGTGAAAATTTCCAGGACTATTACTGTTTTTCCTACTTAATTTGTTTACTGTGTTTGATGAATGACGCACATTTTGGCATTAGAAAACGGAAAGTCAGTTAAATACCAAACTTAATATTCTAATTCAGGATTTTCAGGATGCCATACCAAGACTTCCAAGAAAATGCCCATTATGTGGAACGAATATTTGAATATTTAATATTTGCACTTTCCTCAAATGGAAAGCCATTCGCTTTCTTACAACCTCGACATGCAAAAAGAAGGGAATTTCAAAGGTATCACATAGCGACCAGCTCTTTAAAGTTTTGAATATCGCTTAAACCTACTCTACACCCATTGTATCTACAAGCAAGTAGCTCGTAGAGATGGTCATGTGAGTGCAAATCATTTTATTTTGTTCAGTGTCTTTTTCATTTTCCTACAACTTCCAAGAGTTTAGAACAAACAACGTAAAACACTACATGTTTATTATTGAATATGCTATACCTATCATTATGCATATAACGATGTGGTGCTAAATATATAATTTAAAAGTTTGGTACTACCTAACAAAAATCTGCATGGTTAATAGGATCTTCCATTTTAAACTACTGATCAATCTGATGTTTGCATATCAGCAAATTATTTTTTGTACCTGTAAGTTCAGGTACTGATGTGATTGTCAAATAGTATAGAGTAAATAATGAAGTCATTTTGCTACAGTGAAATTGGAATGTTTGTAATAAATCCTAAATCCTGAGATTCTAATATCTACGTCTTTGAACTCTTAAGAAGCATGTAAAAATGATTTGTTGCTCCCTATACGTTTTCTATTATGTTTCAAATGTTTGCACTGATGCATTTTTAGTTTTTGTACTAGGAGCAGCGTTTGAATGTTCACTTTTGCAACCAGTGTTTACTGTGTTTATTAATAGTTAATAAGCATATAGTAAGTAATGTAAAAGTGTTAACCTTTTTGTTTTGTTTGTTTAAGATAAGAAGTTATCTATTAAAGATTACGTTTTCTTAAGCCAAACAATGCTCTAAAGTAAAGTACATCTTACTGTACATATACTACGTTCTTACTTAGTGTAATGAAATCTCTTTAGATCCACTGTCCGTACTCAGTACAAAACCGTTTCTGTTTTAACCTCAATACGGAAAGAGATCTATTGCTTTGCCGAAGTTTCAGCTATCAATAAATAATCAAAGCGTATCGGCAGTTAAATAATTTCAATTTTGCAACTCACATCAAAATTTTACCATCTATTGATCGCTATCTATGTACAGGAATGAGTTGCATTTATTCGTGAATGGTTATGCGGTTTTGATACCATTTGTATATGATCCGCGTTTACATACCCATATTTCATAATGAAACCGATTCAATCCTCTTCTTTAGTAAGATGGGTTTGGAGTTCAATTTCACTGAATCCTGCTTACATATTGTATTAAGTATGGAAGGTGGACCCAAATCGATTTAAATAGCAATTCTTAATTCAAAATTCATTACCACCAATCTTGCTTTCATAGTTAGAATTCATTAATTTTAATAAGTATTGATATATATGTAGAAAAATAATTTCATTTCTTTTAAATATATGTCTATACATATTTTTATCGTTTTTGGGGTTTATAAAAATATATTCTGCGTGCAAATAACTCCCCAGTGTTAATGCTCTTATATTTAGCACCTGAAATTATTATCTGAATTAAGTTACAAATGTATATTTTGCAGGCAAGTTCAACATTTCAGTGTACAAACAAAAACTACTTCATGTGATAGATATAAATAAGTCGGATTGATAGATCTTAGGGTGATTCAGTTGGATATTATCCTAGACAGCTTAATAACGATCAGGCGCGGCCGTCCTTTACCTTTAAATCATTTACGATTGTTCATCACATAGTCTGCAGCTAAAAGGTGTAAATCAAGAAGTGAATCATGCGCTGGTTCTCTGAGCTATTTCTGCAAAAAAAAAAAAGAAGCTTTATCAGCGCAATTTTCTGGCTCATTTTCTCTGAACTGGATATCACTTTTAATTATTTGTACAGCCCCTAATGTAACGTTTCAATCCAATTTATATGTCCTAAAGTTTTTATTATTATTTATTCTCCAAATGAAGTAACCCTATTTTACTAGTAAGGTATGTTAGGGTTCTAGTTATAAAAACACAAAAATAGAAGGATCAAAATAACAGAATATAATAATTATAACGTTTTAAAAATTTGACCAATAAAGAGCTTAGAATGTGTCCTAAAGTTTAAGTACAAAATTATAAAGCTATTTATGATGTAATAAGAACTTTTTAGTTATTTTTATAACTAAAGGCATTTAGTCTAGGCAGCAAACCTCAATTATTATGATTAGTGCAAACACAGCAGCATTTTAATGAAAATCTCGGCTTAAGTTTATTTGGAATTGTTAATTTAATCATCGTCGAAACTGAAGTTGTTTGGAGAAAGCCATACCTTTATCCTGCAAGAAATATTCTATTACAGTTACCCTTTTTGAGAATAAACACTCTAATTCAATTTTGTTTTCTTAACACAAGCTTTACTGTATTATTGACAAAATTGATCCATTCATTTAGTAAATGTTTCGATGAAAAAATATTTCTTCATTTAGGAAGGAAATCTACAGATGTATGACTGCATGTAAATTCCTAAAAGTGTATGATATGGATTTATTTAAACCGATAAATTTTATTTTTGAAATTGAAAATTAGACAGTAGTGTCTTTAATGTGCTAAGATCAAGATTTCTGATATATAGCTTATTAAAACTAACATTTTTCTAATAGGCGTGGAAATAATTTATAATTTTAGGTCTTCATGGTTTTAGGAGGTCTCATTCAACAATGAAAGAAAAATCTTACCGCATGCATAACTGATTACTTTTGTTCAAGAAGCAAATTAAATAAACTGAAGCGGTATATCAATATATTATTTGAAACAAAAGAATTAGCCACACATGCCATACTTTGTCTTTTATTTTTCTATAAAGTTAATAGCTCTTAAGGAAATTATAGGTTCTAATTCTTAGTAAAAGCAAAATAATGATGAGTTATAATACTTACGTTTGTCCAGTAAGTAAACTATAAAACTTTGGTTTAAAACATCATAGTAATTAAATATTCTTTGTAGTTATTATAAAACTTTGGACTCAGGGAAGACCGGAGCAAGTTGACGATGTTAAGAGTTAAGCATTTTTAATTCATTCATTTTTGAGGCAATTTCGTTTTCTTTGCACGCATCATAGAATGCCTTTTCTTGTGTTATACCAATTTGGATATATTTTTATTTTAATATCATGAACATTATTTGCACATTTTAAATAGGCATGCACAAATATCATCTTGCCCCGGTACCGGTACCGGGGCTAGATGACTTTGATCATAGGACAGGATGACAATTCTGATAAAAGTTGAATGTATTATTATTCTTAGAAAGAATTACACAGTTGAGCAATTATTTTATACATTGTTACTTATTTTCAATTGAATAATAATGATTAAATGGTTATACTGTAGATCATTATCATAATAAATAAATGCAACACAAAATCAGCAGTTTTCCTTAACAAAAGTCACAAACAAATGTTCTTCCTTCAAAGTTTAAGCAGTTCTCGTGCCACCATGCCTGGCTTTTGCCACACTATATCCAGATTTCTAATAGAGGATCAACAATGTTCTCATCACAAGCAGGATACTGCACTGTACTTTCTTTGGAAGTTTGTGCTGACGAAATGGGTGTCAGAAGTTCGGACTTCATCCTTTTTCTAGAGGAATTAAGTTTCTTTTTCTTAACAACCCTTTTTTTCTGAAATTTGGGCATTTCGTTTATGTTGCTTTATTGTTCTTGTGCCACCTTTAGGTCCTCTTTCTGAACCAACATTTCTTTTATAGGTGAGCTTGTTAAGACGCTTTTACATTGCCTGTGACTTGCGTTTTTTCACTGGTGCGCATTATGCAATAGTTTCGGTGTTATGTAGTATTAAAATCACAAAAAAAATGCATTAAAATACAAAAAGAAAACACTATAAAGCTTTAGGGGCAAGATGACGAGATCGTTAACTTGCCCCAGTCAACTTGCTCCGATAGGGAGCGTTAGAAATCTTTGAATATTATGATTGGATTAACAGGAAATAAGTATTAATAAATAGTGACTGCGAAAAGCATATTATATAAGATAGTAATGAATAGCAAAGAATAACCAGATATCTTAGCTGTAAGACCAGGAGATCTTACGGCGAAGGTCTTGAAAATTACAACACTTCAGAGAAAAAACACTAACTACATCTAACAGACCACAAAATGGCAGCAGCGGTCTCACTGCACAAATTATTAGTGCCAAGCAATGTGGAGCTTTAGTAATCTCAAGTTAATTGACCTCTAGTAAGGTGGTGCTAACTCCTAATACGAGCTTTAGCTCGTTCGTCATCTTGCCCGGCTCGTCAACTTGCCCCGGCCTCCCCTACCTACAGCTAGGAGGATTCAGTTCAGACCCCAATTTCAGTACTTGTATTAAAACTTTGTCTAGCTTTCATATTTTAATGATAAAGTTTCAAATCAGAATGTATCCCCAAGCTGATTTGCATAGATATATAAGAACAAGCATTTACTTCACATTTCTTTCAAATTATATAAAGACGGAACGGAATGAAGGATTGTGGTATATGATTAAGAAATTTAGATACAGCCATTCAGTAGCACACGTGGAATTGTAGAGCAATTGGCAAACATTATAAGGGTGTTTGCTCATATGGCAATGAAGACAGAAGAAAATGCATGCAATATATAAGTGCATTTTATGGAATATTCAAAACTACAGGAGCTTAAATAGATATATAGATATATTTTTGAAGTTTAATATGGGAACATAAAGATATTGTTGAGTTTTTTATATGTATTGCGATCTTAAAGTGAATGAAGCTACTTTTTCATTGGCTTGTATTTAAAACAGTAAATAAGTGAGAAAATTGTGCTCACAAAACTTCTTAGGAAACAGGAAGTGTTAAAATATATAGTTTATCTCCCTTTCTTATCTGTAGTTGAATTTCATTGTAAACCATTCTGGTATGATCGGATGTGAGATGTAACACATGGCTGAACCAGTTGTGTAGATATTTTGTACATTTTATTAAAACTACTCCTCCCTAATTTCTCAAGCTTCCTTCTATAGTTCCAGACAATCAATAATTAGTGGACTCATTCTTTAGAAGTTTAATAATGATTCATTTATGCTATCCAGTGGCACTTAATATATTTAGAGTGTGTAGGCTGTATTGTAAATTTTGTATATTAGATTTGATGATATTACAATTGCAACGCCAATATGTATTATAATAATTGATCACAAACTTTAAAAGAATAGGTTGTATATTGTACATAGATAAATTCACGCTAAATGAAAAAAGGCCAAATGTAATTAAATTACCTTCCCCATCTTATTATATGGATAATATAATAAATCTAATATAAAAAGTATTTTATTTGTGTTTTACTATTTCCAGTCCTTTATCCACAAATGTTCATAAGTAGGCTTCTTTATGGGATAAATAAAAATAAATTATGAAATGGCACACATATTTTCAACGAACATATTTTCAGGTGGCTACAAAGAAGATTAACAGACTTCCGAAGACAAGACCGGAGAAGGGATATATATGTCATCATCTTATGAGGTGAATCTATATACAAAGGCAGTGAAAATGTTATTACCATTTTAGTCTCGGAATAATAGTTTCAACAGAAAAAACGTGTTTCCTTCATTTTTGTAGCAATGATTTTAAAATATCAAATGAAAAATGGACGTGACATTCAAGAACATGACAGAAAATCAATACATGTGAGTTTTATAAGGTTAATTACCTAATTTAAGCCTTTCCAACGCAGAAGTTTAGTATTTTTATTCACACATATATTAAATTATGATTAAGTTAGGGCATAGCATTAACGGCTGAAAAAATTACCATACACAGTATTCCAAGTGTTCTAGTATTTTGAAGAAAAGTCTCTGCCAATGTTTCACATACCTCTTTTGGTTTGCTGTATTATAACTAAAATTCCTTACTTTGTTTTACTTCACTTCTTTAAACTGTTAAATAAAAATACGCATCTTTCTTTATTTGTTCTCAGTGAATTCTTCAATAAGTGCTTGAGCAATTAGCGTCTAATAGTTACAATAGTTACAAAGTAGCTCTTCCGATTTTTACATGTCATATATTATACTAACGTTTGCTGAAAGCAAATATTTGTTTTCCTTTGATTCATTCAAATGTAAAAAGTGGTACGTCTTTTTTTTTTTTTTTTTTTTTTGCCTTGCAAAAAGCAATTTAAATTTTAAAATTACATATGTCAATTTAAGGTACAAAAACGCACTATGCTTTAATGTTAATTTCACTCCTAACTTTGATGTTAGCTTACATCATTAAACTGTTTAAAAGAATATTTTTACCTCTGGGATTTAGAACGAAAATCCTACGTCTAAGAGATCACGGAGCATGCATACACGTAATACGCAGTGAATGGGATGATAGGATAACAGACTAATATATATATATATATTACTTTCTTCCTTAACTTTCCCAGTTCTCCAACAATTGGTCTTTTTTGTTTCACAAATAATATTTTATTCGACATTACAACTGCAACTTGAATATCTAATCACACACATCACTGGAACTATTTATACGTTCACCCGTTCGTTTATTACATGATAGGAATCGTTATCAAGGCAGTAACTCGCTTTAAATTAATTCTTTAAATGTTGAAATAAAATGCGTAGTTATTATTACTTATTAAATGTTTAAGGAAAACAAATACCTCTTTATATTCCCTTTTCTAAACTATTTGAATAAAAAATGAGCCTTAATACTGATTGTTCACTGAATGCTACAATAAACAGCTGAACTTTCTTATACTTTATGATCATAAACTAACTTTGTCTGGCTATTTTGTTTACATTACATATACATGCATACATACATACATACCAGGTGGCCCACGCAAGCCGTCCTTCGTTGAAGTTAGTTACTCCCGGATAACGCGGACGCCGAAAGTTTTGTCTGAGCAGTCAGTAAAGGGCACGCCATACTAACAGAGAGGAGACCTTGCTAAATCTAAGACCAGAGCTTGAAAACCAACATCTAACTAATGTAACTGCTCCCATAGCTCGTCGCTAGAGCACTTGCTCACCACGGTGAGGTACCAGGTTTGATTCCTGGACTCGGGAAAAGTTTCTCTGTAGCAGAATAATTGTCCCTCAACAAAAGAATACGCTCAAGGCCAAAGCATATTAGTTATCTGTTTTAAATCATATCAACATCTTACAGCTAATTTATACGCAACACATAATGCAGCAATTTGTGCTTCACAATCAGTAATAGAAACTAAATGCTGTTATGTGTTTGATTGCCAAAAAGAATACTAAATATAATGAATATAATTAATGTTCCTTTAAACTATGTTATACATTGACAAATATTTATAATTGCATTATTCGTAATAAAAATGCTCAAATGCATGCCCAAATTCTTGGATGAATTGATATAAGCGTCTCTCAGTATTAGAATCTTTTAACATTTCTGCAGATACTGAAGCCCAAGTATCGCGTTTTCGTTGTTTTAGCACATGTGAATTCTCTGGTTTCGTGTCTTAGACTCTGACTTTGATATATCCCCATACCTTGCATAGGTTTTGCTCCAAAATACTCAGTAACGTTCCGGGAAGGATCAGGTGCGTCCCAGATTGCTCTTTCCATAACACGCTGCACCTGGAAAGATACCTCGGTTCTTAAACGCATATCTGTAAGTCTACGAATATATGCAGAAGGTAGACGTCTCGTTGCAAAACGTTCTAAATACAGCCTTCGGGCCTTAGCTGCATTTCAGTGCATCTCTCCATAGATCATTATCATATCTCCGTACTCTTCGCTCGAGCACATTGCAATAGCTACCTGTTTCTCTGTAAGACCTGACACGCGACCGGCCACGCGACCTTATGAGAGCGATCTGCACATACGTTTTCTCCTGGTTTCGCTCTCTCTCTCTCTCTCTCTCTCTCTCTCTCTCTCTCTCTCTCTCTCTCTCTCTCTCTCTCTCTCTCTCTCTCTCTAATGTGTGTGTAGTGTATGTTTTTGACATTAGCTATTTATTTGGTTTAACTGTTTCACTTCAACTTAAATAAGTGAATTTAAAGTTATATCAGACTGTTTCTTAATGTGCATCAACATCGGAAAAAGAATGCGCCTTCAGATCTGCAGTGGAAATGGTCATTTGTATTTTATTGTCCATCTGCAAGAGAAACCGCGCTGTGGCCAATACACTTTCTATTTGTCTTTAAAACGAGGGGCAAGGTTTTCATAAATCCTTTCAAGGTGCACAATGAGATCTACATCTGTTTTAAAAGGTTTTATGGTTGCATTCGTGCTATTCTTTGGTAGCGGAAGACAACAATGAGGCGGAAATGAAGAACCCCTCAGCAATCGGTTCTTAGTTCGTTGACTATCCTGGTAGATAATTATTTTCTTCCCTCGATACCCTTTGCCTTCTCGATACCCTCTCTTCAAGTATAAATAAATCTAAGTCTAAATAACACCAACGAAAGGGCCGTGACTAACTTTAAAGTCTTTACTTACTAACTTTATGAAAAGAGATATTCAACCTGGCTACCGTCGTTGTCCATGTATTTTGACACCCCTTTAAGAAACGTTCATCTCTCGCTGTAGCTCACATTGAGAAATGCTGCAATTTTCTAGCGGATATTTTGTTTCAATTACTCAAGGGTGTATGGGTTTGCCTACTACTCTTTATAAGCTACCTCAGTGAAAGACATCGAAGGGGATTAGGTCGGGGTACCCAAAGAGCCACAACTTTCTATTACCTAATAATTTTGTCCTCAAACACACTTTCAATTGTCCTTATAGAAATATTGGCGTAAGAGCTCTTGCAGAAACTTGTTGAACAAATGCAAAATCATGCACACTCTCTATTACCTATAATACTAAAAAAATGGGACTAAAAATTGTATTCACGTGCGTTCAAAGTTGAATTAACTGTTCACTCAGGAAAGAAATATTCCCGTAACTTTCTCCGCTCCTGCGACAACAATAAACCAATTGTTTCGTCATGGAGGGATACATCATAAAAACTATTAATTTGGCAGAGATCCAATAAAGGTTATTTTATGCAAACGGTAACCAAACCTGGTCAATGAATAATATTAAATATGGGTCTATTTCGCCATTGTACATAATATTGAGACTACTCACAAACTGTGCGCCTAATTACAGAATCGCTTGTTTGAAGAACATATGTAACCGTTGTTCTAAGTGGCTTTAACTTCAGCAATTTACTAACTCTGCACACATAGTCATAAGAAATGCCTAACTGATGTTAGACGCCTAAACGACTTTTGGGGGAAGTCTAAAAAGGATGACCGATGAAGAATAATGATTCCTCGGTTAGACTCATTAGGCTGAACACCTTCTGTAATCCATGGCTTAATAGTCCGCCAGCGGCTTAATAACCTGCCAAACCGACTGCCGGCCTCACGCCCACGAGCGATCATCCAGCCGATACGAAGTGGGAGGAGATGTGGTCGCATAACGCGCCGCTCATCTGGAAAGTTGGTTTTCTAGACCAGGGTTCGCTACCTATCGTAACTCCTCAATTTCTTCACGATGCTGAATGGGGACTGGTTCTATACCCGGAACTTAAAATCCGGAGTTCCCAAGGGTGAATAGAACCCAGACGCATTCCGTAGTAGGGAACCAAAGCATGACGCCCTAGCTCACTACGCCACGGCACAGGGCTGAACAGCTTCTATGGACTGCAATTTACAGAAAAGTTATTCTACCTGGAACCTTCACAGCCAGAAGTCGTTCTGCAGATCGTACTTTCACTTGAGCTGACTGAGTTAGCACATAAGAATCATAAATAAATATAAATAAACAAATAAATAAATACTCTCTGTGCAATAGGAAACATACACTGAAACATAACATTCTTTGTGACTAAGTACAGGAGAAGATGACTCTTAATATTTGAATTACATCATATAACTGTGAACTCAATACCACTTCCAGAGCAGAGCAAATTGTATAGGAAGGGTGACCTCGTTTACAGCAGCAGTGCACAGTCATATGTCCACACGCCCAGTAGAAAAACACCGCGCAGACGGTTCTTGGTTCATTGATTCTCCCGTTACATACTGAAACGGTTACAGTTGAATTATGTCTTCAAGGTTTTTAGTAAAGTTCACATAAGTAATGTAGATAAAAGCAATTACAGTTACTCAGTATTCAGTGACTCCGGTAATGCGTCTAGAGGAGAAGAGTTCAGACGAAGAGGCCTGCAGTAATTAGAACTCAGCATGGCACCTACGCCATGGAACTGGTGCACACAGCGTGATCCGTAGGAGCGAGGAATAAGGGGAAGACGCAAAAGAGTGATCACATTCGGACGACGATATTTACTAGAAAAGATCTTCTTTTTTTCCCCTTCTTTCCTTCCTTCCAAGATTTAGGCCAATAACCTCATCCGAGGTTAATTCCATATCAATGTTGGTCACTACATCGTTTTCTTGGTCGTCCTATGTCTCTTGTTCCCTAAGTTTAACATTGCTAGCCTAGGTAATCTAGAGTGTTTTTTTTTTCTTTTTAACTTACTTCCTCCAACGTTAAGTCATATCGGATGATGAGTGAAAGGGGTGAAGTGAGGCTCAAATGAGCCCAAAGTCCATAGAGCTTAGAGTTACCCGACATTCTTCACAGAGTGGCGTTGTCATTGCATGTTCTTTCCATTACTTTTGGTACTTACATATTTTATCAACTATACTTTCAACTCCCAACTGAGTTCTGATATCCTCGTTCGCAATTCTATATCTTCCACTCTTTCCCTTCAAATAATGCATGAACTGTTTGATACTTTTAATCATCTGTTAACTTGACTTCTCAAAGTCCAGGTTTCACTCCCATATATTAAGGCTGGCTTAGATATTGCATTCTACATGCTCTGGTTTATTTCCATTCTCATATTTCACCCAAAATATTTCTTAATACATCCATTAGGTTTGTTATATTATACTACATTAATTTCCAAATCTTCGTTCATTTGTTCCGTACTTATCTGACTTCCCAAATAATTAAAAGTAGATATGCTCGTATGTTCAATTATTTTGTTGCATATTATTGGTTTTACTGTCATACATTTTTAGTTTTATATTCTTATAATTTTACATTTGTCCCATTATTTTGTATTATTCCATCGATGTACTTTTCTGAGATTATATTTTCATATATTCTTGTATTATTTGGTCCAAGATGCTTCCCAATCTTTGTAAATTATCTTCAGAATCTGCCAACAGTATCTGATTATCCATTAATAATATTGATTCTATTTGCTTCTCTTTATTTAGGTGGATTCCTTTTGGGTCTTTCTCAAACCACTTTTTTATAAAATTCTATTCATATACGTTATAAACAACATAGGTGATAATCCACATCCTTGCATTAATCCTTTATTTATTTGGAGGGTACTTATTTTTCTGCGCAACTCTTAGTTTATATACATCTTATAATCATATAGTATCTCCCATAATTTTTCCACGATTCACCTGGTCATAGGCTTTCTCATAATCAATCCAAAAGCAATAAATATAATGGTTTATTGAATTATCTTTCCCTTTTCATAAACTGTTTTAGTGTAAATATAGCATTTATACATGATCTTCCATTGCGGAAACCATACTGTTCTTTCAGCAGTAATGTTTCTGCGATTAGTTGTAGTTTTATTTTGAAAATTCTGGTATACAGTTTGTAGCTGGAGGGTAAGAGAGCTTTACCTCTATAATTTTTATCCTCATTTCTGTTCCCTTTTTAAAAGTATTTATTATTTTTGCCACGTTCCATTTTTCCGGTATTTTACCGACACTCCATATATCATTCAACAATTGAACAATCTGATTTTTAATTTCCCGCTTCCATATTTCCAGACTTACATAATTAATCCATCTATTCCTGGAGCCTTCCTATTTTTCGTCTGTTTCAGTGATAACTGTAATTCCTTCATTTTTATTGCGTTGCATTCATTAGTTTCCTTAATTTCCGTATTTTTTATAATTTTATTTACTAACAGTTCTTCATATTATTTAAGTCAGTTGTCCTCTTTTGCTAGTTCAATCTTGGCGTTGTCTTCTGTTATTTTTCCTATAGGTTTTAGGATTTCGAAAGCAAATCTTTGGGACCCAGTTACATCTCTTTCTAACCGACTTACAAACTGGTTCCAAGTTCTCTTTTCACCTTCCTACTCAGTCTACATGCTGTTATATAGAAAAGATGAGGTAGCTAAGGATTTCAATTAAGGGACCGATTCTGACCTGGCTAGTTTCGTCTAAACCACCAATTCGCAGGAGGGAAAGGGCGCCCAGGAGATCCGCCTAGCACCAGAAATATCTCTTTTCATAGAACATATTCCACCGCCCTGTCGCAACACAACTACCACCGTCGCTTGGTACTACAGCCCTGAAACAGATGAAAGGAAGTGGTGGGGAAACGAAATAAACGACAGGAATATCGTAGTGGAAGGGAAACCACAGCAGCATTTACCTACTGACCCCAGAATCCAGGATATAAACCACTGTCAGGGGACGGTCCGATAGGGTAATAATGCGATTAAATAGCTATATGCATTACTTATATGTAGTCTTACCTGCGGATTCCTACACTGAACTATACAAAATTTAATTCCTTCACATATTAATGTAGCGTTCAGTATATTCCATGATTGGAATATACATTAAGTTCCTTTATTATTATTCTAGAAGCACAATACAAATACCATTATGTTGCATTTAAAATGTCTCCCATGTCTTACACTCTACGTGACGTGTTCCTGAACACCTAATCTCATTGGCTTATCGGAGAATAAAATGGTGAATTTGCCAGCAAACGCAGCAATACGGAACCAATGTTAAAATATCTCACCTAAGGTCGGAAGACACAAAGCTTGTTATGCGGGGAGTGCTATTGTCGGGCTGGTGCGATGAGTGGAAAGCTCTCCGCGGAAATAAGCTTAAATTAGTGAAGGATAAACCGATAAATTCGTTAACTTTCTCTGATGTGTTTTATCCTGATGAGATGATTACAATTTGCTTGCGCATTGGCCATTACAATTTTACAGTTAATTATTTCTTTTTCCTTTTTTTTAAGTAGACCCGTTTCCTTTGTCAGCTGCGTGGCAAGGATCCTTCGTCCGTCATGGGTTGATAGAGTGCATTCGATTGAATTGGATTATGCTACAGAGGGAACTCGGCGCGGAGTTCCATTCTTGGCGCTTCCCCGAGAGTAAGGGTAAGGCGAGAGGTGACGGACGGCGACTGTCCCAAGGAGTCACGACAGTACAGAGCTCAGGGTCCATACAATTGACCAGTTGGAAACACCCGAGCAGGCCAACACAGCCAGCATCCCACCCACCGTAGCCCTTAAACCGGAGATCGTCCTATCGAAGGAGGAAGTGTTTGCCAGGAGCATCTCATCCTGCCATGCAGCGCCGGGACTCCCGCCGACACTTTTTCTCTAAAAGAGACCACCAGAGGAGATATAATGTGAAATGATAATGGAGATGAAATGGAGGGCAAGAAATTCTGGGGATATAATTAACTTACCCAGCATTCGCCTGGCGACCTGGGCTTTCCATTTCTCCTCACTTCTCATTTCACTACACCTTTCATCCTAATTGACAATTTCGCGGTTCCAAATATCAGCAGAAGTTTAGATGTATGTGGTCTTTGACTCTTAGCCCCACAGGGGATATTTAAGCATGCAGCACGGAAATTGGTTTTACGAGCTGCCGCCGGGGAGTTGAAATCTGTAACCATTAGGGAATCTGCTCACCGCTGTCTTTGCTCCTCTGTCCAGCCACCCTTAATATCCTCACACCTCACCTTCCCTTCCAGGGGTGGCCCATCAGGGGCACAGGCACAAATGATTTTATGGGTTTTTGTGCTCAGTCTCCCCTCTGAAGATTGTCATAGTGTCATAATTATTTTAATTGCGAAGGTCCAAGTCTGATCATGCAACTATTAACCCGGCGCTATAGTCCTATCCTTTATAGAACATGTTTATTATTTATAAGTGATACTTCTAAAGCAAAATAACCTTTATCTTTATAACCACTGATATACAATTGTTATTCACACCCACCACCTAACTTCAACTTATTATTTAACGTTTCAAGTATAATGATTAGTTGCATTTCAGATTTAGGTGAAATATTTCTATGGTTCGAAAGATAATTCATACAAGCAATAAATTAGAAAGGAAGGAATATCTGAAGGAGAAAGGAGGGAGGGAGAAAGCAATAGAGAGGCCGTATCTATTGAAAGTCGCAATTAGATTGTTAAGGGGACTGCTCGGTTAAAAATTGTTATACATTACAATTTAAAAGTTTTAATTTATCATCTTAGATCTCTGTAAATAATTTCCAATAAATTTGTTATCAGAGTGAATGACTGTTATATGACAACTCAAATAATCCTGAACGCAGGGATTGGGTGCGCAGTGTAGGCTTCTTCTGATTCTCCGATACTCCTTACAATTTTTATTACTAATTCTTCAACAAAATGTGCTGCCCTTTTCTCTCTCTCTCTCTCTCTCTCTCCATCTCTCTCTCTCTCTCTCTCTCTCTCTCTCTCTCTCTCTCTCTCTCTCTCTCTCTCTACCGTGGAGGGGAAAAACCCAGCTACAGGTGATAGCCCATATGCAATGGCCAACAGTGTGAGGGTTCCTGTGCCCTGAAGGGGCCAGGCATGCTCACTACAAACCTCCTTCACGTGTTTATTGCGTGCATCTTATATTTCTATACGTGCATTTATCATCATGCTTCTTAGTAGGTTGCCGCATAGCACCCCGGTTAGTTTGTGGAAGCGCGTCAACGTTGCTTCTTGGTGGTGACCATGAAACCTGGGCACCACCATGAGTTAATTATGCGTAAATATATTGTGATACAGTAGCCCAGGCCTGGATGAACTATTAGTCATGTATTAAAAATATTATGGTCACTATTCTTCCTACTTATATTGTAGGTCCTAGTTTCCTAGGCTTGTCAATTGTTAGTATGGAGTATTTTACTGCGAACAATGTGTTTGGTCGTACTCTGTTCCAGCGTGGCCGTTCGTCACCGTCGTGTTCCTTGCCCTGGCTATGTCGTCGGAGTGTCCTACTCCACATGCAGTCGCCCGCTGTCACTGCGCCTGTGGGACGCTGGTGGTAGGCCTTCGGGCTCCCGGGCTGCCATGACTGTTGTCAAGGGCTTGCAGGGCTCTGTGTGGGCAGCGTTCTGGAAAAGTCAGTACAAGAAAAAGATTGGTGATAGGATTGTTGGGAGTAACAGCCTAACTGTCTGTGTCAGTCATTTCTGATGAGGTTGTCTAAAGTTCTGTACGTCGTCGTCGTCATCGTCGTCGTGGTCATGTTCTCTCGAATAGAGATACTGGTCGTGCATGTATGTTTACTTCTGTCGTGTAATTTCCTAAGCGTGTTATTAGAGGGTTGTGGTGTTTCTCTAGGTTTTTATAAGTAATTTTAGTGTGTGTGTGTGTGTGTGTGTGTGTGTGTGTGTGTGTGTGTGTGTGTGTGTGTGTGTGTGTGTGTTTTGGCGGCATACCCCCACACCGGAGTTGCGCAGGTGAATGAATCTTAAAAGTGTTTTGTATAGGGTGAGTCCCAAGTTTATGTTTATGAGCGTGTAGAACTTGCCTAATTGGGCAGTCAATGTGTCACCTGTTGTGTGTTGTACCTCTAGCCCCAATGACCACGGTGTAAAATGGTTCTCAAGATAAGATTCTTAATAATGATAAATAAGTTTCATCCCAAGATTTATGAACAACTCATGTGGTACTTCCTTCTGCGTTGTACTATTTTAGAAAATGCGTGGTACTTCCAACGTTTAAGTTGGCAGACTACACATTCGGAAGCAGTTCCCACAATATATGGAAAATCAAGCGTGTTATGCAGTTATTAATTTAAGGCACGGTTATTATGTCACCAAGCTCAGCAATGTTATACATACAAAATTGAATACTCACTAATAAAAATTATTTTAAACATATTAATTTAAATATATACTTCAAAGAGAACACACAGAGATACATATAACACTAAAGAGCAATTATTTTTGTAAAATTACATTTGTGTTTTAAAACGCATATTTAAGGAACGACTTAACTTATCTGCACCAAGTTTGGCCACCTCACTTCTATATTCAGGCATAATATTTTAATCTAAGATCATAGAGCAGAATACTTTGGATTGTGAAAGATTCATAGATTGGTCTCCTTAATTTCATAATTTATCTTTAGTTCCACAAAACACACTATTACAAAGAAAGCATTCTGATTGCTTCCATACTGTTATGAACTTAGAAGTTCTCCGGCTTTTTTGAATGTACGGTTTATTGAAATTGTCGAGTTTTACAAAGTTTCTTCTATTTAGTTATAATATTTATCACAAATGCGTTCAATATAATTATAATATAAAATTATATTTTATACCTTAATGCATCCAACTTTCTAAGAAAATGATGCCCAAAAGGTGAAAATCGAATTTCACGTGACATTCTTCACGTGCCGAAAATGAAAAATTTAATTCTTTAAGTTCAACGTATTACTCGTGAAATGTAGTCACTTATAATGGAAGTTGAACTATACTAAGAGCAAAAGATTTTCTGAAAAAAAAAATTTAATTTTCAAAACATTGTTCATGTATTAAATTATTAAACCTAAAATTTAAGTTATTTTTGAACTAAAGAAAAAGATCTTCAGGTCTCTTCCTACAGCTTCAATCAATATACTATACCTAAACATAGAAAGACATTTATTTAAAGATGCTTAATAGTTAACATTTTAAGCTGACAAGGCTATAAGAATATACGATAGTAGTAGGCAGGTACGGTTTTTGGAACAGCGTATCTCTGTTCCAAAATCCGTTCAATGCATTTTAAATGGAATAAATATTGTTCCAAAAACCCTGACGGATTTTGGAACAGTCGTATCGTTGTTTTTGAAACACCCTATGCATGAGTTAGGCGGAAGTGGTGTTGCGCGGTGGAAAAGGTGTCTTAGTGAACCGTTGTGTACGTGTGTGAGCAGGATACGCCCCAATGTTATAGGAAATTAATGCTAATGGTTATTATTGTATGTCATGACTTTTACATTTTGACGAAGGATGAGCAGGTGTGTGTATACTTTCGTTTTGAGGTCAAGTACATTTTCTCTCTGGACATGTCCAGAGTGTTAAATGAAGCTCCTCTTATCTATCTTGTATACATGTTAAGTTGTACGGTGAGAAAAAGGCTAGCAGGATGATAAATATCGATGACTTATAACTTTCTGTCGAGGACGGGGCATGGTTCTCCTCTAAAATCTCATGTATATAATTAACTTTCGGATGTAAGGAGAAACATTTATGGAAGGCGGATCTGTCGATCCTAACGATGGGCTGAGAATGTGTCCACTCTTTCGAGTCATGTTTAAAAAAAAACAAAATAGAAAAAAAGGGTACATTTCAAGTTAAGGCGAGTTGACCTCCCTCCGGACATGGTTCTTCCTGAGAAAGTTTGTAGGCGTATCCTCTTGAATCTCATGTATATAATTAACTTTCGGCTGTAAGGAAGAACATTATAGAGGGCTTATCCTCCTATCTATACGATGGAATGAGGAAATTATTAAGGCGTTGCATTTTTTAGAGAATGGGGTCCACTATTTCGAACCGCATTTAAAAACAATTATAAAAAAAGTACAGTTACAGTTAAAGCGAGTTGCCCCCCCTGCAATCTAGCTGAAGTACCTTGAAGAAGGTAATGTGTATAAGTACAAAAAAAGAATTATGCAATAGAAATAGATATGCGTGCGCATAGAGAAAGTTTTTCTGTATGGTGGGGTGGAAGTTCCCGCCTCCATATGGAAAAGACTTTTGAGTATAAAGACGCTGGTCTTAGTACTTTAGACTTTAGTATCAAATTTTGAAATGTAAGAGCATTATTAGGTAGAGACTCTTAAACTATGGGCGGAGCAGTTTCAAGTGTGTCAAGGCTAGTTCTGTAGGTAGTGGGGGGATTTAACTTGTTAAATCCTGTAAATCTGATCTGCGTGTGTGTCTTCATGTTCTTGATAGTATAAAAGAAGCCTCGACTGAAATGAAACATCTAATTCAACTGTGACCGCAGATATACACGGAAGGAACGAGCAATGGCTGGTAAGTACTTGAATATGTTATGTGTTTGAGAAGTATAATCATTTTGTATGTATATCATTTTTTTTTTCAATATTATAATAGCTTGCTTTTTTCAAAAACATATACGTTCTGTTTCCCTTCTATATTAGCTTATTCATGCATGTGTTTCGTGAAAAAAGTGTTAATAATTGAAATTCTTTATCTCGTTTTTTGTAAGTTTAAACGCTTCAATTATGATCGAAATTACCAACTTAGTTTGATCTATATAAATGGAACACTTTCAATTATTTTTTGTCAAACATTGAACGTGAAACATGTTTAACCACATATATCAGTATTCGAAGTCTTCAAAAATATGTTCTTAATATCTGTAAATTAGACTGTACATATATATATATATTCTAGACTAAAAGAGTTTGTTTTAAATCGTTATGTTACAGATCAACTCATGCAAGAATTAAATGAATTGGCGGGAGGATGTAAGATTCTTCCAACAAGAAAGCTGAGGGAAGTGGATCAAAATACGCCATTTCAAATCAAGTCACTGAAAACAGTAACGACCAAATATGGAGACAGGATCGTCTTAGAGCTAGACGAATTCCAAATATTTCTACCGGAGCGCTTTAAATATATGACTGATGTTCAGAAGAAGACAATAAATGAGGGAGGTGTTCAATTGGTCTATATGGGGCAAGAGGCCCTATCCACGGGATACAAGAGGCACAGGATTACTTTTTTACAAGCAAAGGTATGTGTTATGAACAGAAGCAGTTTTATATACAACACCTGTAAAAACCATTGTTCAAAATTTCTAATAATGCATTTTATTATTTCAGACATCTCAGTAAAGTCAGACGGAGGAGTTTCACACAGCGTCACAGCAGTACCATCAGACCGTCAAGGTAAGACATAAATTATAAATCTACTTATTTATTGTTTTTTTTTAAAAATAACGTTATCTTTTTCACATTATTACTTTTTTTAAAAATAAAAGTATCTTGCTTTCATTCAGTCTTATATAAATCATCTTAATACATAGTATATAAAAAACAATAATTTTGTACTTAAAAACACATACAGTTAGAAAATAGAAGTCATAATCAACATTACATATAAACATGTTTAAAAATTTTTGATTTCTGTAATGAGCACAATCGTAAAAAACTTTTCTATTGAGATTTATTATTAATATTGGTTATTATTTATATTATTATCATTACTATTATTTCTGTTTATTATTATTGTTGTTGATGTTATTGTTGTTAAAAACATTAGATTGTTTTCTTATATGCATTGATAAAACATACACCGTATATAATATGTGAAGTATAATTTTAACTTTACAAATTTATTTTACCATAAAAAATTATTAAAAAGTTATAATGCATGCATACCTTATATATTTCAGCATAAGAAACAAGACATGTTACTGCATAATTCGCTTCTCTTTACCTAATAGGCAGGATAATAAATGTGTTTAGAAAAAGTCATAATGCATGCATATCATACATATTCCAGCTTAAAAATAAAAAAGACATGTTAATGCGTAACACGCTTTTCTTTTCAGATTATAGTGGCTAGTCGTGTCGGAATATACTAATAAGATTTGTATTATTTCAGACAGTGTTACGCAGGCTCCTGTTATGTCTGGAACGAAGAGAAAATCCTTGGAAACCGATGGGACCTCTGCAAAGATATCTAAAATGGAATCGGTGAGTGAGCAGAGAAAAAAGGATTTGACATGTAACATTATAAAATCAGCATTTAAAAATCGCATTTACACAAGTCAGATAAACAATACATTGAATATGATAGATCCCGAGTTATTTTTGAATGAATGTAAGGCTCTAGTTACCAATGAAATTAGGAATAATCTGACACGATACACTTCGGGAATAAAATTTTGTGGTACGTTAGTATGCCAGTATATAATACAGACTCCTGATGATGAAAAAATTGAATCATTTAATTTTCATAGCAAAATGGAAGCTATATTAAAGAGTACCGATATTACTGAATGGTATGAGAGTAAACTTAAAGAACCTATTCTTTCAAGTATCGATACATTCGAATCAAAAAGTAGTTCCAAATCTCTATATCAGATAAGCTCGTTAGTGCTAAATGCCTGTCAATATGATCATTTAAATGCAGGATGTTATACAAAGCTTCCGGAATACATAAAGAACAAAAAGGCGGTAACTAATATAAAAAATGAAGATAACAAATGTTTTGGCTATTGTCTGCTTGCATCTAAATATCCTGCAAAGACTAATAAACATAGAGTTAGATCTTACTCTAAGTATAACATGTTTAAAGAATTTGATTTCAGTGGAATAACATTTCCTGTATCTCTTGATGATATTGAAAAATTCGAAAAGCAGAATCAAAATATATCTATTACAGTATACGGTCTAGACGACCATTCAATAACTTTGCTCTATCATACCAGAGAAATAAAAAAACATCATGTAAACCTGTTAAGAATAGGCAATGATAGCAAATCACACTATTGTTTAATAAATGATATATCCCGACTGTTGTCTAAACAGATAAATAAAAGCAAACAGAAAATGTGTATATGTGAAAGCTGTTTGAGGAATTTTTCAAATGAGACAAATTTAGCCAAACATAAACTTAAATGCGAGAAATCTCAAGTTTTAACTATGCCTGAAATAGGTGTAAATGACAAAATTGAATTCAATGCATATTCCAAGTGTACAGTGGTTCCATTCGTCATTTACGCTGATATCGAATCAATACTTAAAAAGGTTCACTCATGTCAGCCATCTGATGACAGCAGTTGGACAAGAGCGGTGCAGAGACATGAAACGATTTCAATATCGCTAAAATTAGTATGCGAGTATGATGATTCCTTATCAAAATTCAAAATTTTTAGAGGCCCCAATGCGATTCAAGATTTTTTCAAGGAACTTACTGTAATTGCCGATGATGTCATGGAGGTATATTCACATAAAAAAGAACTGAATATGTCCGATGAGGATGAAACCAATTTTCAAAATGCAAATCAGTGTTACCTATGTAAACATGACTTTGAGACTAATGTGACAAAAGTCAGAGATCACTGTCACATTTCGGGTAAATATTTAGGGGCAGCTCACAATTCTTGTAACTTGAACAGAAAACTACCAAACTTCATTCCAATTATTTTCCATTGTCTATCAAATTATGATGCTCATTTTCTTGTAAAAAATCTAGCTTACGATCAAGAGCCTATAACATGCATCTCGCAGACATCTGAGAACTATCTTTCGTTCAGTAAGAGATATACCTCAGGTGGGAAAACCATATATTTCAGATTTCTTGACAGTTATAGATTCTTAGATGATAAATTGAGCAGCTTAGCTGACATGCTAAACCCCGAGAACTTTAAAATTATTAATGAAGAATACAAAAATCCTATACATCGAGAGTTGATGACGCGGAAGGGTATTTTTCCATACACTTATCTAGATTGTATAGAGAAATTGGATGAAAATGCATTACCGGATGAAATATTCTTTGACGACATAAGTCATGAAGATTACTTGCACGCTCAAACCGTATGGAGAACATTCAATATCCAAACTTTAGGAGAATATAGTGATTTATATCTTAAAACTGACACGTTATTGCTCGCAGACATTTTTCAACAATTCAGAGCGTTATGTCTAAATTTATACGAGCTGGACCCTTGTCAATATTATACCATACCAGGATTGGCATTCGATGCGATGCTTAAGACGACAGGCATTCAAATATCACTAATTACCGATAGAGAGATGATGGAATTTTTCGAATCTGGCATAAGGGGAGGATTATGTACAGTGTCTAAACGTTACTCTAAGGCAAATAACAAGTATATGACTAATTATAATCAGTCTTTACCGTCTAAATATTTATTTTATACAGATTCAAATTCACTCTATGGTTCTATTATGGGACATGAAAGTATCCCTTATGGCGAACTTAAATGGTTAACTGAGGTAGAAATTAACGAGATCGATTTCTTAAAAATACCGGAAGACGCTGAAATAGGATATGTATTAGAGGTCGATCTGGAATATCCTAAAGAAATTCACGATGCACATAACGATCTACCACTATGTCCTAGGAGTGAGATTCCTCCCAATGATAAACATAAAAAGTTGCTAGCTACACTGTCGGATAAAGAGAAATACATTATACATTACCGCAATCTGCAACAGTGCATACAGTTGGGTTTGAAATTGAAATGCATACATAGAGCGGTAGCTTATAAGCAATCACATTGGTTGAAAAAGTATATTGATCTAAATGCTAAAAAACGAGCCGAGGAAAAGTCTAAATTTGGTCAGAATCTATGGAAAAAAATGAGCAATTGTGTTTATGGGAAATTTATGGAGAATGTCCGTTCTTATAAGGACTTCAAGCTCGTTACGAGCTGGAAACAGGCGAGAAAGCTCATATCGCGCCAAACATTTCAACGTTATATAATTTTTGATGAAAATCTTGTGGGAATCGAGTTATTAAGAGAGGAAATTCATATGTGTAAGCCTATATACATCGGTCAGGCGATTCTTGACTTATCCAAATTTATCATGTATGACTTTTATTATAACGTTCTGAAAAAGAACTTAAATGATTTAACTTTGAATTATATGGACACAGATGCATTTCTTTTTGAAACAAGTACTGATATCTATGAATTTATCAAAACTCACATACAGTATTTTGATACATCAAATTACCCGTCTGATAACGTATATGCAATACCTTTGGTAAACAAAAAAGTGCCCGGACTTTTTAAGGATGAACTCTCCGGTAGAGTAATGACTGAATATGCAGGATTACGATCAAAATTATATGCTTTTCGTTATGACGGTCAGCTTGTTAAAAAATCAAAAGGAATTTCAAAAATGGGAATGCGCTCAATCACATTTGAAGATTATTTGTCATGCCTGCACGACATGAATGCAACACATTTCTCTAAACAAGTGTCTTTCAGGAGTTATAAACATGACGTTCACACGGTAGAAATGAATAAAGTGGCTCTGAGAGGCTTAGACACGAAACAATTGCTCAAACAATCTCATTCAACTTTAGCTTGGAATCATTATTCAATTGACACAAATACCTTTTCCTCTGAGCACGACTGAGAGTATTAAGTTAAAAAAAAGAAATAAAGAAACAAGATATTTAATGTAAAAAAAGGGGGATTATTTTTGAAAAAATGTTTATAACCATTGAAATTAAAAGGGAGATTATTTTTGAAAAAAATGTTTATAACCATTGAAATTTTTGTGCAGCTTAAATATACATTGTCATGTTGAGGGGAGAGAGGGAAATATTTACTCTTAAGTGAAAGATGCTGACATAGTCAGGGGAATAAATGTGTGTTACATGCTTAAACAATTTCATTTAACTTTATTAAAATCCTTTTTCATCTGCTCATGACTGAGATATTGTAATGTACCTGTATGTGTGTGCCTGTGTGAATTTGTAAAACAAAATTGTGCACATTCAGTGAAAAATTGAATTTTTTGTAAAAAAAACTTAAATAAGTGTAGCTTTTTATGCATCAAACAAAAGATGCTAGAGGGGAGGGTGGATTTAAAATAAAGAAAGAGAGAAAGAAATATTTTCTCTGTTCTTTTCACATTTAACGCATGGATGCTGCATGTCATAGTTATGTTTTCAAGATTTGATGCCGTGCTAAAAGTGAAAACTGTTTTGAACACTGAGAAGCCGTGTTCCCATAGTTAAAAGTCTCTGCCTAATATGGGCTCTTACATGTCAGAATTTTATACTCAAAAAAACATTTATAAGTACTTTCGTTTATATACATTATATCTTGTAACAGTATAAACTTTAGATTAATGTTTTTATCTGGCTGTGGGATGTATAGCAATACATGATGATTGTAATTAATATTTCACGATGTGATTGATGTTGGATGGGAATATGGATAAAATTTGATGCCATTGATGCAAAGATTTGATGCCATGCTAAAAGTGAAACAGTTTTGAACACTGAGAAGCTGTGTTCCCCATAGTTAAAAGTCTCTGCCTAATATGGTCTCTTACATGTCTGAATTTGATACTCAAAAAAACATTTATAAGTACTTTCGTTTGTATACATTATATCTTGTAACAGTATAAACTTTAGATTAATGTTTTTATGTGGCTGAGGGATGTATAGCAATACATGGTGATTGTAATTAATATTTCACGATGTGATCGATGGTGGATGGGAATATGGATAAAAATAACATGATGGTTGGGAATGTGGGGGGGTAACAAAAATAATAAAACTGAGGTTTATTTGAATAACGTTTCTTTTTATTTCATCCCAAAGATCAAATATACAAACACATCCCGAAATCCTTCATTTTTTCACAGCTTTTTTTATTGCAGCTACACTACAGCATCGTGTTCTATCCACTCAGCTTTAGGAAAACCTAACCACTTAACAAGTAACTTATTCCCACGTCGGCGCACGACTTTTTCAATCAGATAGGTATCAGGGTACTGAGTTTTTAATAATTCATGACCATAAACTCCTCCCTGTATTTCCACTCCATCACTGTCCTGAAGAACATAAGTAACCGGAATTGTATTCCTTATCCTAATAATACGAAATATTTCAGTGCTCCAATTGGGTGTGTACCCTTTCTCCAGTAAGCCCTTATGTCTAGATATTCTGACATAATCTCCGATGTTGAATTTCTTGGCATTCCGCTTCTCTTTACCGAAATTGTCACGACGATACACGGTGAGGAGCAGATCATTGTTGCTGACGTCGGCAGGTCGCATTCTGATCGTCGAATGGTAGGTATTGTTGTAGGTATTTATGATTCCCGGTAGGAGATCAAGCCATTTATGAGAACCTCTAGCCAAAAATTCTCTATGCATCATACCTTTAAGTGTTCGTATTAAACGCTCGACAGCAGCAGCCTTTATGACACTGAATGTACTATAATGATTAATTCTATGTTTAGCCATTAATTGCCTGAAGTGTCTATTGTAAAATTCTTTGCCATTATCCGATTGGTTATTCTTTGGTGCCGAATCCAATTGAGCTAATATATTACTCATTGCTTTTGTAACATTAATCCCACTCTTGTCCTTCAGAGGTCTTGCATAAGCCATTTTTGAATAAAAATGAATGGCAATAAGAATGTACTTATAGTTCCTATTTTCTTTTGCATATGGAATCATTTCTATAAGATCTATTTGCAATAAGTCATTAAGACCTTTACTAATTATTTTTCTGCGAAGGAACCTCCGTCTGGCAGGGGAATGTAACTCGCCAGCGATGTTTCGTCTGATCATGCTATTACTTTTGTGGTTTTCAATTCCGTGACGATCTCTTGAATTTCAGATGAATGATTTAAATTTCCAGCCTGCTGCGATGCGATAAGTAATTTGAGTCTATTGACCAGAATGTTAGGGTCAGACCAGTACACATAATCCAGACCCCTATCGGGCACGTGTTCCTTCCATTGGAGACCCGATCCAGTCCTACTAGCAATTAGACCTCGTATTATATTTTTATATTTATATCCCTTGCTCGATCTCAGTCGACCGCTTCTGTTGTATCCCTGTCTGTGAACTAGAGTTTTTTTCAAAATCTCTGAATATGTATCCAGATCATCTTCAGTATACGCTGAACTTCGAGGTACTCGCTTGAATAACAACTCGTACAGCCCAGGGCTAGCCTTATAGGTCTCTTCTCCTATTTGAATAGTGTCGTCTACAAATATAATTCTTTTATTACCTAACTTATAATCACCATCTTCGTAGCGTACACCATAGGTGGTATCCATATCGCTTGCGCTAGCTGTACGAACCTTCTGCAAATACTTTGAGAGATCGTCATCGTCATAATCAGCAGCATCATCATCATCTTCTTCTTCTTCTTCTTCTTCTTCTTCTTCTTCTTCTTCTTCTTCTTCTTCTTCTTCTTCTTCTTCTTCTTCTTCTTCTTCTTCTTTAGGATTTTGCTTCTCCTGATTCTTGATTATATTATTTAGAGGATCGGTTACAGGCTGTAGCACCTCGGACATTATACGTTGAGTTTCGAACTTGAGACCCTTTAGGGAACGTAACTTTTCCCTTATTGCCTTACTGTGTCGGGCGATGGATTGTTTGAGTCTGATACCTTCAGCATCCATCTTTATATTGAATGAATATTTAAATATGTGATGTCAATTTATAGGAAATTTTCAGCTCAATACTTAGAATATGCCCATCTTTTGCACGATTGGGTGGAGCGGTGAAGGTTAATTTATCACCTATCTGAATGGGTGCTGGATAACTTTCAATAATTTCATCGTTTATTGAAAATATCGTATCTGATCTCGTATAGGGATGGGGTGGAGATATCATACTGCAGTCGATCACCTCTCCATTTACAGAAGACTTGTAGTATTCAAGTCCTGAATATAAGGATATACACCTGAATATAAGGTGTATCTTTGCGAACTTCCTCTGTATGGTTTCGTTTGCAGTTTAATAATGAGCTGTCCCCTCATTTGGTCTAAAATAGCATTTATAACATTCACTTGCGATTTAAGCACACCTACACTATCCATTGTCGAGGTTATGTATTTATTCAGGGAGGACTGACGATTTACTAGAGACTCGATATTTTTGTCTACTGCCGAAGCAATATCATTAGCCATGGAAGATAGAGCTCTGTTTAATGCAGGCTGTGATTCATTTTGTTTCTTTACAACAAATTGTTTAACAAATTTTTTGGTTGCTGCGTCGCTATCGTCCACAGGATCGGCTACCTCCCTGATTCGTTTCTTTTGAAAAGAAACATTACCGTTCGAATCCTGAATGGGCGTTCTTGCATGTATATAATCTAGCATGTATTTTTTATTTGGAACATCGTCATCGTCAATTGGAGGCAGTAGTACCTTCATTCTTATCGTGTCCAGAATAACATTGTTTTCGGCATCACGTTTGAATGCATATTTACTTAGAAATTGCATTAGGTTTTCATATTGTGCATCGAGTGAGGTTTGCACATGGTTCCTAAGCATAGCTTCAAAGTCACCCATGTGCTGATATGAAGTCTTTTCGGCGAAAGTTTGCATCCGAGTTTCAATGACAGCCGTAAGCGTATCCACATAGTGTTTAGTCGTTGCATCAGAGGCTTCTTCAGGATCCTGGATGTTGCACAATCGTTTCTTACTGAACTGATAGTTTCCCGAGCCATCTCGACTTACGATATAGCGGTTAAGCACACCCCTAGAGGGTATGATTCTCCTAGATCCGAATCTATCGATACTCATAGCTGGAATGAATGATGCTGCTTATTTATTCACTCTGATAAAGACGTCAAAACCGTGTCGGTATCGTCCTTCATTCAAAGGAAATTCAGGTACTATAACAACGAAAGGTCTCGTGTTCGATCCCTGATTACTCTCCCACACTTGCTTACACAGCTCTTTAAATTCTGTATAATTCATATCAGTATTTACGTAATCATCATATATATGCTTTAAGTTGAGATTGTCCTGTCTGAAGAGTACTATCATATTTGCATTATCCCTAATTAAGTGTTTGGGTACTTTTGCATATGACTGTGCCAGGTATACTGCATCGACGTTACGATGTCTACCCATGCTGTAATACGATGCTATCTTACCCTGTTTCTCATTTATGACATCATCGAATACAAATATCGAATTTTCCTTAGCGTCAGAGGTCGGGAGCACTTTTTCGCCGTCCTCAAAAGTATATACTCCTATATCGGGTATGGTTTTCAGTACTTTGAGCAGATATTGATATTTCGATTGATGTAACGATTTCGAGTAAATGTAGAGATTTTCAAACCTTAGACCATTCTCGTGGATTAACAGATTGAGTAGTACGTTCGTCTTCCCGGCATTGGAGCTTCCCAGTATGAGAGCTCTGACGTTGCTCGGGAAGAGAGATCCATGTCTTCCGACGCGGATGTCATCGTCAAAATCCAGGACTTGTATAGGCAGCGAACACTTTTGCTTCACTACTTCCATCTTGCAACTAAGGTTATAAGCCATATCTATTGATTTTTATTTCATAGTATACGATGAACTCTGGACGAGTTCGGAAGTCTAGCAAGAAAGGTTCTGGAATAATTAATTCATTAATTAACTCTCTTCCTTTTGAGGCTCATTTGCCAGGGTACAGATTCTGCGGTTCTGGAACAAAACTACAAAAGCGTTTACAACAAGGCGTCGAACCCCTTAACGGACTGGACACCGCCTGTCGCGAGCACGACTTGGCCTACGCTACACATCGGGACACCGGTTCGAGACATTCGGCTGATAAGGTTCTTATAGAGAAAGCTTGGAAGCGCGCACATTCCGCTGACGCTTCTTTGGGCGAAAAGCTTGCTGCTCGATTTGTAACCGCCATCATGAAGGGAAAGCTAGCCTTAGGTGCAGGTTTGCGTAAGCGTCAAAAGAGGACACTGCCGCCAGCCGCTAGGGGAGGGTTTTTACCCTTAATCCCCCTGCTGGCTGCCTTGGGTGCAGCGGGTAGCCTGGCCGGGGATGCTGCTCAGATCGCTACATCTGTGAATAAGAAACGCGCTGCAGATAAGCAGCTGAACGAGATGATTCGTCACCATCAGCAGATGGAGGCTTCAGCAAAGGGTAGAGGTCTTAAGCACGGACGCAGGCAACTGAAGAAGAAGAAGAAGAGGATGGGTAAAGGACTCTATTTGCGTCCAAAAAACTCGGGGCGAGGCCTGTACATATCCCGGAAAAAGCGTTAAGCGGAGCAGAGATTGAAGCCTATGCTAAACGTCTACGTATTCCCAACTTTAGAGGCGTGTACATGCTAGATAAACTACCTGCTATACCTAGACATACAGAGAGGATTGTCATTAACTTGGACACTTCGTATAATCCGGGAACTCACTGGGTTGCCATACGCAAGGATGGAAATTTAGCATTTTATTTTGATAGTTTCGGCAATCTGAAGCCTCCGGCGGAGATTGAGTCATATCTCGCAGGAGTCAGAATCATGTATAACAGACAAAGGTATCAAGATTTCGATTCTGTAATTTGTGGTCACTTGTGCTTGCAGTTTCTCTCATAAAACGCTTTAGCTACAGTGTTTGCATGGTCAAAATGAGTTATAGTATCACTGTGAGCGGTTCTGATTCCAGCCTCTCTACTTTTCTAAATCCGCCACTCCATCTAGATCCTGATGGTGTTTATGAGATTGCTCTTTTGAATTTTGAGACATTTTACTCGATACCAAATATTGATCAGAGTAATAACCGTTTTCATTTTGTTCGCGATGGAAGGCTGGAGACCATAGTGATTCCGCCTGGCACGTACGAACTGGATGATATAAACAGTTTACTCAAGGAAAGGCTGGAGGTCGGCGATGACTTCATTCTACGCCCCAACAATAACACTATGAAAGCAGAGATTCGATGCCCTTACGCTATCGATTTTACTCAAGAGAAATCGATAGGTTCTATTCTCGGTTTCACCGGGAGACGAATGGTGGAGCCTCATATTCTGACAGAGTCTGATGAACTGGTGAACATCTTTAAGGTTAGCATAATACGCATCGAGTGTAGCCTTGCAAGCGGTTCCTTCATCGACGGCAAAAGCGGTCACTCTCTTTACGAATTCTTCCCATCTGTCCCCCCAGGCTACCACATCTCACAGGAACCATCCAATCCTATATATCTACCAATCATTGATGCAAATCTCATTGATCATCTCAACATTCGAGTGGTAGATCAGAACGGTGATACCCTCGACTTTAGAAACGAGACTATTACCGTGAGACTACACATAAGACGGAATGGGACTAAATTTTAAGAGATCTTGCTATAATAAAAAGCTTATCTCGAGGATGAAGCCTACTCGCTCTTCAGCACGCAAACTGCTAACATCATCTAATCGGAAGTTCCTCGAGAGGTTAGGCTTCAAGGTTCTGTAATGGATGTTTTAGATGTGACGGGAGTTCCAGCATTTGACGATAAGATTAGTAAAGAGGAGGAACACATATTCTTACCTTACAACACATCAGCCCTTGAAGCGAATGATGAAATTAGAATACCTTGCCAAGCTGAAGATTTGTACACGCTTCCTAGCAGAAGTTATTTGTACATAGAGGGAACTCTTGCTAAGCCTGAAGGAGGACCCTCTTCTTCAAAGCTGAGCAACAATGCCATGGCGTTTCTGTTTGATGAAATTCGATTGGATATGAATGGTACTACTATTGATAGAACTAGAAATCCTGGCATTTCTTCAACCATGCGCAACTATGCAGCTCTCAACATTCTGGATTCCAATCGTTTGCAGAACGCAGGATGGACCCATCCTGGAGACGATGTTAACATCGTGAACGCATCGAATGGTATCTTCAACGCTATCGTCCCTCTTTCGATGCTCTTGGGTTTTGCCGATGATCACAGGGAAGTCATACTTAATAGCAAGTTTGAACTTGTTCTCATTAGATCGAAAAATTCTAATAATTGTATAGTGGGCAATGAACCAACTGTTATTAAACTAACCAGGATCGAATGGAGGATGCCAGTGCTGCGACTTTCCGATGCCGAGAGAGTGGAGAAACTTAAACTCGTCAAGTCGGATCAGCCTCTACACGTGGCCTTTCGAACGATGGACCTTCATACTCAACCTGCAGTACCACAGACTAAAGCTTTCACTTGGAACGTTGCAACAACAACAAAGCTTGAGAAACCTCGATTTGTCATAATTGGCGCACAAATCGACAGATTAAATTACCTCGCTAAAGATAGCTCTCTCTTTGATCATTGTAATATCACAAACCTGAAACTTTATCTCAACAGTGAATGTTATCCCTATCATGACATGAATTTGGATTTCACAAATTCAAAGTTTGCTTCTCTATATGATCAGTATTCTAAATTTCAATACTCTTACTACGGTAAGGAGAATTATCCCCTTTTGAAGAGAAGTGACTTTCTGAAATATGCACCGCTATTTGTTATTGGCTGCTCTCACCAAGCTGAGGAGACAGTTACTGGAGCAGTTAACATCAGACTAGAAGTTCAAGCATCAGCAAACTTTCCTCCACAAACATCATTTTTTTGTTTAATTATTCATGACAAATTGTTCACTTACAAACCTCTAACTCATGTTGTTCAATCTATCATATAGGAAAAATGTCTTATTTTCTTTCTTTGACTGTCAATAAAAAATACATTACCAATTATATGATCTTTTTATTGATTTTAGCATACATCTCCTTAACCTTTTTCCTGATACTCCTACCTGAAATGTCATATGAACAGCCTGATTTATGAGCTTCATGCAATTGAAATAAATGTCTTTCAATGTATGGAATTAGTCTCTTGAGTCCAACTATTGCAGCTATGTCTAGATTTATAATATTTTCGTTTAGACAAGTATTTCTCAAAACTATTTCACTGATTTTATTCATATGCAATATTATATTATAACCATATATTATATTTTCACTGTATGAAACACTTGGGAGCTTACCGTGTCTAAGATATGTTTCAATCACTGACATATTTTCAAGTATTATCACCCAGTCTTCTTTTGTTATGTATACGAATGTCTCGTCAGCTGCTATGATGTATAGGGTGGGGAGTTCGTAGTGGAGCCCTACATTCACATGACAGTTCACACTGATGGAGATGTTGTCAAGCATATACACGCTATTTGGATTCATCTTTCAAGGGCTTTTCTGGAATGGCATCGAAGATAAGTACTATAATATTATCCAGAGCAGCGTCGTTAACCTTCTTCTTGCTGACGATCTTCGGTTTGCTCCTCTTCTTATCAGGCTTCTTATCGGACCTGGAGACATATGTACAGACGATTAAAAATGAAAAATAAAACATAGCTTGCTCTTTTGCCACTATGTCTGTCTTGTTTATTTGTACTAACCTGCCTTCTTCTTCTTCTTCTTCTTCTTCTTCTTCTTCTTCTTCTTCTTCTTCTTCTTCTACACATTCTTTCTCGTCCATGGGCTGCACGGTTCTTTCAGGCACAGGCTTCGAACGATCCACATCCTGATAGGGTGGCACATCCTCACCTTCATACATTCTGCAATTACACAGTTTGTATTGTTTTAGTTCTGATACCTCATATAGTAATATCAGTCAAAAATATATTTTTTGCATTATCTTACTTACCCCTTTAACTTATGGTACACATCGCAGTATTCTCCACAACGAAAGAATGTGGTCATTTGATCATGTTGTGAAGGTTCCTTGCAGATGATGCTATGCGTATCACCATTACAATGTTCCTCGTGCTTTTCCAGACAGTGTTGCCTCATCTTCTCGTAATCGGCAAGATTCACCCAGCATGCATTGTCGCTCTCGATAGCACTTTTGATTATTTCACTGTTCATCTTGACGGCTCACAAGTAACTGTGCACACAATTCGATCATACTTTCACCCATCAGACGTGGCTGGATAGGAGACGATTTAAACATGTTCAGTCTTGCATCAAGGTAGGGATGGTGGGGAGGAGGACGTTCTCTGTACACGTGTATAACTTGATGACCTCCTTTTTGTTGACCTTTTTTCGGGCACGGATTGCTCATAAAGCTATAAGAGCAATTTGGATGGAATGGGAAAATGATTTGAACATGTTGATTCTTGCACCGGGAAACGACAGTTTGTGGGGGAAGGGCGATCTTAGTTTTTTTTTTCTTTTTCAAAGCGAGGATTGTACATGAAGCATATCTTTTCAACTGCCATCTCTCATGATCATACACACATGCATACGACTTCCTAAGAGATGATGATAATTCTTATTTTTTAACATATTTATGTCATTCCTTACCCACATAAACCGATTTACACACTCCAGCATTGCAATGATTTTCATACAGATTAGCACAATTCTCTTCATTCACATTTCCAAACTTTCCGACCCGAAAAAACATATCGTCTCGCCTACTCTAGCATAGTTTTTTTTCTACTCCAAAAAAAAACAGCAACAACGATTCGACGGTTCCAAAATCCACCCAAGGGATTCTGAAACAATGTTTCAGGCATCTGCGCATCGCTGTGCTGCCTTCCTCTCGTATAGGGTGTTTCAAAAACAACGATACGACTGTTCCAAAATCCGTCAGGGATTTTGGAACAATATTTATTCCATTTAAAATGCATTGAACGGATTTTGGAACAGAGATACGCTGTTCCAAAAACCGTACTTGCCTACTACTTACGATTACTAGAAGATCAAGTTCTAAAATTCAAGTTTCAGTGTGAATATACTTCCGCCATTCTTTACAATGTTCCTTTAAAGCATTCCATTTGGATATTTAAGTGACCCGAAAGACGTTACCGAATACGCTTAGGGGTAGTTAGCTAAACTCTACGACACTACCCTAAGGCAGTGGAAGCGATAAAGAGCTTCGATTTTCCTTGTCTACAATGAAAGGATTGATAAAGTAAAAATTAAAAGAGAGAGAGAGAGAGAGAGAGAGAGAGAGAGAGAGAGAGAGAGAGAGAGAGAGAGAGAGAGAGAGCAAAGTTCTTTTCCGTAATTTGGAAGTTATAAATCAAGGTCAAAATAAACTTTTATAGCATTCGATTTAGCACCGTATTTTTATTAACTATAAACTCACAGATTAATATTCAATATTAGCAGAGAAAATTATATACTTCCCTGCACGCAGGATTTCCTTTCCAAAAACCTACGTTCAACATGAACGAATTAAAATTATCATACTTTTCTATTTGGAATGAAGTTTTTTTCGTGTATTAATTGATAGATTGGAACAAAATATACCTTAAGATAGCCAATTTATCACTAATTAAGAGACGCGCATGCTGACTGCCAATGGAGGATCAATGGGAGGGGGTAGATCTGACGTCAGGGGAGGAGAAGCCTGCGAGGTAAGCATGATTTCCTGAACGGCTACCTATGGGGTAGAGGGTATACAGAGGAGGACATCTTGTGCACGCTACCTAAGGGTCATCTCTTCCGGCTAACATCCAAGAGTAGGGAAGCATGAGGTGAGGAAATCCCATGAGATCACGAGTTGCAGATATAAACCACTAGGGGCTCTAGTATTCGAGATGCACCGTTTGTGGCGACTTACTATTGTAAGTACTTGAGTCCCAGGCTTCATCATTAAACTCTTATTATTTAAGTCAATTATTATAAATTAATCATTCCTTCACACTACGGATCTCCTGGTTTCCGTCCAGTTGCTCTTACCCATTGAGCTACCATGGCCACAAACGGTGTATCTCGAAAACGAGAGCCCCTAGTGGTTTACCGGGAAAATATATGAGTTAATTGGAGAATTTAATGTCACGACGGCACAACGGCCATGGTAGCTCAATATGTAAGAGCGACTGGACGGAAACCAGGATATCCGTGGTTGAAATCCCGGCCGTGGTATTGAATTTTTCAGTTTGACTCTATCAAACCAGAAGTCATTTCTTTGTTGTGTTAAGTATTGGATTGGATTGTTCGGAGGGGATTCGACACCCCAACCAGACAGGACTATTGTACCTATACCCCAAGTGGGGCATCTCCGGTACGGAGAATGAGGTGAAAGGAGACAGAGGGTGGCCGACCCCAAGGAGTCACTACAATACAGAGCGCTGGGTCCCTGCACTTCACTAGAGAGAAACTCCCCGGTGAACCAGGACAACCGTCACGAGACTGGTTCGGAGACCGGATGCTGCCCCCCCCCCCCCCCCAGAGCAAGGAAGACTCCAGGCTGGCTGGCACAACCGGCATTCCGCCAGCCGCGTTCCTGAATAGGCCCACTAGACCGTCTCGGAGACCGAAACCCGTCTCGCCGGAGGAGGTGTTCACTCAGAGCCTATCATCCTGCCATGCATCGCCGATACTCCCACCGACACTTCTACTCTGAAAGAAACCATCAGCTGAGAGATAATATGAAATGATAATGGAGATGAAATGGAGGGGCAGGACATTCCGGGAATGTAATTAACCTACCCAGCATTCGCCTAGCGACCCGGAAAGCCCCTCAAAAACTCTTGTGTCAGGTAGGTCGGCCACGGGAATCGAACCAGGAACTCCCGAATGCAGGCCGCCTGAGCCATCCCGCTTGGTTGTTTCAGGTATTACTATTTATATTATGTTGTTGTGAAGTAGTTATTTTCATAATTTTCAACAAAACCCCTGGGATTAAATTACACCGTGCTCCTTACCCTGCATTGGTTTAGCATATTGACAACGTGATGCAACTGGTCCCCAATTCATTAAAACGCAAAACACAAGGAAATGTTGGAGCACATGATAAACTGTAAACCGCTTTAACCAAACATATCGTATAGACTTGAGAGGCTTAACACGACAATCAAAGAGGGCGTCCCACAATTTATAGCTCTCAGGTGGTTAAAGGCGGTCACTGGTGAACGTACACTATTTATTTACGTTTTCATCCCCATCACTCAACCTACAGCAGCTCGTTCTTCTTGAAGGGGATAATGTGCCTCTCTGGCGCTTATTAGGCTCGATCTCTCTCCTCTAAATACCACACAGGTGCAGCAAATACGGAGAAACACTTCAACCGGTAATTCCTGCTTTGCCGTTTCAAACATACAAGCAAATGGTGACTTTAACCAATATTTTGTTACTATTTTATACTTCAATTCACAACAAAACTTAACTTCGTATTGCAAAATAATCATATTGACGAATATTACGTGATATCTAGGGGATATATGTTTCAGCCCGTCACCACCCCAGGAGGATGAAGTGAAGGAAACACAGGAGGCTAAAGATCGCAGGCGAACCGTCTACAGAGAGGCGCGGAAGTCCCTAACACTTCCTAGCTCTAAGACCTGTCCCACTAGAGGGACAGGAGGGACTAGAGGGAGTGATTAGACAGACACATTCCAATGTCCACGGTAAAAATTGTGTGCTTGGAGCAAGCACGCATATAGTGTCTGGCATTACCATGCACTACTAACACTAGAATCATATCTAAAATATTGGAAGGATACAGAATAAAAGAGAAATGAGGGAAAGGGGACTTGTTAAAAGACAAATCACCCTAACATTTACCTACCGACTATGGAAAACAACGAAAAGCGCAGAGTCAAAATGGGTGGTCGATGAGAGTCTAACCCGGAACTTCCCTAATGCTTGTCTCACACTTTACAGTGAAACCATCTTGCTCGGTATTAATTACACTAATGAACAAATTTCAACTTTTCTCTGCCACATCAACAAAAATAGGTCACACCAGCTAAATCAAACCTTCTAAATACGAAAATGACAGTTAAAGTTATGTAACTTGTAACGTTTTTGTGTGACAGAGCTGAGGCAGATTCGCACAAAAATGACAAAATATTTTTCTCCCGTTGTTAGCATGTGGTTCTAATAACGTGATAAACTACTCATCCTGTGCATAGAGTGTTTTGGCTATATATAGAAGATAACACAAAGTAAAATAAACTAACACTGCTTACACAACTAGCCTACATTTTCATTTTTAGATAAAATTTTTAGTTTTTACTTCATTATAAAAACTTGTTTATGTAACTAAGGATCTTGGAAAGGGATCCCAAAAAAAATAAAGCAAAATAACATCAGAATTGAACAAAAACAAGTATTATAATGGTAAATTAATTAAACATGCAGCTATAATAAAATATGTCTTAAATACGAGAGTTATTTTCAACACTTACAGCTTTATTTACTTCTTTTGTAGCCTGTGTTGCTTCCTCTACCTAAAAATTAGCAATAGTCACCCATTATACTGGGATCCTATTTACCTTGGTATCTGTGTTCTATCTTCTGAATATCACGGGATTTTCACCGTGTTCTTCACTCAAAGCTCTCAAGTTCTCGGGGATAAAATTCAAATGCGAATGGAGAAATTGAATTTAGAGGGACATCCTACATCCCAGCTTTTGGTAACTGTCCAGCAGTTCTTGAACTATGTGACGGTGATTTTCTGCCTTATTGTTTCCAAGGAATCATTTCACCAGATTCTAAAAGGCTTTCCGTGCAGCTTGTTCCATAGCACTTAACTTTTTTTGAAGTTTTCATCTTTCGAAAACTTTCTAATTTGGGGGCCAAAGAATATTCCCTCTTTTACTTTAGTATCGCTGAGTTTTGGAAACTGGCTTCTGAAGTATGCAAAGACTTCTCCATTTTTGTCCATAGCCTTAACGAAGTTCTTCATTAGGCCTAATTTTATATGAAGAGGAGGTAGTATTTACTTTATCTGAATTTATTAATGGAACATACTTGTGCTGTCCAGATTTATGTGATTCTCTTAGAGGGCACTCTTTTAAAATGTAGTGTAATCCAGTGTCTCTACTATCTCATAAGCATAGAAAGCAACAGTACCTTCTAAATCGCCTTTGTAGTCCTAATATAATTGCAATGACCTTCAAATCTCCACATATATACCAGCCGTACCTCCAGTAATTTACCGTACCTAATAGATTGGACTGAACTAGGTTGTTCTTAAGCAGGAATCCTAAACATAGGAAACATTTGTGAAAGTCGGTTTAGAGGACATCTGGAGCATTTATCGGTCCACAGTTTACTTACTTGAATGTTTGACAACTTTTTACGGTTTTAAATGCAATTCAATGATTTACAAAAAATGGTGCGTGTTGGAACATTTTTAGACTCATATTGGTTAGTTACTTAGAAACTTGATCTGAAATGTAAATTTTCACCCATGTGGCAAAAACCTCGTTAACTAGTGTTGTCTCAAAGCTTCCAGGGACTACAGGCACTTTCACTGTAATAAGTAGATAGGCCTCGCTTCCGGATATCCAAAAGTCATGAAGCTAAGAAGACATAGACTACACTGCATTGCTGTAATTAGGGTATGGAAAACCTATACATCTATTCTTAACACGGCATAGCAGGCACCACGAAGAAGCTAAATGAACCTTTAAAGGACTTCACGCGATGTTGTTACAGAATATATACCACCTCCAACTTTCGTACAGGCTGCTGGATTTTGCAGGCAGCACTAACTAGCCGTTTTTTGTTTTCTTTATTATACCAGTATATTAGTTTGTGCATAAATAACTTGAAACTAGCTGCTTAAGAATACCTATGCCTATTTGTAACAAAGACAGTCTAAGTTTCATATCGTAAAAAAGGCAGATTTTTCTTTTAAATGACACATAACTCAATTAATGATCACGAATCAACGAAGTAGCTGAAAACGTGTTGTATCCATAAGGTTTCCAGGACCAAGAAGGGCAAGGGAATGAATAATGGGAGCAAAGGTGATAATCGTCTTCTACGGTGCCAGAAGTTGATGCTGATTGATTTTTTAGTTGAGAAAAGAAAGCCGTTTTTAAAAATTCAACGTAAAAGGTTGCCTAAGCATTGCTGCAGGCAGCATTCTAAAACAGATATACGCTGAGTACATCAGCCGTTGCATGACAAATTGGCTAATAAGGTGCCTTAGAATGTATATTGATGATGGTTTGTGAAAAAAAAAAAAAATGAATGGTACCTGTAAAACCTACGAAACTCTTGATTAAATCAAAACAACAAAAAATGCTATATGAAGTTGCATATAGCAATTCTATATTTTATGAAATATTACTAGGCTGAGATCATAAAGCGAACCTACACTAAATACACATAAACACCTATCGGCTATTATTATTCAGCAAGTGGGCTTTCTAAAAATTGACATCGGTAAACAAAGGTACAAAAATAAATAAACCCAGAAACAAACAGAAGAGAGACAATTATTGTGATGATAGTAAACGCAAACGGTGTTGTTTTTGTGCACAATGTATCGATTTGACGTGAAGAGAGAAGCAAAAATATTTGAAATATAGCTCGAAGAAGAGTGAAAAGCATCGATAAAATTGCGACAGAAAGATTTTGGAAAAAGTTAATTATAAAACAAAAAGAACAATTTAAACAAATAAGGAAATAAGAGAAGAATTGAACTAATATATATATATATATATATATATATATATATATATATATATATATATATATATATATATATTAACTCACGTCCTCTAACTTTAAGCTCATGAGTGAAATAGTGCCCAAATGAGCCCAGGATTCATAGAGCTTTAGAGTTACGCGACATTGGTCTTTCAGGATAAGGGAAACCCCTGGAAAAACCTTATCCAGGTCACTTACCCTGGCCGAGATTCGAACTCGGGACCTCCTGGACATGAGGCAGACGCGCTACCATCTACGCTACCGAGGCGAGCGCGGGCTGCGTTCCAACTGGTAAAAGAAATATAGGAAGACCGAGGAAGAGATGGAGAGATATTGGACGGGACGGATCCTAGGACCCAAATCTTGAATGATAATGATGATGATTATGGTAGTGGGGGTGATGATGATGATGTTGATGATGCTGGTGCTACTGCTGCTGCTGCTGCTGCTGCTGCTGCTGATGATGATGATGATGATGATGATGATGATGATGATGATGATGATGATGATGATCTGTTCATGTCTGTTCCGTCGTACTTCATGAGGTTTTCCATGGGCCTAATTATGAGTATAATGGACATTGAAGGTGCTGCCAGGAGTAGACCCAACATGACCAGAGAACAAAGTGCATGCTAATAAATTCAGAACATAGTACTATTCTATAATATGTGAAGGCAGAAAGTTCTTCTGGATTGAAAGTCCGCAATGTAAATTAATCCTTGCGCTTACTGTAGGTGGTGCAGGTACAACAGGTTTTCATAAAAAAAAATCTCCAGATAGTTATATGATTAACGCCTTGTGCTATCTGATGTATTTTCATTCACATCACTAAAAACTCACTTTCCAGGGGCAGTACTTTGTAACTATCTTAATCTCCCAATATTCGAAACATTCTTCACAAATAAGTCTCTCTCTCTCTCTCTCTCTCTCTCTCTCTCTCTCTCTCTCTCTCTCTCTCTCTCTCTCTCTCTCTCTCTCTCTCTCTCTCTCTCTCTCTCTCTCTCTCTCTCTCTCTCTCTCTCTCTTCCTAAGAAAGACGCAATATTCAATGATTTCTATGATTTCGCCACCACATTTGATGCATTATTGAACACATCATCAATTACTTAAGGTAAGCTCTGCTTCTTGGATTAGAGATATTAGAGATAAGCTGCTCATTCATTATGTAAATAAAAAATACTTTCTCTGAAATAGAACCGTGGAGGTAGCATGGTAGTCTGAAGTGCTCCTGTTGATGTTCCAATATAGTGGCATCAACTATTAGCCTTTTACCGTCATCTTTGTACACCATAATTATATTTTCTATAAAAATCCGATAACTTGCTTTAATAATAATAATAATAATAATAATAATAATAATAATAATAATAATAATAATAATAATAATAATAATAATAATAATAATAATAATAATAATAATAATAATAATAATAATAATAATAATAATAATAATAATAATAATAATAATAATAATAATAATAATAATAATAATAATAATAATAATAATAATAATAATAATAATAATAATAATAATAATAATAATAATAATAATAATAATAATAATAATAATAATAATAATAATAATAATAATAATAATAATAATAATAATAATAATAATAATAATAATAATAATAATAATAATAATAATAATAATAATAATAATAATAATAATAATAATAATAATAATAATAATAATAATAATAATAATAATAATAATAATAATAATAATAATAATAATAATAATAATAATAATAATAATAATAATAATAATAATAATAATAATAATAATAATAATAATAATAATAATAATAATAATAATAATAATAATAATAATAATAATAATAATAATAATAATAATAATAATAATAATAATAATAATAATAATAATAATAATAATAATAATAATAATAATAATAATAATAATAATAATAATAATAATAATAATAATAATAATAATAATAATAATAATAATAATAATAATAATAATAATAATAATAATAATAATAATAATAATAATAATAATAATAATAATAATAATAATAATAATAATAATAATAATAATAATAATAATAATAATAATAATAATAATAATAATAATAATAATAATAATAATAATAATAATAATAATAATAATAATAATAATAATAATAATAATAGTAATAATAATAATAATAATAATAATATACTGAAACCATTTTTCATTACAGTTGCTCATTTGGAAATGACAAAACTGCGTTTTTTCTTCTCCTGTTAAATTTTATTTTCCCATGTGAAGTCTCATTTAATATCATAGAGATAATAGAAGAACATTAGACAACATGGCATTAACGTGTCTTCGGATTTTTTTTTTTTTTTTTTTTTTTTTTTTTTTTTTTTTTTTTTAGTAATTTAATTTTTTTACGTCCTCCAACGTTAAGTCATACCGGACGATGAATAGAGTGGGTGAAATGATGGTCAAATGAGCTCAGGATCCACAGAGCTTAGATTTACCCTACATTCGCCTTTATGGATAAGGGAAAACCCCGGAAAAAACTTATCCAGGTAGCTCACCCTGACCGAGATTCGAACAAGAGACCTTTTGAACGTGAGGCAGACATGCTTCCATCACGCTACCTAGGCGGGCTGTATTCGGAGTGAATACCTACAGAATACCTTAGGGAAGTTTAAATCACTGATATAATGAAGGAAACTTTACAAAATAAATATATGTATGCAACAGCTATAATATTTTGGATACGGAGCCAGTCAAGAGTGGTTTAATTCTTGGAAGTAGAAAAGGAAGAGGACCAATTACTTAATATAAAAATGTCCTTCTTTCAGGACGTATTTCCTAGCTCAATAAGAAGTATAGCATTGGAATGGTGTTTAAAAGTTAAACAATCGCATCAACAGAAGTTTGTATTTATAGAATGGCTTAAATTTGTGTTTTATTCTAGAGGGACTTAACATACATGCACCAAACGTTTCATTCGCAAGTCTTTATGCAAATATAAAATGTGGTAAAAGCTTCAAAAACTCAGTGGAATACTTCGTCTTTTGGAAAATTCACAGATCGGTTACCTCAAGGTAGGAACATATTTAGCGTTGCCTTTAAGTCCCTACTGCAGACACGCCGGCTTCCGTAAACATGGAGATGACGGAGAAGGTAGCCTAGTTATGGAGGCGAAGCAACACCCGTCGTACTACGGAGAGACAGACCGAGGATAGAGGGCAAACCATCGGCTTGGAGATAATGTGTAGCAACAGCACTAGCTTTTGCTCCGCCGGGTCCATCCATCCCTCCGCTTGTGTGTATGTGTGTGAGCACATATACTAGCCGAGAACTCCACCCCTCCGGACACTCTATTTACTGTGGGCCTTGCTGCTTGCACAGTAACTATAGCCCTTCATTTAGAGCGCTCACTTTTTTTCACAAAAAATTATACTATAGGGAAAAAAGGCGTGGGGTGCCGTCGGTTGAATGCGTCTGCGCGGCCAAGGAAGGGACAAAGGGCCCAACGTGGCGTGTAATGCGATGAAATGTGATGCGCCTTCAAGTGGCGAGCCCCCACCGCGCCCCCTTTTTCTCCCAACAGTACTGCCCTAGTGTAACCTGGGGAAACAGCAAAACGAGAGGGTGTATTCTACCTCCCTCGTGCAACACCTCCAGCGAGTATGTGGGTCCATCTGGAAGAGTCATCGGGGTAAATAGGCTAACAAGGTTTCTCTCTCTGTTTCTGTCCCTCTCTCTCTCTTTCTCTCTCTCTCTCTCTGCCAACAACCTGTCTAGCATCCCAAGATCTGCGCCCGACCCTCATCCCAGCGTTTCAAGAATCACTTGTCATGATTCGGCGTGTATAATTGGATTTCTGACCCTTTCTGCGCTACGGACCATTCACAGAAGAAATATGACTGAAGTATGTATGGTGAAAACAGTCGAGAGGATACCCATCCAAAATGTGAAATGTCAACAGCTTCCAGGCATGGAGCGAAATTCTAACTAAAAATATAGTGGCAGACGTATTGAAAGTCTATAAATATTAGCAGATTCCCATTACCTGAACATTACAATAGCATTCGAAATAGCCTGCATTGTTTATTGGTATGGAATAATATATAAAAACTATGCTTCAAAAATGTTTTTCTACTGCATAGGCCAAATTAAATGCTAGGACTAGGGGGTGGGGAAGCTATACTTTATTATTATATAAGCCAAGTATAACTTTTAAACTTGAGGAAATAGTTGAATCTACATAAACAAATAAACAAATATAGTAGCATCAAATATTAGCCTTTTACCTTCATCTTTGTACACCATGGCCGCGCCGTGGCTCAGTGGTTAGACCGCTTGGCTCTCACTAAGGCGGCCCGATTTCGATCCCAGGCGACCACAAAGTGAGATTTGTGGTGGACAACATGGCACTGGGGCGGGTTTTCTCCGGGACCTCCGGTTTCCCCCGCCATCTCATTCCTCCGGTGCTCCATCTTCATCTCATGTATCATCAGTGTCATCGCCTGCGGTGCCGTATGTAGTAAAAGCGGGCGTTAAACACTACACATTTCTGCTGTTTATTTTTGTTACGAAATTAGTTAAAACCCCATGTAAAAATTAAATACTGTTTTTAAACACGAGGTTTTTAAATGGAACTTAAATCCAGGTACTTAGATTGTAAGCTGGCAGCATTTACGCTGTCTGAAGAGCCATCACTTACTGCTGGTTGGAAGTGGAGTTCGTTACCTTTAGGATTACTACGTTTAGGATTAGAAGAGTTTCAGTCATCTTTGAATAGAGTCTTACGAAAATGTTTCTCAAAGTAAGCGTTTACAATAAAATTTTAACAACAAAACTACTCATAATGCACCACATATTATACCTATCAAGTATGCTACTCCATACGTATTTAAAAAATTATATCAATGTGAACTTCACTGTATATACGCAGTGGAAAACAAAGTAGAACTTCCAATGCATGTCAGCCTTTGATGCTGACAAACCCATGCAGAAAAAAGAAGAATCGTGTATAATGCTTTATAAGATGGTGCATGCCAGCTTGAGCTGGTAAGTTGTAAGTTTTGAAAACTGCTAACATTACAATTAAGATAATGTATTCTATATATTTGTTTATCAAATTTTTTCTATCTCTGCAGCATTTAACAAAATTAGACAAAATGCAATCAGAATAGGATTTCACAGCAAATTCACAACAAATCTACGATACATGTCATTGGTCATGTAATTATCCAGGCGTTTATATGAATTAAAGCATGAGGGATGTTTTAAGAAAATTAAGCATAAGCCAATTTTAACATGCAAAGTTTAGTTTCTATTGGTGGAATTTTCTTGACAAAATTTGTTTGTATATTTAAAAAGGGTCGGACCGAAATATTAAATTGGTAATCATCTGACAGTTTGCCTTTCAGTAACACGTTTTCGGACAAGCATGAATATGTTTCTCAAAACGTTATTTTTCAGTGAAAATGTTATAGTGAATCTGAAAATATGAAATCGTTGTATGATTTTTTAGGGTACAATACGTCCGCAAACTTTACAGCTAATGTACAGAGGGTAAAAGACTGATAGTGTTGTATTGACTTTTCCACAAACCATTGCCAAATCTTATATGTGCTACTATTTTATATAAACGGATGTTATACTTTACTATAAATATTATAGTATTCTCCAAAATTGCGTTTTGTTGCATTTGTTATGCAAGAAATACTCAATGGTGATTTTACTAGTCACAATTGATTTCATGTGAAGAAAAGAAGCTAGGAAAATAAATATGAATTTTACAATCTGAAATATGTTTCAGTAAATGTTTGAACGAAATTAAATATCATTTTAGAAACGTAAATCGTCAAGGAATATATGAAAACAACTAAAAATGCGATACAAGCGGGTATCATTTACATAATTCCGGCAATAGAGTTGTCTCCATCTTTTATGAATTACAAGTTGTATACAATTAGTGAAAATGCAGAATGCTTCACTAGTTGTCACATTATTCAGATGGATGTGGTTCAATGTATAAAGACAAATAAAGCCACGGGGTGAGGATTCCCTGGCAAATTGTTTTAGCACCGTGCGGCCGGCCGTTCGGCGAGGTTGGTTGCTTTATCGCGGTGTGGGTGAAATCAAGTCCATACATAATTTTGGCAAGTAAGTTATTTCTATCACACATATCTTATAAAGATAAAACATTCAGTTACCCCGTACAACAAACAAGGAGATGTCGCCATTGTCAACCTTCGTAGCTCAAACATTTCTGGCACTTACTTAAAAATTGCCTATTACGCTTCAGTTCCCTTAGAGAAATGGTAGATTTTTTTAAAAAAAAATTTAACGTAGTGTAATTTAATTCTTATCGAAATATCAGTGAAATTGGTGAAATGATGCTCAAATAAGACAATGTTATTAATGTTTATTTAAAAATCTGGATTTTTTTCTAACCTTTATATTCTGCTTCCTGCGGAGACAAAAATCGTAGATGATGAAAGGAGAAGAACGATATTTATTAAAAGAAAAGGTTTTCAAAATAAGTTAACTCATTTTAGATGTACTTTAAATTAATTACATTAGTAGTAAAGTTTGGTGTTATTTCTCAGAGGGAGTTGCAAGATGTAATGTGGAATAACCTAAGTATTAACATTTGATGCTATATATATATCCTTTTATTGAACGTTTAAATAAAAATTCCCATAATATATTTATTACTCTCATTTAGTAAAGTTCTAAAGAAAAACATAGTATGGGTTTGTTCTATTGCATAAATTAAACAGCTGCAAACTGTGTTCATTTTACTTTATTCTAACTAAATGCTTCTATTAAAAGTTGAATCTGTTTGTATTTGCTAGTAATAAAGTAGATACTATACACACTTGAAGCTTGTATGATCTACATAATGGATTAACGTTTTAACTTAAACTATATTCTTTTATTTTTCAGTAGCAATTAAACAAGCTGGTTTTGATCTTAATTTCTTTTATCATATATTTTGCTGAAAACAAATACAGACATTTCATGAGATTAAAGCACTCTGTCCCAAAATTTAGCAACAGTTCTGCAGCGATATCGCAAAAGCAGTATCAATTCTATGCTGCTCAAATATTTTAAGTCTATAGAATGAGAGAGTATGGCTATTTATATTTAGGCAGCTGAAAGACATTTCATTAAAAAGAATAAGAAAGAAAATCTCTGGTATACATGTTACAGTAGCAGTCTTTAAATAAAAAACGGTGAATATTTTCAAAGGTGCACATATGGTCAATGTCATTTTGGGGAACTTCGTTTACCAGGCCTCCAAACAATTTGAACCTTGGGGATACTTTAGATGACCTAATCATAGTTGAAAGTTTGAGTACTAGAGACCTAAAATCTCTATTTCTACTTCATAGCTCAGTTTTCATATGAAAACTGGAAATTTGGCCTTCTTGAGGGAATAAAGTCAATCCGTTCGGGGCTCTGATTCATATCAAAATTTCATTTCTCAAAATAAAATCATATTTTGATTATTTTATGGCAATATGCTGCGTGCATATTGATGTACTATCGCAGTAGACAAATCACTCTAGACTATCAGGTGTCTAAAAGAGAATTATAAAATGGGTCTGTCTTCCAAGAAAAACATCAATATTGACATAAACTACAAATAAGTAATCGTTTTTATAAGCTGCTAATTTAAGCTCCTACGATAAAATATCATTTAAATTGCAATAACATTTTTGCCAAAATATAATGCTTTTTGACAAATACTGTTACTGAGCTGAATGGCTAGACTTATGGATAATTTCGTTCATATTTTGCATCTTGGAACACGCAAAACAACACTAACATGAGTGCAAGCAGGTAACAGACGTAAGGAACCTCATGGAGTATTGAGGTAGTCAGGAGCAAGAGCCACATTGCAGTCAATTATAGGCTTGTTATTTGAGTAGACAAAGAGAATATGAAAAAATCGAAGCATATAAAAGCATTGCTGAACAAGTTCACCCCCAGTTCGGAACACAGGTTCATTGTTTCACATCAAACAAGTCAGAATCAATATTGAGATCGAGTGGTTTAGTTATTAAATCATCCAGATCTCGTAGTTTATTAAACCCCCGCAATTGATTATGTGTGACAGCATTTATAACCCGATAACAATTCAGCATTTCTTTTCAACCATATGCTGTTTAATTTCTGATTGAATATGCCAAACAGGCCAATATAATTCATTTTGAACAGTATCTACTATCACAGATGGTGCTGTGGTATCTAAATAGGCCCAAAATGTCGCTGATATAATTCTATCTGCGTTTTGCACAGAGGAATAAGCACATTTTCCCCCGCTTGTATAAGCTTAATGCGTGCAATTGTAACAGATGCTGTTAGGATAGGAGAAAAATAATAAATATGCGTAATTCGAATATATCCAAGACAATTAACAATATGTAGGTGTAATAAATGTTATAAGTAATGAATTTACAAATGTAAAATGTGACGTAATAGATGACCAATCTGAACCTGGATATATCCTTTACCATTTGTGTAGCTTAAGGAAATATCTGTAGTCTATGCTTATTTATTTATTTATTTTTATATACATATATATGCAATTTTACGTCCTCCAACGTTAAGTTATATCCGACGGTGAATAACATGCGTGAAATGATGCTTAAAGGTGTCCAGGGTCCATGGAGCTTAGAGCTACGCGACATTCGTCTTTAAGGATAAGCGAAAACCCCGGAAAATACCTTATCCAGGTAGCTCACTTTGACCTAGATTCGAACTCGGGACCTCTTGAACGTGTGGCAGACACGCTAACATCTACACTACTGAGGCGGGCAGTCTATGTTTGCATTAAATATGGTGTTTAGCAGACTTGGCCTGGGCGATAGGTACTGCATGCCCACCACAAGAAGGCAAGGCAGAGGAATGCGTAACGTGATCACTTTTCTGTCCTCATGATGTCTGCACTCGCTTTCGGGATATGATAAGGATGCAGGTTCATGTAAAATACACAGTGTTGTCACATAACTCACTCAAGCATAATGCATACCACTGCAGTTACTGAAACAAGGATTAGATCTGGCAGCATAGGTGACTCATATGCACTCTCATACACTCATTTCGTAGTAAACACATCCAATGTCAGAGCAGATAAACTGTTAGAACCCCTCTCCCTCTTCGTGCCCTGCTTGCGTTCTTGTGGTGGCAGACAGTAATAGATGCAATCACCTCCAAGAGCTGACTATTCACTGGCAACATAATTGAAATTCACTCAATTCACTATTATATGGTTTGTTTCATGATTAACAAATTTTGCTCTGGCCTAAGCTTACCACACTAACCGCAGAGTGACAGGTAGTTTTGAGTTGAACATTCCTAGTTGCTTCCACTTTTGCTTTCAGGATATTCCAATCTCATTGCTTTCTTCTGGTTGTGCCTTATTCATTGACAACAAATGCCAAAATCTAATAACAGGAAATATTACAGGATAAAGATAGTCTTTCTTTGTTGATCTCTTGCCTAAATGCAGTTGCTTGTCACATTACTGTTTTGTTCTGGTGCAGTGTTTTCTAGTTGATAAATTAAGAATATATGCCTAGCTTATCTGCTTTGCAATATGTGTTGAAAATTACTTTCGTCGTTGCTAACATAGTACTTTTTTCAGTTACCTATACTCACAGATTAATAATACCAGATTATCAACTCCGTGGTAGAGATTGAAGCCGCATAGGGCGCTTCTCCTGAACCTTTCCCCCGGTGCCTGTTGGAACTAAGGTCGGAAATGTAGTGAGCTTCTATTGCGACCGAGCTATGGTGCACTAGCCTCTCCCCACCCTTCCCTTGCTGTGACCAGCAACTGATAGAAACCAACTTCTTTGGAAGTCACATCTCGCCACTAATGAATAGTTTACGGCACATTTCAACTATCACTCAACTTGAACTTTTCCTGTTAAATGTGAATAATTATGACTTCCACAAAGCATTATATCTTTAATATTCCTGTTGCAAATTAATAATTTTGTCTTTAAAAACAATTACAATTTTAATAAACGAGACTGTGAGATCACTCAAGATGAGATTATACAACACATCTGTATTGCCTTTCCCTCAAGTTGGAATTCCAAAGCTTCTTAACTTAACACCAAAGTACTGATTCTGTAAGTACAGGAAAACAGGAAAGGATACCCTAAGGTTATATGTAATGCAATTCCGTTCTACACAGAATGTTGAAAAATTCCCTGTAATAAAAGTGTAAAAAAGAACAACAAAAACACCACTAAAGAAATGTGTGTATATATGTGTGTGTGTGTGTGTGTGTGTGTGTGTGTGTGTGTGTGTGTGTGTGTGTGTGTGTGTGTGTGTGTGTGTGTGTGTGTGTGTGTGTGTGTGTGTGTGTGTGTGTGTGTGTGTGTGTGTGTGTGTGTGTGTGTGTGTGTGTGTGTGTGTACATTTTAAATGTGGACTCCAACAACTATGTACAAAAAATAGCACTAGTTCTTTAAAAAGAGAACAAAGCAGATCTGTTAATGCTTATATTTAATAAGAATTTGAGATGCTCAAAAGTACATACATTACTATCAGCACAACTATACAAAAGGATATTCAGAGAAAAACCTGAAGTTTGTGATTGATTCATGTGACATTAATGACGTAGTAAAGCCGACAAATTAGTACATGAATCAATGTCAGTAACTGGTGACATAAATTTCATAAATGGCACTATTTTATATACTTCTGATCACTTTGGTTGAATTATCATTCACAAGTGCAGAATGCATTATTATGAAAAATAAGAAACACATTAAAGCTGCATCGTTTATTTAAAATTGTCCTAAGCTTAACCTTGTCTTTGTGATACATGAATATTACAGTATTGAATTTTTAAATTCTTTAATGACATGTATAAGCACGGTAATGAATGCTGAAAGAAAGATAATATGCAGTTTTAAAAATAAAATTTAATGCACAGAGCATCTTCCAATAATACAATTCATGTAGTTATTTCACTGTGAAGTATGATTTGCTTAAGGTGCACAGCAACTGTTTGGGTAAATGGCTTACTTTAACTTGTATGACTTTAAACAATGTACTTTCTAACCATTTCTGACTAAGATGGCAATTGGAGCCCTCTGCATAGTGTGAACCTCTCATGCCATGATATACAACTGATTGTGTGTCACATAAATAACTCAATGAAAGATTACACTCTGAAATATTAATACTGTTTGTAGTTTTAGTTCTGCAGTGAAAATGATGGAACTGTGTGTTTGAGTAGTTAATAGAAAATAATTTAGTAGTGTAATTTAATTGCTCAAACATCTAACCATTATTCCTTTGACAGTCCATAATTCCCTTATATGTTCACTAGAAAGAAACAAGAAGTGCATTATATAGCAAAATAATGTGCAGTTTTATCAACTTTTTAAAATTATTATGTGGCTTCGCATCACTGCACGTAACAGATGGGTCATATATTAGGTTAAGCATCTTTTTTCCATACTGAAGAATGAGGTTTTCATCCCATCTTCAGTTTCATGTCACATGTAACAATTCTGTGGGTCACGCTAGTAAAGTTATATCACCCTTAAAATTGGTAGCATTACAGAAACTGTGTACCAATATTACTCATAAACGGTGGCAAGTACATGTTGAGAACAGATGTACCACGGAATAATACATCAATGCCGTGCAAATGTCACTTCAACTTGTCATTTTTCTAAACCCATTTGTCCAAATTCTGTTGTGATATATGAGGTGCTCAACACTATGTGCCTTTAATGTCAAGTGAACTCAAGGTCATTCCTAAAACATGGTAACCCTATATTGCGGAAGATCCAAGTGTTACACCTCGGCACATTATATATATATATATGTGTGTGTGTGTGTGTGTGTGTGTGTGTGCGTGTGTGTGTGTGTGTGTGTGTGTGTGTGTGTGTGTGTGTGTGTGTGTGTGTGTGTTTTAACAAGGAAGAGGATTAATAACCTATTATTTCTTATGAAGCTTTATTAATTTGAGATCAAGCCACATTGTCTTTAGGTCCTAGCTACAGCTGACATTGTACATGTTTTAAGCATAAGTGGAATACTGGAAATAAAACTAAAAGTGACATATAATGATGATGATGATGATGATGATGATGATGATGATGATGATGATGATGATGATGATGATGATGATGATGATGATGATGACACAATGATATTTTAATCATTTCTTGCAATGCACAATTACACTTAAAAACTAGTAAAGCTTTTCCAAATGAATTCTAATCCCACCAGATCTCTTCTAAGATGGTTATTCAGGGACATAATTTGGTGTAGTGTGTACAATAATATGACATAGTGATTACTGCATTAAACAAGATAGAACACATTGGATTTATAGAATCTCAGATCACATTTTAATTGTTGTTTAAAGCTGTAACATTCTTTATCAATAATGTAGATATACACTGATGAGTAAGGTTAAGAGAACCTAATTCTTCAAAATACTTACCATTGCAATTTAAAGAAAAAGTTTATAAAATTTAAATCAAGCATCTCGAACAAATATTTTAATTTAAGCCACCCAGATCATATGTAAACACAAATTCTGCCACTTATAAGCAAAGGAATTCTACAGAAATCAAAGAGAATTGAATTCTGTACAAATCCACAGCCACAGTTTTGGAATATCTGAAAATTCACAGCTATTTTTGCAGTAATTTAAACTGGATATTACTTACCTTACATGGACTTATATATGACTCAACTATTCTAAATTTAAAACTAATAACACAAAAACTAATATACGCAATTAACTGCCTAAAATAACTTCACTTTTTCTATTAGATTAGAACATGTTGGTCACAGTATTCCTCAAAGTTTTTGTTAAATTTTCCACTGATATGAAATGAAACTCAAACTTTGAGAAATATTTGATATGCCACATTAAATTGCTGTATACGCGGGAAAGAAAGTTTTGTGCTACATTACTAATGCTCCTGAAGATCACTGCAAATCACCAAAACAAGAAACATACACAATATCCAATAATCCTGCACTTTCGATTTCTACCATCGTATTCCTGGAAGCTTGAGATGACGACTCCTGAAAGACCAAAAAACAGAAAACCTCATTATTGCAATAATAAAGTAACAAGGTTAATGAAACTAATGCTTTTGTATGTAAAACATCCTAGATCCATTATAAAGTGATACATTAATCTAAAATTTTAACTATACATGAATATGTATGAAGGGATAGTTCAGGTTATGTCATGATATTAATTTTCGGTATTTAGCTACATGCTAAATCTTACTTACCCATAGGTCTTTGTGAAAATCCATTCTCTTTCTTCTTGCTGCCCGTATGTCCTCGCAGTTCTTTCAAGTGTTTGCAATTTCACAAATCCAGAAAATTTTATTCATACTTATTTCGGTTGGATTCGATACCGTTAAAGCTTTAAACTTTTGTTCAAATATGTACAGGTTAGCCAACGTAGTGTCTTATTCATATCGTACATTGAGCTCAAATAAGGTACAAATTAGGCCAATAATATTACGGAAATTACTTCATAAGCAGTAAAATAATACAGTAGCTATTAAATTTTGAACTAAACAGAAGCTATTTTTATATTAGTATGCAACACGTCAGCCAACATAATTATACTGGCGACATTGAATATAATTCGCATCCAGTTGTTAACGTACATTAATTAATATGAATTAATAATTCATTAATTAATAGTTTATTATTAATTTAGTTATATGCTTCTCTCGTTTAAATAAGTGTCTGGGCTTACTATAAATATTTCTAATTTCCCATATTGCGAACCTAATTGTCTACATTTTACATTTTCTACATTTTTGTTAACTTCCCTACATTTTAAATACACGTTAAACTCCAAAAATGCTAGTGAAGTCGAACGATAGAATGGCTAAAATCCAGTTTAAAGTGCACAACATATAAACATAGCCACGAAATGTTTTAAAAACTGTACTGTAAGTTCAAGTCGTGCTTTACCTCTTGCATTTATAGCCATCAGATACTTAAACATTTGTTTACATTTTGAATTTCGTTTAATGTCCAGTTAAGCCACGTTATATAGAATTAGTTTAAGAGATTAATGATTACAAATTAGGGAAAGCACGTATAAATGCACATCATGTAAAACATCCCAACTTATTTGTCATGTCTTCATATGCCAAGTAGGTCAACAAACTCTTCTTCAATAAATAATGAGTCGTGTTACGTCATTCAACCTGCTACAGCCCCATCAGATAAATAATATACTGCACTTGCTTTTTGGGAAACGGCTGTTACACTGAAAAGCGTATGGCAGAGTTTCACCATGTCGGTTCTATGGTGGAGTTTACATATCTCAGGATCTTAAGTGGTGATTCTTCGGCGGGGTTGACACTTTTCAGGGGTTTATCAAGTTAATCCTATGACAGAATTTACATATCTCAAGGGTTTATCACGTATATTCTATGGCGGAATTCACATATATTCCAGTTTTTTATCGTGCCGATTCTATGGTAGATTCACTTATCTCAGTATTTCATTGTTTCGATTCAAAAGCAACTTTTACGAACGCAACAAAAACATAACACAATACACATAAATCGAGAGAGTTATTTTACGTTTAAAAAGTAATCTTAGCTCAAATAAAATATTGTGAATCAGTATTAATGGGCATACACCATTTGCAATACTTTATGAGACGGAGTTTTTAAGCTCAGTGTGAACAGAACATCTAAAAATGGAATTTGCAGAAACTGACGTATTTTATGTTCATAGTGCATCTATAAAATCAATGTAAAGAACTCGCTAAAGCATCCTTTCAAAACCTGCAATATTCAAAGTGGTTGATTTTATTGTATATTTGTAACTACGTACACGTTCAAACATTCAAGCATTCAGGCTAGGTTGAGAGGGAAATGTGAAATGTGTAGCGCTGAACTCCCGCTTTTACTACATACGGCACCGCAGGCGTTGATACTGATGATACATGAAATAAAGAACAGATGGCGAGGGATACCGGAGTTTCCGGAAAAAACCGCCCCAGCGCCGTCTTATCCACCACAAAATCTCACTTTGTTGTGGACTGGGATCGAACGCGGGCCGCCTTGGTAGATTGAGGGGGCAGTAAAACTTTCTCTATTACTCCTACGTATGTTAAGTAAGGGGAAGTAGATAATATATTTTATCCAAAATTTGATTTAGAGATTTCAACACAAAAACAAAGGAACTTTAGAAAAAATTCCTCGTGTGTGTGTGAACATCATAATTAAAAAACGGCATTTCCAACAAATACTAAATTTAGTACTTAAACTCGCATGTTACAAAATTGTGATAGGATGATCTTAAAAAATTCCCACACTCTAAACTAATCTTTGAATGTAATCTTTTTCCAAATTGTTGGTTTTAACGAAACTATTTTAGCCGCTTCGATTGCAATACCATATATTTAAGATATTTGCATGAAAATTAAATGCATAACTTGATTTTTTAGAATATTTATTGAAGAAATTTTGTATAACTAATAAACATTCAGAGATATACATAAGTGACCAACTAAAACAGTAGAACCCTTCAAACCGTACAATCTATTTGAATAAGAGCTTTTGTGGCATAAGCCATTTACGAGGTATTCGTTGTTATTGGTTTCAATATTTCACTGTTTTCATCATATTTAAAATGTCTCTATTAGTGTGTTTCTCACGATTTGATAGACAGAATATCAATTTCTTTGGTTTTCTGAATAACTATTGCTCTTTCAACGAAATACCAATGACACTGTTTCTCCAAAGGTTTATCTCGATTATAGTGAAATAAATAGTAAAATAAACTTTAGTGAGAATCGTTTGTAGAAGTTGAGTAAAAGTAAACGATAGTGGGAAGGGAAAGTAATATACATGTAACACGTTCTATGTGTTTGTATACATACCACAAGCAATGTCTGGCAGTGTTGAGAGTAGTGTCTGACTTTTCTTTGTGACAAGTGCGCGAACTTTGGAGCAAAGAGAAATTTTGGTGAACCGTTCCCTCTTTCTTCAAACATTGCCATTCATGCAGTGATTCAAATTAATTTATGAAATACTGAAAAAACAGCGTTTTTAACACTACATGGGCTTTATGTCTGTTAATTTACTAGGAAGTTGATTCCTGTGGCCACTCTTTTTGAACCATGAGCTTTTTCGAGGGGGGTGGGTTGCCTGGCCGCTTAGAGTTCTAATTTTGGCATCTATGACAAAGGCTTTACTGTCTGAAAATCCTCGTCGTTCGGATCAGGGCGAAGACTCCGGTCCACAGAATCTCCAGGCAATGCGTAAGCCCGGAGGAGGACGGGGAACCAGTTCTTCCAGCTACCATGATTGGAAAGTTTCATTTTGTACTGGTTAGGGATCCTGCTCTCTACTGTCGCTTCTTGTCAACTCCGACCCGAAAAGATCTTCTATAAGTCAAAGTGGTAAGTTACCTCTTCGAACCTTATCATAGTCATAAATAACCATATTATAAGTAGTCATAGAATCAGAAGTTTGAACTGGAGCTGTGCTGTTAATAACTTGCTGACATTGCTGCTGCTTTGTCCGGTGAAGAACTAATTAAGTATTTGTAGTCATATTATTTGGTATTAAGTAGACTACACAAACACAAAATACAGTGTCGGTTTAAAAGAATCGGGCCGTGCTATGGTACTCATTACTTCTACTACACATCTCGTAATAAACACCAATATCAATATGCACCCGCTTTATAATTCACTTGTGTATGTTTAAATAAAATTAGTAGGTATACTTTTAATTCCGTTTTCTTAAATTGTGTAGTAAGAGCTTGGAGGCGACAATAGGGTGCATCTAGAATGTAACTAGGCGTGTAATATATATTAAAACTAACATTGTGTTATTTTACTGGAATTGAAAAGGACTCAGCATTAAATGACCATGCATTTATGGCGCCAGCTATAGTAAAGTACAATAACGAGCAAGATGCTTCCGAGAACATGTGAAAGGCTTGTATTCGGGAGGTGCTGATTTCGATGCACGTTAAACGGTAATTTTAAACATAAGTGTTTTCGTGGTTTCTCCTAGATAGGCAAAGTCTTGGGTGGGTTCCCATATACCATAAATTTCATGTCAATTCCCTGCCCCGAGCAATTTTTTTCGTCTGTTTCACGCCGTAAGACCAAATGACGCGACTGGTTTGTTGCGGCAGGAAGGTAAAACTTGGGCTTTGCAAAGATTTGTTCCTGGCTTTTTAAGGGACTTCTAGGGCCCCCTTCCTGGGAGCTGTCTTGTTTGCCACGGGACCTACAGGTTCCGTAGGAATTAACCACTACTAGCTGGGCTCAGGGGTGGAACCAGTTTGGATTCAGTCGTGACCCCATCCTTGCTAGAACATCGTCTTGTGCATCCCGTCATCTTCCATTTTTTCCTCCCTCATTTCCTCCTAAGGGTAATGTCGGAAAAGAAAAGGGCCCATTGTGCCATATGTATTTAAAGTGCTGTGTTAAACTTTTGGATTCAGATGGAAAATAATTATTACTGTATAAATACAAATATTTTCATAGCAAGAGATTGAAACTCTCGATAATTGACGTTGCATTATAAATTTGGAACCGCTTGTTCACTAAGTGTAGGTTCCCTGTTGCACTGTGTTCTTTTCAAATCCCAGCGCAAACTTGAGAATTTTTCTGGTAATGGCTGGGCCCAGTATTATCAGGTCCTAAGAAACACGCTACTTTCTGTAAAATAGAGGATCCCTACTCCAAAACTGCAATGATCTCCTGCATGGATGGAGGCAGAGGATATAGCGACACTGAAGTAGATGTGTTCTTTCGTAATTTACGTCCTCCAACGTTGTCATATCGGACGATCAATGGAATTGGTGAAATGATGCTCAAATGAGCCCAGGGTCCATGGAGCTTAGAGTTGCCTGTCATTCGTCTTTCAGGATAAGGGAAAATCCTGGAGAAAACCTTATTCAAGTAACTTACCCTGACCGAGATTCGAACTCGCGACCCTTGGACGTGAGGCAGACACGCTAGCACCACGCTACCATGGCGAGCACTGCGGTAGTTCAGTCTACTTGGGTTGTATCAGAAGTTCACATTTTTCTGCATTAGACAACAGGAATCTTTACTGAGATTTTCAAAGTGAAACATTTCTATATCTTGGTGCTTTCGGATTTGTCCGTAAATTGTATTTTAAATCACTCCATAGCTTCTGGATTACTTAATAAAAATAAGTATTCTGCATCTATTTTTGCTGATAGTTTCTTAACCCAATGGCATTAAATGTAAAATCTAAAATTTGTATCTGGAAAGGTTTCCCGTCATTCTAAATATTTGAAATATGGAGGTTAAATTAAACGAAGATTTATTCTGAAAATAGTGAAACAAGACACATGGTATAAATATTTTTGCAAGCACGTTTCCCAAAAGCATCTCAGTCAAAATAGTCTTTATGTGCGCTTACTGTGTTCTAATCTAGGGTTCGATATCTACACATTCAATTATCTCACTCGATTAGCATCTGTTTTTAGTTCTGCATAGCTCCAAGGATTTGGTATACTTTCTGCTCTGTGGTCTCACATTCCAGTAGAATATGCAGCGTTGTTTCCTCACTCGTAAACAGCGACTACATTAGGGTTCTTTTCGAATTAGCCTTATAGTTTTCAGATGTTTTCTGCATTTTCCTAGTTCACTTAAAAACTAATGGCTTGTGTAATTGCGGGCTTGTTGATTGGCAATTTAGCGATTAATTAGTGAGTTCCTAAATTATTTACCTGTGAAGTTTAATAATGGGAACTTTCTAATTTTTGGTGTTTCATTTTAAAACAAAGTTAATGATGTTTTAGGACTAAATAGTTTACACCAGCGATAGGTCCTGGTACTATAAAGGAAAGACAGCAAAAAAACTCAACTGTTTTCATTTCCAGCAATACTATATGACAAAGCATACCCACGCTCTGTAATATTACGGGAAAAAAGTAGTATAAGTATAATACTTGCAACATTCCCGCAGAAATAAAGATTTAAAAGGTTGGGAATTGAGGCCTTTGAATGTAGTGCTTTGGCTGCCAGAGTTCGTCAGCATGCATTTTCCTGCAATGTCTCTTTTACAGCACTGACATGCACTTTCAAGTATGACACGTATCTCTGACTGAAAGACAGTGACGTTCTTCCCAAGCTCATGCTGCAGCATCAGTCCTTTGCTTAGCCATAGTTGTCTGCTCAAATTTTTCCTTCAATACATGAACCAGCAGTGTACATTATATGTTGTTCTTATATATTCACTTGGATTTCTCTTCAAAGTGGTTTATATCAGGAATAGTTACTTTGAAGTATCGAGAAAAAATTACTTCTAAGATATTTTATTGAGAGTACGCAAATATCCAGTTTCGTTCGGAAGGAGGTAAGACCTGTTTTACAGCCTCTTTTAATACTTTAAAAGCTCCAGATATGCATATGCTAACTAAACCTCTAGAGACTATTTAGATTTCGTTGGTTAAAACTTGTACAGAGCGTTAAGGCCACTATACCAATGTTCCACAAGTTATTTGTAGTTTTTCTACAGCCACTAGAGCCATCAGCTTATATTTTATTTGATACCCTAGTTTCCAGCTATTAAGGGTTTGCCAAACATAAGATTTCGCAATGTGAAACTCCTAGGCATTTTAGTTTACTTTTTCTGAAATATTCACTTTGCAGTTTTCGGTTTTTATTTTTTTAAATTCATTAATCTTTTTTTTTTCTAAGTTAATGGGACTAGAAAGGCGTTTTTAAGATTTTAAATCTGGAGTTTCCTCTCTGCATCAGGTATAAATAGACTTATAACTTCAGAACAACATCTGTGACAGTAAAAGGATATCTTCTTCTTTCCAATATGTCATGTGAATAGCCTTGGGTAAAAAATGTCTTAATCTTTAAGTTTATTAATCAGTGTAAAATACTATATTTCATACTCAGCGTGATGGCTCAAACGGTAATATCTATGGTCCGCATTCGGGAGGTCGCGTGATGCATTCCCCGAGGCCGACCTTCCTGAATTTAGATATTTTCGATGATTTTTCCGGGTCATTAAGAAATTTAAGGGGATAATTACCTAACATCCCCCACTTCAATTCCTTATATTTCACTCTTTCCATCCAATCTTTCCGGGTAGTAAAAGTCAGTGGGGTCCCCGGTAATCCTGCGCTGCGGTGGTGTTTTTTCTCTTGAAATAGGGTTTCGGCTGAGTACAGATACTATGGTCGATCATCTATCCTTACAGATAAGGTTGTTTGATCGGTGGAATTTGGATGGCTATGGTAGACTCTCCAGCGTCTTGGAACTCGAGTTAGCACTACAAACACCGAGTTTGTAGTACAGCCTATGAAGAGATCTGGCTACCTCTAAGGTGCTTTCATCTGAGACTTCCTCCCGGTGTTAATGAGCCATCGACTGCAAAGCCGGACTCCCTGCCGTGATAGACAAGACAAGCCCAAACTACATTAAGTAGAATAGCCGAACGGATTCCTCCTTGCGTGATCCCTTTCATCGTTGTAACTTTTATTTCATCAATTGATGTATTTGGATTAATCTCTTTCGGTGTGACGAGTTGAGCATCTGCATATGGTGTCATCCAAACCCGTAGTTACGTATTTCTTATGACGGAATCATAGGTTGTTTATCTAAAGCATCTTGTATGTATAGAAAGATTCCAATTGCCGGTTCTTTATATTCTAACGATACTTCCATTACATTGACTAGCTACTATACTGTTGAATCATTGATCTACCAGGCCGATAAACATGTTTATTTACATGAAGAGTATTTCTTATGAAATGTTTTTCACTCACATGTATTTTTACCAATATTTCAATTATTTCAAAAAGAACGAGAAAATACGAATTGCCAAAACGTTTTTGTATCTGAATAATCCTTTTTCTAAGGTTCTGAAATAAACATTACCCTACTTGTTAGTTATTCTTAGTTTTTGAGGAAGGATTTTATACATAAAAAAGTTTCCGTAAAATGACCAAAGCATTCTTTACCTCATCACTAAAATTTTGATTGTTTAATTATTTGTTGGCTCTCTTATGATTTACTCTTAATTATGGATAGCGTTTAGCCAATTTCTAAGTAGGAGTATTGTCTTGATGAAAACTGGTACATATATAGATAAAGAGTATGCCTTAAGGGATGTAATTATTGCCGGGTAGAGGACTTGGCTGCAGAAGAAAGCAAAACTGGCAATATTGGCATGTAAGGCATGTATTAAAATAATGCAGATGGATAAGAATGGCTGATTTATTCCGTACACTTCGTGATACAAGGGACAAGAATCTCACAGCCATGGATATCATTGCCAAAGCTTACTGTAGTTTTGAATTTTCCGTTACCTGAATGGTCTGTAAAGAAGGAAGCAGAGCCAGTATAAAAATCACGTTGCAACTAAAATTTCTGCATCCAAAGGGAAAATGGAAAAATTCTATCCTGACATATTTCACGCTTGGGAAGAAACAAAGTGCTGGTAATTGAACCCTATCCGTGGCACCATGGCCTACCAGTGATGTATTTAAAACCGTAGCGACCCCAAACAAACCCGTTGCACCATTGGGCGAGATGAATAAGTGAGACTACGAGCCCTTATCCAAGAGGGTTTGCTCTGGTGCCGAAGA